>JAGFBZ010000764.1:1120000-1720000 GCA_018398805.1 Hirundichthys speculiger
AATGTTTGGATAGATGGATGGATGGATGGATGGATGGATGGATGGAGGAATGGATGATGGATGGGTGATGAATCGATGGATGGATTGATGGATGGATGGATGGATGGAGGAATGGATGATGGATGGATGATGAATAGATGGATGATAGATGGATGGATGGATGGCTGGATGGATGGATGGATGGATGGATGGATGGATGGATGGAGGAATGGATGATGGATGGATGATGAATAGATGGATGGATGGATGGATGGAGGAATGGATGATGGATGGATGGATGGATGGATGGATGGATGGATGGATGGATGGATGGATGGATGGATGGATGGGATGGATGGATGGATGGGTGGATGGATGGATGGATGATGGGTGATGGATGGATGGATGGATGGATGGATGATGGATGGATGGATGGATGGATGGATGGATGGATGATGGATGGATGGATGGATGGATGGATGGATGATGGATGGATGATGAATAGATGGGTGGATGAATGGATGGATGATGGGTGGATGGAAAGTATTTTTAGAACTACTGTAAGGTACAAAAATGATAATTAATCCTGTAGAATCTATTTTTAAAGAGGATCCTGACATTTTGATAAAATAAATATAAAAAAAAATAACAGCCAAAAATAAAAAGTTACTGTAAAAAGCTAAATGGAAAAAGATCACTTTGTGTATAAGAGTAGTCCTAAAACCAAATAACCAGAACACATTTCTACACACTGTTGAATCTGCAAAATAAAATAAAACAACTATTTGCAACATTTCAGAGCGAAGTAAAGGCTTTTGTGACCAGACATTTTAAATGAAAAGTGTCTCAGCTGGGAAACAAGTCTCCAAATGTCACAGGGCGATGAGTTTCCAGTCATCATCTCTGATTACAGTCACTAATGACAAACACGACATTGAACGTATTTTAATATTTTACAACATCATCTGGATGTTAAACACATTAAACACATTCTCCAAACTGTGTTCAGAGCTTTAATTTTAAGGAGCCACTCATGCTGATTAAGAAATCTGAGCCACTGCAGGTCTTTACTACACGTTCTGATGATAAATACAAACCTCCCAGAATCCTCTGCACTGACAGCAGCACCGGCGTTTCCCAGGCTGTGACTCTGCAGAGAAAACATCCTCAGCTGCAGCTGTGTGGTGGTTTCAGCAGCTGGATGGTAATAAACGGACTCACCGACAGCAGAGGGACACGTTAACGTCCAGTCCATCACCATCACACATCAGCTGGTGACATCCCCCCGTATATTCATCGTATTGATTTCTCTAAAACTCGTTAGGCATGCTCAGCAGTTCACATGTTTGCACAGACCCCCCCCCCCCTCCCCCCAACAACAGTCAGCACCATCCAGGTATCTTAGCAACACCACAGTCAGCGCTCGGTTGGCGTGAAGAAGACAGATGAGGCCTCTTTACTGCTTTGTGACTGTGTTTTAATATTAGACCCGTTAGCTGCGGGTCAGCGGCGTTCAGCGGGATGTCTGGTGACCCTCAGCGCTGAGTCTACAGGAAATGAGTTTAGAGCCGAGATGCCATTAACACCGCAAACATACACCTTTGGTGGCAGAAAGACAACGGATGCAGACGTTGACACAGGAGCCTCTCAGATTATCCACAGCTCTTACTGCGCACAGGAGTGAAAATGATGGATGGTTTATTTTGAAGCTTGCAGACCAGAAGTTGGAGCTGTGTTGCATTTTTTTATCAGAATTTACACCTATATATGTATATAAACGTTAAATAACAGTTTCTGTATTTATTATGTATTCAAGTTTCAAATATTTAAGTCATTATTATTTTAACTCAGGGTTTGTGGTTGTAAGAGTATCCGTTACCTTGGTTTCAGAAGCAGAAGCGGTTCTTTGTTTTTCTTCCAGGCTAAATTTAGCATACTTAGCTCCGTGTTTGCTGTCAAAATGCCGACGTAGATTAAAATCTTTCACTACTGACACACATAACACAAAAGTTATACTTTTGTGCATCAATTTTTCTTTTCTTGGACATGTTGGGGTTAAAGTGTAAAAAGGTTTTTTTTAAGTCCATCAGTTCTTGCTAATAGCTGCCGTTATCGTTGTGGGTAATGACGAAATGCATGATGGGAGATATAGTTTATTGTCAATGTGCACTTTAAAGCAGTGTAAACTCATTTTAAGTTTTAAAATATCGGTTTGAAATTTAAGCCAATAATGCTCAAGCTCTCGAGGGCCACATAAAATGACGTGACGGGCCACATTTGGCCCGCGGGCCTTGTGTTTGACACGTGTCTTAGATTTGGCACCTGATTCTAATGAATGGATCACCGTCATCTTGTCATCCAGGTCTGTTAACGACCCGTTCATTTGAATCAGGTGTGCTGAAGCAGGAAAACGTCTAAGACCTGCAGGACGCCGGCCCTCCAGGACTGGAGTCAAAGACCCCTGATCTAGAGGGACTCTGGGATAAGAGCAAGACTTCCAAATGTTAAAGACCCTGCAGGCGAAGAGGATGCATCTGACTAGTCCGTGCCCGATCGATGAAAAGGCAGCAGAGGAGATGTAGCAGACGTCCCTGGGGGATGTTCTCTGGACTCGCATCGTTTTCTGAACTAATGGAATGGCGTGGCAAACCAGTGTGCATGTTTTCAGCTTCAGCTGCTGAATATTCAGAGCTCCCTCTGCTCTGCCAAGTTCCCTGAAACCAGCTCTTGTAATGACGCCTGAATGGAGACTAAAGATGGGTTAGAGCACTCACATCCCATGCACATTCTCCAGACGGGGGCCAGCGAGAGGGACGGCCAGTTAGCGGCATGTGTCGCAGGAGTAAATGTGCTGGTCGTGAGCAGCAGCTTGTGCTCCGGCGCTGGCCCCCCCCCCCCCAAGTGCTGCAGCAGAGAAGGAGCCTTAGTGGGATGATGCACGGCACCATTTCTTTCATAATTAGTGGGACGTTTCACAAGTGAGTAGGGGTGTGAAAAAAAATCGATTTGGCAATACAGTGATCCCTTATTTTTCGCGCTTAATGGGGACCGGCGCCCCCCCCGCGAAAATCAAAATCCGTGAACTGGAGCCGGAGCCCCCGAGCCTAAATAATGTGTTTAAAATATGTTTAAAAACCCCAAAAAAGTAGCGAGACACTGCAGCGAAACAAGACAAAGGCTCAACTGTGGTCTTTCTGTTACCTTCACAGCCTCTGGTCTCTGAACTGAAGTAAACAAACTGCTGGTATTGTGCTATTTTTGGCTCGTAATTAGCGGCTAACACGCTAACAACAACAAAACAAAAAGTCTGGTTTTCTCTGTATGGAACGAGGACTTTATTCTGGCACTGCAGAAACTTGTAACATCACACAGGTTGTATTGTTGGGCTCCTGTTGGTTAACAGAGAATGTAAATCTATACACGCTGGGCTGCTGTTGATGCTCACTACACTTTTCATCTGACCCCGTTTTCATTCTGCCGTCCCACGACACACACACTACATTACCCATAAGACCACATCATTACCCATAAGGCCACCTTCTTAAAGGGGCCAGGCTGGTTCACAACATTTCTTTGCTGCGAGAGAACGCGCACAACATCCTGTGATGTTTCCGCAATTTTTTCTTGATTTTTTATTATATTATATATTTCTGAAAAATCCGTGAATAACTAAAACCGTGGAACTTAAAGCGCCAATTGGTAAGGGATCACCGTATATCGTGATTTTCGGCCACCCAGTATAATATCGATTTTTTTTGCTCCTAATATCGACTTTTTAGGAAAATTGTTTAATTTTCACATTTAAATTGTTTAAGATTTAAATGTGCAAAAACAATAATAATAAACAATAAATAGGTTGTTTTGAAGCAAATAGTTTTGACTCAATTTGTCCTCTGAATGATCAATATCATCTGATGAACATATACAGCAACTTGATTTTTCATCTCTACTTTTAATTTTAATATTAACTGAGTAGAAGATCGCAGTATATAGTGATATCGCCATAATATCGTGTCGCGACCCAATTATCATGATACATGTCGTATTGCGAGGTCCTTGCCAATACTCATCCCGAGCGACCGAGTTGCGCCGGTCGTGGGCAGCAGCTTTTGCTCCGGCGCTCGTCCACCCCAGTGCTGCCGCAGAGAAGGTGCCTCAGTGGGATGATGCACGGCGCCGTTTCTTTCATAATTAGTGGGACGTTTCACAAGTGAGTAGGGGTGTGAAAAATCGATTTGGCAATATATCACAATTTTCGGCCGCCCAATAAAATATCGATTTTTCACCTCTTAATATTGATTTTTTTTTTCAATTTTTTTCAAAAGCACTAATAATAAACAATAAATAGGTTGTTTTGAAGCAAATAGTTTTGACTCAGTTTGTCCTCTGAATGATCAATATCATCTGATGAACATATACAGCAACTTGATTTTTCATCTCTACTTTAATTTAGATATTAACTGGGTAGAATATTGCAATATATCGCGATATCGTGATAATATCGTATTGTGACCCAAGTATCATGATACATATCGTACTGCGAGGTCCTTGCCAATACTCACTCCTACAAGTGAGCTGCTCTTCCAAGGCTCCCTGGGAGTTTTTCACTTCAAGAGTTGCTCTGTGCTTAAAGGACTACGTTGATAGCAAATTCAGAGTTTTGTGGAGTGAAACATGCCAGCCACTCATTCTGTGATGATTTACAGCTTTCAGCTGCTTCATTCCTCAAAAACTCTTGTCCTCTCTGTTCCTAACCTCCATTCTCTTTTCATTCACAACATTCCGTTAGAATCATGGACCTCATCTTTGTGTGAAGCCTAGTAGGACCCTGACATTTCCTCTCTCAGCTAGTTTTATTTTTTTAAATCATGGCGATATCAGACTTTGTCTTGACCATCATGTAACGTTGTAAAACTGTGAAAGTGCTCCCTACCTTTCTCCTGAAGAGAGCTGGCGTAGGTGAAATGTGATGCCATATTGAAGAGGGATGCTTGCTTGACACAAGTCTTGTAGCGTGAAACTAATGTTGGACTATAAAAGAGACAAACCCACAGGAGAAGATATTAAAGGACGACTCTGGTGGGACTCATACTGCCTGGAACGACGGCTCTGAAGATGAGTTCATAACTGGTTCCTTTGTGAACTGTTTGTTTCCTTTTCAATCAAGTGTTTTGCCTCAGAAATATACCATTTTCGGAATTACTGAACCATTGTGAACCATGAAAGGAAGCAAATCTCACACACAGACACTGGAGATGAAAGAAAGTGGATTTAAAGGATGACTCTGGTGGGACTTGAACCCACAACCTTTGAATGACATCTTACATGTTTAACTAGAAGTCTAATGCGCTATCCGTTGCGCCACAGAGCCTGAGTTCCAGGTGAGTCACAGTGGTGAAAAAAAGTTGGATCTAGGTCCCTGTAGGCAGGAAGGATAAACTTTGGTTCAAATATGTGTTCTTAGATTGGATGTATAGCCCATATGTGGTCTAGAGATTAAGATGAGTTCTCTCACTCTTAAGCTTTTACGCTCATTAACATAATGATGACTCACTCTGTTTCTTTGTAACCTTGCTGCACTAGAGCGTTCATGCGACGGGATTTTTAAAAAATGTGAAATTGCTCATACTACCTGGAGCGATGGCTCTGGAGATGAGTTCTTAACTGGTTCCTTTGTGAATTGTGTTTTGCCTAAGAAATGTACCATTTTTAGAATGGCTGAACCAATGTGAATCATGAAAGGAAGGAAATCCCACACAGACATTGGAGAGGAAAGAAAGTGGTTTTAAAGGATGACTCCGGTGGGACTTGAACCCACAACCTTTGAATAACATCTCAAGCACTCAACTAGAAGTCCAATGCGCTATCCATTGCGCCAAAGAGCCTGATTTCATGGTGACTCACAGCAGTGAAAAAAGTTGGATCTAGATCCCTGCAGGCGGGAAGGATAAACTTGGACCAAATTACGTGTTCTTAGATTGGAGGAATATCATTTAGGATCATTTTAACATAAAAGAACACGGTTATTTCTTCATGATGGGGACTCAGATATTCCACACCAGTTAAACTACGACTCTGGTGGGACTCGAACCCACAACCTTTGAATAATAACTTACATGTTTTTTACTAGAAGTCCAATGTGCCACAGAGCTTGACGTCCAAGTGTTAGTCACAGCGGTGAAAAAAATTGGATCTAGTTCCCTGCAGGCAGGTAGGATGAACTTTGGCCGAATTACATATTCTGAGACTGGATATATAGCCCATATGTGGTCTAGAGATTGAGATGAGTTCTCTCATAGGTTCTTTTCTGAACAGTTTGTTCCCTTTTCAGTCAACTATTTTGGCTTATTATGGTCTCATCCTCACACATCCTGGCAATACTTTATGGGTCAAAATGTATAAATAATAATTATATATTAACGGGAGAGAGAACTAAGAATTCCATGTACTTATATTTTGACTGGTTCATTGTTAGTTCATGAACTACAGAGATGACTATATAAACAGATGTGGGCAGCAACACTGAGGTTGTCAGAGAATCAGACTGCTGGTCAGCATGTTAGTTGATTTCTCATGTACATCTATGTAGACAGGTGGAAGTAAACGCTGGGATGGTCAGAGATGGTGATATTGCGATATCGTGATAATATCGTATTGTGACCCAAGTATCATGATACATATCGTACTGCGAGGTTCTTGCCAATACTCACTCCTACAAGTGAGCTGCTCTTCCAAGGCTCCCTGGGAGTTTTTCACTTCAAGAGTTGCTCTGTGCTTAAAGGACTACGTTGATGGCAAATTCAGAGTTTCGTGGAGTGAAACATGCCAGCCACTCATTCTGTGATGATTTACAGCTTTCGGCTGCTTCATTCCTCAAAACTCTTGTCCTCTCTGTTCCTAACCTCCATTCTCTTTTCATTCACAACATTTCCGTTAGAATCATGGACCTCATCTTTGTGTGAAGCATAATAGGAACCTGACATTTCCTCTCTCAGCTAGTTTTATTGATTTAAATCATGGCGATATCAGACTTTTTCTAAACCATCATGCAACGCTGTAAAACTGTGAAAGTGCTCCGACAGACTCTTGGCCGTTCCTCCACTGCTTCCTGTCTTTGTCTTTACTCTGAACTCTTCACCTTGCTGTTGTGCCTTGGTCTGTCTGGCCTCTGACGCTCCCTGTTGCTGCTGTCGTTGGCATGCTGGCATTACTGGAAACTGAGGGGTGACACCGTGACACCCTGACCCGTCAACAGTCGATGTGATTGTAGAGTCGTTTCTATGTTCATCAGGGTCATGCCTGAAGCATGCTTCAGCTGTCGTTTGTTGAAAGACAGGCGAGAGCCTTTGGGAAAGGATGCCGGTCCTTCATGGGGCTACCACGGAAACAACAATGAACACTCACACCTGCTCGGCAACCACATGATACCAATGACATGTAGAAGTAAAAGCAACATGGAAACTTCACAGAAACTAAAGGGACTCCAACCCACAGCCTTTGAATTCCATCTCATGCAACGATCCGGTTGTTCAGTGTGTCAGTCTGCTGCGTCCTTACTGGCCACCAGTTCAGGATGTTCTAAAGCTTTCCATTCATAGGCTTTAGCGCTGCCATTTTCATTAATTAATCACATTGAATATCAAGAGGGCCTTTCTGTGTGGAGTTTGCATGTTCTCTTCGTACTTGCGTGGGTTTCTTCCTGGTTCCTCCCACTGTCCAAAGACATGCATGTTGGGATAATCGGTTGTTCTGAATTGCCTGTAGGAGTGATTGTGATTGTGCACGTGGCCCTGCGATGGACTGGTGACCTGTCCAGGGTGGACCCCTGCCTTTAGACCTGAAGAGAGCTGGCATAGGTGAAATGTGATACCATATTGAAGAGGGATGCTTCTTTGACACAACTCTTAACCATCAAATCACATCTCTAAAGTAAAATCTGTATTGGCAGCGGAAGTTACAGCTGCAAAGCCAAAGATGACTGCTCATTTTTAGGGTGAATGTAGCCTGAAACTAATGTTGGACTATGAAAGAAAGACAAACAAAATTAAAAGATGACTCTGGTGGGACTCGAACCCACAACCTTTGAATGACACCTTACATGTTTTGAACTAGAAGTCCAATGCGCTATCCATTGCGCCACAGAGCCTGACTTCCAAGTGAGTCACAGCGGTAAAAAAAGTTGGATCTAGACCCCTGCAGGCAGGAAGGATAAACTTTGACCCAAATATGTGTTCTTAGATTGGATGTATAGCCCATATGTGGTCTAGAGATTAAGATGAGTTCTCTCACTCTTAAGCTTTTACGCTCATCAACATAATGATGACTCACTCTGTTTCTTTGTAACCTTTCTGCATCCTGCCTGGAAGGATGGCTGTGAAGACGAGTTCATAACTGGTTCCTTCATGAAACATTTGTTTCCATTTAAATCAAGTGTTTTGCATTAGAAATATACCATTTTCATAAAGACTGAACCAATGTGAAGCATGATAGGAAGCAAATCCCACACAGACATTGGAGATGAATGAAAGTGGTTTTAAAGGATGACTCCGGTGGGACTCGAACCCACAACCTTTGAATAACATCTCCAGTACTCAACTAGAAGTCCAATGCGCTATCCATTGCGCCACAGAGCCTGACTTCCTAATGTGTCACGGTGGTGAAAAAAGTTGGATCTTGGTCCCTGCAGGCAGGAAGGATGAACTTTGGTTCAAATATGTGTTCTTAGATTGGATGTATAGCCCATACGTGGTCTAGAGATTAAGATGAGTTCTCTCACTCTTAAGCTTTACGCTCAGTTCAACATAATGATGACCCACAATCACTCTGTTTCTTTGTAACCTTTATGCCATCCGGGCCTGGAAGGATGGCTGTGAAGACGAGTTCATAACTGGTTCCTTCATGAAACATTTGTTTCCATTTAAATCAAGTGTTTTGCATTAGAAATATACCATTTTCATAAAGACTGAACCAATGTGAAGCATGATAGGAAGCAAATCCCACACAGACATTGGAGATGAATGAAAGTGGTTTTAAAGGATGACTCCGGTGGGACTCGAACCCACAACCTTTGAATAACATCTCCAGTACTCAACTAGAAGTCCAATGCGCTATCCATTGCGCCACAGAGCCTGACTTCCTAATGTGTCACGGTGGTGAAAAAAGTTGGATCTTGGTCCCTGCAGGCAGGAAGGATGAACTTTGGTTCAAATATGTGTTCTTAGATTGGATGTATAGCCCATACGTGGTCTAGAGATTAAGATGAGTTCTCTCACTCTTAAGCTTTTATGCTCATCAACATAATGATGACTCACTCTGTTTCTTTGTAACCTTTGTAACAGCTGTGGTTGGTTCCTTTCTAAACTCTTTGCTTTCTGTCAATCATCCCTTTTACCTCAATATGACATTTTGAGTTGGTGACAGAATGACTTAACCAATCCAAAGCATGAAAGGAAGGAAATCCCACAGAGACATTGGAGATCTTGATGTTGCGAAACTCCTCATACTGCCTGGAACGACGGCTCTGAACATTAGTTCTTATCTAGTTACTTTGTGAACTGTTTTGTTTCCTTTTCATTTAAGTGTTTTGCCTGAGAAATATACCATTTTCATAATGAGAACTATGAAAGGAAGCAAATCCCACCCAGACATTGGAGATGAAAGAAAGTGATTTTAAAGGATGACTCTGGTGGGACTCGAACCCACAACCTTTGAATGACATCTTACATGCTTTTAACTAGAAGTCCAATGCGCTATCCGTTGCGCCACAGAGCCTGACTTCCAAAAGTCAGTCACAGTGGTGAAAAAACTTGTTTCTAGATTGCTGCAGGCAGGTGGGATAAACTTTAGATCGCTTACGTGTTCTTAGATTGTAAATCTTTCCAATATGTGGTTTAGATCGGTGAACAGTATTTGATATTTGGTAATGTCTGATGCTGGTATTTTGAAATAGCGTTTCAACTCCTTTGCCTCAATATGGTTTCAGAAATATAACACTTTCAGAATAATTCAACCAATCAGAACCATGAAAGGAAGCAAATCCCACCCAGACATTGGAGAAGAAAGTACTACTGAAGCATGACTCTGGTGGGACAAGAAGCCACAACCCTTGACTGCCATCTCAAGCACTCAACTAGACGTCCAATGCGCTATCCGTTGCGCCACAGAGCCTGTTTATGGGTTTTAGGACACACAAGCTGACAGAGTTAATCCCAGCTGTCACCAGTTGAGCATTTACAGCCTGAACAAGTTTCCAGTCCACCATAGAGCCACAAAGACCATCTTCCAAACTACCCGTCTCTCAAGGAGCGTCCAACCTGTCATAACACTGGCAGTTCAAAAAAAATTGTTAAGCAAAAATGAACCAAAGTGACAGTATTGAGCAGCGACACGTCACCAAAAACAGCTGGCGGGATTCAAACTCACAATCTTTGAATTCATCTTAAATGAAATTCAAACACTATGGCCACACTTTGATATCTATACTTAGATATCCCGTATAAGGCTGTTTTGGAGAAAACAAGCACGTTGCATGGTTTACCTGTCAACTACTTTACATGTATTCTGAGAATCACTGCCTTTTGTTAAAGCACCACGTCACCTGTAACGCCTCTGTTTCGGCTCCCAGGTATGAACGCAGCCGTCCGGGCCGTCGTCCGAATGGGGATCTACGTTGGAGCCAAAGTCTACTTCATCCACGAGGTGAGCCGTGACTCCAGCTCTGGACGTGACTCCTGGAGAGCCTCCAGACTCTGTCGCACTCAGCAGTGAGGTGAACCACTTCTGACAAGACTTCCTTTTAGTCTGTGCAGCTGTCATCCAGGGAGCCAGCAGACCTCGGGCCTTAAACTGACCTGCTTTTGAACTCAAGTTGCCTTAAAAATGTTGAAACATAAAATGTTAACTGTTGTTATAAATCCTTACTGTAATTGCATCATATACCGTAAATCCATCTAACCCAGATCAGAATGGAGTCAAGCTCAGCGTCTGACTGCCTTCCTAAATTAGCTGCTGTGAACTAAGCGAATCCTGGATGTTGTTGAATTATTAATATCTGGAGACAGAAAGATGCAGAGTCACACTGGCGGGGGCAGGTGGACGTGGTCTGGTCTCAGTCTCAATTAACTGGATTACCAGGGGAAAGCATCATCCTTTACTGACTACACCGTCATCCTTTCGTCAATAAGCAGTGAGCTGTAAGTAATGCAAGCGGGGAGACTTTTATTTTAGTCTGGATCTCATCTGGCGCCTCTGCAGAACAGTGCTGCCATGGAAACAGTAGATCCTGAGAAAGCATAGTTGGTGCACAACTGTGATTTTAGGCAGGTAAAGCATGCAGAGTCAGAGATAAAGGAGATGATTACGGGTGTGACTGGATGCGACATCGATGGTGGGACAGAGCACCAGGATCCATTAGAGCTCTCAGGGTTGTGACTAACTGACGAAAGGAGTAATAACAAAACCAATAACCAACTGAAAAGCTGATGTTGGAGTTTTGATGTCTAAAATCGTCTGACTCTCAATCGACCAGGTCATGACTGAATCAAGGCAAATTGAGTCCGTTTCCCTGGTGCTCGAAGACATTTCAGGAGGCTTTCTTGACACGACAAGACATAAATGCCTAGGAAGCGGTGCCCAGTGCATCATGGGAGGTTCCCCAGCAGTGCCTATGGCTAAAAGGATGGATCATGGTCAGCAGAACCAGCACAAACTAAGGGCCAATTCCAATTCCTCTCTTAACCCTCAATCTCAACCCTCGCTCTTAACCCTCAGTCTTTGGCCCTCAATCTTAACCCTCTAAAGTAAGTGTAAGGGTTATCTTGTGACTTAGAAATGGGACACCCCTTGAGTGCAGTTACGTCTTCAGACTGAAATGTATCAGAGCCGTGTTGTCTCTGTATTCCCTGAAATGACACAGGGATAACATTGAAAAGAGCGCTGTATATTCTCTAAATAATATTAGCAAATAACACAATAGAGGATACATTATTCAGTCCTCCGTCGCTACACAACAAGGTATACAAGTAACGTGAAGCCGGCCGGGACCGCCGGTCCGGCAGCAAACATTGTAAAGTAAAAAAAATAAATGTTACGCAACGATGTTAATTCATGAAAAAAGTCTCAAACAAAGACAATAAGATGGTTTCGTAACATTTATATCTTTAAGATCTACGAAGATACTTACATTTGTAGCTAGCTTTTTTTGTCGCCATCCTTTTCAAAGATATCTTGGCTAAATTACCCAATGCCTTCTGGGTAGCCCTTACTCCCAAGGGTGGTGCCGGGAAATCTCAATATTGAGGGTGATACAGCCCTCAATCTCGTTCCTCAATTTGACTTTCTTAGAATCAGGACAGCACTTGCACTTCACGGGAGCGCACATTTTTGAGATTGAGGGTTGAGATTGAGGGTTAAGGGAGGAATTGGAATTAGACTCAATCTTTGGCCCTCAATCTTTGCCCTCCAAAGTAAGTGTAAGGGCTATGTTGTGACATAGAAATGGGACACCCCTTGAGTGCAGTTACGTCTTCAGACTGTGGGGGGCGGCCTTACGCCAAAGCTACGTCCAAGTCTGTCAAGAAAACTATGACAACGAAGGAGAAAACGAAGTAGAATAAGATTAAATATTTATATATATAACGAAGACAATAAGATGGTTTTGTTTATATCATTTATGTCTTTATTAACTACGAAAATACTTAACATTCGTAGCTAGCTTTTTTCTGCGCCATCCTTTCTGAAGATGTCTTGACGAAATACGCAATGCCTTCTAGGTAGCCCTTACTTCCATGGGTGGTGCTGAGAATCTCAATATTGAGGGCGATACAGCCCTCAAACTTGTCCCTCAACTTTACGGTCCGAGAATCGGGACAGCACTTGCGTTTCACAGAAACATGCATTTATGAGATTGAGGGTTGAGATGGAGTGTTAAGGGAGGGATTGGAATTCACCCTATGATCCTTATCAAAAAGTGAGAGAGGATGCCTGCATCCCAAATCCAGTCTCATAACTGATCTGCTTCCTGTTCTGCTTCAGGAAACTCTATGAACCTCAAGTAAACCTGCAGTCAGAGAGCAAAGTCCTCTGCTGTGACGATAGAGATCCATGAGGTCTTTAGGATATGATGGTGCTTGGCTCTTTAGGGCTTTATGTGTAAGTTCTGTCCTGAATTTACCTGGAAGCAAATGAAGAGGAGCAAAACAAAAATTGAGAAAGATGATGTTTCCTAAGTGTTGTGTTTGTCATGAATGATTCATTCAAGCAGACAAATGTTTTAGGTCAATGAAGTTCACCTGAGCTTGAGAGCGAAGGAGGCGGTGAGCAAGCCGAGACGGCTATTCTGTTACACAACACTTTAAAAGAACAGCGCGCTGTCATCTCTCTCAGCTGGCTGAAGCTGTGAAAGTTAAAAAGACTTAAAAACTGTCTCCAACATTCAGAGAGAAGACTTCCAAAGTGTGGAGATTTAAAAGATAGGGCTGTTTGAGACTCACGAGCTGAATCATAAACCATTCCGCCATGTTTCATTTCAGTGTGTTAGACTTCTGGCCGAGTACTTGAAGATCTGGTGAACAAAAAAAACGACATTTTTGATAAACTTATTCCATCATCAAAACTCTTGCTGCAGCGTTAACACGAATGCCAGTTTCATCGCGTCATGAACACCTTCGTCAACACCTGCGGTCTCTGCTTCTCGTCTCAGGGCTACCAGGGGATGGTGGACGGTGGAGACAACATCAAGGAGGCGAAGTGGGAGAGCGTCTCCAGCATGCTGCAAGTGGTGAGCAGAGCTCCGTGCCGCTATCTTCATGACGCTCACACACAAACTGCGTTTCATCTTGTGAACCATAAGCGGTGAAACTCTCGAGTGATGTTGATGATGAAGGAAACATGGTGAGTTTTTTTTTGGCTCTGGTTGCCCTTATTAAAGGTGGAGACGTGAGACGTGCAGCCAAAGGTCCCGGGCTGGGAAATAAACCGGAGACTACTGAGACGAGGACTTTCAGCCCTTCATTTGCGTCTCTAAAAAAGGCTTCTTGAAGACGTTTCACCTTCCTCAGGAGGGGTGTGAAAAAAAATCGATTTGGCAATATATCGCGATTTTTGGCCGCCCAATATAATATAAATTTTTCAGCTCGTAATATCGATTTTTTTTAGGAAAATACTTAAATGTGCAAAAACACTAATAATAAACAATTAATATGTTGTTTTGAAGCAAATAGTTTTGACTCAATTTGTCCTCTGAATGATCAATATCATCTGATGAACATATACAGCAACTTGATTTTTCATCTCTACTTTTAATTTTAATATTAACTGGGTAGAATATTGCAATATATCGTGATAATATCGTATCGTGACCCAAGTATCATGATACATATCGTATTGCGAGGTCCTTGCCAATAATCACCTCTATTCCTCAGTTCAAACTGACTCGGGCGTTTCGAGTTTATTAGCTGTTAGAGGTCTTCACGGGTCCACTTTAATGGACCCGAACCCGAATGGACCCATGAAAATTCGACCCGAAACCGACCCGACTGGAGCTATTACCATAAATCCGGGAGTCCGAACCCAAATGGACCTGCAATATTTGGACCCAGAACCGACCTGACCCGAGTCTTTAGTTTCCGACCACAAACTGAACCGAGTTACCCGAATAGAACCAAGACAATAAATCCCACAGTTGCTCATGTTAAAAGTTGTCTAGCGTTGAATAAAACTTGATTTTCTTACCTAAAGTTTTCTTCTTCTACCGGTTCAGTTGCTACATAGGCTACGTGATGTAAACAATAATAAATCCACATCGTTATTTTCTTTGTGGATACAGATGCTATTGGTAGCAACTGCTAACGCTAATAGCCTACACCGTCAGGACATGTCGTGAATATGTTCTCTCATCCAGCGTTGTCATGTTGGTGATCCGTTGTGCTTTACAGCTGCCGGGCAAACCGCTAATAACACGCTACGGCAACACGATTGTTTCATGACAAATACGCCACGATAATTAATAATCATTTAACTGCCCTGAGTCCTGACATTGGCTGCCACCGCCAATATCTTTACTCTCTGGAGTAAACGCGGACTCAGCCTGTCAGAGAGCACCGAGTGGACCCGAGACTTACTGTACTGATTCTGACCCGAACCCGGAGTTACGTCTTTTGAATGGACCCAAGACCCGATTCGGGTCGGGTCGGAACCTCTGGTTTTCGGGTTGTTCCGAAGACCTCTATTAGCTGTTCAACTCAACTGTGCACGTCACCTCTTCTAGGTCGTTATCTTCAACTCAATTCTTTCTTTTTGCCTGAGAGGACTGTGATTTGACGAAGGCGTTTCTCTTTGCCTCAGGGCGGCACAGTCATCGGCAGTGCCCGCTGTAAAGAGTTTCGCACCCACGAGGGACGCTTGAAAGCCGCTCACAACCTCGTGCAGCGCGGGATCACCAACCTGTGCGTGATCGGTGGCGATGGCAGCCTGACTGGAGCCAACTTGTTCAGGGAGGAGTGGAGCGGCCTGTTGAACGAGCTCCTCGAGCAAGGTCGATACATTTTATCTGTGCGGCCCTTTATAAATACCCCTGCAGGGGTTTCTGTCACCTCCACAGATGAACGGCTGTTTTCATGCCCAGTGCACGCGTCTCTTCTTCAGGTCTCATCGATGAGGAGGCGGTCAGCAGTAACTCCGTGCTCCACATCGTCGGCATGGTCGGCTCCATCGACAATGACTTCTGCGGCACTGACATGACCATCGGCACTGACTCGGCCCTGCATCGGATCATCGAGGTGGTGGACGCCATCATGACGACCGCTCAGAGGTGAACAAATTCCCTTAAAATGATGCAGATGACTGGGAGTTGCAGATGTTCCCGTACTCCTTCATTATTTTGACTTTCCCTCTGGTTTTTAAAGCCACCAGAGGACCTTTGTGCTGGAGGTCATGGGGAGACACTGTGGGTGAGTGTTGAGACAAAAAGACTGAATGTGCTCTGCTGCACTTATGCAGATGGCATGATTTAATATGTTTAAACCTCTATTTTAACAGTTTTTGTCCGCTGAAGCCTGTGCATGTGTTTAATGTCTGTTTCATTGAGGTAAATTGTTTTAGAATAACTGGTTCTTTTGCGTTCAGATACCTGGCTCTGGTCAGCGCCCTGGCATGTGGAGCGGACTGGGTTTTTATCCCAGAAATGCCCCCTGAAGATGGATGGGAAGACAACATGTGTCAGAAACTATCTGAGGTAACACACGCTCAGCTTTTTTTCCACCGGGAACTGCACCGAACTGTCTTTAAGGAGACCCACAACCCTTTAAAATACCGTCATATCAGCTTTTCTGGAAGTCCAAATGCGCTGTCCCTTGTAGAGCTGAGCGATTTTATCGATTCTGCGATATATATCGATATTTTATTTCTCCAGAGAGTATCGATTTTTCAGCCGCAGGTATCGATATTCTAAGCTTCTTTCAAAACCCCTCACAAGATGTCACCAAAATCACCTTGTCCCTTTAAAATCTTTCAGAAAATGATGTAAATGTATCTTAAGATGAATATCAACATATATATCGTATCGTGAGCCGAATATCGTGTATCGCATTGTATCGTGAGATTAGTGTATCGCTACAGCCCTAATCCCTTGCACTACAGAGTCAGACAGCTGACTGGCAGGTCCGTTCTAAAGCAACTACAAGCAGTGTTTTCAAAGCTGCACTACGTTACCGTCCTGGTCCCGATGATCTTTTGACTCAGGAACGAAGGCCTGGGTTCATGCTGGATGATTTCAGCCAAAAGATGCGCAATCGCAGTATAAAACAGTAGTTGTAACCTTCACAGGGAGACAGGAGCGAAGATGAACCATAGCGCCGTCTTGTGACCAATGACAGGCTGTGACAGTTATCAAGGATTCGCAGGAATCTTCTCATGGTGCATCTGCCAGCCACTGCGCTGTGATCTTTGTTAGCCAACCAACCAATAAGAATGCAGCATGAAATGATGTAAGCATCAGCTACATCAGCTAAGATTAACTCAAAATGTTTCCGTCCTAGAACTGTGATCTGGACTGAAACGAAAGCCAACCCCAACAAATCAAGCATGTGGATATTTCCTCTTTTCTGCAGTGATATTTATGCATCTACATTTCTTGCAGTAAGTTGAGGTTTTGCAGAATTGGCAGTGCAATACGTTTTTTTTTTTTGGTTTTTTTTTTGCTCCTGAATATAAAGGAATTAAGTGTTCAGTAACACCAAAAACATCCATCTAAGAATTAAAAATTATATTAAATTAGGGATGTCAGTCGATTAAATTTTTTAATCGCGATTAATCGAAAGATTTTCATAGTTAACTCGCGATTAATCGCACAAATAATTTTCTTAAATGTTATGTTTATCCATCCATCTATCCATCATCTATATCCATTTTGTCCTATACAGGGTCACGGGGATCTGCTTTATTTTTTTTTAAGCTTTTAGTTTGAAAACCGGAAGTCCACCAATGCTGCCGTACTTTTTGGGGGCTTAATTCATCAGCTTCTTAGTGTATTTTGTCGGGCTGCTGCTTGACCGCAGTAATTTGCTGACAGTCCCTAAGCTCCACGGCAGCAGCAGGTACTCAGAAGGACATTCAGCGCTGTTCCTTAGAGTTTTAGCCACACTCACTGAGCTTGGAGGGTTGATGACACTGGTGAAATGTCTGGCATACTGATATCTACAAAATGATACCAACCTGGATGAGATCGGTGCCGTTTTCATGAGGCTATTAAAGTTGAATGTCAGATGTGAAACTAACTTTACTGTCCTGCGGTGGTAACTTAATTCACAGCGACAGTAAATACAAATAACCTTTTTCTTGTCAACAGACCCATCTGGCAGCACCTTAAAGCTAAACTTGCCGTTCGTAAGACCCTTTTCTGTCGCCATGTCTGTTCCACACGTTGACTGTAAATATACTTATTGGCTGAGGGTCATATTAACAGAAACGTGTGTACGTTAATCTCACGTAAAAAAATAGTCACGTTAAACAGCTATTAAAGTGTTAATGCGTTATTAACGTGTTATTAACGCGCTATTAACGAATTAACTTTGACAGCCCTATATTAAATGAATTAAAATTACAAATGACTTTCCATGCATTACGATCAAATCTGTCCAAACATCCTCATTTCAAGTGAACTGAAACGAGTCCAGCCGGAGCTGAAATGAGGACTCGTCTGTCCCTCAAGTCTTTAGTGAAGTCTTTGGTGTTTGTACGAGGTTCTTGTAGCTTGTGCATCTGTGTTCTTGTCCTGGCTCAAAGCTGTGCCAGCAGAAAAGAAAACAGCGCCAACAGATCCAGATCCTCTACTTGCTCTCATCTGTTTCTTACGGCTCACGTGACTCCGGTCCAGTAAAACCAGTACCTGGCGCCCTGCGGATGACCTGCCACCGATTTGACTAGAGACTCCAGTGTGATTTCATTTTACAGGAGCATCATTATCAGGCAGTGTCCAGCAGTCTCAATGAACTCTGTGGTGACGTAAACAAACATGATTCATCACCCCGGAGGGTGACTCAGCGCTTAATTTCCTTAAGTGATCATTAACAGAGTGGGTGTGTTTGACACTTAATTCTTTAATTCATGTAGTTTTAACGTCCCAGCTGTGTTTGTTTATTGTCCAGAGTCGATCGCGAGGCTCCAGGTTGAATATTATCATAGTTGCAGAGGGAGCCATTGACAGACAAGGACAACACATTTCTTCTGACTTTGTGAAGGATGTGAGTAGAGCTCCGTCTCAGACAGATGCAGAGGGGAACCGGCGGCTGGACCAGCTGGTGGACGGGGTTAAAGTCTGGTGAATTCAGAGACAGCAGTAACTTTTCAACTTCACGGCCAGATACTTGCCACATTTTAGGAGACCTTTCTGCTTGATGCCTGTGGAAATCTGCTCATACAAATCAGAATGCACTGAAACCTCTTCGTGACAGGCAGAGCATCAACCAGTGGTATTTTATTAATAGAATTTAACAGGCTGCAGAAACAGTACCTTAAATTATGCAGATGTTATTGATAAGTCAGGTGCCCAGTTAAAGTCAGTTACAGTAATCTCATTTGCCAGTATCATGCATGAAAGGGAAAGATCACTTTTAAAGATCACTATTAAGGGGTAGCGGGTAGCGGGAGGGTCGTTGCCCCACAAAGAACGCAATCTTCCACCTCCCTAAACCCGCTATCCCACCTGTGCTACCCGCTGCATTATACATAGGAGTGGTTAGGGCGTTCCACCTGTTAAACCAATCAGTGCGTCAGTAGCCATTGCCTTAAAGAGCAGGTTGCGCTACCCGCAACCCGCTACCCTAAACCCACGATCGCAAGATACCGAGTTTGCGGAAAGAGCAAAAGACACGCCCATTACCACACCTACAATGTGAGTAAGTGAGTCGGCATAGCGGATAGCGGCTTTAGGATAGCGGAAGATTGCATTAGCGGTTAGCGGAGGTTCCTAAACCCGCAATTTGCGGGTAGCGGCTAGCAAGAGGTGTACGATTGGGGCCTATATGTTTAGGTTTCTACAAAATTCTAAATCTCGGAAACAACACGACCCCGCTGCTTTATTCGGGGCAGCCTCAGTCTGAAAACGTGTCATTCTGGGTTTCCAGAGACGTGTTCAGAAGAAAGCTTTGCTACACTGTCATGGCAAATCATATCAGAGTTGTAAAGACCTCAGGAAGTTGTGTCGAGTCTTGAAAAACTAAAAAAGTGCTTTCCTAAATGTGTACGTAAAGGATTCAAACAGTTAAGAGGAAGAAAAGACTCCATCTAAACTCACTATTTGTTTAAAGTCACAGGAAAGACTGCATCATGTCATTCTTCCTATTGGTTTTTAACTCCACTGAGCTTCAGGTATGAAGTTTCTCCCTAAATGTGGCAACTTACCGCTGACGATGAGCAGCCAATCAGGAGCCAGAGTTAAGGTTTCTCAGCATTTGTGCTGAGATCATCCTCCACTGTCCAGCTTATGGGCGTCGCTAAACTTTTCCTGTCATGTCTTCAAATGATTTTTGTTGTTGTTTTTTTTATATCCCTCTAGAACCGCGCTGATAAGAAAAGGCTGAATATTATTATAGTGGCCGAAGGCGCCATTGACCGCAAGAGCAAGGCCATAACTCCTGATTATATCAAGGATGTAAGTACGGCGGAGAACGTCACTGATGCACGGATCCTCCTGCACACGCATGGATGTCTCCTCCGTGCTCGAAGCACACGTGACCTTTGATGCTTTATGTGTGTCAGTTTTTTCACTTTTTTGTTGCATGTCTGGCAGTTTTATTCTTCCCCGTTCCATTGCACCACGCACCTTATTTTTTCTTCTCTTGATTTCAGTCTGCACGTGCATTATATCTGCACACAGCAACGTGACAGGAAATGTTTTGCATGACATCTCCCCTCTGTTATTGTTTTCATGCTTGACGCTTGTGTGGTCATCTTGATTTCTGTTCAGTTACACCTTCATATGTTTTAGAGAAATACCTACATTATCAAGTATGGAGCCCCGTTTGGGTCATAATTCAATGAATAAATGAGTCTATTATTGTGAAATACAGGCATTTATTATTATGAAATATGTATCCATTATTATGAAATGTTTCCCATTATTATGAAATACATGTTTATTATTATGAAATATATGTGTATTATTATGAAATATTTCCCATTATTATGAAAAAAGTGTAATTATTATGAAATATATTTTCAGAATGGCTTTTTTATCTAAGAATGAGTTTTTACATAATGGTTTCATTTTTCATAAGAATAGGCTTTTACATAATAATGACATTTTGCCACTGGGCGGGACCAGTGGTTGACCTGCACACTCATTGGCTGATCCTTCTCCATTCTACGCTCTGACATCGACTAGTTTTGGCCAGTCAGAGAAGGATCTTTCTCCTTTCACCATGCCGTCAAAATCAAGTTTTCCCTACATTTCGCGTTACGTTTCTTAGTCGATGTCAACTTTTAACCATAAACTGAGTTGCATTCTGCCACCTACTGGCCTGGAGTTTATACATTGCACCTCTCGCCCGCTATCGATATTCACTGTTCTGTTGCTTATGTCTGAATGAAAGAGCAGCCAATCACATAAATGGCTCCGCCCTCTCTGCTGTGATTGACACACAAATCATTCTTATGAAAAACAAAGCCATTAATATGTAAAAGCTCATTCTTATGAAAAACGAAACCATTATCATAATAATGGGAAATATTTCATAATAATAAACGCCTGTATTTCATAATAATAGACTCATTTATTCATTGAATTATGACCCAAATGGGGCTCCATAATCAAGCGCTTTATCCCCTGTAATAATTCACGCTTCTCCTGTGACCAGCTGGTGGTGCGCTGCCTGGGTTTTGACACCCGGGTCACCATCCTGGGCCACGTGCAGAGAGGTGGAACCCCGTCTGCCTTTGACAGGATCCTGGTAAGCAGCAGTCGCTCAAATATGGGAGCTGAATTTGCAGCCGTGAGGTGATTCACAGTTAACGTGTATTTAAACTCCCTTCACAGGCCAGCCGTATGGGCGTGGAGGCAGTTCTGGCGTTGCTGGAGGCGTCTGCCAACACGCCAGCCTGCGTCGTGTCTCTGGTTGGCAACCAGGCCGTTCGACTGCCGCTCATGGAGTGTGTTCAGATGGTAAGACTGCATATGGCAGAGACAGCATGCACGGTGCACGGTGTTATTAGGAAAAACAAAACCTGAATGAATGATTATGAACCTTAAAGAGCCGGTCGTCTTCTTCATGGTCGTTACAACACACTTTTTACTAGTGCTGAGCAAGTTAACGCGTTATTATCGTGTTAACGCATTAATTTATTAACGCCGACATTTATTTTATCGCGCGTTAACGCATGTTGCTCACATGCTTTTGTTTTGAAACGTCTGTTACTGGCTGCTGCGGAACCGGAAGACAATTGGCAGGTAAACATGCGGAAAGCTAAAACAGACATGGAGAACGGTAAAAATCAGTGAACTTTACAGTTCAGGTAGAAACTCAGGTAGCAATATTAACAATTCTTTTTGAAAAAAAAACAATTCTGCACTGCAACAAAACTTTGGCGTCATTCCTCCATGTTCCATCAGATCTGCTCCATGTGTTCACTGTCCTGCTGTTCTCTAGCTGGTTACTGCAGTGCAGCTCCATCTAGTGGCACAGATGTGTAATGACAACAGAAAGTCCAGTCCTCCATTATAAAACAAATTCAGTTCTGTGGCCCGTTTTTTAATTTCATATTTTTGATCCAAGTCTAAAATTGAAATATAAAAAAACTGACTTTTTGTTTGTTTTTTTTGTGTTAGATTAAAAAACGAAAAACTTAATAAAATGCCACTTTTGAATTTTTTTTTTGATTGACAATTGAAAATGGAATGATACACAGATTAGTAAAGTTACTGAACTTTAACATGGACATTTTCATTTTAAAGTTCTCCCAGACGGAGGATTCAACAGAAACAAGGTTATTTGTAACAACTGACAAGTTGAACTCCCCGTTAAAAGTTTCTGCTGTTACCTCAGAAATTACCTGTTTTAATGTTCTGATTGTGCTGAGCCACAATCATTTTGTTGGATTTTGTTTGTACACTTTTTTTTTTATAAAAACAGCATGACAGTGGCAATAAGCTTTATTTTATTTTTATTTTACATTTTTTAAGATGAGATTTACACTAAATATGTGTTACTGACAAGTGCTGATGTTAAAAGTGTTTGAACAACAAATGTTATGACACTTTAGTTCATATGGCAGCAGTACATTTAAATAATAGTGCATTTTACACTACTTTTGAATTCATTATTTGTATTTGATTATGCGTATACAATGCGATTAATCGTGATTAATTAGGGAGATCATGCGATTAATCGCAATTGAAAATTTTAATCGTTGCCCAGCCCTAATTTTAACCATATCCTAGTGCAGAAATCGTGCAGAGAATCAGAGTAATTTAGATACACGCCAGACCTACAGTATTTATTGGTTATTGTGTGTTATGCATCCATCAGGATTCCAACTCTGAACAAACATACCTGCACAAAATGCACAAGAACTATATATATATATAAAATTAACGATAACACCTGACTGGTTTCGACCTGTTCAGGGAAGTTACGGTTGCTTTTCAACGATTGACCTTCATGTAAAATAAATGTAACGACTGTTGGTCGTCTCCGTGCTCAGGAAGTTCAGGTGGTCCATCGGGCTCCACCAGTCACCCTCGTGCATCGCCGTGTTCATGTTCAATTCTCCGGAGGACGCCTGTGATACACCGAATCAAAAAGAAGCTTTGCAGCTTCAGTCATCCTCGGCTAAAACTCTCAGTCTCTTTCCAAACTCATCAATATGTGAGCCAGTCAGTCCACCCATGCACACGATACGTGCACAAGACAGCTACAACTTTAAATGACTGCACCAACTCTCTGTTTAGGTTTCAGGCTCGACTCATGGCCGTTTGTACGGCGGCATGCGTAGCTTTTAAGCCTTTGGTGACGTTCAGCTTAAAACACAAAGGTGTTTAATCTCAAATTCATCCAATCTTGGTAACACCACGTTATAGTGCACGTGCTCGTGACAGTTGAGCTCCTGCAGAGTCGCGTGGATCACTGCGCTCAGGTGCTCCTGGGTAACGATGGCTCCGCCCACCACGTGCCGTCAGCATGCAGGTGGACGAGAAAATGAGCATATAGTGTTTTTCATTTTTGGTGAAGCAGCTTTTTCTTTTCTTTTCTTTTCTTTTTTTAAATCAGACCCAGGAAGTGCAGAAAGCCATGGACGAGAAGAAGTTTGATGAGGCCGTCCGACTGCGTGGAAGGTACGTTTGATGCAAGATTTCTGGGACGTGCACGTGGTCCATTTTCCTGCTGTCAAAATGAAAAGCCATATGTGTGTTGGTGGAGTTGTACTGTACATGTTCGTTAGGCAGAGTATTCAAGCTCTAAATTCTTTATCAATAGGAAACAGAAACTAGAGCTGAGAGATCTTATAAATTCTGCGATATATATCGATATTTTATTTATCGATTTCAGTATCGATTTTTCACCCGCGGGTATCGATATTCTAAGCTTCTTTCTAAACCTCCGTGTCCCACCTTTAAAAGCTTGCAAGCAACAATTTGCACTGTTTAAATAAATGAAACTATTTTTCTCAACAAATCTTTTATTCATTTTGTCCAGCATTTGCAAGCTGCCTGTCAGCCATATAATGTGGAATTGATGCTTTCAGTTCAATTAATTCAAACAAAGTCATTGGAACACTCACAAGATGTCACCAAAATCACTTTGTCCCTTTAAAATCTTTCAGAAAATGATATAAATGTATTGTAAGATAAATATCGATATATATCGTATCGTGAGCTGAATATCGTGTATCGTATCGCAAGATAAGTGTATCGCTACAGCCCTACCAGAAACCGTTGTGTATTTTCAAAAATGGTTAATTTCTGTTTTCCATCTGCAGGAGCTTCGAGAACAATCTGAGCACCTACCGGCTGCTGTCCTACCGCAAAGCAGACTCTGAACTTCCAAATGTAAGCCCCCCCCCCCGCACACATTTAAACTGGGAACACAGTCGCACCAGAAACTCACTGTTTTAATTCCCTCCAATGTTTTTTTCCCACCAGCTTCTCTGAGATTTGTACGTTAGCTTAAAGGTACTTCCTGGCCAGGTGCATCGTGGGTGCTGCGGTCTTTTTGTGACACTAACATTCTGTTTTTTCCTCTAACAATCCGATCTGAGGGGGAGGAGGGAGAGGAGGAAGAGGCAGGGGAAGAAGAGCAGTGTGTATGTGATGGGTAACGGGGCAGCAGCTGAGCAGACTCTAGGTCAGCTTCTGGAGCTCCTGTAGGCTAAGTTCCCGCCATCAGTTAACAGCTGAAGCATCTTATTATGGAGCCCCATTTGGGTCATAATTCAATAAATAAATGAGTCTATTATTATGAAATACAGGCATTTATTATTATGAAATACGTATCCATATTATGAAATGTACATGTGTATTTTTATGAAATATTTCCCATTATTATGAAAAAAGTGTAATTATTATGAAATATATTTTTCAATATTATTTAATCTTAGTTTAATGCATAATAGTTTATTTCAGAATGGCTTTTTTATCTAAGAATGAGTTTTTACATAATGGCTTTGTTTTTTTTCATAAGAATGAGCTTTTACATAATAATGACATTTTGCCAGTGGGCGGGGCCAGTGGTTGACCTGCACGCTCATTGGCTGATCCTTCTCCATTCTACGCTCTGACATCAACTAGTTTTGGCCGTGAGGTCCCGTTAGCAGCGGGCCGTGGCGTCATCAAGGTGCACTCCTAGTCCGATTGTAGCTATGGCAAAAAAGGATCTTTCTCCTGTCGACATGCCGTCAAAATCAAGTTTTCCCTACATTTCGCGTTACGTTTCTTAGTCGATGTCAACTTTTAACCGTAAACTGAGGTGCGTTCTGCCACCTACTGGCCTGGAGTATATACACTGCACCTCTCGCCCACTATCGATATTAACTGTTCTGTTGCTTATGCCTGAATGAAAGAGCAGCCAATCACATAAATGGCTCCGCCCTCTCTGCTGTGATTGACACACAAATCATTCTTATGAAAAACAAAGCCATTATTATGTAAAAGCTCATTCTTATGAAAAACGAAACCATCATCATAATAATGGGAAATATTTCATAATAATAAACGCCTGTATTTCATAATAATAGACTCATTTATTCATTGAATTATGACCCAAATTGGGCTCCATATCTTTTTGGTATCAAGGTTTTTGGCTTGTAATTATCTCAGCGGTGAGATACAATTTGGAAAATTTGACTGTTAAAGCATTTTTTTTTGTTTCTGGAAAGAATCTTCTGAGGATTTTTTTTTTAAATCTCAGGGAAAATTCGCAACTACGTGCTGTAAGTTTAAACGTTAAAGTGCCACAAAATGACGGGGTTAGCACTGGTTGGCTGTCTGCGCTTCATCTCCTCATGGCTCTGCTTAGAAGTAGAAGTGTAGAGGTGCGCCGGCGTCGCAGGCATCCCGCCAGTGTCGATGGCTGACCTGCGACCTGCTTCACGTGAAGCTGAAAGTGGCCTCCTCTCTGCGGAGATGGTGGCTGGAGGTGCTGCTCATAGCTCAAAGTGGACCAGGCTCCAAGCTCTCCCAGAGGTTTTAAATGCACATCGTACACGCCATGTAAATTTGACTGCAGGTCTTCACGCGGTGCGACAGTAACACGGGCAAAGCTTTTGCAACAGTTGGGCAGAACGAGCTTGCATGCATTTGTATAACACGAGTAGCCCCCACGCAATTAACACCCCCCCTTAAAAAGGAAAAAAAAAAAAAAAAAAAACTGGCAATATGCTTCATGCATGGACCCAATCTGAACTCGATAATCTGTGTTTTAGACCTAGATTATCAGATTACTAAATATTCAACCAATAATGTAGTGAACACTTATAAATTACATGCACGGGGGGGTGGGGCTCCACATGCACAAACACTTTCTCCACACAGGGCTGGAATTCCTCTTATATCAGAGAGAAGATAGAGGGTCATTCATTCCTGCTATCTCCACTGCTCACGGCAGCCCCTGATTGGCTGAATGTTGAATGGTGTTGTAGAGCTGGGTGAGGTCATGTGTGGCTGGGGTCCAGCCCTCTGTGAAGATGTTGGCAGTCCCTCTCTCGGGTATGAAGGGAATAAACAACATGCTTAAAGGGGACGGGGGGAGCCTGGGATTCTCTGGGTTCAGGCATGCATGTGTGGCACATGACAAAAAGTCGCCCTATAAGGGTCATTTCTCTAAACGTGAGCGCCGTTACCGCAACCAGCTGGAGACAAGCTCTCCTCTTGTGGTCCATTTCCGTAGATTCTGTGCCTTATATAGATGTTTTATAGTCTTATATAGTTGATAGTTATTCCTTCTTATTACTGCCGACACATTTTTGTCTGAAATCAGCAGAAAACGATGCACAAAGCTGATGAGTGACAGCTAGCATAAGGTATAGAGTCTCACGTAGGGGTGTGAAAAAAAAATCGATTTAGCGATATATCACGATTTTTGGCCGCACAATATAATATTGATTTTTCAGCTCCTAATATCGATTTTTTTTTACAATGCTGTCAGTATGTTGTAATGGTTACTTAATTGTGCAAAAACACAAATAATAAACAATAAATAGGTTGTTTTGAAGCAAATAGTTTTGACTCAATTTGTCCTCTGAATGATCAATATCATCTGATGAACATATACAGCAACTTGATTTTTAATCTCTACTTTTAATTTTGATATTAACTGGGTAGAATATCATAATATATCGTGATAATATTGTATTGTGACCCAAGTATCATGCTACATATCGTATTGTGAGGTCCTTGCCAATACAGTGATCCCTTATTTTTTGCGGTTAATGGGAACCGGCACCCCCCCCCCCCGCGCGAGAATAAAAATCCGCGAACTGGCCCCCCGAGTCTAAATAATGTGTTTAAAATATGTTTGCAAAAAAACTTTGGTCTGTTACCTTCACAGCCTCTGGTCTCTGAACCGTAGTAAAGAAACCACTCTTTCATCTAACCTCATTTTCATTCTGCCGTCCCACGACACACACACTACATTACCCATAAGGCCACACCATTACCTATAAGGCCACCTTCTTAAAGGGGCCAGGCTGGTTCACAACATTTCTTTGCTGCGAGAGAACACACACAACATCCTGGGATGTTTCCGGGATTTTTTCTTGATTTTTTTATAATATTATATTTCTGAAAAAATACAGCGAATAACTAAAACCGCGGAACTTAAAGCGTGAATTGGCGAGGGATCACTGTATCATGATACATATCATATTGCGAGGTCCTTGCCAATACTCACCCCTAGTCTCACGTCTTTCAACTGTGCTCGTCGGTTCACGTGAGTTTAGGCGTTATCAGCGGAGCGCTGGATGCCTTTCCATTTTGAGCTCCTCCACATTGTCATGCGTCCTCATCGGTCTGTTTGCAAAGACGAACATTAGAGGCTCAATCCATCGTTGGCTCGCAGCACATTTTCAACCCTAATCTCTGGTTGTGGCTTCATAGACCGAAACTAAAGTTTGGGTTGTAAACTGCTGCGCGCCAGTCATGCATTGAGCGTGTTGATCTTTCCAGTGAAAGCAAATAAAGCTGTTGCTTCACCCTGTGTTTTAGCAGCATGTGGCTTCTGCATGCTAGGCTATCTCCGCCTGCTGCTGCTGCGCTGCAGCGCTCCTCAGCCGTTAAAGGAACATGGATCTGAGGCCCCATCGCAGACATGGGGAGTCCTCTTTCCAGTTTTTACCCCTCAGGAATGGCTTCATTGCTTCTAAAAGTTGGCAAACGATGGCAACTTTTTTTTTCTAGACCCGAGCTTCATGCGCTGATCGTCAACAACTAAAGTGCATTGTAACATAATGTGGCATTAAGTGTGTGCGCTAGCTAGATGCTGCCTCCTCTGCTGCTCAGGTGTTATGTGTGTGTGTGACTGCTGTCATCGTCGCCCTCAGAGCTCCTTCAACGTGGCCGTGTTGAACGTCGGCGCCCCGGCCGCGGGCATGAACGCCGCCGTGCGCTCCGCTGTCAGGGTGGGAATCACCGAAGGCCACACAATGTTTGCTGTCAACGACGGCTTCGAGGGATTCTACAAGGGCCAGGTGAGCACGAACTCGCACACCAGAGATGCTCGCGAGTTTTTTTAACAAGTCTGAGTCATTGCATTGATATGTTTGAGAAATTCAGTGAATGTACAGTGTCGTCATCACTTTTGGCATCTTTCAATCAAATATCTGTCTCTGCTTGTCTGTAGTGGACATTAGTCACCTGGTCTCTCTGTTAGTGTGAGCAAGCAGCAGGTGGTTGCAACACAAAGAGGATAATTGAGTTAATTTCACTGTGAAGACAGCGCCCTCCCTTGTATGTCATTTCTTAGGCTGCAAATGGACTAGTACTAATGAGTCAAGATTCAAAATGGCGTGCCGCTGAGTAGGATGTGGAACTTGTTGATCTGAGGTGTTATCAGCAACTCAGGCAGCCATCTTGTTTGACTCTTGAACTCTTGGACAGTCCTGCATGAGTCGACGTATAAAGCTCAACTCCACACCAATCAGGGAAACCTGAGTGTCATGAAACATCATCTCCACCAGGTGGCAGCACTGGTTGAAACTGATCATTACGGCTACATTTGGGGCTTGTGTGTGTCATGTAAACTTCCGGTTTTGAAGCATCGATCTGTACTTCCACTGACCAGAAAAGCGCAGATTTAGCGCGGGGGTTTGGAACAGAGAAGGGTAGAGACGTGCAGAACCTCACAAGAAACCGAGCCGATATTTCCGTCAAGTTGGCAAGGAGCAGATCAACGCTGACTGCTGGATGAGTGGTGCAGTTCCATCCTCTGTCCATTAGGGGTGTGAAAAAAATCGATTTGGCGATATATCGCGATTTTCGGCCGCCCGAATAATATCGATTTTTCAGCTACAAATATCGATTTTTTTAGGAAAATTCATTCATTCACTTAAATGTGCAAAATCACTAATAATAAACAATAAATAGGTTGTTTTGAAGCAAATTATTTTGACTCAGTTTGTCCTCTGAATGATCAATATCATCTGATGAACATATATAGCAACTTTTTTATTTACTCTACTTTTAATATTGATATTAACTTGGTAGAATATCGCAATATGTCGTGATAATATCGTATCGTGACCCAAGTATCACGATACATATCGTATTGTGAGGTCCTTGCAAATACTCACCCCTACTGTCCATCCCAGCGTTTACCTCCACCTGTGTGTGTAGATGTGTTCAGCTGGTGTGGTGACCGGTGATCTAGTCCTCTGACCATCTCACCTCAGTGCTGCTACCTGCATCTGTTTATAGTCATTTCATTCAGTCATTTGTGTGCTTTCCTCTCTCTGTCCTCCATCCTCTCTCTGTCCTGTCTCTCCTCTCTTTTTCTTTCTTTATCCAGCTGGTCTTCATCAGGAAGGTCCCCCCATATGATCCAGGTCCTGCTCAAGGTTTCTTCCTCTTAAAGTGGAGTTTTTCCTTCCCACTGTTTGGCTTAAAGGTTTTTTTTCTCCCGCTGTCGGAGTTTTTTTTACCTGCCATTATCCTTGTTTAGGATTTAATATTATAATTTTAGTTAATGATTTTTGCTCGAGGGTCATGATCTGGGTCTCTGTAAAGCACCTAGAGACAATTGACATTATAACAGACGCTATACAAATAAAATTGAATTGAATTGATGCTGCCTACCTCTGCTGGAATAACTGGAGGAAGAAGCATGTCTGCAAAACTCAAGACCAGTGCGAGTCCTTCCCCATTAAACATCATATTGGTTCAGTCTGTTCAACCTTGGAAATGGCTGCAAAGGGCCACTAGACCCATTTCATGAGAGAGAACATGTGTGAGGCGAATGGTAACGGCTGGCCAGACTGGTATTTTTGCAAATATTTCAGAAACCAATTGTGAATTGCATCTGTACTTCAGGGGCTGAACTGCAAGTCGGCCGTAACTATAAAAATAACTACAGAAATAAAACCAGAAGCGACATTCTCGAGGTCCTGGTGACTTCACAGAGACGAAGAAGGTGGAAATCCAGTCACCGTTCCCCTGCTGAGCTGAGTGAACTCAGTTCCCAACGTATCCAGATGACCAGCGCTGCTTACTGTAAGCCAATTACTCCCCTCCCACAGCAGCAACGCCATGCACGCACGTGCGCAGGCCTTGTTTTGGTCCCGCTGACTGCATGCAGTCCACCCTGTTGAATGAACATCCAATTCAATTCAATTCAATTCAATACAATTTCAATTCAATTGCGTATGTTACAATGTCAATTGTCTCCAGGTGCTTTACAGAGACCCAGATCATGACCCCCGAGCAAATATCATTAACTAAAATTATAATATTAAATCCTAATCAAGGATAATGGCAGGTAAAAAACTACCACAATGGGAGAAAAAAACCTTTAAGCCAAACAGAGGCAAGGAAAAACTCCACTTTAAGAGGAAGAAACCTTGAGCAGGACCTGGATCATATGTGGGGACCTTCCTGATGAAGACCAGCTGGGTAAAGAAAGAAAAAGAGAGCAGAGACAGGACAGAGAGAGGATGGAGAACAGAGAGAGGAGAGCACATAAATGACTGAATGTAATGACTACATAAACAGATGCAGGTAGCAGCACTGAGGTGAGATTGTCAGAGGACTAGATCACCGGTCACCACACCAGCATTCTGCCGGCATAGAGATGCTTTAATTTGTTTCCAGATGTGTGTCTGAACTTCACCTCCAGCCTCACACAGATTAAATATATTACACTTCATTTGCAGGGCGCTCTCTTCACTTTAAATTAGAAAAGTTCAGAATAACTGAAACTTTATGTTTCTTCAGATCAAAGAGATCAAATGGGGGGACGTTGGCGGTTGGACTGGTCAGGGTGGGTCCCTGCTGGGGACAAAAAGGTGAGCTGCTGCAGTAAGAACAAATAATGTCACTAGAAGAGACTTTTCCCACCACTGGGCTGCTGATATTAAAATTAAATGAAATCCTTTTGGTTGTTAGCTTTAAGCTCTATATTTCTATCTCTTGAATTTTATATTATTTTATCTTAAATTTTAAGTTTAGGCATCAAAGAGTGGTGCAGCTGCACAGTTTAGCAGTTTAACTGAATTCCTCTTCATCCGTCAGGACTCTTCCAGGGAAACATCTGGAGAAGATAGCGGAGCAGATGAGGATCCATAACATCAACGCTCTGCTCGTAATTGGAGGCTTTGAGGTACGTGACTTTAACTTTTTTTTTTTTAACCTCTATTACATATTTTCTTAATGAACTGAGGAACCTGCTCAGCCTAAGTGAGTGCTAATTTCAGTGAGCTAATGATAACTGGACCAGCAGATATCTTAAGTATTTTTTTCTGGTTAGCCTCATTGTAACTCTACAGTATTTTTAAAAACTGTTTTTGTCCCGTATTTTTACGTTAACCGCGTATCGTCAACATTCAGTCCGTCTGTTATTTTCTTTACTGCATTTGAAAAAATACCAGTTAACATGGATAAATGTGCTCAGATTACCTTGTTTCTATGTGCATATCACATTATGTGTGTATTTTTCTTTTTATTGGCCAGGCTGCAAAACCGAATTATATGTGACGTCTCGATTCCAATAATTAACAGCCCTTTAACCAAAATATGGAATTAACTGTCAGCAGAGAAGAGAGAGAGTTGTTTGAGATAATCAACTATATTTTGTGCAAATTACACAAATGATTTGACTTCCAGTAACCTAGAAGGGGACTTGGAGAGCGTGACCTTTACTGAGTCCTGTCCCTTGTTTCCCCACCTTCTTGTTTTAAAAGAAAAAAAAATAGAAACTGAACTATTTTTTCATGCAGGTGTTGCTTCAGGTATGTTTTGCCTTCTTCCAAACTGACATTTACGTAAACAGCTGTTGCAAATACGACTGATGCAGCGAACAGGATACTCACATGACCAGTCAGCTGCTTCAGCTTCTAGAGCAGTGGTCCCCAACCCACAGGCCGCGGACTGGTACCGGGCCGCACAAGAAAAATTTAGCTATTTTAAGTTTTATTTATTATATGAGTCTGAACAAGCTTTTATTTTTAAGAAATCTTTTATTTTGAAAAATCACAGGATTCTCTCAGTTACATTTCGGTCACTTGAGCGCCAAAATTTAACCCTGCTAGCAAAATGAGTAAGAAACGGACGTCTTTGGAAAGTTTCCTTAAAACATGGCTTCATCACAACAGGTGATTCCCACGTACCAAGCCCGCTCTGCGTTAGTTTTTTTTTGCTTTTCTTTGCTATTTATTTAATGGGTTCGGAGGATGTTACCGGAGACTTTGATGTTATAATCATGTTATGTTAGTGCCGTAATGTAACGAGGAAGCTTCCCCGGTCCGTGGTAAAATTGTGACGTATTAACCAGTCCGCGGTTACAAAAAGGTTGGGGACCACTGTTCTGGAGAATAAATCTAAACGAAATATAAATATAAAAATAAATGAAATAAACCCAGCTGAAAAGAGTTCCTGAAGACTTTTAACCATTTTTTGCCCCATTTATTGCCAAGTGTTTTGTCTTTAGCCTATCCTCCCTGTAACTGTGAGAGGTACGCATGGCGAAATGTGTTTGGTCCCGACCCTGCTCTGATCCCCAGGGGGCAGACCAGTACTGAAACTGGACACCATTGCACAGGCATACAGCCATCTCGGCTGTTGGACGCTCTTGCATTAAGTCAGCGCTCGTTAGGGGTGTGAAAAAAATCGATTTGGCAATATATCACGAATTTCGGCCGCCCAATATAATATCGATTTTTCAGCTCCTAATATCGATCTTTTAGGAAAATTCATGCATTAGACGCATTGTGAATACTACATATATACATTTAGTGTGTTTACATGGGAAGTTTAATTCCTCCTTAATTCAGAATTAAAATTAAATCCGATTTCAAATGATTAAAAATTACCATGTAAACACCTAATTCCGAATGAAAATGTCCATTTCGAATTAAACTTAATTCCGAAGTAAGTGGCTGGTTTATTCTGATTTTAAATCTGAATAGAATAATTCCACGGTCATGAATACACTCATTCCGCTTTAAATTAATTCCGGTCTTTCTGCGCATGCTCGTTCTCTTGCCCGTCTGTCGCGATGACGCTTATATTCCACGCTGGGCTTGTTTTCAAAAGAAAATCATCAACATGATGTTGTCGTGCTGCTGCTTCAAAAATAAAATCAAAACAAATCCAAAAAGGATGCTAATAATGTAGTCCTCCATGTTGTTGCTAATCGAGTAAGTTTGTTTTCTTCCGGTAGACGTAAATATGTAAAGACGTCCACCCCCCCATCCAATCAGAACCCTTCCCAACCCCCAGACCTTAAGCAGAATTGGATAAAGCTGATCAAACGTGTTTTCCATGTAAACCTCAATTCGGAATTACTATTTCCATGTAAACTCGAAGGAAAATAGTTTAATTCTGAATTATTTATTTCGGAATAATTCATTCTGAATTAAAAAACATCATGTAACTGTGGCCATTGTGAATATTGTGAATAGTTTTGACTCAATTTGTCCTCTGAATGATCAATATCATCTGATGAACATATACAGCAAGTTGATTTTTCATCTCTACTTTTAATTTTGATATTAACTGGGTAGAGTATCGCGATATATCGTGATATCAAAATATCGTATTGTGACCCAAGAATCATGATACATATTGTATTGTGAGGTCCTTGCCAATACTCACACCTAGTTGCTGTGACTCAGGCGGCGCGGTTCCCACAAGTCTGATGCTATTAAGTTGCCATGATAGTCTTGAAACACTGCTTGTGCCAGTTTAGTTTTCCGTATTTGCAGCTTGGCCAAAAAAAAAAAAAGAAAAAGAAAATCACTTTCTCCATGTTTGTCTTTTAATGTGAACAGCCGCGACATCAACGTCCTGTCTGTGTCTCATCATCATGAGTGGCTTGGCTCTCTCCTGTTGGCTTCTCCCACCAGTACACCCCCCCCCCCCCCCCGCCCCCGACCTTTGTTTGTCCCATTGCTGCCTCAGATTCTGTCGCTGCATTTCTACCATCAACAGGCCCCACCTACGCCCGAGCCCCCCATAGCAAGTCTTTGTCCTGATGTCCTGAAGACATTACAGTCCTCAGTGTCTTCAGACAGAAGATGAAACTGATGCAATTGGTTGAATAATTTTTCTCGTCTTTAAAATTGCCTCAATTAGCAGAACAGCTATCCTGTAGAAATTTACTCAAGCGGAAGCTTAAGTGTCTCACATTTTTCTCAGGAACCAGTGGAAACCAGGCGCAAAATTAAATGCGCGTCAGTGATAAAGATTAATCAAACACGTGGCTTTGAGACTGCAGGTGAATTGATGCAGTTCGTCATTCTGTGACGGGCAAACCTTCACTGTCCATGTGCTTCCCACCATGACTGGTCTCCCCCTCTAAATTCACCTGTGTTGTGTTGCCCATTGTCTGTTGTGAAGACAAGTCTGCCATTTGTGTGTGTGCCTCCTCAATCACGACCAATAAGACGCTGGCTCTCACTGCTGCAGGCCTACGTGGGATTGCTGGAGCTTTCCTCTGCACGGGACCAATACCCTGAGCTCTGTGTGCCCATGGTCATGGTCCCTGCCACCGTGTCCAATAACATACCGGGTTCAGATCTCAGCATTGGCTCAGACACGGCTCTGAACGCCATTGGAGATGTAAGTGTGGCCGGGTTGGAGTGCATGTGTGTGCTTGTAGGTGGGGCAGTCGCACACCGACCGGTCCGCCGGAGTCTGGGGCTGCGCTGACTGACGGCTTGCTTCCACACGATGACAAGCAGAGTGTGGCGCTTCGCTCCACAGGCTAACGCTCTGGATTTTTTCTGTGAGAAACTTTCTTCTTTGCTTCCGCCAGCCTGGTCATCTTTGGTTCCTTCACCCACAGAGAGCCGGCTAGCCTCTGGCTAACGGATATGGCGAGCCGGCTAGCCTCTGGCTAACATATATGGCTAGCCGGCTAGCCTCTGCCTAACAGATATGGAGAGCCGGCTAGCCTCTGCCTAACAGATATAGTGAGCCGGTTAGCCATATCAGAGAGCCGGCTGGCCTCTGGCTAACGGATATGGCGAGCCGGCTTGCCTCTGGCTAACACATATGGCTAGCCGGCTAGCCTCTGCCTAACAGATACGGTGAGCCGGCAAGCCTCTGGCTGACAATATGGCTAGCCGGCTAGCCTCTGGCTAACATATATGGCAAACCGGCTAGCCTCTGCCTAACAGATATAGCTAACCGGCTAGCATCTGCCTTACAGATATGGCGAGCCGGCTAGCCTCTGGCTAAAGGATATGGTGAGCTGGCTAGCCTCTGCCTAACGGATATGGCGAGCCGGCTAGCCTCTGCCTAACAGATATGGCTAGCCGACTAGCCTCTGCCTAACATATATGGCGAGCCGGCAAGCCTCTGGCTGACAATATGGCTAGCCGGCTAGCCTCTGGCTAACATATATGGCAAACCGGCTAGCCTCTGCCTAACAGATATAGCTAACCGGCTAGCATCTGCCTAACAGATATGGCGAGCCGGCTAGCCTCTGGCTACCAGATATGGCTATCCGGCTAGCCTCTGGCTAACAGAAATGGCGAGCCGGCTAGCCTCTGCCTAACGGATATGGCTAGCCGGCTAGCCTCTGGTTAAAAGATATGGCTAGCAGAGGTGTTACTGTTGCTGTAACAGCATACGTGCTCTCACGAGAGTCAGCCGGGCCGAACCACAGAGTTACTGAGTGCAAGTCCAATCTGGCCAAGCGTTCTGTCAGTGGTAGTTTCCCATTCACCCCAGTGTAAGTCGAGTAAACATCAGAAGGACTTTGAAACTGTAACTTTAAGGTGAAAAAAATACACTACGCTGCTATAATGTTTGACTGCATTGGCATAGTTTGACTTGGGGAAACTACATGTATCTTAGAATCTACAAATATAAACAGACATGTGTATATTTCATCAGTTCCATTGGCCTGTCGGACTTGTGCCGTGACGGAGCTAAATCCTTTTGGCCATCAAGGATGCACAGAAGCATGCGACTTGAATAATGCAGCATAAGCACATGAAGCAGTCCTCCCGGTTCGGTCAGTGATTGCTTTAAAAGTGGAAAACAGCTGAGAGATTTAGCAGCATTTGTGCAAAAACAGCCAGGCTTCCCGCTTAACCGCTTACCCCAGTTAGACCTAAACTGGAGGAACTGCTTTTGCTCTCACGCTTCTGAAAGCATGCATCAATATTCCTAAATGTTGGTAGGCTGAAACATTCACGTGTCCATATAACCTTCTACGGTTCACCGCGCTGAACTGGGTGTTGGCGCCACCCAACTAGCAGAAAAAGCTGTTTATAGCAGAAAACTGTGGCTGCTTGTCTCTGGAGGCGAGCTGGTCAGCAGAACTTCCAGGTAAGTGGCGGGGCGTGCAGTGACGTGAGTGTTGCATGTTTCTGGTGCGTGTCCTGCAGCCCACACTGTGTATGTGTGTGCACGTGTTTGGTAAACAGCAGACGAGTGGACGTGGGTTTGGGTCAGTCCAACAAGGACACCCTGCTCACCCTTTTCTCCTCCAAACGAGACAGAGCTGGTAAGGTTGGAACAAGGTGAGCTGGTCAGCTACAAGCATTTTGCGCGTTTGGCTAAAGCTCCGAGCCGAGGAAGAGCTTCCCATCTTCAGACATAAATGGAAACATCGCTCAGAACCTCAGGAGTCGCTCTCAAGTTTTTATCTTGTCGCGTCAACGCCGTCACATGCCAGGCCACAATGAACCCGACCCCTGCCCCCCCATCCAGTTCCCTCTCAGCTATTAAGAAGCCACTACCCCAGTCCCCTGGAGAGAGCCAACCAGTATAGCAGGTCACGGTCCCAGTCTGGAGGGTCTGCCTTTTCTTGTATCCTTCGTTCCTCAGTTTTGAACTTGCATTAATAGTTTGCATGTTCTCCCAATGCTACAGTGGTTGTTTTGGTACTTTGGGTTCCTCCCGTAGTTCAGAAACCAGTTCATTGACCATTAGTGGAAGGGTGCATGGTTGTATCTGTGTTGTACCCTTGTCTCTTGCCCTGATGATAATAGGCATGGGATAGGCATCATACCCTCCGCCAACCCTAAACGGGGTGAGCAGGGTTCAGGAACAGAAAATAGATAGACGGATGTTTTGTATAAACAGCACATACAGGCCAGCAGCGACTACTGTATGTAGCATCGACACGGCTCAGTTTCAACCCAACACATCGGCTGCCACAGTAACGAAGGATACAAGATGAGGGAGCCTCGGGGGGCGCCGTGAAGCAGCCTGTAAAAAAAACAAACAAAAAAACCTAACCTGTCAGACGAGCGCACACAGAGACGCTGGCTTCCCCCTAGTGGTCTAACCGTTTTTTTACGGCCGCCACCATCAGGCCTTTGAGTCCATACTGCAGCTCTACGAGGCCCGGGCCAGCTACGAGGAGTTTTGCATCCCGATGTGCATGCTGCCTGCCACCATTAGTAACAATGTGCCCGGCACTGACCACAGTATCGGAGCCGACACGTCACTCAACGCCATCGTGGAGGTAAGGGAACAGTCAAAGATGGGGACGTTATGGCTGCAGAACATCTGCAACGGTAACTCGCACTGAGAAGAAGCTACTGTGAGTTGTTAAAATGTATGCAATGAGAGTTCATGTTGAGGGTTTCAGATTTCTTTATTCACAAATAATGAAAAGAGTAATCTGTGGTGGCTTTTACTTTAAAGCAGATGTGTCAAACATAAGGCCCGCGGGCCAAATGTGGCCCGTCACGTTGTTTTATGTGGCCCTCGAGAGCTTGTGCATTATTGGCTTAAATTTTAAACCAATATTTTAAAACTTAAAATAAGCTTACAAAGCTTTAAAGCACATATTGACAATAAACTACATCTCCCATCATGCATTTTGTTATTCGTTCGTTACCCACAAGGATCTGAAGTTCGAGCAGCTATGAGCAAGATTTTTCAGAACTGATGGACTTAAGAAAAACCTTTTACTAACTAACCCCAACATGTCCAAGAAAAGAAAAATTGATGCACAAAAGTATAATTTTTTGTAATGTGTGTCAGTCATGAAAGAGTTTAATGTACGTCTGCATTTTGACAACAAACACGGAGCTAAGTATGCTAAATTTAGCCTGCAAGAAAAACAAAGAATCGCTTCCGCTTCTAAAACCAAGGTAATAGATACTCTTACAACCACAAACCCTGAGTTTAATATAATAATGACATAAATATTTGAAACAAGAATACATAATAAATACAGAAACCGTTATTTAACATTTATAATAAGGAGTAGTTTAATTTTATTGTGATTTACATTACATTTTGTTACATTCATGCTGTCGATCTGGCCCTTCGAGGGCAACCATGATGCTGATGTGGCCCTCAGTGAAAATCAGTCTGACACCCCTGCTTTAAAGCCTAAGACTACTGGTATATTATCATTTCAAAGTTTCAAGTGCAAGTGAAATGAAGCTGCAAAGATGACCACATGACCCTCAGTTGGTCCTGCTCACTTCAGCGTGCAGAAGTAAAACTGCAGTCTGAGCGTGCATGTTGCTCTCGCACCGCACTAACAAAGCAGTTGTGTGCTGGTCAAGTCTGCACGAGATTGTTTCAGTTCTTCTGTGTATGAGCCTCACACTTGGTTTCACATGGGGGGGGGGGGGGGGGGGGGGGGGGGGGGGGGGGATCAGCCAATCAGAACGATGCAGTGATCTGATTAGAGATTCACAGGTCGACCAACTCACAAATCTTGATTCAATTAGTGTTTACAGACTGCCTCCACAAATGAGCTTCTCCATCTACTTAGAGATGCTCAGATCTTTGAGACAAAGCTGCACAGTTATTAAATATGTGGTTTTAATGTGTTATTTGTAATTACTTAAGCATTCATGAAACATGCCGTTTAGATGTAAATGCACAGCACACTGAGGTCATGTGATCCATCGAGAGGCCTTCAGTGTTTCTGCTACTGAAGTGACTTACGTGTCCACCTGTGCATCTCTGGAAAGATCTGCTACTTTAACGTAGAGCTGTTGCGATTTGATCGCCTTTCAGTTTGAAAATGATCCCCAATGTAGAGTTGCACCATCTTGTTTCGAGAAACGGCGACCTCCCCAAATATTCATGACACCAAGTTTGAGACGATCATATTTAAGTTGGGGCTTGAGGCTGCATGCTGGAACAGATCCACCAGTTTTTAATTGAGTAACTGTGAAATCTGTGTGTACGGATCAGACGTGCGACCGCATCAAGCAGTCGGCCAGCGGCACCAAGCGCCGGGTCTTCATCATCGAGACCATGGGCGGCTACTGCGGCTACCTGGCTACCGTTGGCGGCCTGGCCGCGGGCGCCGACACCGTCTACATCTACGAGGAGCCGTTTGACATCCGTGACCTGCAGGTCGGTCAGAAACACCCACACCATTCAAATCAGTTTCCAACATTCAGCTGTTTGGTTTGCTAGTCCAGTTTGAACCCCCCCCCCCACCCCCACCCCCCCGACGGAGCAGGACAGATTACCCCTGTCTGATCACGTGAGCTCGGCTGCAGCTCCGGTCAGTGCATCACTAGCTCAGCCTGGACGTGTCAGGAGCACGTAGGTGACCCAGATTAAAGCCGTGCACATGAAGCAACTTATTAATAACATCTGAGCCGCTTCATTCTTTCCATAACAAACAGATCCCATCAGGTGACGAGAGACGGCAGGACCGTCTGTGTTTGTTGTGGTCACATGGCCACACAAGAACCTAGTGCTATGACCAAAAATTTATATCACAGTATTTTTCAAAAATTATATCGGTTTCACGGTATATCATGGTATTTTTTTAAAGGCACAACTGGGTGTAAACCACATTTTCTAATCATTTAGAGGAATTGCTGCAGTAAATTGGCTTAGAATGACCTATTTTACTGTCACGAGGAGTGAATATTGTAGAAAAACATATCTACACTAGTATTAATACAGGTTTGCATGGCCTCACAAAATGATACTATTTACAAAGAGGTGGCACTTGTGATTCTAATTAAATGAAGGAATCAGAATGATGATAGTTGCAGTTAAAATACAGAACCCTTTTATTTTTCAAATTTTGCAAACAACTTGAAAAAACAACATTAACTACACAATGTAGACAACGTTCTAAAGTTGTAGCTGCCGTGGCTACAACTTTAGCTCAGCAACATTTGTAGATTATTGTAGTTTGTTGGACGTTGTCTTTTTTAAATCCAAAGAACGTCCACACGACAGACACGGCTCCTCGTTTAGGAAGAAGTTCCTCAGTCTCATGTTGCCGTTCTGGAGCTTCCACTTCGGGACTTTAGCTGTTTGCAGCCATCACCGTTTAACCAGAAACTAGTAGCGTGTTGTGCCTCCAGTGCAACTGCAAACAGTCCCCTGTTAAACAATGTTCTGCAGCACTTACGTTCCCAGCGTTGTGTACGCTACAGTACATACTCACCGGTATTACGGTATAAAAAATTCATATCATAAGAAAAATAAACACCGGTATTCGGTATGATTCGGTATCCGGCACTACAAGAACCTTCACATTTTTGGGGGATTTTGTCCAGCTTTGTGCTATAATGCATCCTGTATCAATTTCTGTTCATTTAATTTGAAACCTTTTGCCCCACACAGCTTTATTAAATGGAATAATGTCCTTAACGTCTGTGCAATAATTCTTCTTGCAGGTTTAGCATTTATTTAGTAATTGACTACATCGATGCGGCAAAGACGTATTTAATCTTTTTTCATGTCAGTGGTGCCTGGTGCAAAAGGTTTTAAAAACTGCAGTGGCCAAAAATATTGGGGGAAAATACACATAATAGCTCTTTAGACATTGAAAAGGAACTCACTGTTTCAGGGATATAAAAGAGCAGATCTGGCGCCCCCTGCTGGTGCAAATGTTACCCTGCACCTCTCTCTCTCCGTCTCTCTCTATCCTGTGGAGTGACGACACGGACGAGTACGAGACTCGGCTGCTGGCGCCGGTTGCAGGCCGCCATCGCTCTGGTTTCACGCGTGGCTTTGCTGTGTTTCAGGCCAACGTCGAACATCTGACGCAGAAGATGAAGACGAGCATCCAGAGAGGCTTGGTGCTCCGGTGAGTTTCACAGTTCTGTGTGTTTTAGGTACATTTTAAAGATCATGCTTTTACTTTACTGAACTGTTCAAACTGGATTTTTTGTTACGAATGTTTCCAATCCGTGATCATCAGCAAGGAACATAAAACCCATGAAGTGTTTCGGTATTTTTGCCATCTACAGATTTTGTTGCGTTTATTTCTGTCCTCTGCACCACCGTGCTCTTTAAACTGCTCCCAGCAGGACAGAGGTCTGTGGAAATAGGACAAATGTTTTATTTCGGACGGAGCGTAGGTGACATTGAGAGTCGGCGCCGATGGTTATTTATTACGAGACGCCCCCGAAACACAGTGGTGCATAGCGAGTGTGTCTGCAGCGCCGGGGGAAAGGCACTTCCACGGACTGATAATATAACACTCCCATCCATTTTAGTCCCACCTCAGACATCACGAGCTCTGTGCAAGGTCCGAACAGCGCGGCGATTAACTTTCGTTGTGCGTCTCAGAAACGAGAGCTGCAACGAGAACTTCACCACCGACTTCATCTACCAGCTGTACTCCGAGGAAGGCAAAGGCGTCTTCGACTGCAGGAAGAACATCCTCGGCCACATGCAGCAGGTCAGAGACAGAAGGAAATGCAGTTTTTGAAATAAAAGCTGTTAATAAGCGAGAACTAAACAGGTGTTCGTGTCCTGATTTTCGCAGGGAGGAGCTCCATCTCCTTTCGACAGGAACTTTGGCACCAAAGTTGCAGCTAAAGCCATTCAGTGGATCACGCGGACGCTCAAGGAGTCCTACAAAGGAGGTGAGCCCAGCTTGGTTTGGTGCCGTTTACGCGTGATCTTCTCTCTGAGCATGTTGTCTCAGCTGAGCGATTTTATCGATTCTGCGATATTTTATCGAGTATCGATTTTTTCAGCCGCGGGTATCGATATTCTAAGCTTCTTTCAAAACCCCCGTGTCCCACCTTTAAAAGCTTTCAGGCAACAATTGACCTTTCGGTTAGCGCCGCCCCCTTCCTAGTTACTGTTGCTAGGTCGGACAAACTTGCTGCTCCTGCGTTAAGGACTGTGTTAATTTGCACTGTTTAAATAAATGAAACTATTTTTCTCAACAAATCTTTTATTCATTTTGTCCAGCATTTGCAAGCTGCCTGTCAGCCATATAATGTGTAATTGATGCTTTCAGTTCAATTAATTCAAACAAAGTCATTGGAACACTCACAAGATGTCACCAAAATCACTTTGTTCCTTTAAAATCTTTCAGAAAATGATGTCAATGTATTGTAAGACGAATATTGATATGTATCGTATCGTGAGCTGATTATCGTGTATCGTATCGTGAGATTAGTGTATCGCTACAGCCCTACTCAGCGTTAAAGAGCAGAGTTTCTCTTCACCACAGGGAGGGTGTTTGCCAACTCGGAGGACACCGCCTGCCTGTTGGGGATGCGCCGCAGAGCCATGATCTTCCAGCCGGTGGCGCAGCTCCGGGAGGAGACTGACTTTGTGTAAGAGATTTTTTATTTATTTATTTATTTTAATCTGAAGGACTAAACCTAGGTCTGGCTCGTTCATCTTCATCAACCTCATCTTCAAACTTTCACCCTTCCAGCCACAGGATCCCGAAGGAGCAGTGGTGGCTGAAGCTCCGCCCCCTCATGAAAATCCTGGCCAAGTACAAGACGAGCTACGACGTCTCGGACTCCGGGCAGCTGGAGCACGTGACCCGGGTCCGGCCCAAGGACAGCGACGCCTTGGCTGCCATCTGAGCGCCCCCCCGAACAGAGATCCACCCCCCTCCCCCCCACAATAAACCAGCTTCACAAACCTGTGACGGGTGCTCACATTAGTGATTATAATCGACCACCGGCTGGCTGCAGATACGGTCTGGTAGGGTTTAAACAGGCAGTAGGTCACTTTAAAAGAGATATATTCCACAGTCATGGCACTTTTCAGAGAGGATGATCTATATTTTAGACCAGATTAACATGGAGATGGTTATTTGGAAAGAGTCGTCTAATTTAAAGAAACTCACGACTAACATCGTACTTTCTAGATCCCCAAAGTTATAACTAAAAAAAATATATATATCTATAGAAATATATATGCACTCCTCGTGTACTGTAAGTATGTAAGTTGTAGTGTCAGACGAATGTAGCTATATCTGTATATCATTTTATTTTTTAATTACCACGCTGGCCAAACATCCGTGTTGCACGAGCGCAGTCGCACTGGCTGACGCGCTCCAGCTTTTATCATCAAAGTGTTTTCTACCGCACTTCTGAGCTCCACAGCTAACGTAACCTCCTGAAGATTCTTTTAAAGAGCGAATCGACTATCCGGAAATGTGATGGAAGACCTGTTGAACGGCGCCCCCTGGGACGAGCTGGTCGTGTGCGCCGTCAACCGCTGGCTGTGCGTGAATGTCGTGTTTGTTGCCTTCGCTGCTCGTGTCCGTGCTCGGCTTTCTGCTAGTGGTCGTCTGTGAGTGCAGTCCCGCGAGCTGTCGTGTACGATGTCCGTCTGAAACTGCCCGACGTTAAACGCTACGTGATGCAAGTGTCCCAGTCAGAGTAAATAAAGTGTTTGTTGTGTGGAAATGCTGAGTTTGGGGTTTTTTTTGTGTGTTCTTTGTGTGGGTGACTTCATGGTTCAAACTGAGATTAAGAGCTCACATCACTGTGAATAGCCTATCATGGCTCATTACGCTGACCACACGCCCAAGGGCCCTCCATAGCCCGCTTGCATTCACCCTACAACAATTCCACTACTTCTTTATTATTATTATTTACTTTTTCTGTCCTACATCCTCTCTCTGTCCTACATCCTCTCTCTGTCCTGTCTCCCCTCTTTTCTTTCTCTACCCGGCTGGCCTTCGGCAGGAAGGTCCCCCCATATGAGCCAGGTCCTGCTCAAGGTTTCTTCCTCTTAAAGTGGAGTTTTTCCTTGCCACTGTTTGGTATAAAGGTTTTTTTTGTCCCTACGTGGGAGTTTTTTACCTGCCATTATCATTGATTGGATTTAATTATATAATCATAGTTGATGATATTTGCTCAGGGATCATGCTCTGGGTCTCTGTAAAGCGCCTAGAGACAATTGTCATTGTAACAGACGCTATATAAATAAAATTGAATTGAATTGAATTGAATTGAATAGGGGTGGGGAAAAAAAATCAAATTTGGCAATATATCGTGATTTTCGGCCACCCAATATAATATTGATTTTTCAGCTCCTAACATCGATTTTTTTTTAAAAACACTAATAATAAACAATAGGGCGGGGCCGATACACTTTTGTGCCGATTCGATTCTCCTACGATTTTTGGGTCCCGATTCGATTTATATTGTGATTCTGATTAAACAAGTATTGCATTTCGATTTTACCAAGTATTGCAATTTTTATATTTCAGTCATTGAAATATAAAAATCATAATAAATAATAATAATATTAAATATTATTTTTATATTTTATTATGTGTAAGTATTGATTATTATATATAATATTATAATATTAATATATTCTTCTTATTATTATATTATTATTTTAAGTATGAAATAATAATAAAAATATAAAGATTAAATACGTTTCAATATTTAAAACAAAATGCGCAATTTCTGTAGTTTAGAGCAGAGGTCTTGTCTGGTCCTCCAGGCACCCTATCCAGCAGGTTTTAGATGTTTCCCCTTCTTCACACCGTGATACAAGTGGCTGTGACAGACTTGTTCAGAGTTTGAGGACAACCTGATAATGACCATTAATTAAAACCAGGTGTGTTGAAGCTGGGAAACATCTAAAACCTGCTGGATAGGGTCCCTCAAGGACCAGGGTTGAAGACCTCTGGTTTAGAGGTCTTCACGGGTCCACTTTCATGGACCCGAACCCGAATGGAGCCGTGAAAATTCGACCCTAAACCGACCCGACCCGAGCTATTATCATAAGTTCGGGAGTCCAAACCTGAATGGACCCGCAATTTTGGTCCCGGAACCGACCCGACCCGAGTCTTTAGTTTCCGACCACGAACCGAACTGAGTTACCCGAATAGAACCGAGACAATACAGCCCATAGTTGCTCATGTTAAAGTTGTCTAGCGTTGAATGAAACTTGATTTTCTTACCTAAAGTTGTCTTCTTCTACCGGTTCAGTTGCTACATAGGCTACGTGATGGAAACGACAATAAATCCACGTCGTTATTTTCTTTGCGGATACAGATGCTATTGGTAGCAACTGCTAACGCTAATAGCCTACATCGGTCAGGACGTGTCGTGAACATGTTCTCATGCAGCGTTGTCATGTTGGCGATCCGTTGTGCTTTACAGCTGCCGGTAAGAACACGCTACGGCAACACGATTGTTTCATGACAAACACGCCACATTAATGAATAATCATTTAACTGTCCGAGCCCTGACATTAGCTGCCACCGCCAGTATATTTAACTCTCGAGTAAACGCGGACCCAGCCTGTCAGAGAGCTCAGTGGCGAAGGATGTGCGCCGTCATGTTCGTGGTGTTACCACAGTAAGAGATTTGACTGTGACAAAGCTTACATATGGCTTTCCTCATATCGAGCTCTCCTGCCCCGTGCTTTTTATAAAAACCAAATAAAGTCCATACGTTTGATTTGAAGTGGGGCGGTGTGGGAAAGCGTTCAGGCTCTGTGAAAGTACTCCACTCGCTGCACTCCGCCATTTTGTCGCGTGAATTTGCCGGCATTCTGGTTACTATGGTGACAGACGTGCTTCTATTTCCGGAAGTGTAAATGACAAGAGACAGCGATCGGAGTATTTCCACGGAGCCACCCCAACTCTTTACCCCACCATTAAATAAATAAAAATCGATTCTTGTATGAGAATCGATTTTTAAAAATCCCCAGGGAAAAAAATCGCGATTAATATAAAAATCGATTTTTTTTTTTTGGCCCGGCCCTAATAAACAATAAATAGGTTGTTTTGAAGCAAATAGTTTTGACTCAATTTGTCCTCTGAATGATTAATATCATCTGATGAACATATACAGCAACTTGATTTTTCATCTCTACTTTTAATTTTGATATTAACTGGGTAGAATATCGCAATATATTGCAATATCGAATCGTGACCCAAGTATCATGATACATATTATATTGCGAGGTCCTTGCCAATACTCACCCCTATCTGTGAAGCTGCTCTTTGGATCCGTGTTTGAAGAGACAACAAGTCAAACGGGTGAACAAACAAAAGTCACATTTACGCCGAGTGGCAGGGAACGGTTCAGGCTGGCAGCTGAGTACTTCTTTAGTGTTTTTATTAGGGCTGGGCAACGATTACAATTTTTAATCGCAATTAGTTGCATTATTTCCCTGATTAATCACGATTAATCACATTGTATACGTGAAATCAAATAATGAATTCAAAAGTAATGTAAAAGTCACTTTTATTTAAATGTTCTGCTGCCATATGAACTAAAGTGTCATAACATTTGTTGTTCAAACACTTTTAACATCAGCACTTGTCAGTAACACATATTTAGTGTAAATCTCATCTTAAAAAATTTAAAATAAGATAAAGCTTATTGCCACTGTCAGGGCATTAATGTCAGGCAGTTGTTACAAATAACTTTAAAATGAAAATGTCCATGTTAAAGTTCAGTAACTTTACCAATTTGTGTATCATTCATTCTTTCCATTTTCAATTGTCAATCAAAAATTTTAAAAAAAATTTCTAAGTGACATTTTATTACGTTTTTTGTTTTTTAATCTAACACAAAACGGGGGGAAAAAGCCAGTTTTTTTTTATATTTCAATTTTAGACTTGGATCAAAAATACGAAATGAAAAAACGGGCCACAGAACTGAATTTGTTTTATAATGGAGGACTGGACTTTCTGTTGTCATTTCACATCTGTGCCACTAGATGGAGCTGCACTGCAGTAACCAGCTAGAGAACAGCAGGACAGTGAACACATGGAGCAGATCTGATGGAACATGGAGGAATGACGCCAAAGTTTTGTTGCAGTCCAGAATTTTTTTTTTCAGACAGAATTGTTAATATTGCTACCTGCGTTGCTACCTGAACTGTAAAGTTCATGGATTTTTACGTTCTCCATGTCTGTTTTAGCTTTTCCTCATGTTTACTGTTTTCCGGTTCTGCATCAGCCAGTAACAGACTTCGGCGTCAATAAATTAATGCGTTAATGCAATAATAACGCGTTAACTTGCCCAGCCCTAGTTTTTATTGCCAAAGCCAGGGGTTCGATTCAATTAAAAGTGCAAAGAAAAAAAATCCCATAAAACCAGCCAATGATGACAATCCATTTTTAATGACAGAACTCTAAATGTTTGATTGCATTTTCACAAAAACAGAACCGTTATTTTCCGTGAATATGTACACAGTGTGAGACCAAAGTATTTATCTGAATGTCTGAAATGTCACTGATCAGTCCATTTTCTGAGCCTTTATATTGTGCGCTTGTGTTCAGTTATAAAATACCTACCAACTGTACTACTTTAAGACCCATGAGGGATCTTTTTTGATTAGATCGTTCTCTGGACCGAGGATGGCAACGCCACACGTCCTCTGACCAACGCTGAGGTACCTGCAAGAAAACATTTGTTTTAGTTTTCATCTTCTTCTCTTCTTTGTGCATTTCTCAATTCTTCCATCCTGTTGCCTCAACCTTGCAGCTCCACAGGGAAGCTATAGAGCAAAAGCATGGTTTTACCTTTCAGCCACGTCCACCAGCTGTCTGTGATCGACGGCGAACAGCCTCTCTCTGTGGCTCTGCTTCATTTCATCTGTGATCCCACTGAGGAATCGACCCATTCCTGCAGAGCAGACAAACGGCGGTGCGTTATTAAAGATGGCTACCCAAACAATCGAATTAGAGATAATCAAACTATCACTGACTCTGAAGTTCAGGAAAGCATCAGTGTGGATGAGCAGAAACAAAACCCAAGAGGGAAAAACATAAAACTGTCCAACAGGTCCTGTATGTGCAGAAACGACTAGACTCTGATGTGAAAATGAAGGATGAGTCTCACCTTTGTCCGCGGGGGCCACAGGTGAGTCCACCGCCGAGAAGACCGACAGCTTGGCCTCGTCGATGTCTTGTTGGGTGAACTGTCCCGACTTGGCCCAGTCGATGCCTTTACGGAAAGCAGACAACGTCTGCACTGAGTTTGGATCCCTCGGACACACAAGAGACATAAGAGTGAGGTCAAACTTAATGATAATTTGTTTCTGTCCATTTTTACAGTTTACGTTTACAGTATAAGTTTATTATAGTTGTCGCTGCTATAGAAAATGTTTATATCATCAGCAAATAATATTAATTTTAGTGATTTGGATTCATTAAAAATGTCACTGATATACATGTTAAACAATTTGGGGCCCAACACTGCCCCCTGGGGGACACCACAAGCAATGCCAAGATATTCAGATGTGTGATTACCCATTTTCACATATTGGACCCGTTCTGTACGATAACTTTTATCCAATTTCCTGCAACTCCTATGATGCCGTATTGTTCTAATTTATTTATTAAAACTGAATGGTTAATTGTATCAAATACGTGGTTTCAAAAGTAGCACCAGTTTAAATATACGAGCTGCCGCCCACCTGTAAGAGTAGAAGGAGAAGAGACCGCCTCCTCCCATCCTGGCCCCGCCCCCATAGGCCCCGCCTTTCTCCCGAATCTCTCCGTGGAGGAATTTTGCCGTCATCATTCTCGCCAAGATACACAAACTGAGGAGGGGGACAGAACAAGCAATAATGAAAATAAAATAAAATAAAAGCTGCTTAAAAAGGGACGACAAAAGAATTATAAGAGAGGTTTAATGTAAAAATTGACTGAAGAGAAGAACACACTGAAGACACCCGTTATTAAAAATAAGTTATCAGAAGGAATTAATTAATATCGCTTTTGAGAAGTAAAATAATCCATCCTTTACTAGCTCTCATCGACCTACCTGGCATAATCCTGGTGGGAGAAGGGCACGGCGCGCACGCACTCGCTCACAAAGTTGACCGGGAACGGCATCTGGAAGAAGGTTTTCATCTGGCAAGGCTGGAAGTTCGGCTCCTGTAAAGTGTTCGAGCACAAACGGGGATATCGAAAATAAAAATGAGGAGGAAAATAGATCTAAATTAAAGGGTGAAAACAAAACTGATGGTATGAGAATGACAGGCATGTCTAAGGGTGAAAAAAGACTTAAATCAAGCTTGTTCTGCAGTTTTCAGTAACTTTGGGACGTGAACGAGACTGAACTCACGGTTATAAGTTTCCTGCTCGGTCCAGAGTCATCCGAAGGATCGAGTGGTTTCTTTGATAAAAGAGAGAAAAAAAAACAACACAAAAATTAGCAAAACCATTTCTGTTTTTATTAGGGCTGGGCAACGATTAAAATTTTTAATCGTGATTAATTGCGTTATTTCCCTGATTAATCATGATTAATCGCATTGTATATACAAAATCAAATAATGAATTCATAACATTTGTTGTTCAAACACTTTTAACATCAGCACTTGTCAGTAACACATATTTATTGTAAATCTCATCTTAAAAAATGTTAAATAAAATAAAGCTTATTGCCACTGCCAGGGCATTAATGTCATCCTGTTTTTATTAAAAAAAAAAAAAAAAAACATCTACAAACAAAATCCAACAAAATGATTGTGTCTCAGCACAATCAGAACATTAAAACAGGTAATTTCTGAGGTAACAGCAGAAACTTTTAACGGGGAGTTCAACTTGTCAGTTGTTACAAATAACCTTGTTTCTGTTGAATCCTCCGTCTGGGAGAACTTTAAAATGAAAATGTCCATGTTAAAGTTCAGTAACTTTACCAATCCGTATATATCATTTATTCTTTCCATTTTCAATTGTCATTCAAAAATTAAAAAAATTAAAAAGTGACATTTTATTACGTCTTTTTGTTTTTTAAACTAACACACAAAAAAAAAAAAAAAAAAGAAAAATGCCTGTTTTTTTTTTTTTAATATTTCAATTTAAGACTTGGATAAAAATTATGAAATTAAAAAATGGGCCACAGAACTGAATTTGTTTTATAATGGAGGACTGGACTTTCTGTTGTCATTACACATCTGTGCCACTAGATGGAGCCGCACTGCAGTAACCAGCTAGAGAACAGCAGGACAGTGAACACATGGAGCAGATCTGATGGAACATGGAGGAATGACGCCAAAGTTTTGTTGCAGTCCAGAATTTTTTTTTTCAGACAGAATTGTTAATATTGCTACCTGAGTTGCTACCTGAACTGTAAAGTTCACTGATTTTTACTGTTCTCCATGTCTGTTTTAGCTTTTCAGCATGTTTACCTGCCAATTCTCTTCCGGTTCCGCAGCAGCCAGTAACAGATTTTCAAAACAAAAGCATGTGAGCAACATGCGTTAACGTGCGATAAAATAACAAACTAATGAGTTAACATGATAATAACGCGTTAACTTGCCCAGCCCTAGTTTTTACAGTTTAAAGAGATAACACTGTGGCCCGCTCGTGCAAACCTACCCGAAGGATGTTTGTCCTGACAGTTTTGCGTTCTCTTCTGTTCTCGGCGACGTCCTTCATGAAGCTCTCCAGCTGCGCTGCAGAGTCGGACATCTTTTGTGGGGTTGCGTTGATGGCGCACCTGTGAGGATACGGACGAAGCAGCAAACGCTGGATGAAAGGTGACCTGTCTGTTTGGCTCAGAGACGATTCAAACACGTGGCTCCAGATCCGCCTCACCTCATGTTGTCGGGGTTGAGGAGGTGCTTTTTGATTCGGGGTAACGTTCGGATGACGCTGCTGAGGTCTGGCATCTCCGCTATCCTCTTCATGAACTTCACCTTTGAGTTTAAACAACATGGCCGTTAAAACGTCACCTCCAAACATCACGTTATGTTCCACGGCTGAGTGCTGGCAAACACCGATACCTGATCCATCCCGCCGAAGGTCTCCTGAAGGTCCCCCGCTGGCGTGAGGTGGCGTCCCGCTCGGGTCATGGCGTACATGTGACCGGAGTAAGAGATGCCGTTGGCCAGTTCCTGAGCGGCCATCATCACCAGCACTCTGAGCCGCTCCTCGTTGTCAAAGCGGGGGCTAAATGAGGAGACGGAACAAGAACGGCAGCCGTTGCTCCACCTGCAGGAACGGGCGGGTTGCACCTGCGTTGCCGGGACGCTCCGGGAAAACTGAGCTTTACTTACCTGCTGAAGATGTCGCTCCACAGCTGGAACATGTGAGGGAGGTTTCTTTCCAGGCAGGAGGAGGACAGGAGGACCCCCTGAATCAGGAAACATCAGAAACAGAACAGTGAAGAGTGACGTCGTCTTAAATATCTTCAGGTGATACCTCACAATCCCACCAGTCATGAACTACTTCACTGGAACTCATTTTAAGGGCAACAGGGCACCAGAAAGTCTGGAACACGCTGGCCGGTACTGACCTGCTCAAACGTGTCCATCTGGCTGGAATCAGGGATGACCTGAGTGGAAACAGACATGCCGCCTGTTCTCAGCTCCTTCAGCTGAGACTGCTGCCTGTAGTCCAGAGCTCCACAGCCCATCCTGATCAAATAAACACACAAAAACACTTCAATTCACCTGTCATCCTGTTGGAAAATCTAAATTAGCGCTCTCGACCCCAACATTCCTGCCAGTGGTGTATTACAGATGGATGACAAGTGACACGAAAAGTAAGCAAAATGACTGGAGACGCAGTTTTTCATTAATTCTTCACTTTAAGCAACAGTGTTAAAGTTTTCTGGTCGTGATTTAGGCAGTGCAGCAGCGCTGACTGACCTGATTGAAAGGGAGATACTAAGGGTCCACGATAATTATTGGGCCGATAATTATCAGGCGATAACAGGAAATTATGACATCATTCCGATAAGTCCGATATCATGATGAATAGCCCCAATAACATCTACAGTCATGGAAAAAATTATTAGACCACCATTTTTTCTTCACTTTCTTGTTCATTTTAATACCTGGTACCACTAAACGTCATCATGTGACTAAAACAGACAGAAAAGAAAACACTGAATGCATAAAAGCAGTGTTTTTGGCAGTACAACGCCATAGCTATTGATGTAAAAACTTAAGTGATTTAGGTTATAATCAAGAAAACCATGGAAAATGGTAAGATATCAGCTCTTAAATAAAACTCTTATGAGCAATCTTTGTGGTTATCGTTATGTTTGTCCAAACAAATGTACCTTTAGTTGTACCAGGCATTAAAATGAACAAGAAACTGAAGAAAACAAGGACGGTCTAATAATTTTTTCCATGACTGTATATTTTTGTCAACACGGCAGTACCTCGCTCCCTCTGAGACCCGAATAACCGGCAGTGAATGTTATGTTTAAGTGACGTCGGCATAATCAGAAAAACAGAAATGCAAGAAAACAACTAGTTTCCCACTTGTTACACATAAAAAATAAAAAATAAAAAATAGGAAAGGCCAAAAGAACGACTAGCAAACCAGGGAACATGGGAATTTACGTTAGACCTTGAATGCAGCATCGTGTACTGATGAAAACAAGCAACATGGCGGCGATTGTATGGAACTTTGTTAAAGTTTCCGAAGAAGATAGTTCACTGGTTATTTGTGACAAATGGTCCAAGGTGGAAAATAGCACAAGCTTTAATACGCCAAACCTGATCAGCCATCTGAAACGTAACCATCACTTTGACAGAGTTTTGAAATCATATGAGGACGCCCGAGCTGCTAAAGACGCTAGTGTGAAAGTTATCGGTTATCGGTTTTATAAAGCAGTTATTGTGCATCCCTAGGAGATACTGCAGAGAAGAAAACCTTCAGTGCTTGAGCGTGTTCATCTGGGGCTTTGAAGTCACCATCAGCTCAAAAAGCTCTTGATGGACTGAGACAACCCTGACAGTTTCACTGGGGCAGTCTGGGTCTGAAAAGCACTTCATTTTGAGACTTCATTGTTTTATCCGCTTCATTTTAAGGCCTGCTCTATTTTAAACTGCCCTGGCGTTTTATTTTTTATTTTTTTTAACCCCCTGAGATCTTCAGGTCTTGTTCGGCATGTCGGGTTAACTCACTTGGTGACGACGCTGCAGAAGAGAGGGACGTAGAGCATGAGGTCCTCCGGCAGTGTGTTGAGGCTGCACATGGCTCTGAAGTACACCAGACCGTTGGTGGGCTGCTCACAGAGCTGAACCGGCACGCCTCCTGTGAAAGGCGGGAAAGCGTCCCGTCTCAGTTCTCGTCAGACATTTGGTGAAATGAGAGTGCGCCGCTGTACCTGCAGCGCTCATCTGAACAGGAGTGGTGGGTATCGTTGGCTGGATGTCGGACACTTTGAGCGCTGGCAGACAGGAGGCATCCTGAGTTTTGCTCTGAGCAGCCAGCAGATCCAGACCTTTCCAAGAGGAGAGGAAAGAAAAAAATAGACACATAAATACAACTGAAAACAGCTTGAATTCTATGTAAAAAAAAAAAAAAAAATGTAAATGTTGATACCTTTATCAAAAATGTCCTTCTTGTCGCTGTCAGAAAGAGTCCGGATCTTTTCCTGGAGCTTCTCTTCCTCAGCCTTGGCTTGCTTCTCCAGGTAGGCCTCGTCTGGGCTCATTGACAGGGTCAGTCGGTGTGTGTTCTCCTACAGGAGGAGGGAACGTTCACGGATAATAAAGAGTGATGTACGGTGATATCGGCACAGCAACGGCATCTGACATAGAGACTAAATAAATGGAACAAAACGCTGATGGTCCTATGATGCACATCATAATTTAATGTTGATTCAGTGTTGTCAGTAGAGCTGTAGCGATACACTCATCTCGCAATACGATACTCAGCTCACAATATGATATATATCAATATTCATCTTACAATACATTTACATCATTTTCTGAAAGATTTTAAAGGGACAAAATGATTTTGGTGACATCTTGTGAGTGTTCCAATGACTTTGTTTGAATTAATTAAACTAAATGCATCAATTACACATTATATGGCTGACAGGCAGCTTGCAAATGCTGGACAAAATTAATAAAAGATTTGTTGAGAAAAATAGTTTCATTTATTTAAACAGTACAAATTGTTGCTTGGAAGCTTTTGGGTTTTGAAAGAAGCTTAGAATATTGATAACTGCTGCTGAAAAATCGCTACTCTGGGGAAATAAAATATCGATATATATCGCAGAATCGATAAAATCGCTCAGCTCTAGTTGTCAGTATGAAGTAGCGCGTAAGAAGCAGAGGTGGATTATATCGGCAATCTGCAAAAATTTCTCTCAAAAATAAAAGATTTCGTCAGATACAGTCATGGAAAAAATTATTAGACCACCCTTGTTTTCTTCAGTTTCTTGTTCATTTTAATGCCTGGTACAACTAAAGGTACATTTGTTTGGACAAACATAACAATAACCACAAAGATTGCTCATAAGAGTTTTATTTAAGAGCTGATATCTTACCATTTTCCATGGTTTTCTTGATTATAACCTAAATCACTTAAGTTTTTACATCAATAGCTATGGCGTTGTACTGCCAAAAACACTGCTTTTATGCATTCAGTGTTTTCTTTTCTGTCTGTTTTAGTCACATGATGACGTTTAGTGGTATCAGGTATTAAAATGAACAAGAAAGTGAAGAAAAAATGGTGGTCTAATAATTTTTTCCATGACTGTATGCAACATTGTGCATCCGGAGTAATAAACAAGCAAATTACTGTGGCATTGAACACTAATATTGGGGAAAAGAAACCCAATGATGATACACTGACGTGGCCCTGCAGCTGGAGACATTTAAATATTTGTGCACAAATGCATTCAAACACTGCACACTTCATTTACCTTGAAGTAGTATTTGACCTTGTCCTGCAGGAAGCGAGGGTTTTCTGTCAGAGCCTGTCTGAACTTGGCAACGCTGTCGCTGATGCGCAGTAGCTCCACCGGGTCGCCGTCGTGGTTCCAGGATGAAGCGACGTACTGAGAACAGACCCCACAAAACAAAATGACAATGTCGGGGAAAACGCCAGATAAAAACCAAGAAACCAACGAAGTTATCAGAGGAGATGAGCTGAACTGAGCTCACCGAGGCCAGAGACAGGCCGAAGTTTGTGGACTGATGTTTCATCTGGATCTCAATCTTGTGCAGGAGAGCCTCGATCCTCTCCTCCTCAAAGCCATTCCTGAGTTGGAAGGACAAATTTCATAATTAAAATCAGTCATAAAAAGACCCCACGAGTATGGCTTACTTAGAAGGTTTGTCACGGAAAATCCCTTTCTCCTTGAAAAGAACATTGCAGCACAGCTGCAATTATCTGCATCCAAACCACAAAACATCTGGCACAACGTCGTTCGGTCAGAGACCAAAGTGGACAAGCTTGGCCTTAATCTACTGCATCAGGTTTGGCAAGAACAAAACAGCAAATCAGCACCATAAAAAACAAAACTAACCAAAAACCCCAAACCCTTTGGCAGCCATGAAGCACAGTGGCAGAGAGGTAATGAGTTGGCCTCGTTTCTCCAGCCAACAGAGAAGGAAACCTTGTGGTCACTGGGTCGACCATGAACCCTGCTGTGATCCAGAACCGTCTAGGGTCAAACGTGAGGCCAGCCGGCAACTAAAACCTGTTTGATATTGGGTCGTACAACAAACGCCTGCAGACCTCAGAGAAACACAGCCGTGGCACTTACTCTATGATGTCATCAATGGTTTCAGAGATTATTCGTTTGACCCTTTCCGTGTCTTCTTCCGCCATCCCCTGCAGTCCCGATGCTGAACGACGCCTCTTTGGTGCTGCCGTCATATCTGCAGAAAAGAACACCGACAGCTCTCAGCACATACGTACAGATAGAGAATCACTCACAGCGCTTCAGGCAGCGGGTTATTTTTCAGGAAACAGCCTCTCAAATCAAACCTCCAAAACCAAACGTATGGCAGATTTGCTGCTGTCGGTTTGAAGTCCACATACACACCCGACAACAGAAGAGAAGTCGCTGCCTATCTTGGGCTCGATGAGAGATTTGTAGAAGGGAGAGTTTGGTCCAGACACCATCAGGGAGGACAGCAGGCTGAGGATGAATCCTTCAAACGTATCGGTGATGCTGCGGAGAAAAAACGGGAATAAGAAGTCAGACCTGCAGAGCCTCAAAACATGGGAACTGTGATGTTGCACCTGGTCTTAATAAGTTTAAAGCAGTGCTTCTTATTTTCTGCAGCCTTCTCAAGAAGGTGAGCTGCCCAGCGCCCCCAGCAATTACCTTCAGTGCATGTTCATGGCTATTTCAAATGACCGACTCTAAAACGTGAGAAAGACGCCGAGGTGCTGAAGCTCAGTGTTTTTACAAAAGCATGTCAGAAGATCTGAGGAAAACGTGTGACTTGTGGAAAAAAAAACAAAGTGGGGGGGTTGTTTAAAATGTAAATTCTATATAATAATAAGAAAAAGAAGAGGAAGAACAAAAAGAAGAAGTAGTAGTGGTAGAAGAAGAAGAAGTAGTAGTAGTAGTGGTAGAAGAAGAAGAAGTAGTAGTAGAGGAAGAAGAAGAAGAAGTGGAAGAAGTAGTAGTAGTAGAAGAAGAGGAAGAGGAAGAAGTACGTATAGAGTGAAGTAGAGTAGTAGTAGTCGCGCGGCCGCGCCGCCGTAGTCGTCAGGAGGTGTCGTCGTCGCGCGGCCGTAGTAGTAGTAAGTAGCGTAGAAAGTAGTAGTAGTCGTAGGCCGCGTAGTAGTAGTAGAGAGTAGTCGTAGTAGAAGAAGAAGAGTCCGAGGAGAAGGAAGTAGTAGTAGTAGAAGTGACGAAGAAGACGTAGTAGTAGAGGAGAGAAGAGTAGTAGGAGAAGAGTAGTCGTCGCGCCGAAGACGCCTAGTAGTCGTCGTCGCCCAGAAGTGCGTACGCCGTAGTAGTCGTAGAAGCGTCGTCGTAGCGGAGCGGAAGTTCGTCGTCGTCGCGGCCGCCGTCGTAGTAGTAGCCGGAAGAGTCCGTAGTAGTCGTCGTCGTCGTAGCCGTAGTCGTAGTAGTAGTAGAGGCCGCCGTCGTCGTCGTAGTAGGTAGACCTCCGTAGTAGTAGTAGAGGAAGAGGAAGAAGTAGTAGTAGTCGCGAGCCGAAGCCGTCGTCCGTCCCCGTCGTAGTCGTCGGCCCGTACCGTAGTCGTCGTCCGTGCGGAACCGAGTCGTCGTCGTAGTAGCGGTCCGCCGGCCGCCGTCCGTAGTCGCGGCCGCGCCGCCGTAGTAGTCGCGGAAGAAGTAGTCGTCGTCGTCGCGGTAGTAGGAGCGGCGCCGTCGTCGTCCGTCGTCGTCGTCGTCGAGTAGTCGTCGTAGTAGTAGAGTCCGAAGTAGAGAGAGAAGAAGAAGTAGTAGAAGCCGTAGTCGTAGTAGTAGTAGTAGAAGAAGAAGAAGAAGAAGTAGTAGTAGAAGAAGAAGAAGAAGAACAACAACAACAACAACAACAACAGTGGTACTTTCAGGGGTTTCTAAATGTCCTCTTTCATCCAGATGAGTGTGAGCACAGACATCTGGATGAAGCCCAGACAGGAAACAGGTGTTTGGGTCTTACTCTCCCAGCAGGTAGCTCACACAGAGGGTGTTCTGTCTGGCCGGATCTGGAGCCAGAGCATCAGGACTGCACGTCACACGGTCCTCTCTCTGGAAAACATCGATCGTTACTGGAGACCGATGCTTTCTAACAGTAATTCACAGTCAAGTCTGACTTATTGGAGAAGAAATGTGCTGGACACGTGCGTAGTGCTGCTGCAGATGCTGAGGTGCTGTGAACTTACAGGACTGGTCCAGTGTGGCTGAGAGGGGACTTCTGTGTTGGGATTGATGCGTTCAAACTTGGACAGAGCTTCTCCTTCAATCTGTTTCAGATGATTCTCCAAAGGCAGATCTCCATACGTGAAGAACCTGAATGTTACAAACAAGGTTGTTGAGTTCTGTTTTCTGTCATGTGCAACATGAATTACATCCTCAACAAACAAATCCATATTGTTTTTTTGGTTTTTTTTTTTGTTTTAACCTGGCATTGCTGGGGTGGTAGTGGGTGGCGTGGAACTGCTTCAGCTGCTCCCAGCTCAGGTCTGGAATGGCGAGAGGTTCTCCACCCGACACCACAGAGTAGGTGTGGTCGGGGTACAGTTTGTTCTGGAGGTGCTGGGCGTACAGACGCTCGTTGTCCGACTGAGGGAAGGACACAAACACACGCGTGACAAACCCCTGTCAGATATTCATCACGCCAGCAACTTGGACCCAGCAGGCGTTTCGTGTTCAGGTTCAAAACACAAAATACTTTTTACAATCATTCACACCAACCCGGGGTTGGGTGTATAGATGGTTAAAAATCTAAAAATAATATATTCAGACCAGCATTAAATAGACAAATTTGACACATCTCTTTTGGATGAAAAATTGCACCCCACTTTTCTCCCTTAGTTTTATTCTGTGGTGGTGACTCATTAGCAGAGGCAATCGAATTGTATAAGTCAGTCTTTCTCAAATAGTGGGGCACGCGCGTGTGACCCCAGGTAACATGCTTTTTTTTTGTTTGTTTGTTTGTTTTTTGCTGTAATGGAATAAAATAAGCAGCAGAAAATAATTGAGAAGCACTGGCTTAAGTGAAAAAAATATGATGCTGTACTGTTTAATTCCACTTTAAACAGTGATTCCCAAAGTGTGGGCCGCGGCCCCCTGGTGGACCATCTTGGTACTGCAGGTGGGCCGTGAGAGCTCACTAAAATTAAACAAATGTGTTTTAAATCCTTATCTTTTTAAAATGTTTTTAATCACTGTAAAATATTCATGACATGATTTTAAAAAACATTAAGAAGTAATAAAACAAAGCAGTTAAGTGTTATTCTACTGTCATCTTAACTTAATATGATAAGTGTCACCTTATTAGTTGATCCCTTACATTAATATCAGGAGATAACTTCTAGTCCTGAATGTTGATCACAGTTCTGATTAAAGGTTTAGGTGAGCATCTTGAAAACGCTGAAATGTAAATGTGCGCACACACAAACACGTTAGCATACGTTACAGCTCCGACTTACAAAGGCTCCTTTCATCTCATTAAACACCACCCCTTTAAACACCAACGGGGAGGAGGGAATCTGTGGGGTCTTCGTTCTCCAGCCTCCAGCCTTCCTGCCTGCAAAGATGAACCATGCACAGGTTTGACTGCCATGAGCCCGTTCCTGGACCGTGAGGTCACGCCTCATCCTAATTCTGCACAGCAGTCGTGTGTGTCAAAATGTGCATGTGTTAGCTGCAGCGTGCAGACGGAAACGCACCAGAAATCCTGCTCTCGTAAACAAGGGAAGAAAACTGCATCCAGGTAGACCGACAGAAGATTCTGGAAGTCCTTTCCATTTTGGGTGGAGAAGGGATACATGGTGTAGTCACTGGCTGTTTGAGCAAACAGAGGAGTGGCTTTTTATTTTATCATCAGGCAAACATGATCTTTTATCTTTACACACATAAAATAAACTGTATGAACAGTCCAAATGTATCAGCTGGAATTTAAAGTACATTTTTCTGAGTATTCTTGCTCATTAAGCAGATCTAATACATTAAGAGCAACATGTCAACTTAACATGTCAAGTAAATTTTAACTCACATTCATGTGATTTTTAACAGATACAGTTTTGTCTCAGGACATTTAGGAGCAAATGATGCTTCGGTACCTGTGAAGGCATTCATGAAAGTGGACAGGGACCTGTTGAGCATCTTGAAGAAGGGGTCCCTGCAGGGGTATTTTGCAGATCCACACAGCACCGTGTGCTCCAGGATATGGGGGACCCCTGTGCTGTCCATGGGGGTCGTCCTGAACTGCACACTGAACCACAGAAAGAGCAAGTCAGCTGAGGAGATGCTAGCGGCTAAAGGCACGCGAGACTCAAAACACAAGCTAACCGACCTGAAGAGGTTGTTGGAGTCATCTCTGGCTGCGTGGAGGTACTGAGCTCCAGTTCTATCGTGGGCTAACTTCACCGCTGTGAGAAACAAGTCAGGGACTGCTACAACCTGAGGACGGACAGAGGAAACGTCTGATGATAGCACAGCCAGGTAAAGGGTGAGGGTCCTCATCAAAGCAGGTGCAGACTCGTGAAGATAATTCATGATGAGAACCAGTGTTGTTGCTCCGATACCAGTATCGGAGATTCAGTGATTCCAGCAGCGCTTTCTAGTTAAGGCGGACGCCTTAGCAAACTCGCGCTACCGCCTTGCCAACATTCCCAAGAAAAAAAAAAAAAGCGAACTTATAAGGCTTTGCCAGACATAAGACAGCATTGATAACTCTCTATGTGCGGCTCTGATAAGACTGAATTGTGACACCTTCTGGTTGGATATGTTACTACGCCGTGTCTGTCTTGGCAGAGGACTAATTTTCTGTGATCATCGGAACCAGAGACGTGTGGAAAATACTTGTTGTCTTTGTCATCGTCATCAATGTAATATATGTGAAAAGGTAGGTGGTTAATTAAACTGACCATTGAAACTTAGTATTTGAACTGTGTCAGACAAAATTCCTGCAAAATTAAGACAGGCTTTATGTCTTAATTTTGATATGCTTGCACGTTTGTTTGATCTTAACATGCGGCTTTGTAAGTTATTTTAAAATTAAAATTATTTTAGTTCAATTGCATTTTGCAATACTGTTTTATACTGTACTATTTGGAAATAAATATAGAACATAAATTGCTTGAATTTGCTGTATTTATTCATGTTTTACAACAATGATAATTATATTACAGTCAGACATGGTGCATTTTTTTTTTTTTTTTTTTAAATCGGATCAGCAGTCGGTATCAGCTGATACCCACAGCTCAAAGAATCGTAATCAGTATCTGGGAGGGAAAAAAATGGGGTATCGAAACATGTGTAATGGGAACATTTGGGCCTCGATCGTACCACCATAGGAACCTATGCTAACCGCTAATGCAATCTTCCACTCGCTAAAGCTGCTACACATTTTGCCGACTCTTTTACTCCTTTATAGGTGTGGCAATGGGCGTGTCTTTAGCTCTTTCAGCAAACTTGATGTCGTACCATCGCAGGTTTATAAAAAAGCATTATGGGTGGTCCGACTACCTGCAACCCACGATCGGTTCGTACAAGAGCGCGTCCAAATGGCTTCAATGCACATCAACTTGGTCACATGTGGACGTGCACAAACAGCTCCCACCTCTTAATTAACTCTTGCATTCACATATCAAAGTAGGGCGATCCAAGCCGTCTTACACACCCTGTCTGAAAAATAGGCCTAAATGTGTCGAACAGAAGGGACAGATGTCTGAAGCGTTCACAGACAGGAAGATTAAACCGATCAAACCTGAATTCAACTTGCGACAGAAACGTATATCAGGAGAGGTGAAAACACGGAACTGGCTAAACGCTGGTTTGATGTTCCTGTCCGTTAATGCTAAAAACATCTGCAGCCTTCACCTCACGCACGAGCTGCTTTATCTCGTCTTCAGAGAAGCGCTGTGCCCGTCCTCCCTCCATGAAGGGTTTGGAAAAGTGGATTGCCTTTAAGAACAACCTGCTCTTAAAGGCAATGGCTACTGACGCACTGATTGGTTTAACAGGTGACACACCCTAACCACTCCTATGGATAATGTAGCGGGTAGCGCAGGTGGGATAGCGGAGATAATGAGGGTGGAAGATTGCACTTTTTTCAGGGGAACGCCTCTCCCGCCCCACGTTATCATTAAATAGCGACTATAGCAGATCTGGCCCTTGGTCTTGAATTATGATTAAAATGAGACTGGTCCCCTTCAGCTGCGACTGACAACTCCCAGGAGAGTTTGCTGGCCTCAGTTAGGACCTCACAACCAGGATAACAAACCTCTGGCGGCTCGTTGTGAACTCTGGAACCAGGCTGCTCAAGGAAATTTTGTAATGCAACACTGAATTTGACAGGAAGCTGATAATAATGACTTAACAGGCTCCGTATGAGGGTGACACATGCTTCTGGAACTCAATTGTATCAACCACTAGAGGTGAACGTACCTCTCTGACAGTAAAACCGTGGATTTTCTGGCCCGGTTTGTACTGAAGCGCCTTCTCCGTCGCTGAAGAGCTCCTCGGTCTCCATGCTGGCTGCTTGCCCAGTGAAACTTAAAGAACAAAATAGTTTGATGTTCAGTAGATTACTCTGAGAACGTAGCTTGATAGAAGATACATAATGACATTTTCCAGGTCTTTGCTGTTCAGCCAAATATCCTCCGTGCCCTCAAGCAGGGACTTAACAGCATCAGAGACCAGCCAGATGTGGAAAGCACTAATCCATCGTAAAAGTTAAATTAAATCAGCCTGCAATGCAAAGTTTTTTTTTGTCCAGCACATTCAAAAGATTTTTTTTTTTTTTTTTAAACAGGGTTATGGTCTGGATTATCTTGCATCCATATGTGAAAATATTTTTTCATGGCCCCTGAACTACTCTTTTGTCAAAACTGACTCAATAGTCCACATGCTCTTTTTTACCATTGCTCCTGAAACCAAACATTAGGCTCAACAGCAAACTGAAGCCTTCTTTCTTTTCCCCAGTTAGTCCCTCTGATAGATCATCTTCTTGAGGCTGCACAGCTGTTTGGTCCCAATACACTGACATGTCTTCAAACTGAGCGCGTGGAAAACCTCCAAATATCAGTGCTTGACTTTGCTCTGAGTCCTACAACTGATCCACCTTAAGGTTTAAGCAAACCACATTTATGATCAATGAATATGTTTATTCTGATCACATTCTTTCTCTGAGACGAGGGTTCGCCAACATCCTTCCAGATGTTAGAGATGCGCTGCAGTTGGAAGGAGACAGAATAGCTGGAGGTTAAAATGTCATGGTTCTCTTTGAAAGAATGGATCGGATCAGGAAGTCAGAGACTGAGAGGGTTTGGACATCTACAGAGGAGGGATGTGAACACATCTGGAGGAGTAGGATGAGGTTGGAGCTGCCAGGCAGGAGGCCTAGAGGAAGACTAAAGAGGAGACTGATGGATGTAGAGAAAGAGGACAGAAGATAGAGGACAGGACAACTGTTTTGTTTGCTTAAAGAAACCCAATGACTGCACCCTTCTGAAGGGTTAACTTCCTTAACTAAAGTGGAACTTCACCCCCCGACTGTTAATAAGCGGCGTACATTTAAAAACACAAGCCGAGGTGGTTTAACGTTCAGTAAAACTAACATACTGCTAAAACTACGAACCGAAATGTCGTGTTAGCTGTTTCGTGGCTTTACCGGTGTTACGGCTAACCCCTCTTAGCGCGAACCGGCCAGTAAACTACTACAATTATCATTGCGGAAAATGACCCCAAACACCACAATGTCGACTGAACGTACAAACAACCGACTTACCGGACACGTCGAAGTTTCTGGAGCGCCGTCCTCGTCACACGAAACATGATTTTAGTCTGTACTTAAATTAAACTGCTATTATCTTCAGTATCTTAAGCTATAAAACGAGTCAGTTTCACCATATGCCAGTTATTAAGTTTAATTTAATTGGGGGCAGCATCGCTGTAAGTGTCCTCTCACGCCTTGTGTTGTGTAGCTGACATGCTGGCGGAACGGGAACGTAAAACACCGGCGTGAAACCTGCGCGTATCGCAGATCTAACAACCACCGCCCCAGTCGCTTTAACCCATCTCTATGCATTAAAGCTCTACAGTTACGCTCAGCGCACAGTTTGGCAACTGCGAACGGAACGTCCACCTCAAAGCGTCCTTGTCTGTGATTGGTTGACAGAGGCAAGACGGGGACCATTCATTGGGTGAAAATACGTTACAGATTACCAAACGATGACTGGAGTGATGGAGGGCAGTGACTGTTACCTTGATTATCTATATTATGACTTCTTACTCCATCATTGTATGTGCTGTGCCATACCATTATATACCTTGTTGATTTTTGTATAGCAAGATTTGCTAATAAAGTTATATAAAAAAACAAAGTGATGAAGGGCAGAAACGGCGAAGCTTCATAACGTATAAAAAAAAAAAGCCAAGAAAAAATTAACATACATTTTCCGAAGAAAATGAGGAAAAAAAATGATTCATTGTTTTTGTAGCGCCAGTGTAAAAAAAAAAAAAAAAAAAAAAAAGATTAAAAAAGAAGCAATTACAAAACAATTGCAGCAGATGTCGCCACAACATCATATTTAAATCGTTAAAACATTTACTGTTGGGACATATTTCTATCAGAGTGACAGGATTACATAAGCATATAAGCGCAAACTCACATTCTGGAGGTTAAAATTTTATAGTGTCCTCAACATTATTTTCCAATGGTATTTACATGAATACATCAAGAATTATGAGGTCTTTACTGCTTAGAAAATTATATATATGTGCAATAACTTTTCAGGGGAGTTTCATTGTAGGGCACAGCTTGATAAAGACTGAATCCCCCCCCCCCCCCCCCCCACACACACACACACACACAAAATTCCTTTTATTGTCCATACCGAAGACTTCATAATACAGTTTTTGAATTATTTTGGATTGTGACCATTTTTACCACTTATCCATCTGCAGCGACTTACACAAAAAGGATCAGAGTTTATTGTCATTGTCACATTGTTTGTGTGATATATAACGAAATTACAAACTCTCCATGTATATAAATAGACTGAAGTAATAACATACATTTAAAGAATAAAATTTTTTTAAAATAATAAAAAGAACATGCTATAGTTTGGGTGAGATATCATTCATTCACAAGGTTTTTGACTTCTACATCAGATCTGACGTGTCTGCACAATTAGGAATGTTTTATTAGTACGCTGCTCTGTTATCATGAAGTTAATTTGAATTCAATAGGGATACATATATTTTCTTCTTCTTGAGTGGCTGCAAACTCAGAAAACATTAAGCCTCCTGCTGGCAGCCATCTGTTTGATGCTGGAGTGCTTATTTAGAACTGCTAACAGTTGACTGTTTAATAAAACAGAACATGATATAAGAATCACTGTAGGAATGTGTTGAACTCACAATGATCGTATTAGTTCTTAAGTAGCTACCAGTAATCAGTAATCAGCTGAACGCACTCATTTTGAGGTTGGGTTTCTTAGAAGCTGGTGATTCGGCTGTATGGAACATCACAACCGAGCCTCAGCGACTGCAGCTTGTGCTTTTGCTACCAGTTCAGTGAGAAAACATGCAAGACAAGCAGAATTATTGTTATCTAAAAACAGTTTCATAGAACGGCCATAAAGTGCAGACTCACCATAAGATACAAGGGGATTTGAACTGAAGCACTGCAGTCACTTCTCTCTGGACCATTCTGCTCTTTGAAAAGAAAAGGAAAAAAAAAAAACCCACCCCTGCCCACACTGACATCTACTGCAACTGTCTTTTCTTTTTCTTCTTTCAAATATCTTTTCTGGCACCCACGGTCATCCCTTGTGTTTCCTCTGACAGCATGTGGGAGCAGCATGAATAGGAGGCCTTGGCGAGGATGCAGGAGGGTTTTTTTTTTTGTCAGAGCAGCAGCCTCCTCCAACACGGGTTCAGGCTCCAGGCTGCCACTGCAGGCTTATTATCAGTTAAAAAGAAAGATCAAACTAAAACAAAAAGGCATAAAACAGGTAATAACTCAACCGATTATTATAAAAGCAGGCTGCGATAAAGAGGTGATAAAATTCAACACGTTTCAAGGATTCTCTGATGTCACGCCGTAAAATCACCCGGAGTTTTATTTCATTTCGCAACAATACGGGTTTTGTTTTTAAAATTCCACCCGAAGCTATTGCCACGGGCAAATCTTCAAAGTAGCGCAGGGCAGAAAGATATTTCAGCGGCCTCATTAATTTGTTTTTCCTCCCACCGAAGCGAGGTCACGAGTCAGGGCTAATGTAGAGACGGATCAATCAGAGGATAAACAAAATCTGAGACAACTTCAATGTGTTTTTGATGTTCAAAAAAGGGTAAAATTGTGCTCTCATTCTGGTATTTATCCTCAAAAAGGTTCCAGGGGAAAAATAGAAATCATTTTTCATTTCATCGTGAAAGAAAAACCCTGAAGGATTACATGGAACTATTGCTCTGAGAGCCCTTATTTGAATAAAACAACATAAATACGGTGGTCAAGCTATAAACAGGAACGTTTCTGTGAGCCTGACAGCTAAATCTTCAAACCCAATGCAAATACAGTCAAAAAAAAAATACTTTAGATAATAGAAAAATCATTTTTGCACGACTCAAACCTTAAACCCGATGTAGCCGGGGATGTGAGTGGATGATGGTTTATTGTTGTTGACTTTCCTTCCTGTAATCCGCAGGATTTTATAAATGTCTGGACTGTCCAGAAGCTGGTTCATCCCGGCCCGAGTGATCCATCAGTGTCAAATGGAAAACAAAACCCCTGGCTCTTCCTCCCTCTGCCAATTGCAGCTTTGTCATCCGGTGGCAGTTTCCTGAGAGTCGATGTTTCTTTCCCCAGCAACAACCTTCACATATTTACTGTTGAACCGCACTATACAGTCAAAGATGTCAGCACGGTCCATTAGCTTTAGTCGAAGGCTGATCGTCAAGGCTTTGGCACGGCCCGTTTGTTCCCGGGTTTAGAAATCTAATGCCCGCTCTGCACAATGCCATTTCAGAAAGCATGCAGCTTTAAGAAATGTTATTACCCGGGATTTTTTTTTTTTTTTTTTGGGCTCTTCTCTTCACATCTCTGGCCAGCAGTTCGGGGATGAGCTGAAGCAGCAAGCGTGAGCTGGGTCCAAATCCTCCTTGAAACTGGAGGAGTGGAAGCAGTTGTAGCATTAAATCAGTGCCCATGTGTCTGGAACGAGACGTTCGGTGCCACGTAGGTAACGCCTGCATGCCTGTGTAGTTTTGGCCGCGCTGAGGGCATCCCTGGAAAAGATGTGGTCCTGATTAGGGGTGAGTATTGGCAATGACCTCGCAATACGATATGTATCACGATACTTGGGTCACGATACAATATTATGATGATATCACGATATCATCATAATATTGTGATATCGTGATATCATCGTAATATTGTGATGATATCGTGATATTATTGTATCATGACCCAAGTATCGTGATGATGATATCACGATATATTGTGATATTCTACCCAGTTAATATCAAAATTAAAAGTAGAGATGAAAAATCAAGTTGCTGTATATGTTCATCAGATGATATTGATCATTCAGAGGACAAATTGAGTCAAAACTATTTGCTTCAAAACAACCTATTTATTGTTTATTATTAGTGTTTTTGCACATTTAAGTATTTTCCTAAAAAATCAATATTAGGAGCTGAAAAATCGATATTATATTGGGCGGCCAAAAATCACGATATATTGTCAAATCGATTTTTTTTTTCTCTAGCCACAACTGGACAAGGTTAATGAAAGGCCCCTCTTTTGAAACATCATTCTTCATGTCTTTCATATCCTTATTAGAGTGATATTGCCCATGCATTAAGACTTTTTAAGGAACACTCTGGAGTTGAAACAACCTTTGATGCAATTTATAAGATGGTAAGGAGTGTAAACTTTCATTATTCACAACTGTTTAGTGTCACGGGCAGAGTGCGAATTATACAATGACAATTGGGGGGGTTGAAGTTATAATTGGGTGGGTCAAACACCCCCAAACCCCCCCCCCCCCCCCGTAATTCGCACTATGGTCACGGGGATCTGCTGGAGTCTCTTCCCAGCTCTCTTTGGGTGAAAGGCAGGGGTCCACCCTGGACAGGTCACCAGTCCATCACAGGGCCACATGTACACGATAGGGGTGTAACGATATGGAAAATTTGATATCTCGATTATAGTGACCAAATTATCACGGTTTAGGATATTATCGTGGTATTCTTAATTGCCTGCACAAATGTCCTGCAAAAAAAACATATACATTTAAATAATTTCACAAAATCATTTGATTTTCTTGTTATATTAAAATATCAGAAGCCAAAATCTTATCAAATTGAAACTTTTCACATTAAAAGGTCAAACAACTGGCACAGAAAGAGGTTTTATTTTAAATGAACAAAATAAATAACAGGAACAAAGCTTATTTGTCTGGTGCAAATTTAAATAAACACTTTAACAACCATAGTAGGTCAAAATATGCAAACAATTATCAGGAACAAAAATTATAGTGCAAGTTCAAATGAAATAAACTTTGGACTTTAAGCTGAACCTTAAATAATTATAAATTGTGCAAATAAAGAAACAGTTGTATAGGAGCCAAATATGTTGTTCTGAATTGTAGTTCACTCTGTGTGTCTGTGGGTGTCGCTGTGTTGTTACCTGAGGGTCAGGTATAAAGGTAGCTGCCTGTTATTGGTTAGCTGTTTGACCCGGAAGGGCAAAAGGTTTTTGACCGCTGTGGCGCTAACTGCCGGCGTTATGGTTGTCGGATCAGTTAATGGAATAAATTAATATTTTAACTGCATCAGAAGAACATCGTTCCGGTCCTTTTTCGATCAACACGCAACGGTAACGTTTACGAAATGTGAGTTAGCGAAGCGCGTCGACCAGGTTACTCTTGGTCAAACATCTCAGTAGCTTGAAGCATTAGCCTTAGCTCCTTCAAGTTGCTTGTACAAATTACAATAAAATGTAAACAAGTGCTCTGCAGACAGGATAATTGTCCTCCACCAGTTGTCCCTCTGCATTCTTAAAAAAAAAACAAAATATGCCCAGACCTCAGATTTCGTCCTTTTAGTGGGTTGGTAAATGTCCTGCGTGCTATCACCACTTTCCGCCATGCTAACGTTACGATGCCGATGTTACAAGCTACATATTCACATGAGACACAGTCGCGAGTCGCTCGCAGACTTGAATAAGTATGATATTACATATCCTGGTAATCGACCGCGATAATTAGACAAAGTCAAACATAAACGGTAATCATTAACGAGTAAAATTTTACCACTCTTTACCGTAACACTGGTAACCGTTCCATCCCTAGCACACGAACAACCGCACACTCACAATCACTCCTACGGGCAATTCAGAACGACCCAATTAACCTGACATGCATGTCTTTGGACTGTGGGAGGAAGCCGGAGAACCCGGAGGAAACCCACGCTAGCGCGAGGAGAACATGCCACATAGAAAGACCTGCTAAGGTTTGAAGGAAGAACCTTCTTGCTGACCACCAAGCCACCATGTAAACTTTCATGAGGGACCAAAACAATAAGAATTGAAGCAGCTTTGAGTTAGTGATTTCACCTTTTTATTTATTTATTATTTTTTTTAAGCATCTGATAAGACTCACAGATGTTATTCCATTTAAGTGATAGTGTAGCTAAGGTTCCTACAGACACACTGAGCTATTTTTAACTTTATATGTGTACAATAAGTGTCTAAAAAGGACTTTTTGTACAATCGTCTCTGTTCAGTAACTGTCATCTTAATCTAAATCTAGTCGGCTACCAATGTTCTACAAACAACCACCAATAGACTCTGACACTTATCTTTCTTGCAATAGATATAAAAGTACCGATCCAGTTTGAGGGGAAGCAGGTATGGCGACTCCTTACCATTTTCAACTCTGGGATGTTTCTTCAACTTCACTTCACTTCAGGCTTTTAGAGATTCTCATGATCTGGGTAACTGAGTTATTCGTGCCGGCATGGAAGATCTCTGCCTAGTCAAGCTCAACCTCATCTCAGTTCACGATGTGCTTTGTCTTCGGGAAAAGCAGACCCCCCCTCTAATCACGTCACTTCAAACCACTTAAAATAATGTAGGAGCGAGGAAGGTAGTTTGAAAACGTCTCTTCCCCGAGCGCTTGATGGGTTCACCTCTGACTGCTTTAATAAACTGATTGTGTCCTAGTGTGTCCACGCTTTGGCGTTCGTATCTAATCCCATCCGTTTGGACATTTTGACATGCATTAAAAGGATGATGTCATCCGATGGCAGGCATCAGTGAATGTGCTGTTTTTGCAAGAAGCATGGAGGTTAAATGTTGCGTCTGACGCTTCATTGTAGTTCCTCCAGAAGAAGGCTGGACAGGAAGAGAGGGGTTTTACAGTCATTTTACACAGGAAGCGAAGGTTAAACTCTGTGCCCAGAAATATTTTATGATAAAAAGGAGAGAAAAACAGTCTAAGTATTGCCATCACAGTGCGTTTGGTCTGACGAAGCTCTTTGTTTGGCCACTATCCAGTCTTATAAGACTTTTTGCACTGAAATGTCAATTCCTCCACAGACCTTTTCATTAGTGTACATTTTAGATGGATAGTTGGCCCCGGGTCCTCGCTACCATCCCATCCACTCTGCTCCTCACCTCTGGGGCTAATTAGGCCGCCGGAGCCGAAAAGTAAATGAAACGCGGTGGCAAAACAGCGTTTACTTCAAAACCTCACGCTTAATTTGAAGATCTCCCTCTGATCTGAAGTTAAATTAGCAGGGTGATATTCCCTTTGATCTCGCAGGGTTCAGTATTTGCTGCCAACTTATTGAGCGGAGACTCCCAAGGAAGGATTGGTGCTGAATGTGTGGATGCATGGTGAGAAAAACACAAAGAGAACGTTGGCAATACACAATAATGTCTTTAGTACTGCCTTTAAAGACCAAATTTGGATCTAAATCCAACCGAAACCACAACCAAACCCTTGTTTTGACCCTCTGGGATTAATAAATTGTATCGTGAGCGAAGCTAGATACTGGCAGAAATGAAAAGTCACTGATATCAATGATATGAAGACTACTGCATAGCTAAAAAAAAAAAAAAAAAAAAGTCTCATGGGAGAAAATCCCCTTTCAAGATGTTGCAGCTCTGGTGGCCTTTATTTACAGTTAGAGAGACGGGAAAGTGGGGCAGACACGCAGCAAAGGGCCGCTGTGCTGGGAGTCGAACCCCCAACCTCTGCAGGAGGACTGCAGTCTGCCTGCTCAAACCAGCTCCCAGCAGCCCAGAGAAAGAACAAAACAAAACATGTTCAGAACTGAAGCTGTGATAACTGTCTAATATTGCCACAGTCGGTGCATCATGGCACCGCAGCCAAAACACTAAACTCCGTTCCCTCATTTACTAGTCGTTCTTTCGGCCGTTTCTATTTTTTCTATTTTGTATGTGTAACATGTGGGAAAATACTGCGAATATCAATTAAAGTCAGCAACTACCAAAATGATGACCGAGTTAACAAGTTGTTTTCTGGCATGAGGGGGTATTCTTGATTTTCCTTACTGAGAAATTGTTTTTCTGATTATGCCGACGTCACTTGAACATAACATTCACTGCTGGTCATTCAAGGCTCAGAGGGAGCGAGTCACTGCTGTGTTGACAAAAATACATATGTTATCGGGGCTATTGGTCATGATATTGGACTTATCGGGATGACGTCATGATTTCCTGTTATCGGCCCGATAATTATCGTGCACCCCTAAGAATTCGAATCCAACTGATAACGTTTTCATTCAACCTGACTAAGTTGGTTTGTTGCCTAAACTTTCATTTTTAATGTCTGAAACAGTCCAGCATGTGAACACGGAGCCGTAATGGCTCCCAGGGAAGCTTCGAGGACGTAATGAGAAGGAGACGGAGCGAACAGCATCTCCACTGACACAAAGAGCCAAGTGTTTCAGAGGACGGTGCGCTGCACAAAGAGCATCGATCTCATACATCATGGAGTCAGTCAGAGATTACAGCAGCTCACAGAGACAATGAGGCCCCTTAAATCAGCTGGTGGACATATACCTGCCCAATACTATGAACACCTATGATCCAGTATACCGAGGAAGTCTCAAAGGTGAAGGATGGTTTTACCAACTACATACATATATACATAAATATATATGAATGAAGGTGCTTCAGCTGGAACACAGCATGTGCAGCATGTTTGCATCTAAAACCTGGAACTTCACATCTGCCAGTTAAATCAGCAGCATTTCGATGCTAATCTGAACGGACGCGCCACTTGCCTGCATACCTCGGAGTCAGAACGCTCCCCCGACACACAGCCCGAGGCACTTTGGCTTTTGTTTGGACCGTGGTGCAATTTAGAAAGAAAAAAAGAAGTAAAACATTCACACAAACATAAGTGGGCCACCTGAGCCCAGGCGCTGCCACACATTGTGACTGCGTGGACGGGGAAATCAATGACACGTGAGGCCACCGGGTTCAGAACATTCCTGGCCGTGAATTCTCCCGTTCAGGTGTTGCACATTCGGTATTGAGCTGTTTGCTGGCTCCTAACAGCCCCGCAGCGGGCTCAACCCCTGCCACAGAGCTGGTTTTCAACAGGATTGATTACCATTCCCATGCAACAATATGGACAAAAAAACCCAGAAATAACTCTTTTATTTGTGATGAAAGAATTCTAAAAGAACTCCCTTTTTTATTCTTTTAATTCATTAGAAGACTGTTCTACTTTGCTACAACAGAGCATGCCATTTAAAATAAAAAATAAAGGTGCATTAAAGCCCAGCGTACAGATGTGTTGCAGTTGCACGAATGTTCATGCTGCGAACGGTGACGTCTGAAAGAGAAATACACAGAATTATTAGGGATGCACGATAACTGTTTTTTAAAACTGATACCGATAACTTTCAGCTCCTAAAGGCCGATACCGATAACTGATAACACACACATATACCTAAGATCATTACATCAATACTATGAACAAAACCAAAAACAGTTTTGACTCTTAAATGAACAGATATTTATTTTTTCAAAGAAAAACAATTGGCAAGCCTCTCAAACATTTTCATAAATCTATCAAACAAACCTATTTGATATCTCACATCAACTTAAATAAGGTTCATTACTGACTGATATAAAAAATAAAGGCTCCTTGAACTTATGGAAATACATGCATCAGAATTACTAACTGAAAAAGAACATTCCTAAATGACAAAAAAAATAATTCATAGTGCATAATGTACTGACACAAGTTAGACTTGTCTGTGTAAATAAACTGAAAAAGTGCACTACATAGTAACAAAAAATTATTTTTAAAGGATTTTGGCTTGTGGTTCCATTCAAATGAATTCCTTTAATTAAAGTAAATGAGGTTCGGTAGTTTTTTGGGGGGGAGGGGTTTATCTCATGGAAGCTTTAGATGAATGAGATCAAGGCGAGGAGCGGAGAGGAGAGGGGAGACTTGCTCCTGGCTTGCTCACATTAGCTCATATTAGCTCATGTTAGCTCACGTTAGCGCGATTTCAAAACTCCATGGAAGCGATGGTTATGTTTCAGGTGGTTGATTTGGTTTGATGTATTAAAGCTTGCGCTATTTTTCCCTCCTTCATTTGGAGCATTTGTCACAAATATCTCCCCATTTTCATTCCCACCCACCTCTCCCACCAACCCCTGCACAGCCAGTTCTCTGTAAATAAACATGTACAATCTGTAAATACCATCTACAAAGAATGTTGTTTTTTATCTTGCATATGTATATATTTTCTTTTATTTATCTGAGTGATTTATTTATGCGTGTATTTTATGTGTATATCTATGTGTGTGCCTGCCGGGAGTCGTGCAAAATTTCGTTATGCCTGCATAATGACAATAAAGAGACTTGAATCTTGAATCTTGAATCTTGAAATAACCAGCGAACTATCTTCTTCTGAAACTTTAACGAAGTTCTATATAATCGTCATGTTTTTTTTTTTTGTTTTTTTTTAAGTCAGCGCACTTTGCTGGATGCCGCATTCAAGGTGTAATGTAAACTCCTCCGTTCTCTCGTTTGCTAGTCATTCTTTCGGCCTTATCTGTTTTTTCTATTTTTATGTGTAACATGTGGGAAAATACTGCGAATATCAATTCAAGTCAGCAGCTACCAAAATATGACCGACTTAACAAGTTGTTTTCTGGCATGAGGGGGTATTCTTGATTTTCCTTGTTGAGAAATTGTTTTTCTGATTATGCCGACGTCACTTGAACATAACATTCACTGCCGGTCATTCAAGGCTCAGAGGGAGCGAGTCACTGCTGTGTTGACAAAAATATATACACTACCGGTCAAAAGTTTTAGAACACCTCCAGTTTTCCAGTTTCTATACTAAGTTACAGTACATAGCTTAATGTCTCAATGTAATCTGAAATTAATGTATAGAACAAATAAACAATTAGATATTTAAAAAAATATATCATGAAATCTCTTTTACAAAAATTTAACCACAATCTTTGAGTCATCAAAGTCACCACTTTTTGCAGATATAACAGACAAACACACTTGTGTTAGTGGCTTTCTTTCTACAATGGAAATCTAATATTGTTGGGAAGGTTCTTCCCAACACTGTCAGAAGTTTCCAGAAATGTGTTGAACTTGCAGGTTGTTTTGCTTTCATCTTTCTCTCCAGTTCATCCCAAACCAGCTCAATGGGGTTCTGGTCTGGACACAGGGCTGCCATCACATCATTTGAAGCCGACCGTCTTGTTTTTTTCTTTTAAGGTCATTCTGACAGAATGGATGTATGTTTTGGATCATTATCTTGCTGTAAGATGAACCCCTAAGCGACTAGGCGTAGACCAGAGAAGGTACTGGATGGCTCTGTTAAATGCCGTTGTAGCCCTTTTGGTCCAGGGTGTCAGTCGCTCTGTACAAGTCACCAACTCTGGATCCAGCAATCTGTTGATTACTTAAGAGCTTTGTAAGTAATCAACAGAGGTTGGGACATCTGTGGGAATTGTTTGCATCAAATTTCAAGACTTAATTTACATCCATTGTTGCTTGATCACTGAAAAAGACCCCTCTTTTTTTTATAACTCGGAAATTTGTTTTGGCAATCTAAACTTTTTTTCCACCTCTGGCAGTTTACTGCTTACCTTTGTACCATTTAAAGTTATTCACTGGACTCGACCCGCTTTAATTTAAATAAAAACAGGAAAAATAGGGGTGTTCTAAAACTTTTGACCAGTAGTGTATGTTATCGGCGCTATTCATCATGATATATGACGTATATGACGTCAATTTCCTGTTATCGGCCCGATAGTTATCATGTCGATAATTATTGTGCACCCCTAATAATTCTCATAAGAACTTGCTCATTTCCGTCACTTCTGGCTGAGAGGTGATCATCACGTGACTCGGCTCAGTCTCAGGGAGCAGACGGAGGACTTCAGGCCTGCTAATAAACACTTCAGAGTCTCTTCTCTTCATCTTTGAGCTTCTAAACCGTGTAAACTTAGAAGCATTTCTTCGTCCTGATTGATTTTCAGTTACTGGAGGCTCCTGCCTAATTATTTATTTCATTTATTGACAGTAAATTCAGTGTTATCCGCCTGCTAACCGCAGCATGAACGTGTGCTCAAATATCCCAAAAGTGTCTGCAGTTTAAATTAACACTAAACGAAGAGTTGCTTTAGTTCCCCAGCTGTCGGTCCTCGCTGCTTAAATCTGGTGCTGCTATCTTCATCAGCACGGCAGCAGGAATCAGATTATCTGATTTCATCAGTTATCTGATCCGTTTGATCAATGGCCGTTTCCCAATTTTTCTTTTTCCGATTTCAAATGAAAAATGGGATCCGAGTCGTTTTTTCCTTTTTTTTTTTTTTTTTTCGTTTATTGGTTGAATGAAAATCAAACGCAATGCGACGCACGTGGATCCAGAACAACAGATGAGGTCCAGGAAGAAATATGAGGAATTAATAAAGTTACTGGAGATTAAAAATAAGATAGCTTAGCAGCTTTTATGAAAGAGCCTGCAGTCTCATTATACAGGAGGAAATATAGACGACTTTAGGGACTGCTCAGTTAAACAGCATTTTAGACCCGTATATTACATATATTCCATTTTGCACAAATTCTACCAAAAGAGACATGCAATGAGGATCAAATATATATGCTGTTGGTAGTGTAACTTGATTGAAAATGACGACTGTGTAGTTGAAGAACAACAGTGTCACCAGATATCTGAATATGTAAATCAGAAACGATGACTAAAACAGATGAAACGACGTCTGGCAACACTGTTTCCAATGCTTGTCAGTGTATTTATCTATTTACACCAGGGAGGGATCTTAAACGTTCTCGCCTGTGAAAAACCAAGTCTGGTCTTAAAAGAGATCTGTTATTTAGCTGCACGTGTAAGTCAAGACAGCCTGAAAACTGGTGCTGATATCAAACCTGATGGAGGTTTGAGGATATAAGAATTTACCAGCCTCCCAACTCTGCTGTGTATCGACAAATCCTTGGGCGCTGTCCGTAGATCAAAGGCAAAGATTGATTTATAATCGTTCCTTTTTTTGTGTCGCTTTCATCCCAGCTGTGTTTAACATGTGCCGTAAGGTCCACTTCTTCAGATTGTACTGAGTCCATTCTGACTCCGACATCCCCTACTTACCTATTAAAGCCCCAGACACCTTTCTTTAATGCACATGGATAATTAGAGTACTCTCAGCAACATACGACACTGCCGAGCGCTCACGTTTATGACATTTCTGTGCAGAAGCAAAACAGATCACGTTGTTTCACTGTTCCTGTAACTCCGTGGCTCCCAAACTGGGAGGGCACCACACGTGAAAATAGCGGCGGGAATCCGGCGAGCTTTCAAAAATACAGCACTACAGTGATCCCTCGCCAATTCGTGCTTTAAGTTTCGCGGTTTTAGTTATTCCTAGATTTTTTAGAAATATTTTTAAAAAAAAATCAAGAAAAAAATCATGAAAAACATCTCAGGATGTTGCACACATTCTCTCACAGTGAAGAAATGCTGTGAGCCAGCCTGGCCCCTTTAAGAAGGTGGCCTTATGGGTAATGGAGTCTGTGTGTCATGGGACGGATAAATGAAAACGGGGTTAGATGAAAAGTGGAGTGAGCATAAACAGCAGCCCAGCGTGTATAGACCTTTTCGACTTAAAAATTGTGGACATGCGCCCCCTAGTGGCCCCGCCATAACTGGAGTGTGCGGTGTGCTCCACCAAACTAACCCAAACACAGCAGCGTGGAGCATCTGTTACTGATAACGCAGACATGTCTTGGATTGATGATGTTAGGCAGTGGCCTCCAGTTACAGATGAAGGTAGTTTTTATCGCTGTTTTTAATGATTGGTTATGGAAATAACATGATCTATTCCCATAACCAAACACTAAAAACTGTGGGAATACATGAAAAATGCAACGCTGGCTATAACTAACGTCAACAAGCCATAAAGATTATGCTACTGTAACGTTAATGCTAGAGGTAAATTAGGCTATGTGTTAATGTTATATTTAATTTATTTTATCATTCTCCTAATTCATTCATTCATTGATTTATAGCAGTGGTCTTCAACTGGGGGTCCGCGACCCCTAGGGGGGCCGTGGAGGTACTGTAGGGGGTCCTCCAACTTAAAAAGAAATTAAGGCAATTTTAACCAAAATAATTTGAGAGTAAAAAAAAAAAAAAATAAAAAATAATTTTTTTTTTAATTAAATTGTATAATCACCTATGTCTGGGTCATGAGTAAAACTCAGAGATGAATTGGACCTGTCCTCAATTGTGCACAACCATTCCCTATAAAAAGACACCAAAATGGATAAAAAGCACATTTGTTCACGATGCCACGACTACAGCAACCAGAGAGAGATCGTGCCATTGGCATGCTTCAAGCTGGAAGGAGCACACGGGCTGTAGCCAGGGTGTTTGGAGTCCATCACTCTACTGTTGTACGCCTTGCTGAGCGTTTCCAGACCACTGGATCCTCCAATGACCGTCCAAGATCTGGTCGACCACGTGTCACAACGGCCGCACAGGACCGAGCGAATCGGCTGTCACATCTCCGTGACAGGTTTCGACCAGCAACAAGAACTGCTGCTGAAACCATTGGGACCCATCAATTATCAGTGTCCTTGAGGCGAATGGTGGTCATGTTAATTACTGACAATCGAATCAAATAACTGTGTTTTTGTTTACTGTGATGCTTTATTGTTTGGTCATGTTATTGCTATTGAAACTGGTCACAAGCATTGATTAATTGGGTCTGAATATCAGGGACAGGTATATGGTTGATGTGCACATGTAATATTTCCATTAAAAATAAGTAACCAAAAGAAAATGTGGTAAAAAAGCAGTGGTGCGTTTCTTTTTTCCTTGAGTATATATATATATATATATATATATATATATATATATAATATATATATATATATATATATATATATATATATATATATAGATATATATATATATATATATATATATATATATATATATATATATATATATATATATATATATATATATATATATATATATATATATATATATACAGGCAGTTCTAAATATGGAAAATTGGAAAATAACAATAATAAAAAATATTGTCTCATACCAACTAATAATAATAATAATAATAATAAATAATAATGATATGCATGAAAGTTTTATCAACCATAAACACATGTAGGCTAATAATCCAGTCAGGAATTGGTTAATAAGGTGAAATAAGCAAAATAAAATACAGCTAAAAGTTATTATAAGCCAGGCTTAAAATGTGACACTTAAAAAAAAAGAGAGGGGGGGGAGAGATAAGAATTACAAGCAGGGGTCCCTGCTCTGTTTTTCTCTCATCCAAGGGGTCCCTGGGCTAAAAAAGGTTGAAGACCCCTGTTTTAAAGGGACAAAGTGATTTTGGTGACATCTTGTGAGTGTTCCAATGACTTTGTTTGAATTAACTGAACTGAAAGCATCAATTACACATTATATGGCTGACAGGCAGCTTGCAAATGCTGGACAAAATAAATAAAAGATGTGTTGAGAAAAATAGTTTCATTTATTTAAACAGTTCAAATTGTTGCTTGGAAGCTTTTAAAGGTGGGACACGGGGGTTTTGAAAGAAGCTTAGAATATCGATACCCGCGGCCAAAAAAAATCGATACTCTCTCAGGAAAGAAATATCGATATGTATCACGGAATTGATAAAATTGCTCAGCTCTAGTTCCCATCAGTTATACATCCAGCTGAGCGGGCGGCGCTCGCCAGCGCTTCGCTCCAAGTCGCTTTCAGTGCCGCCACAGCCGCTTTAAAACTGAGGTGTGATGTTTCACCGCCTGCTGTGGGACTCTGGGGTTATAAATCATAGACCACATTTGAATATACCATGATAATATACTTATTCTGTTTGCAGTTTCCGTACAAAGCAGGGCCCGCAGAATAAAGTTTGGGAGCCGCCGCTTTAACGATGACGCTAAAGAACAAGTTCTCGAAGGTCCTGGGAATAAGAGAGAACTCACACTGAGCCTTGTGAGCTCGCTACGTGGGAGCTTCTGCTGTTTGAGGAGCCTTACGAGCAGCCTTGCCTGTGACCTCTGGAGAAAATGGATAATAACTTCAGTGCGATGAATGTTCAAAGTTAGTTTGCCCTCCACCCACAGCTGCACCTCCAATTTCTACATTCACTTTCAAGCTTCGCACTCTCCCAGTCGCTCAGACGCTCACTCGCGCTCACACATATTCCATCTCTCCATCTCACGTACGCATCCACTCTATCTTTCTCTTTTTTACTCTCTTCCTGTCTGAGTGTGTGTGATTTATTTTTCTTCTCTCCTCTGCATCTGCTGGCAATGGGGGAAAAAAAAGGATTGAAAAGTAGGTTCTCATGCATTCAACTGTTCTTTTTCAAACGTTGACAGTTTAACAATCTTTTGAATAAAACTAAATACCGCTGTATATTTTTTTTAAGAGTCCACATGAATGGGAAGGATTTGCTTTTACACATCAACTTATGAAAAGAAAAAGTGCGAGTAAAGTACGCGGAGCTTTGAGAACACACAGCAGGCATGTACAGCTTTGTTCTGTCTATCAGACGTTTATAAATACCTTTTCTCTTTCGTTTTAGAGCGATATCATCGAGCAAGCTGATGGCTGTCAGATTTAAAAAAAAAAAACGTATGGAAAAAAAAAGACACTCATGGTGTTGCTATCATCCAACGGTGCATGGCTGCACAACTCCTTGAGACTCATTCTTAACTTACTAAAAATGTCCCTTTCGAGTTCATCCTCTCGCTTTAGTTTTACTTGGACCTGCAGCTGCCGCCTGCACAGCACAGATGGAGCAAAGAGAAAGTTAGTGAAGGTTTGCAAAGGTTTGCGCTCTTAAAAACGTAGTCCAGTGCAGCCTCAACTAACTGATGATCAAATTTATTTTCAGCCGCCCGATATATCGATTTTTCAGCTCCTAATATCGATTTTTTAGGAAAATTGTTTATTTTTCACATTTAAATTGTTTAAAATCTAAATGTGCAAAAACACTAATAGGTTGTTTTGAAGCAAATAGTTTTGACTCAATTTGTCCTCTGAAAGATTTTTCATCTCTACTTTTAATTTTGATATTAACTGGGTAGAATATCGCAATACATCGTGATATCGCGATATTGTGATAATATTGTATCGTGACCCAAGTATCATGATACATATTGTATTGCGAGGTCCTTGCCAATACTCACCCCTATGTGACACCCAGTTTTCGGGTCTCGATAATGTGACTTTAAGGAGTGGATGGCGGGAGGTGGCGATCAACCAGCCTTCATGCAGGAAAGACTAGACTGATACTTGTCCTGCAGGCTTGTCACAGTCATCATCATGTTTTCCACTCCACTCTCTATCACATGTAGGGCTTAAAGTAGAAAAAAAAAATCCTGAAAAAAATCCTTTTTTCCAGGGGTGCAGTGGATCCAATGCATACACATTATTGACAACTTTTTGCCATTGTGCTTGGTAATATACAAGATGGCCTACAATTTAAATGTGAATTTTAGAAAGTAAAGGTTATTAAGTTATAACTGAAAACATGTGTAACTCAGTCAAGCCAATTAATCTGATTCATTTAACAACCATTAAATTCAGTAAAGGGCAATTTGTACAAAAACACATATAAATTGCAACTTTTCCATCATTTTTGTTGAAAACAATGGTAAATTGAGTTATAGGAAATATATTCCATTGGGTCTTGACTCGTCTCCTCTTTAACATATTTGCAGATGCAGTTATTATGTTATTAGATGTTATTACTCCGGATGGATCATCATTAAAAAAGCAAACCATTACATTCAGTATTTTTCCATGTTTTGGGTGGTTGATTCAACAACATTAATAGAGCTGATCAGACGTTTCTTGAATCTGGAGCTATGTCACGAGTGTTCATATAACTGGCCCGCTGAGTGGAAACGGACAGTTTTCTAAAGCGTTTTTATCAACCGCTACTTTTTTACACGGATCTAAGAGCCGTTAAGCGACCATTAATAAGTCGTGTTCTGCAGTGAACGAGCACACGCCTATTTTCAAGTCGCTAAAATGATCGGTCGTCGGGGCCGCTACATCAGACTTTCAGTTTACTATTTTCTCATTGACAGTATACCTTTATCTCAAACTACTTTCAAGTTCTAGCCTTTTGAAATCTTGATATCAAAATTGTATTTTTTCTGGCACCGAAAGGGTTAATTAATTTCTTTGATAAACAGAAAGCCATATGGATGTACTGCATGGACGTACTGGAACAATTTGTCATTAAATACTTTTATACATTTTTAATGTACACTTCAATCCACATCAAGTTATTATTTGCCAGACTTGAGAAATGTAATTAGACTGTCAAATTTATATGATAGTTAGCCCGCTTCACGGTTAACTTATTTCATGAACATTCAGAAAGCATTACCAACAAATTATTATAATTGTTAACATCTTCTTTGAAATATAGTTTAACAGCGCCATTGTAACTTGTGCAGTTAACCTTATTCAAACCTCAGTAAAAGTATATGTCAAGGAGCTTTAACAGAAAATAAAATGTACACTATCGGGGAGACGCCATCTTGGTAGAGGACTGCATCGGACGCCATTGTAATCAGCAGGAAAATTACGTTTTTGACATCAGCAAAACGACGAGTCCTCATACCACATTAATCAAACCAATGTCATGCAGGTTTTAAGTCCTTAGAAATACTTTATGGTACATGTCACTCATTGCTAACCTGTTTAAAGAGCGTAAGGAGCGTAAGGCTCGTCTCCGTATGAGAGCGGAAGTGTGACGTAGCTCCCTGCACACCCAGCGCACCCATCTCCCTCTTGTGGCTCAGTTAAGAACTGCACCTCAAATATATTTGAATATTATCCACTTTGATATATAACATCAGAAATACTCAAAATATTAAAAGGTATCAAACAAAAAATAAAATGCACAGAAAAATATCTCTCTTTATGAAATTGTGACCATACATTTGTAGGCATCTCACACACACAACATGGTGTGTTAAATGTCTTGGTTTGTTGTGCTTTAATGAGGTATGTAGACGTGTTCAAATTATATTTAGTGGCACTGGTTTCTACTAGTACTTAGCAGTACATAACTGTGCTTTGTTCTTTGGTTTCAGTAAATATTATCCTCGCGACATGAGGATACAAAACGGTCACCCACGTGGGTCAAGATACCGAAGGGTTAAATTGGACCTGGACTCTCTGGGGCTCAGTTTTGGTACATAAATGTTCCTGTCATGGGAGGTTTACTCACGCATAGCTTCAAAGATACATGTGTTTTATTTTTTTTTCACATTTTGCTCAGATCCAAAGACTCACAAAGCCACAGTTTTCCATCACTGCTTAAAAAACAATCACTGGGTCCGGCTCCCCCAAATGTGCCAGCAGCTGTGTGGCTCAAGTGCTCACAGAAGTCAGTCACAGCGTGAGCCGCAGATCAAAAACGGCGACTCAGAGGCAAAACTTATCTCGCCATTGATCCACAGAGGTTGCTTCCTTTAAGTCTTGGGACAAACATTCACACAATCTCATTTTGCCTTAATGGCTTTGGCTGAGTGCTCAGTCATCTCGGCCACTTGTTTTTCAATCAGAGGCTGAGAGGAAAGGACGCCTCGGCGTTGTAACAGCATGCAAATCATCGATAACCATTTCAAAACGAAGGCCAGGCCTCGTGTTTTATTTTTGCTCGTGTGAATGCAGGATTTCAGGCAGTCTTGCTCTTCTTGGTGTTAAATCACAATGGTTCTTGAGCTCAGGACCAAAATACAATGCAAAACAAGATGATATTAAATTCTAAATAGCTGATTTGAGCAAATAATTTGGTGATACACACTAATATGAATTCTTGCTGTGAGTCAACAGTTTCCAACCAGGAACCTTCTTGCTGTGAGGCAACAGTTTCCAACCAGGAACCTTCTTGCTGTGAGGCAACAGTTTCCAACCAGGAACCTTCTTGCTGTGAGGCAACAGTTTCCAACCAGGAACCTTCTTGCTGTGAGGCAACAGTTTCCAACCAGGAACCTTCTTGCTGTGAGGCAACAGTTTCCAACCAGGAACCTTCTTGCTGTGAGGCAACAGTTTCCAACCAGGAACCTTCTTGCTGTGAGGCAACAGTTTCCAACCAGGAACCTTCTTGCTGTGAGGCAACAGTTTCCAACCAGGAACCTTCTGCTGTGAGGCAACAACTTCCAACCAGGAACCTTCTTGCTGTGAGGCAACAGTTTTCCAACCAGGAACCTTCTTTCTGTGAGGCAACATTTCCAACCAGGAACCTTCTTGCTGGAGGCAACAGTTTCGATCCCAGAACCTTCTTGCTGTGAGGCACAGTTTCGAACCAGGAACCTTCTTGCTGTGAGGCAACAGTTTTGAACCAGGAACCTTTTGCTGTGAGGCAACAGTTTCGATCCAGGAACCTTCTTGCTGTGAGACAACAGTTAAAAACCAGGAACCTTCTTGCTGTGAGGAAATGGTTTCGAACCCGGAACCTTCTTGCTGTGAGGCAACAGTTTCCAACCAGGAACCTTCTTGCTGTGAGGCAACAGTTTCCAACCAGGAACCTTCTTGCTGTGAGTCAACAGTTTCCAACCAGGAACCTTCTTGCTGTGAGGCAACAGTTTCGATCCAGGAACCTTCTTGCTGTGAGTCAACAGTTTTGAACCAGGAACCTTCTTGCTGTGAGGCAAAAGTTTTGAACCCGGAACCTTCCTGCTGTGAGGCAACAGTTTCCAACCAGGAACCTTCTTGCTGTGAGGCAACAGTTTCCAACCAGGAACCTTCTTGCTGTGAGGCAACAGTTTCCAACCAGGAACCTTCTTGCTGTGAGGCAACAGTTTCCAACCAGGAACCTTCTTGCTGTGAGGCAACAGTTTCGATCCAGGAACCTTCTTGCTGTGAGTCAACAGTTTCGAACCAGGAACCTTCTTGCTGTGAGGCAACAGTTTTGAACCAGGAACCTTTTGCTGTGAGGCAACAGTTTCGATCCAGGAACCTTCTTGCTGTGAGACAACAGTTAAAAACCAGGAACCTTCTTGCTGTGAGACAATAGTTAAAAACCAGGAACCTTCTTGCTGTGAGGAAATGGTTTCGAACCCGGAACCTTCTTGCTGTGAGGCAACAGTTTTGAACCAGGAACCTTCTTGCTGTGAGGTAACAGTTTTGAACCAGGAACCTTCTTGCTGCGAGGCAACAGTTTTGAACCAGGGACCTTCTTGCTGCAAGGCAACAGTTTTGAACCAGGAACCTTCTTGCTGTGAGGTAACAGTTTTGAACCAGGAACCTTCTTGCTGCGAGGCAACAGTTTTGAACCAGGGACCTTCTTGCTGCAAGGCAACAGTTTTGAACCAGGAACCTTCTTGAGGCAACAGTTTGAACCAGGAACCGTCTTGCTGTGATAACAGTTTCGAACCAGGAACCTTCTTGCTGTGAGGCAACAGTTTTGAACCAGGAACCTTTTGCTGTGAGGCAACAGTTTCGATCCAGGAACCTTCTTGCTGTGAGACAACAGTTAAAAACCAGGAACCTTCTTGCTGTGAGACAACAGTTAAAAACCAGGAACCTTCTTGCTGTGAGGAAATGGTTTCGAACCCGGAACCTTCTTGCTGTGAGGCAACAGTTTCCAACCAGGAACCTTCTTGCTGTGAGGCAACAGTTTCCAACCAGGAACCTTCTTGCTGTGAGGCAACAGTTTCCAACCCTTCTTGAGGCAACAAACAGGAACCTTCTTGCTGTGAGGCAACAGTTTCGATCCAGGAACCTTCTTGCTGTGAGTCAACAGTTTCGAACCAGGAACCTTCTTGCTGTGAGGCAACAGTTTTGAACCAGGAACCTTTTGCTGTGAGGCAACAGTTTCGATCCAGGAACCTTCTTGCTGTGAGGCAACAGTTTCCAACCAGGAACCTTCTTGCTGTGAGACAACAGTTAAAAACCAGGAACCTTCTTGCTGTGAGACAACAGTTAAAACCAGGAACCTTCTTGCTGTGAGGAAATGGTTTTCGAACCCGGAACCTTCTTGCTGTGAGGCAACAGTTTTGAACCAGGAACCTTCTTGCTGCGAGGTAACAGTTTCCAACCAGGACCTTTGCTTGAGGCAACAGTTTCCAACCAGGAACCTTCTTGCTGTGAGGCAACAGTTTTCGAACCAGGAACCTTCTTGCTGTGAGGCAACAGTTTCGAACCAGGAACCTTCTTGCTGTGAGGCAACAGTTTTGAACCAGGAACCTTTTGCTGTGAGGCAACAGTTTCGATCCAGGAACCTTCTTGCTGTGAGGCAACAGTTTCCAACCAGGAACCTTCTTGCTGTGAGACAACAGTTAAAAACCAGGAACCTTCTTGCTGTGAGACAACAGTTAAAAACCAGGAACCTTCTTGCTGTGAGGAAATGGTTTCGAACCCGTAACCTTCTTGCTGTGAGGTAACAGTTTTGAACCAGGAACCTTCTTGCTGCGAGGCAACAGTTTTGAACCAGGGACCTTCTTGCTGCAAGGCAGTTTTGAACCAGGAACCTTCTTGCTTGAGGCAACAGTTTCGAACCAGGAACCTTTTGCTGTGAGGCACAGTTTTTGAACCAGGAACCTTTTGCTGTGAGGCAACAGTTTTGAACCAGGAACTTTTGCTGTGAGGCAGTTTTGAACCAGGAACCTTCTTGCTGTTGAGGCAACAGTTTGAACCAGGAACCTTCTTGCTGTGAGGCAACATTTGAACCAGGAACCTTCTTGTGTGAGGAACAGTTTTGAACCAGGAACCTTTGCTTGAGGCAACCGTTTTGAACCAGGACCTTCTTGCTGTGAGGCAACGGTTTTGAACCAGGAACCTTCTTGCTGCGAGGCAACAGTTTTTGAACCAGGGACCTTCTTGCTGCAAGGGAACCAGGAACCTTCTTGCTGTGAGGCAACCAGTTTTGAACCAGGAACCTTAGGCAACAGTTTTGAACCAGGAACATTTTGCTGTGAGGCAACAGTTTCGAACCAGGAACCTTCTTGCTGTGAGGAAACAGTTTTGAACCAGGAACCTTTTGCTGTGAGGCAACAGTTTCGAACCAGGAACCTTCTTGCTGTGAGGCAACGGTTTTGAACCAGGAACCTTTTGCTGTGAGGCAACAGTTTTGAACCAGGAACCTTCTTGCTGTGAGGCAACAGTTCCAACCAGAACCTTCTTGCTGTGAGGCAACGGTTTGAACCAGGAACCTTCTTGCTGTGAGGCACACCTTCTTGTGAACCAGGAACCTTCTTGCAGGCAAACCAGGAACTTTTGCTGTGAGGCAGGCTTTTGAACCAGAACCTTCTTGCTGTGAGGCAACGGTTTTGAACAGGAACCTTCTTGCTTCTTGCTGTGAGGCAACGGTTTGAACCAGGGACCTTCTTGCTGTGAGGCAACGTTGAACCAGGAACCTTCTTGCTGCGAGGCAACAGTTTTGAACCAGGGACCTTCTTGCTGCAAGGCAACAGTTTTGAACCAGGAACCTTCTTGCTGTGAGGCAACAGTTTTGAACCAGGGACCTTCTTGCTGCAAGGCACCGGTTTCGAACCAGGAACCTTCTTGCTGCGAGGCAACAGTTTTGAACCAGGGACCTTCTTGCTGCAAGGCACTGGTTTCGAACCAGGAACCTTCTTGCTGCGAGGCAACAGTTTTGAACCAGGGACCTTCTTGGTGCGAGGCAACAGTTTCGAACCAGGAACCTTCTTGCTGTGAGGCAACAGTTTTGAACCAGGGACCTTCTTGCTGTGAGGCAACAGTTTTGAACCAGGAACCTTCTTGCTGTGAGGCAACGGTTTTGAACCAGGGACCTTCTTGCTGCGAGGCAACAGTTTTGAACCAGGGACCTTCTTGCTGTGAGGCAACAGTTTTGAACCAGGAACCTTCTTGCTGTGAGGCAACAGTTTTGAACCAGGAACCTTCTTGCTGTGAGGCAACAGTTTTGAACCAGGAACCTTCTTGCTGTGAGGCAACAGTTTTGAACCAGGACCTTCTTGCTGCGAGGCAACAGTTTTGAACCGGGACCTTCTTGCTGCGAGGCAACGGTTTTGAACCAGGAATCTTCTTGCTGCGAGGCAACAGTTTTGAACCAGGGACCTTCTTGCTGCAAGGCAACAGTTTTGAACCAGGAACCTTCTTGCTGCGAGGCAACAGTTTTGAACCAGGGACCTTCTGCTGCATGGCAACAGTTTTGAACCAGGGACCTTCTTGCTGTGAGGCAACAGTTTTGAACCAGGAACCTTCTTGCTCTGAGGCAACAGTTTTGAACCAGGAACCTTCTTGCTGTGAGGCAATGGTTTTGAACCTGGAACCTTCTTGCTGCGAGGCAACAGTTTTGAACCAGGAACCTTCTTGCTGTGAGGCAACAGTTTTGAACCAGGAACCTTTTGCTGTGAGGCAACAGTTTCGAACCAGGAACCTTCTTGCTGTGAGGAAACAGTTTTGAACCAGGAACCTTTTGCTGTGAGGCAACAGTTTCGAACCAGGAACCTTCTTGCTGTGAGGCAACGGTTTCAAACCAGGAACCTTCTTGCTGTGAGGTAACAGTTTCGAACCAGGAACCTTGTTGCTGTGAGGAAACAGTTTTGAACCAGGAACCTTTTGCTGTGAGGCAACGGTGCTGACCACCAAGCCAGCCGTATTATCTTTAAAGTAAAAATGAGTATGCTGATGTGTTAAAATTATAAACCTGTTTTAACACGGGGGTCAACAGTCGAGGAACCTCAAGTTTTCTTAGTTTGGCTCTGAACTCAACCTGAACCAGATGTTGCCCTTCGCTTGCATCACTCCTGCAGCAAGGATAATCCCCGTCTCTGTGTTAAGTTCACTGTTGTCTCGAGTTATTATTTTTAAGGTTTTCCAGTTTTCTTTTCCTCAATTTTTGATAAATGACGGGATCAATTCTGCGCCATCTGCTTCCATCGATATCGTTTATCCTTCTATATTCCTTCTTTTTATTTGCTGCTGTCTCTTCATTCGATAGATGTTTTTCTTTTTTAATTACTGTCGTTGTCAGCCTCTACATGAGCACAGTCCTGTTCGACGCGAGCCCGTAAATTGTTTTCCTGTTTGTTATAACCTAACCTACATTTTCCTCTTGGCAGAATTGGTTCCGAGCAGCTGTCACGCCGACAAAGTCATTGAGTGGAAATTAAACTGCGTGAAACAGCCACACATTGACAAGTGTTTGCCAGAGTTTCCACCTGCCGCAGCCTTTCGCTGTAACCTTGCTGAATATTTTATATCTGCCGATATGTTTACCGTGTCACACGTTTGAAGCGGTTGCATCGAATTTCACAAGGGTGACATTTTTGTTGGATTATTATTATTTTTTTATTTCTTTATTGTTTTTGCTTTGCTTTTTTCTTCCGCTACAACAGTGTCAATTTGGCGAACGCCGGTCATCAAAAGCAGCTCCGCTGCCAGCTGCTGAACAGAAAGAAATCTTTTTTTTTTTTTTTTTTTTTGAGAGCAAGAGAGAGTCCTCTGTTGTTGTCATATGTTTAAATTATGCATCGGAATTTTAATAGACAGGAATATGATTATAAAGTTTGACAATGAAGGGGAGGGCGCTGGGGAAAAGGGGTGAAAATCCTCCAAAATTCATTTCAAACATTCATGCATATTTAATAGGCCGGCTGCAAAGACTTCACACGGCAGTATAATCCCAATATGTGCCAAGTCGTTATCACTGTCATAGGCAATATGCAGTAATTCTGCCACAGTGCACCTCTGTGGAGGACCAAACAGCATCGTTTCTGGGTTTCTGCAACCAAAAATGGGTTCCAAAGTCAAAACTCACAGCCTCTCGAAGCTGCCTGCTCACATATGCAACTCTTAGTGTTTTCTTTCTTTTTGTTTTTGCTGTTTCACTTTGTTCTCTGCAGCCTTCTGGCCCTCGCTGTCACCGTCTTTTGTTTTGTGAAGGGTGTAAAAGGGTGACACGCGGGTGAAGCATCCCATCTCTCAGCAGAGTTTGTTTTCACCCCCCCCCCCCCCCCCCCCCCACAACCTCCCAACAACCCCGGCGCTTCGAAGGCGACGAACGAATCCGAACCGAGCCCGCCGCTTTAAGCTCCTGAAGAAACTGCCAGCCCGTGTTTGACATAACTCATCAGACGGAACGATGCATAAACATCTCCCCCCCAGTTTACCCTTTTTTTCTTTCGTGTGCTTGTCTTTCACTCTCGGGAAGTTTTCAGTTTTCATACTCCCCCCCCCCCCCCCCCCCCCCCCCCTTCATGTCCCCAGATTCTAAAAGTGATTGGAAAACAAACAAACAAAAAAATGCTGAAGGATGTGTTCAATAATGAAAGCACGGCTCTCGTATGAACTGTAAGCGGGAGTCGGTGGCGGTCCTGAGGAGGGGCGGAGGTGATAGAGTCATCGCGGTTTTCCCTAGCGAGCCCACAGAAAGAGAGAGCCATAAAAAGAGGAAGATGGGGGGGGGCAGCCAAACTGATTAATGCCATCGTGACTCAACATGTGACCTTTTTGTTTGACAAAAGTAAAAGTGGAAAGATGAACGGACAAAGGTCTGAAACAGAATCATAACTGTTCTGCCAAATGGAAAGATAAGAAAAAAATAAAAACAACTCAAGTAGGTCTACAAATATTTTTAGTTTTTCTCTTCTTTTTTAAAGTCGACCGTTTCCATAAACTTCTTTTTATAAACATAAATAAAAATGTGCATCACCTGACTGAAATCCAGCTGGTGTCTAGCAGCGAGCAGTAATACCCAAATGCATTTATTTTTTCACAACATCGGCGCTTCTTGTCCTCCATACATAGGTTGTTATCTACAGTGGTTATAAATTCAGCTCATTTTAAGCCATATCTTTTAACTCTCCGGCGCCACTCGATCAGCTCTGGACCCAGCAGGACTCCGAGGGCGTGTAATTATTTAGAGGCAACAGTCAAAAAAATCCCTCGAGCCAAATGAGCAGATGTGGCTCAAGTGTTTTTTTTTTTTTTTGATTGGATGGATTCCTGGAGGCTCGAGGACGGGGCGGGGCTCGTGGTTCACGGGCGCACTGATGCTCCTGTTGCCCGTTACGCACGCATTTTTAGACACGTCAGCACATTGTCGCCCTGAGATTTTCAACATTTCCTGTAAATGACATAAAAGGAAAGCTTCATGATGCTGTCGCCAAACTAATTTTGACTCCATGGTTGCCAGTGATGGAGGTTGGCTTAGCATTATAATCAGTGAAATGGCTGGGTTTTTTTTAAAGTAAGCTTTAAGTGAGCATAAAAGAGTCACTGCAGCTGTGATCGCTGTAACCGCCGTGTTCGCGCTCAAATCCACACACAAGCCGACTACCAACGCAGACTCAGACTCATGAGCTCGAAGTGTCAGAGCGGCACCCAATTAGTTTTGGTCTTTCTGCAAACTCTTCATCACGTTCATAAAACAGTCCTCTGTGAAGGTTCTTTTTTTTTGGGGGGGGTTCCCTGCTTCAGCACACCTGATTCACATGAACGGGTCGTTAACAGACCTGTGCCTTGGAGTTGATGTTAGACAAAAAAAAAAAAAACTGTCCAGAAAACAAGCATCTCAACACCCTGACATTTGAGTATTTTGTGAATAAGAATACCAGAAAACCTAGAAGAATACCTGGTCTCATCTGAGATGAAAACTAACACTGAAAGTTAGAAAACATGAAGAAGCACAATAACTTTAAGCCCATAGAAGCAGAGGTATATACAGTATACCCATGTCTATTCGCAGTTCACTGCATACTCGCGGATTTTGTTTTTTTTCAAAATGTATTTGAATTTGTGGTTGGCCCCCGGCAATTTCGTGGATTTCTTTGGCCAGCAAAAGTTAGCAAACAGTAGTCTGGCCTCATTTTTTAGCAGAAAAACTCTCACATTCACCCTCACTGGTAAGTGTTTTTAAAATTAATTTTTTTTTAATTTATCATTACTACATTATTACTATTAATGAGTAAGAATGTCTTTAGGGAAGTATATTTTTGCGTATATAATATCATTAACACTGCATCAATAATTTGCAGATTTTTGGGAAGGAACTTAACCCCAGCGAACAATACATTTACGCTGTATTTGCAAACTTGCTTCACATATCCAACAGATGCAGGGCTTCATGAACGCTCCTCCGCTTCACTTCAGGTACATTTGACTGACCCCTGTAAGGACCAGACGTTTTTACGCCCAGATGTTCAAAACTTTAGAATCAAAAGAGGGCGTAATTGACCTTTCGGTAAGCACCGCCCCCTTCCTAGTTACTGTTGCTAGGTCAGACAAACTTGCTGCTCCTGCATTAAGGATTGTGTTAATTCGCTATATTTCCGATGTGTATCATGCAGGCAGTAGGTTAAGTTGTGTCCGTCCACACAAGCAACTGAACGTGAGGAAAGTTACAAAACACACCTACATTTGCTCCAAGATAAGTTTACTTTGTTTATTAGATGATTGATTTAACCACAGTTTAGTAATAATATAATTTAGCGCCAAGGAGGGTGATGAGTTCTCTGTTAGCATTAGCTCTGGTCCATAGGTCTGTCCCACACCAGAGCTATGTTAACATCAGACAGTCGCAGCATTGTATTAATATAATTAATAAAGTGACGTTAACATCACTAGCCTCACCTTATACCTAACAAATAAATATCCAGGGCCATATATATTTGTAGACAATGAGGCAGGCTAATAGGTGGTTAGTGAGCTCTGGTCCATAGCGGAGAAGTCATCGACACTGGACCAGAGCTAATGCTAACGGAGACGTACCAGAGCACCTGAGGATTTAAGTGTAGCCTCTAGGGCAAAAAAGCTGTAGCAAAAGAAGAAAAAAATGGAAAAAAAATTATGCTGCTGGTGTTATATTTTCACTTCTATTAACATTTACAACTTGAACGTCTTTGAATTATGCCAGGCTAAGGAGCAGATCAAATCTCCCCTTTTAAATAACAGGGCAGAAAATTACTCTTTTCATACACGACTGAACAAAGTAATAGTGAGGTGATAAGTGGTTCACTCTGGCGGACATGCTGTGAGCTTGTAATATGGAATAACTTCAAATTTACCCTCCGCAGGCTGAAAATGTGGCTCGTCTGAGATGTTTGGAAACACGTACGCGTTTTTCTTTTTCCCCTTCCAGAAGTTTGAGAAAAAAAAGTGCCCCCTTCCTCGGGAGTCTGATTTCCTGTCGCTGCCCGAACAAGCCCCCCGTCGCCTGTTGGAGAGCCGCTGTCCAGCAGCCACCTGCTTTCCCACAAGCCCCCGGTGGGCCGTTGGGGCCCCTCCCCCCCGTTCATAAACGTCAGAGAAATTACACGCGATCTGCATGGCCATGTAATGGGCAGTACGCATAATTAACCCAGAGGACGTTTATTAGCCCCGATGGCACTTTGTGTGCGATGTGGAAGGAGGGAAATATGCACAGTGTGGTGTGTGTGAGACTGTGAGAGAAGGTTTGAGCGCTAATTTGATGTGCATGTGTGCGCTGGCGATGCTTTCACAGTCAGGGTTGATCTGAGCGCTGCTGGTGGAATGTTGGGACGTTAATGGACAGCAAGTGTTGCAGGTACCAGGAAGTGGCACCAAATAACAGATATGTAATACCTGGAAAACAGACAAATACGTTTGTAAAGTGGAGTTGCGGACCGTTTTCACCGTTCCTCTGTAGATATTTTATTCACAATATTCACATACAATAAACATTTTGCTTACTGTCTAATAACTGTTTGCATTGTCCTTTTTGTATTCATTTTACCCAGCATTCAATAACACTGTCTCTACTCTCTGTCTATCTAAACATTCATATTTTCATGTCCAATATCACATTACATTGAATAAAAGCAAAATACAATAAATAACATCTGGTCATCATTACTTTTCAATAATAACACACTTTCTGTCATCTCTACAATTCCCCTTTAACATTTGTCCTTTTCCAAATTTCGTTTTTGGTCATTTAGTTATTGCATATTACCGTGCACTTTTAATTTAAAGATGCTACTGGCACCAGGACTTAATACATAACAGTAACTGTATCACCCATGAACACTATTTACATGTGCATATCTGCATCATGTATTTAAGCCATTCCCTAAAATAATAAAATGGAGCCAGCCATTTATCAAATTCAAACATTAATCTAACTGAAGTGGAGGAGTGATGCCCAGACATGACGAAACACAGCAACAAGTAGGAGACGCCATCTTAGCACGCCACAATGCAAAACACTGAGACGAACTGTTACATTTCTACAAGCTTCTTTTACATATAAATCCGACCCAAATCAAAGCACAAACCTTCCCAAAAATGACACCAAGATCTGGTGATCTTAGCTTGGCTACTGCTGCTGGGATGAGATCCATCAGTCCGAAGCGTCAAAAACACGACACTCGTTAGCGCATGTTGTGTGCGCAAATGTTTCTGCATGTTAGTCGTGTTCCCTCCTGACGCTGTTATCTCCACTTTACAAAGACTGCTAGTTGCCTTGTTGACATCTTTCTTTGGTGAAGTGAAGCCAAACTTTGGAGCGTTTGAACCTGGTGGGCGCCATTGTTGTTTACAACTGCAATGCGCGTGCTAAAACGACGTAACTTAATCACGTAAGTGCTTTCTGGAATTGACTGTGCGTAACTTGCGTAAAGTACGTGAGATTCGTGCTGGTTGGAATCAATAAGAGAATCGCCAGATAAACTGGCAAACAATTCCATGGAATTGAAACACACGGAACCGGTTCTCTACAGGAACCAGTTCTCGATTCCCAACCCTACCCACCAACAGGGGGTGCTGCAGCTCCCCCAGCACCTCTACTTCCCGCGGTACTGGTGATGGGACGCTGTCGCGCTGATGGGAAAAGAAACCAGAGGCGACTGTCCAGTATCCGTATTTGAAGCTATGGGGGTCGTTAAGAGCCCAGTCATTGTAACATTTCCGAGTGTGCGTAAATGTTTTCTTCAGCTCATAAGATATTTACGGAGCCCTGGAGGGGACATGAAGGAAAAAAAAAAAAAAATAGGAAAAAAAAAATTTTTTTGAGAAAATGTAGGAATTTTTTTTTTTTCTCGAGTTTCAAACTCGAGATCTCGAGTTTGAAAGTCGAGATCTCGAGTTTGATTTGCAATGCAGCTGAGTTGTGAAACTCGTGCGCTCGGCTGCTCGGAGGAACGGCTGCCGGAGAGAGAAGGAGAGTCCACCGCCCCGGGGGGCTGCGTAGACGGAGCTGGCAGAGTCCAGACTAGAGAGGTGGTTTGGACCGCGGCAGAGAGGGGGGCGAGACCCTCTCTGGCGCAGGAGCCACGGATGAGGACCGGCAGACGCCTCCCGGACTCCCCATCTGACTTCCCCGCACCCCTCCGCTCCAACCCCCGCCTCTGCAGCAGAGACGGAGATGGAGAGATGCGAGAGAGCCGGAGGCGAGAAGGAGGGAGAGAGGCCGCTGGGGTAGCGTACGGCTGCAGGCGCCCCCGCGGGAGGGTGGACCTGAACCGTCTCATCCGTTAATGATCCACTTTCAAAGTCGAGATCTCGACTTTCAAACTCGAGATCTCGACTTTCAAACTCGAGATCTCGACTTTCAAACTCGAGATCTCGAGTTTGATCTGGCTTCTGCAGCAGAGACGGAGATGGAGAGATCTCTCCATCAGAGACCGCTGGGGCAGCGTACGGCTGCAGGACTTAAGTAAAGTTATAAAGACATTCACAGATTCGGCTTTCCGGGATCAATAAGTCTGAAGCCACACATCGTCAAAACACAAATGATGCCTCTATCACATCTTGATAGCATAGACTACCAGCTACAAGGACAAAATCCCCGATTTATACAAAAATAAGCAGTTCTGCGAGCTCGATGTAAAATATTGATGAAAATGCGCAGCCCGCAGCCGTGCCAGTGCCCAGGGACCGTCTGCAAATTGCAACAAAAGAAAAACACGCTGGACACAAAAATCAATAACTCCACTGTTGTACAGTATACAGACGCCAAAACTTACTCCATCCATCAGAGTTCCCCTCATGGTCATACTACAACAAATATTATGTAACAAAAAGATTTGGCATAATTTTGGTGATTTTTTTAAATTATCATTAATCATTAATAACTTATATGATGATCAATAACTTCACTGTTTTACACTGCAGACACTCAAAACCCACTACACACTTCTGCAGTCTCCTTATGGTCATACTACAACAGCTGTTTTGAAAAAAAAAAAGGTTTGGTATAATGTTGGTGATTTTCTAAATTATTATTCATCATTAATAATGATCAATAACTTCATTGTTTTACACTGAAGCGACTCCAAACTCACTACACACATCAAGAGTCTCCTTAAGGTCATACTACAACAGTTCTTTGGAGCAAAAAAGATTTGGTATAATTTTGTTTTTTTTTGAACAAAGAAGGTTTGGTGTAATTTTGTAAATTTATTTTATTAAATCACCAAAATTACACCAAACCTTCTTTGTTCAAAACAGCTGTAGTAGTATGACCAGAGGAGGACTCTTGAAGTGTGTAGTGAGTTTGGAGTATCTATAGTGTAAAACAGTGGAGTTATTGATCATTATATAAGTTATTAATGATTAATAATAATTAAAAAAAATCACCAAAATTATACCAAACCTTTTTTGCTCCAAGAAACTGTTGTAGTATGACCTTAAGGAGACTCTTGATGTGTGTAGTGAGTTTGGAGTCGCTTCAGTGTAAAACCAATGAAGTTATTGATCATTATTAATGATGAATATAATTTAGAAAAATCACCAACATTATACCAAACCTTTTTTTTTTTCAAAACAGCTGTTGTAGTATGACCATAAGGAGACTGCAGAAGTGTGTAGTGGGTTTGAGTGTCTGCAGTGTAAAACAGTGAAGTTATTGATCATCATATAAGTTATTAATGATTAATGATAATTTAAAAAAATCACCAAAATTATGCCAAATCTTTTTGTTACATAATATTTGTTGTAGTATGACCATGAGGGGAACTCTGATGGATGGAGTAAGTTTTGGCGTCTGTATACTGTACAACAGTGGAGTTATTGATTTTTGTGTCCAGCGTGTTTTTCTTTTGTTGCAATTTGCAGACGGTCCCTGGGCACTGGCACGGCTGCGGGCTGCGCATTTTCATCAATATTTTACATCGAGCTCGCAGAACTGCTTATTTTTGTATAAATCGGGGATTTTGTCCTTGTAGCTGGTAGTCTATGCTATCAAGATGTGATAGAGGCATCATTTGTGTTTTGACGATGTGTGGCTTCAGACTTATTGATCCCGGAAAGCCGAATCTGTGAATGTCTTTATAACTTTACTTAAGTCCTGCAGCCGTACGCTGCCCCAGCGGTCTCTGATGGAGAGATCTCTCCATCTCCGTCTCTGCTGCAGAAGCCAGATCAAACTCGAGATCTCGAGTTTGAAAGTCGAGATCTCGACTTTGAAAGTGGATCATTAACGGATGAGACGGTTCAGGTCCACCCTCCCGCGGGGGCGCCTGCAGCCGTACGCTACCCCAGCGGCCTCTCTCCCTCCTTCTCGCCTCCGGCTCTCTCGCATCTCTCCATCTCCGTCTCTGCTGCAGAGGCGGGGGTTGGAGCGGAGGGGTGCGGGGAAGTCAGATGGGGAGTCCGGGAGGCGTCTGCCGGTCCTCATCCGTGGCTCCTGCGCCAGAGGGGGTCTTGCCCCCCTCTCTGCCGCGGTCCAAACCACCTCTCTAGTCTGGACTCTGCCAGCTCCGTCTACGCAGCCCCCCGGGGCGGTGGACTCTCCTTCTCTCTCCGGCAGCCGTTCCTCCGAGCAGCCGAGCGCACGCATTTCACAACTCAGCTGCATTGCAAATCAAACTCGAGATCTCGACTTTCAAACTCGAGATCTCGAGTTTGAAACTCGAGAAGAAAAAAAAAAAAATTCCTACATTTTCTCAAAAAAAAATTTTTTTTTCCTATTTTTTTTTTTTCCTTCATGTCCCCTCCAGGGCTCCGTAGATATTCGCAGTGAAGAGCAGTTAAATGGTTTTCCTTGATAGAATGAAAAAAAAATTAAACGTACAGATTTGTCATTGCCAAACTAGATGTCGTAGAGGCTTGACATCAATAAAAAGAGTTAATATTTATTAAACGTTTTTTTTTTTCTTTTTGTCAGTTCAAATTGGTTGTCGTTTTCGTGCGCTCTCTGCGCTCGGACAGTTTCCCCAGCGAGCCTTTACGTGCGCTCCTACGTGCGCTTCCGTCAATCATCCGTGCTCCTCGACAACAAAGTCAGTCTCGTCTGGAGGCAAAAAACAATTACCCCGGCTCTGTCGCAGAAAACTCCTGCTTAGTATCTCAGTCCCTGTGAAAGCGAGCCAACTTTCTGATGCCTCTGTTCCTGCTACCCCCCCCCCCCCCCCCCCCATCCCCCCCCACCTCAGCCGTCTCCCGGTGATGCCGGCCAGCTATCGCCGCCGGCCAGTCGTCCTGCTGTTTGAGATGTGCTCCCCGCGCTTCGGTCTGCAGCGAAGCTGTGACAGGCTTATCTCCCTTGATGCTCACTCACCTGTAAAAAAAGAAAGAAAAAAAAGAGAGGAGGAGGAAATAAGGAGGAAGGCCTTTGCAGCTTCTCCTCCTTCCAGAGCTGAAATCCACACATGAAAAAAAAAAAAAAAGATTGGCCCATTTAGGGAACTGTTTCATCGAGAGCTGAGCTGGCGCGGGGAGAGGTACGAGAGATCAAGTGCTGAAACAAATGAGATGAATGCAGTTATTACCGAGAGCCTCTGAAAAACAAATGATTCCTGGAGGAAGTGCCTGTAAGTATCAGCTCAGCTTGAAGCGTTCAACGAGCCCTTTTGTTTTTGTCCTGGTTCCAGTCACACATTAGTCGTTTTTGTCTTGAATACTTCTATCAGATCTGATTTTGGCTTAAAACACTGTTTGTGCAATAATACAACACAGAGGACTCCCGATACGTGACCATTTCTGACGTTCGGCGTCGTTTCAAGTCACCGTCTCACACCATTGTGAAATAGTCAGTGTTTTTTTAGGGATGCACGATAATTATCGACCCGATAACTATCGGGCTGATAACCGGAAATTATGACGTCATCCCGATAAGTCTGATATCATGATAAATAGCCCCGATAACATATATATATTTGTTAACACGGCAGTGCGTCGCTCCCTCTGAGCTTTGAATGACAGGCAGTGAATGTTATGTTTAAGTGATGTCAGCATAATCAGAAAAACGATTACTCAATCAGGAAAATCAAGAATACCCCCTCATGCCAGAAAACAACTGGTTAACTCGGTCATAATTTTGGTAATTGCTGACTTTAATTGATATTCGCAGTATTTTCCAACATGTTACACATAAAAAATAGAAAAAACAGACAAGGCCAAAGAACGACCAGCAAATGAGGGAACGGAGGAATTTATGTTACACTTTGAATGCAGCATTGCAGCACAGTACACTGATTTAAAAAAAAAACATGGTGGCGATTGTAACTTCGTTAAAGTTGTCCAACAGACTGAAGGAGGTGCTGGAGGTCATTGTACATTTGGACCAGTCTTGCGGTGTTCCCAGCAGGACGATCATGGACAATATTTTTCTTTCACGTGATGTTGTCAAATTGTGTGAGGTTTATGATGTCAATGTTGGGGTGGTGTCTCTGGATCAGGAAAAGGCCTTTGATAGGGTGGATCACTCGTATTTGTTTGACGCACTTGGGGCTTTTGGGTTTGGTGATGGGTTTGTTTCTTGGATTAAGTTGTTGTATGGTGGGGCTGAATGTCTGGTGGGGATGTGTGCAGGGCTCACTGGGCCGGTTCCTGTCCGCCGGGGGATCAGGCAGGGCTGTCCTATTTCAGGTCAGCTCTATGTCATCGCTATTGAGCCTCTCCTGTGTGGACTGCGGAACCGGCTCAAGGGGTTTCTGCTGCCTGGGTTTTCAGGCCTGCGTTCACTTGCTTTGACCGCTTATGCGGATGATGTCAGTGTTTTTATATCTTGTCCGGCTGATGTTCAGTGTTTGCAGGACACTCTGACGCAATATGAGGCAGCTTCATCTGCTAGAGTAAACTGGGGGAAGAGTAATGCTCTGTTGGTGGGGCGGTGGGGGGGACAGGTGGTGCCTTCCCTCCCTGGGGGTCTCCAGTGGGGGACTGTAGGCTTTAAGTTTTTGGGGGTGTATCTTGGTTCTGTTGGTTTTCTGCACAATAACTGGGATGGGCTCAAGGAGAAGGTGTGTGCTCGGTTATCTCGGTGGAACTGGTTGCTACCGCAGTTGTCTTATCGGGGCAGAGTTCTGGTTGCCAGTAACCTGGCTGCCTCGACTCTGTGGCACCGATTTACGGCTCTTGATCCTCCGAGGACCCTGGTCGAGGAGATCCAGAAGGTTTTGCTGGACTTCTTCTGGTCAGGTAGGCATTGGGTTCGGGCCTCTGTACTCTACCTGCCCGTGATGGAGGGTGGCAGGGCCTGATGGACATTCGGTCCAAGATCGCCTCCTTCAGACTGTGTACTGCCCAGAGGGTGCTGTATGGGTGTGGCCCGAGCTGGTTGGACACCTCCAGGCTCCTGCTGAGGAAGGTTGGATGCCTGGGCTATGACAAGCAGCTCTTCCTCCTGACACCAGGGGCGGTGGACCTCACTGGACTGTGCCCGTTCTATTGTTCTGTTCTGGAGGCATGGCGGATCCTGCTGGCCAGCCGTGTTCGAGGTGGAGCCCCGGGCATGTGGTTGTTCGAGGAACCTCTCTTCCTAAATGACTTTGTTGCCAGTCCCGCGCTCCATGGTGTGGGTCTGCGGACTGGTCTTCGGCGGGCTGGCTGCACTAAGGTGGGCCACCTTTTGAAGATGACGGCAGCCTCCATGGACGATTTCCGGCGGGCCACCGGTATCAGATCATTGAGACTGATTGACAGGGTTGTCCGTGAGGTGTGTGCTGCCCTGCCGCAGTCTCTTCGAGCGGTTGCAGAAGACCGAACTCTCTCTGACCAATGGGATGACGATTGTGAGTACAGCTTTCCCCGCCTGGCTGTTGCTCCTTCTGTGGGAGACTGGCACGAAGGGGGTGGCCAGCTGTTGTCCTTCAGGGGGCTCCTCCTGGCTGATTTTGAGGCGGTGCCGAAGAAGTCCCTTTATCAGCTTTGCATTAAGGTTCTGCATTTGCGCTCATTGGCGGAGGTTAAGGAGTCGAGGTGGTCTGAGTTTTTTGGTCCAGACTCTTCTCCGAGAGGCAGCTGGCGGGTCCCTGTACAAGATGCCCCTTGATAGGCGGGCGGCGGACCTCCAGTGGAGGATTGTACATGGGGCTATAGCTATAGCTACGAACAGATACAGAGCACACCTGGATCCTGAGCTGGGGGGGGGACTGTGGGTTTTGTTTCCAGGGTGAGACCTTGTTTCATTTGTTTGTTGAATGTCCGCGGCTTCAGTCGCTTTTTGTTCTTCTGACGGGTTGGTTTCAGGGACTTGGGGTGGTTTTTTCCTTTCTTTTGTTTATTTATGGACCACGTTATTCGGCTCGTGAGAGGACTGTCCATGTGCTGCTGCTGAATTTTCTGTCCGGCTCTGCTAAGTTGGCCATCTGGCTGACGAGAAGGAACCAGGATCGGGACGCTGGGTGCAGGGACCCAGTCCTGGTCCTGAAGGGACTGCTTAGAGCCAGGCTGCATGTTGAACACGTTTATTATCGCATGATGGAAGATGTGCGGACTTTTGTTCGTTTTTGGGCTGTGGGGGGGGGGGGGGGGGGGGGGGGGTTGGTTGTGTTCTGTGGGGGTGGATGAAGAGTTGATTTTGACTTTTTGATGTGTGTTGTGTGATGTTCTTATGTTGGCATAGGTGAATAAAGGGCTTTTTGAAACCGAAACCTCCCCCCTCCTCTCCTCTCCTCTCCTCTTGGCTCATCTCCATCATCTCGCTCATCTAAAGCTTCCATGAGATTAAAAAAAAAAATACTAATCCTCATTTACTTTAATTAAATGCATTCATTTGAATGGAACCACAAGCCAAAATCCTTTAAACATAATTTTTTGTTACTATGGAGTGCACTTTTTCAGTTTATTTACACAGACAAGTGTGACAGTGCATAATGTACTGACACAAGTTAGTATCAGTACATTATGCACTGTGCATTATTTTTTATTGTCATTGAGGAATGCATTTTTTCAGTTCGTAATTCTGATGCATGTATTTCCATCAGTTCAAGAAGCCTTTATTTTTATATCAGTCAGTAATGAACCTTATTTAAGTTGATGGGAGATATCAAATAGGTTTGTTTGATAGATTTATGAAAATGCTTGCCAATAGTTTTTCTTTGGAAAAAATAAATATCTGTAATATTGATGTAATGATCTTAGGTATATGTGTGTGTTATCAGTATCGGCCTTTAGGAGCTGAAAGTTATCGATATCGGTTTAAAAAAAACAGTTATCTTGCATCCCTAGTGTTTTCAGTTGCACATTTGCCTTTTTATGTGTGTCTTCTTTTTTTTCATTTCCCCTCCTCTGTTCATCCTTTCAATATTGGTGGGGAACAATAAACAGAAAAATGTGAAATGCCGAGGGAAGCGTCGCTGCCAGCCGGGTTATCAAAGTGCCCTTCTTCCTGATGCTGTCATTTGAAGTTTCAGGCTTTTCATCCCCACAATGATCCTGTTCATAGCTACGCAACACACTTAGCAGCGATGCGACCGCCTCTGTGCTTTTACGTTTCGGGATCACATTTAATAACGCGGATAAGAGCTCATCAAACCTACCTGATACTTCATCTTTCTTATTGCTCCCCATTTCTCTGACTCCAGCTCCGTTCTCTGTGTTTCCTTCTCATGATGACACCGTTGTGAAACATTTTCATCAGCTCTCCACTTTTATGAACATTTTATCAAATTGCCTGTGATAATATGGAGCTTCTCGGGAGGTGGGGGGGGGTGGGGGGGGGGGGGGTCATACAGTATTGGAATCATACAGCCTGGTGCATCTGTTTCTCCTAAAAAAATAAATAAAGATAACATGTAGTTATGACACAGATGTAGAAGTGGTTGAAAGCGGGGTTATATATAGTTATATATTTCATCAGGAAAGAAGACATCAGCACAAGCTTCTGCAAAAAAGGTTATTTCAGCGGGGGGGGGGGGGGGGGGGAGGGGAGGGGACACCTGCAATGTGTTACGACGTATTTCGACACAACGTGGGATTCACTTCTGGGAGTGTCGGTTGTTTAAATCCATACAGACGTGCAACCAGGGCTTCATGCTAACTTTTTTGGCTCACCAGCCACTGTGGCTAGTGTTTTTCCTCAGTCATTAGCCATTTAGTCTTTATGCTAGCCACAGTTTTGCTGTCAGTTTATTTCTTCTTCACAATATTCTTGCATTTACATTTTAAATACAAACAATTGGTACAACTATTGTGATGTGTCATATCAAAGAATAAGTTACCAGCCAAAGTTGCTTGTGAGACAGAAATTGTTACTAGCCACAGCCAAATTTTACCAGCATTTGGCCGGTTGGCCGATGTCAGTGTCGAGCCCTGCGTGCAACATAAGTGCCTCTCGTCTGGAAGACTCAGTTAAAATCCCCATGTGTTATAATGAAGTTAGCACCAGAAAGAAAATCCAAGTGAAAATGTCTTTTATTTTCTCCATTTTTGATAAAGACTGTTGCTTCTGCTAGCATTAGATTTCAGGCTAGTGAGAGATGAACATACTGGCGAAAACCTCATACAGTGATCCCTTATTTTTCGCGGTTAATGGGGACCGGTGCCCCCCCCCCCCCCCCCCCACCCCCCCCCCCCCCCCCCCCCCCCCCCCCCCCCACCCCCCCCCCCCCCCGCAAGACTCAAAATCCGCAAATTGGAGCCGGAGCCCCTCGAGCCTAAATAATGTGTTTAAAATATGTTTAAAAACTGCAAAAAAGTAGCGAGACACTGCAGTGACACAAGACAAAGGCTCAACTGTGGTCTTTCTGTTACCTTCACAGCCTCTGGTCTCTGAACCGTAGTAAACAAACCACTCTTTCATCTAACCTTGTTTTCATTCTGCCGTCCCACGAGACACACACTACATTACCCATAAGGCCACACCATTACCCATAAGGCCACCTTCTTAAAGGGGCCAGGCTGGCTCACAACATTTCTTTCCTGCGAGAGAACACGCACAACATCCTGTGATGTTTCCACAATTTTTTCTTGATTTTTTTTTTTTTAGATTTTATATTTCTGAAAAAAAAAACTAAAACCACGGAACTTAAAGTGCGAATTGGCGAGGGATCACTGTTTTTCCCAATGGACTATTGCATTGGTTCTCAAACTTTTAATACTGCGTACCACCTGAGAAACTGTTCAGCTCTCTGAGTACCACCATGATGACCAATTTTAAAATTGGTACCTCGACTTACGAAATTAATTGGTTCTGGATGTAGTTTCGTAACCTGAAAATTCCGTAAGTAGAGACTCGTTTTCCATGTAAATGCTCTAATCCGTTCCAAGCCTCCTAAAATTCGGACATACATTTTTTTTCATAAAATCATAAAAATGCATCAAAAACATATAACAAATACATGTTACAATTAGATTACTGCAAAATAAACACAAAATTAGAGCTGTACATAATAAAAAAACAAAGAATAAAGTAAAGAATAAAAAATATGTTCATTTACCTTTTAACTGCTATCATTGTCATCTTTTCTCTCAGCAGTGGTTTTTGCCTGACGTTTTGTAAAGAACCGATCCAAGGACGTTTGCTTTTGTCGGCTTTTAACAATCCTTTGAAAATGTGAAAGGCAAACATCATCATAGTGAGCGATAGCCCGACTAGTGAACACTTTTTATGGGTGATTCTTTTCAACAAATTCCGAGATTCAGAGAGAGATGCTAGAAAGATGCTAGCTGATAGCCAATGACAGAGCAGCTATGTTTACGTTCGGTAAACTCTGGGAGCTGCGAGTAGCAGTGCGTACTCTATTTTTGCCTTTCGTATCCTGAAATTTCTTTCGTAACAAGAGGCAATATTTTCCCGTTGAGGCGTTTCGGAACCTGAAAATTTCGTATGTAGAGACGTTCGTAAGTAGAGGTACCACTGTATAGCTATATATGCCTTCTCAGTTAGCTTTAAACACACAGAGATGTATATTGCTTATTGTGGTTATTTACTTCCTAAAATTGTTACTTTACTGAATCAGACATTTACAACTCTGTCCAACAATTCTCACAATCTCATACTCTCATACAGAGCAAAATAAACACACTCGAAAGTGTTACATCTGTGCTGCAACTGAAAATGTAACTAATATTTTTTATAAGACTATTTTAATTATCTGAAGTTACACATTTCGTTTAAAACATTTTTATAATGCATCGTATGTTTCAGATTTTTTTTAAGTGAAAATGTGGAGTCATGACGTTCCCTCGCGTACCACCAGAGAGCGCTCGCATACCTCCGGTGGTACACGTACCACAGTTTGCGCACCACTGGACTATTGGATCAAGAATCAGAAAAATTGAATCAATAAGTAGAATCACTAATAAAACTGGTATTAACAAAAAATAAAATAAAAGTCGAATAACCATCTCTAAGACTAAATACTTTTGAACATCACTCCATACTAATTAATAATATCTATGACGTCACTGAATGAGTGTCATTAAAATCACAGAGAAAACACAGTTGAGTTCAGGAAAATGTGGTGGAAAAAACACGACTGCAGGTGGTAAACATGTAAAAATATTAGCTGGGGTCCCGGGTAGCACCTGAGAGACTGGACCCAGGAGGCTGGAACGGAACCGACCTCCTGGGTCTGGGGTCCGGGGTAGCACCTGAGAGACTGGACCCGGGAGGCTGGAACGGAACCGACCTCCTGGGTCTGGGGTCCTGAGTAGCACCTGAGAGACTGGACCCAGGAGGCTGGAACGGGACCGACCTCCTGGGTCTGGGGTCCCGGGTAGCACCTGAGAGACTGGACCCAGGAGGCTGGAACGGGACCGACCTCCTGGGTCTGGGGGTCCCGGGTGGCACCTGAGGACCTGGAAGACGGGACCCGGGAGGCTGGGAACGGGACGGACCTCCTGGGTCTGGGGTCCCGGGTGGCACCTGAGAGACTGGACCCAGGAGGCTGGAACGGGACCGACCTCCTGGGTCTGGGGTCCCGGGTGGCACCTGAGAGACTGGACCCGGGAGGCTGGAACGGGACTGACCTCCTGGGTCTGGGGTCCCGGGTGGCACCTGAGAGACTGGACCCAGGAGGCTGGAACGGGACCGACCTCCTGGGTCTGGGGTCCCGGGTGGCACCTGAGAGACTGGACTGGGGGGAGGGGTGGAACGGGACCGACCTCCTGGGTCTGGGGGGGTCCCGGGTGGGGTCACACCTGAGAGACTGGACCCAGGAGGCTGGAACGGGACCGACCTCCTGGGTCTGGGGTCCCGGGTAGCACCTGAGAGACTGGACCCGGGAGGCTGGAACGGGACCGACCTCCTGGGTCTGGGGGGGTCCCGGGTGGCACCTGAGAGACTGGACCCAGGAGGCTGGAACGGGACCGACCTCCTGGGTCTGGGGTCCCGGGTGGCACCTGAGAGACTGGACCCGGGAGGCTGGAACGGGACCGACCTCCTGGGTCTGGGGTCCCGGGTGGCACCTGAGAGACTGGACCCGGGAGGCTGGAACGGGACCGACCTCCTTCTTGGTGCTTGCAGGTATCGTGTCTCCATGACAGTTTCGGACCCGGCCACTGACTTATTAAACTAATGCTTGTGCACCACTTTTTCTGGTTGTAAAATAAAGGAAGACGCTAAAAAAGACAAGAAAAATGAGAGGAAAAATAAAGTAGAGTGATGAGGTCAACATGGAAGGAGATGGGATGGTTGCTGCGTTTCTGTTTGCTGAGTTTGCTCAGCAGTGGTGGAGATAAATGAGAAGAGTGTTGAAGGGGACATTGAGAGGGCTGAACAATGTCATCTCCCGTCTACAGCAGCACACGCCTGGCTGGTTTTAGGGGCTGCACTGAAGCACTGAAGCACCTAAACCAAGGCAGGACTAATGTCTGCCCCAAAGTAGGCCTGAAAATTCTCAGGTAAAATTCCTGGTAAAGAAGATGGCACGTCATCCTGTAAAACCATGGGAATTATGGGAATTATGGCAGTTAAATATCAATGGATATCTTTAATGAATGATCTATAAACTTGCTGTCTATTGTTTTTTATTTATTTTTATTATAAAAACTTGAGTAAAATGTAAAAGTAAGTGATAAGTAAATACCGCCTGAGAAGTGAAAAAAACAAGATAAACTGCATATTTGTAAAAAAAAAGAATTATGGTGTAATTTTACCTCCACCTGTGTGTGTAGATGTGTTCAGCTGGTGTGGTGACCAGTGATCTAGTCCTCTGACCATCTCACCTCAGTGCTGCTACCTGCATCTGTTTATGTAGTCATTTCATTCAGTCATTTGTGTGCTCTCCTCTCTCTGTCCTCCATCCTCTCTCTGTTCTGTCTTCCCTCTCTTTTTCTTTCTTTACCCGGCTGGTCTTCAGCAGGAAGGTCCCTCCATATGATCCAGGTCCTGATCAAGGTTTCTTCCTCTTGAAGTGGAGTTTTTCTTTGCCACTGTTTGTCTTAAAGGTTTTTTTCTGCCTCTGTGGGAGTTTTTTACTTGCCATTAAGCTCGTTTAGGATTTAATTAGGGCTGGGCAAGTTAACGCGTTATTATCACGTTAACTCATTAATTTATTAACGCCGACATTTATTTTATCGCGCGTTAACGCATGTTGCTCACATGCTTTTATTTTGAAAAGTCTGTTACTGGCTGCTGCGGAACCGGAAAATAATTGGCAAGTAAATATGTGAAAAAAACCTAAAACAGACATGGAGAACGATAAAAATCCGTGAACTTTACAGTTCAGGTAGCAACTCAGGTAGCAATATTAACAATTCTGTCTGAAATAGAAAATTCTGGACAGCAACAAAACTTTCTTGTCATTCCTCCATGTTCCATCAGATCTGCTCCATGTGTTCGCTGTCCTGCTGTTCTCTAGCTGGTTACTGCAGTGCAGCTCCATCTAGTGGCACAGATGTGTAATGACAACAGAAAGTCCAGTCCTTGATTATAAAACAAATTCAGTTCTGTGGTCCGTTTTTTCATTTCGTATTTTTGATCCAAGTCTAAAATTGAAGTATTAACAAAAACAGGCATTTTTTCATTTTTTTTGTGTTAGATTAAAAAATGAAAAACATAATAAAATGTCACTTTTTTATTATTTTTTTTTAATTTTTGATTGACAATTGAAAATGGAAAGAATGATTGATACACAGATTGATAAAGTTACAGAACTTTAACACGGACATTTTCATTTTAAAGTTCTCCCAGACGGAGGATTCAACAGAAACAAGGTTATTTGTAACAACTGACAAGTTGAACTCCCCGTTAAAAGTTTCTGCTGTTACCTCAGAAATTACCTGTTTTAATGTTCTGATTGTGCTGAGACACAATCATTTGTTGGATTTTGTTGGTAGACTTTTTTTTATTTTTCATAAAAACAGGATGACATTAATCCCCTGGCAGTGGCAATAAGCTTTATTTTATTTTAAATTTTTTAAGATGAGATTTACACTAAATATGTGTTACTGACAAGTGCTGATGTTAAAAGTGTTTTAACAACAAATGTTATGACACTTTAGTTCATATGGCAGCAGAACATTTAAATAACATTGACTTTTACCCTACTTTTGAATTCATTATTTGATTTTCCGTATACAATGTGATCAATGGTGATTAATCAGGGAAATAATGCGATTAATCACGATTAAAAATGTAATCATTGCCCAGCCCTAGATTTAATATTATATTTTTTAGTTAATGATATTTGCTCGGGGGTCATGCTCCGGGTCTCTGTAAAGCGTCAATTGACAAAACGAGACAATTGACAATTGACATTGTAACAGACACTATACAAATAAAATTGAAATGAAATGAATTTAAGAGTAAGAGACAATGCTGTTTGGAGTAAAATGTCCATTATAAGAGACCATCGTCACCCATGAAGAATGAAACGGTGTCATTAATAAAATACCTCCTCTTCTCTCTGAGGTTTCTCCCCTCATCTCACAGCAGCACTTCAGCCGACAGCAAAGCGGTGGAGTGACATGCAGCAGATGGCTGCAGGTCAGTTTCAAACCCCGGCTGGCGGCGCTGACGTCCTCAGCATCCTCTGTGTACGGGCCGTGGGCTCTGGTTGGGTCTCAGCGGCACTGACCAAGACACTCCTGAGTTCCTCAGGCAGTGACAGCAGAAACACACAAAAAAACATGCCGTTTGACAAAACCTTGGTTTGTATCAGCTCCCTGGGATACGAGCGCTGCTCGTTAACTTCAGGTGAGCTCGTCCATCCCCACGTGCTGATGCACACTTCTCCTTCTGATACTTACCCGTTAAATGGTGAGTGAACTTTAGATTAACACGTGGATTTGCACGTCGGGCTGCTGTGCACGCGGGTACAGGTGAGTATTTAGGGCTGCTTACACAATCACACAGTCTTTCATTAGTATCTTGTCCCTCAGGTTTCCATGGAAACAAGCTTGGTGACTTCACACATGTGAATGTGCTGGAGAGACGAAGGTCTATCTTCTCACCCCCTGACTGTGTGTGTGTGTGTGAACGATAGCATATGGCGGCAGCAGAACGTGCATGAGCGTGTCTATTTTCTGCATGTGGCATTTTTTATCGCCGCCGTCATGCATGAACGTGTTCTAGATGCGTGAGGCTGCGTGTGTCACACTTCATGGGGGTGGCCGCTTTTCTTTTATTTTTTTTTTCTGTATTTGCGTGCATGCATATATTTGCATGTGCAAATTTGTTTTTCTGCACGTGAGCAAAGAAGCAAACTGCAGCATTGTGTTTGTGTTTGAACAGTTGTTTACATAGACACACGTGCGCGTGGCTGTTCGTCGGCGTGCTTCCGTTGGCGTGAAGGCGTGTGCGGTTGTGGAGGGAGAAAACGAGGAAGGGTCCAACTTGCACAAGCGGTTTAAAATTTCTGAGCGTTCGGGCTGTGGAGAAGAGCGCCCACGTGGCCCCTACGTAAGTAACTAACGACACACAGACTCAGCGTTAGTTTTTAGTCTCTGCGTGAATTTCATTTCTTTTTTTTTAAGTAATATCCATCATTGTTTTGGGGATTTGATTTGACAAAACTGACATCCTGACATTGGTGCAGACTCTCATCTGGACCAATCAGGCAGCACTTTGAGGGTCATGTTCTTTGATTTCTCAAGTGCTTTTAATACAATTCAGCCTGCGTTGTTATGTGAGAAGCTCCATGAGTTCCAGGTGGATTCCTCCACAACCTCCTGGATTTATGACTACCTCACAAACAGACCACAGTTTGTGAGACTGAAAGGTTGTGTGTCTGAGATGGAGGTCAGCAGCATTGGAGCACCACAAGGAACTGTTCTCTCACCATTTCTCTTCACGCTCTACACCTCTGACTTCCAGTACAACTCTGAGTCCTGTCATCTGCAGAAATACTCTGATGACTCTGCAGTTGTTGGGTGTACCAGCAACGGACAGGAAGCAGAGTACAGAGAACTGATCTGTCAGTTTGTGAAATGGTGTAGTAACAATCATCTCGTATTAAATACCAGCAAAACTAAGGAGATGATTGTCGACTTCAGGAGGAGCAAGAATCAACACAGCAGTGTTTCCATCCTGGGAAAGGAGGTGGAGGAATACAAGTATCTTGGAGTTCAGCTTGACAACAGACTGGAGTGGAAATGCAACACAGAATACATCTACAAGAAAGGTCAGAGCAGACTCTACTTTTTAAGAAAGCTGAGATCTTTTAATGTCTGCACCAAGATGTTGCACATCTTCTATAATCTGTTGTTGAAAGTGCAATCAGCTTTGCAGCCATCTGCTGGGGCAGCAGCATCAGAACCAGAGACCTGAAGAGAATCAACAAACTGATCAGGAAAGCTGGATCTGTGCTGAGTGTAACTCTGGAGCCGCTGGAGCTGATTGTACAAAAAAGAATGCTGCACAAGCTGATGAAGATGATGAAGGACTCTTCATACCCTCTCCACGACACAGTGATCAAACAACAGAGTGTGTTCAGTGAGAGGCTTCTTCAAGGAAAGATACAGTAGATCATTCCTGCCAGCAGCCATCAGCCTCCACAACAAGACATCCTACTATTATTAATTCAATATTATTATTAACGCTGTCATTTATTTATTGTTGAAAAAAAGCCCTACTACAATGTTGAATTTCCCTTCTGGGATTAATAAAGTATTTTTCATTTCATTTCATTTTCATTTCATTTCATCCTCACTTCTGGGTTGAAGCCTTTGCTGAACTATTAAAAAAACAAACAAACAAAAAACAAAAATGCAATTCCTCAACTGACCACTAGGTGCTGGCTCCAAACTAAAGCAAATCTCCAGTGTTTCATGTGTTAAAATGCCCCAATGAACATTGTAGTGGACAGACGTTGGCCTGGGCCCAGTGTGCACCTGGGCGGTGACGTGCATTGATTGGGTCACATGGCGTTAGCGGCAGTAGTGATTAGTATCACCTGTTCACTCACTGGAATGACAGTTTGGTGATGAGTGGGCGACGGGGGAAGCCTACTTTTTCCTGACCGCTTGCTTGTTTTAATGCTTCTTTTAGATATGGACGTTCATTGATGGATTACTGTTGGAATCTGGAATTTTACGATGTTTGTGGGTTCTGGCACCGACGTTTTATTTTTGGATGTCTGTGGATTTTCGATAAGAAATAAAAGGATCTTAATGAAGTTGGACTTCTCTGGAATGATTAGCGCGTCATGCATTAGCTTCCTCTATTCAGCCGCTCGGCGACTCAGAAGGTTCTGAAACAGTCGCTAATAAACATATTTAGAGCCCAGTCTCTGTGGTTTATATATATATATACCGTACGAAGGATGAATTTACCGCATCAGGTAAATTATATAAAGTAACAAATGTAGCTAGCCGTCATTACTTTAGCTACTTAAACATGTATCTTACCCTGCACAGCAGTTTTGTTAATATTCTCCCCTTCTTTAGGCCTATGCAGTCAGACAGTCGATTAAATACGAACAAAAATTAAACTGTTAATTTTGCGTACCAACTCCAAGAGCTAAATCTGGAAATTGATGCATACCTCCGCTTCTGATTCACAGGTTCCGATTCGTAAATTGACAGAAGGGCTTTCTGTGACCCTCACATTCAACTTGAAGCTCCGCTTCATGGTAGCATCACGTTAAAACACGGCTAAGTTAGCCACACTTTCACGTAGCCAGTGATCTTTTGCTAAGTTGTGTCGTCACTGGTGCTTTACGACCCCTGACGACGGGTGTGAGCGACTCTCTCGTGACATTTCGGCGCTTAAAAAGAGAAGTTTGATGTGTGTGTGAGTGTGTTAAGTGTGTGTGGAGCTCTGCTTGGAAGGGCAGGAAAAACAAAAACTAAATACCAGAAATAAAAAACAGAGGCTAATGGGCTCCAAGGTGAGTTAGTACGACTTTTATGCGTGCGCTGATACGTGACAGCTTTGATCCCAGTTTTATTTTTTTATTCATGCCCACTTTGCCACACATGCAGGTGCGAGCCGCCAGCTCCTTTATCTGATGCCAGACTGGTTTGCCGGACTGGTTTAGCGCAAACACGCCGCATCACTGTTGCATCATCGTTCCTCGTCAGGCGTGACTGGCTTTTTTTTCCAAACCAGCGAGACTCACGTTTCGGGGAATCTTCTTTGATGTCCAGGTAACAGGATCAGATTTTATATCCTCGGCCCATACGGCACCGGCGGAGCACAGAAAGCAGATTCTGAGTCAGTTCTGGATACATTTACGAGCCAGTCATGGCTCGTAAATGTCAGTTCTTGCGCTCGTGTTTAGTGGTCTTGGAGATCGTCACTCATTCCTACGGTAAGTAGACCATCAACATAGGGAAGAAAGACGGCTCGCTTTCCTATTAATTCGTGCTTGTATGCAAAGCAGCCAGTGCGGAAATCTGTGCCGTGTAAAGCCATACATGAATACACCCATAAAGAGCGCTAAAGTGTCACTGGACTGTTTCAAGCTCAGCTGAGTCTGGTGCGGTTCCCAGAAACTGACATTTTTTCCAGCTGTGTGCACAAAAATAGCATCTATGCAGCGTATGAGGTTTGATCCAGGATCCTGCATCCGTTTGTCGGTCTTATTAGTGCGATTTCAGGAGTTGATGATGCGCTTTTGGCGCACATCTCTGCACATGGGCTTCAGTCGATCCGGCACACGGGGGCTTAACTGAACGTTGGGATTTTGTACGTGTGCAGATCTCATTCTAGCGACTTCCGCGGAAAGGAAAGATACAACCTTGCGATTAGTGATTATTTTTCGCAGTTAATGGGGACCGGCAACCCACTGCAATAATCTAAATCCACGAACTGGAACCAGAGCCCCCCGAGCCTAAATAACATGTGTTTAAAATATGTTTAAAAACCGCAAAAAAGTAGCGAGGCACTGCAGCGAAACAAGACAAAGGCTCAACTGTGGTCTTTCTGTTTCCTTCACAGCCTCTAGATCTCTGAAGCCGTAGTAAAGAAACCGCTGGTATTGTGCTGTTTTAGGCTCATAATTAGCGGCTAACACGCTAACAACAACAAAACAAACAGTCCGGTTTTCTTTGCATGGTAACGGGCACTTTATTCTGGCACTGCAGGAACTTGTAACATCACACAGGTTGTATTGTTGGGCTCCTGTCGGTTAACAGAGAATGTAAATCTATACACGCTGGGCTGCTGTTGATGCTCACTACACTTTTCATCTAACCCCGTTTTCTTCTGCCGTCCCACGACACACACACACTACATTACCCATAAGGCCACACCATTACCCATAAGGCCACCTTCTTAAAAGGGGCCAGGCTGGCTCACAGCATTTCTTCACTGTGAGAGAACGCGCACAACATCCTGTGGTGTTTCTGTCATTTAATTTTTTTTTTAAAAATTATATTATATATTTCTGAAAAATATAAATAAAACCGTGGAACTTAAAGCACGAATTGGCTAGGGGTCACTGTACATGAATATGGAACCTGATAGGAAACAGAAATCTTGTCTATCTTTGGAAATCCAGTACGAGACTGACTCCGGTCTTCTCCCTCGGCTTTGCTGGAGGGTTTTCAGCCGAAGAGCGTGGTTTGTTCAGCGGAAAAAAAAAGAAGAAGAAGAAGAAGGGGGTTTTCCACCCCCTATTCCTGGCTGGGGTATTACCAAGAATTCCTGCGTGTTTTTTTTTGTTTTTTGTTTTCACAGAGCAAATACTTCTCTTCTGTATTAACGTTGAAAGCCCTGGATTTATTACATGGTCCACGCTGTTACTGGAGGCCTTTGGTTCCTGGTGAAGGAACATTAAAAAGATCTGGTGGTTCTGTTAAACAGTCTCAGGACTTTCTGTTTCTCCATCTCTCTCCCCCTCGCTGTCTTTGTCTCTCACTTTTACTTTGTTGCTGTTATGAAGTCTGTCTCGCTGATTATTTTTTTCCCTCCTGCTCTTTGTTCTTGCTCCCTCCGTGTCCTTCTGTCACTTCCTCTCTCAGTTTGACTCCCTCTCTCCATCCTCTACTCTTTATCTACGTGACTCACTTTTTCCCTCCGTCTCTCTCTTTCCACGTCTGACTCACCGGCTCTCTATTTTAATCTCCATCTGTGACTTGTTTCCCACTTTCTTTTTCGGTCTCCGTGTCCAAATCTTTCCATCTCCTCTGCATCCTTCGTACCGCCGGTTTGCCTCTCTGCGTGACTCCCAGCCTCTCCGCTTTTGCGGCTTTTCCCTCCGTCTCCCTCCGTCGCTCCGCGCATCCCGCCGTCTGGCGTCTAACGTCTCCAGATATGTCTGCACGCGGCCATGTCAAGTATGGGTGCAAATCTTCTCCGTCTATCATTGTTTTCTCCCTGTGTACAAGCTGATTAAACTCTGTCTGCTCGCATATACTGTACACACACACACACACACACACACACACACACACACACACACACACACACACACATATAAATCTGAATTAGCCTCGCTTGCCAGCAGCCACTTCCATCTTAATAAGTGTGTTGTTTATGGGCCTATAAGCAAAATGTTGCCTGCACAGCTCATTATGGCTGAGTGAGGAGGGAAACTCCCAGGAGGCAGCGCGCACACACACACACATGCACACACACACACACACACACACGTATGTGTCTGCCACACAGACTGGCCCCGTCCTTCCAGCCTCCATCCACAGCCCCGTCTTAAATGTTGCACCGTGCGAGCAAGACGTATGTATATATATATTTCTTTCGCTCCCTGCTGCGCAATCAACACAAAATCAATGGCTTTGTTAATGAACGATTAACCATCTTGACATGCTTTCACATTAACAGGAGACACTTTTTCCAGATCTTTTGTGGGAAGATGATGAGGAAGATCCCATCCGGTTAATTTGCAAAAGCAACGTAGAATATCCAGAAAAGCAAACTTTTAACAGCTTGTTCCAAGAATGCCTAATTGATGACTGATAATTATTGACTGGATTGATTCTTAGACATTTTGGAACTTTGAAGGAGTGACGGAGCTGAGAGGTCCACTAAAACTGGCTGCTGTGCAGATGTGGTCCACAGGAGACGTGGTCCCCCGTCATATAACTGCATCAGCTTTTGGAAAAAAAAAAGGATATAATACGTCTTCCTTGAAAGTTCTTTATTGTAATTAAATATTTAATAGAGCTGAAGTAAAGACCAAAATATGTGATACAGTGAATGAGGTTGGGTCTCTAGTGTCACAGTTCCCTTCTGCTTCCAGTTGTAAACTACTGCAAACGACTTCGTTAAGGTGGGCAAAATGATATGACGTAAGATGTCCGGATTCACCCGAAAAAGACATCCGAACTGGAGTTTGGCGAGAGTCCTTTAATTACCTGTCAGGGCCGTAGGAAGTGGGGCAGGACTCAGGAGGTGAGGACCGATCATCAGTTAATTAGCGCTGCTTCAGTCTCCAGCCTCCACATGGTGAAGCATCACCGGCCTGGATAAAAGCTTCTGCTGGGAGAATGAATTCAATAAAAAATAACAACAAAAACAGAGAGGAAACTGGTTCTTTCATTTTCAGGTTGTGTATGATGACGATCGGTAACTGACTTCCAGTAAATGGATTTATATATTGATTATTATTGGGAGACAACGTTCTGTGAAACTGAGTTGAATCAGTTCTCATCATTGATTTCTGTGACCTACCAGTCTAATAATATTAAACACTGCAGGGGTTTGTTTTTTTTCCAGCTTTAAAAAAAAATGAAAAAGACATTATGTCTTCTTCAAATGCGATCCTCAAAAAATGCTAAATTTACAAAAGTTTCCTTTTATTACTTTTGAAACCATACGCCATTTAGACAGATACACAGATGGATGGATAGACAGACAGGATAGATGGATGGATAGATGGATGGATAGACGGACAGACAGATAGACAGACAGGATAGATAGATAGATGGATAGATAGATAGATAGATAGATAGATAGATAGATAGATAGATAGATAGATAGATAGATAGATAGATAGATAGATGATATTAGGGGTGCAACGGTACAGGTGGCTCACGGTACGGTCCATACCGCGGTCTTTGTGTCACGGTTTCGGTATGGATTCGGTATAGTTTCAGACCACCTGCTACCTTAAACAAGCGATTGCAAGATACCGAGTTTGCATAAAGTGCAGCTCGCATGTCGGCGCTTAAAAGAGCACTTCCAAATGGCATAAATGTGCAGCTGTGGCAGCTATCATTCAGATGTCTGCTGTGGAGGAAACCAAGGAGATCTCTGTGTCTGGTGTTAAGCTGGAAAAGATGCAGGAATTTATTTCCGATATGTCTGAAACTGTTGGTGGTCGAGGAGGGACAGGAACATTAATTGTTCCTGATCTGTAAATGCACATCCAATGATTTTTTTCTGCAGTATTTTAAAAAGCACATCAGCTGCGCCAAGACGCACAACTGGTAACAACTGGATCTTACGCAGGTAAGATCCGGGTTTAGGGAGGTGGAAGATTGCGTTCTGTTAACTGTTAACTGTTTTCACTCCCTCGCCGGTGTATTCAACAGCAAAACCAAAATGCTCCCACACCGGTGATTAAAAAAAGTTTTTCCCAATTTACTACTGCTGGCCATGCCTGCTTGGTTTTTTTTTTTTTCCCTGCGTCTATGACCTGCAGCCAACCGGCCAAAGTGTGATCGGCTGGTCACTGTGAGTGAGCAGGAGGCGAGTGGACATTGACATGCAGTCAGGCCTGTTGCCTAAAAGACACGCACGCTCACGTGCAAGTCCAATGCAAAGTTATTGGAACATAAATATCGCGGGACATAAAAGCGTCCCGTGTCCCGTGCAGGTCGTACCGTACCGTATTTTACCGAGTACTGTTGCATCCCTAATATATAGATAGATAGATAGATAGATAGATACCAAACTGGGAAGTTCAAGCATCACAGCAGCAACAAACTAAAAAGACAAGAAAGATATAAGAAAAATACATAAAAGAACAAACTGTGCAGATTATGTAAGATTAAATAACAAAACAACACTCCAATGTGAATGTAACTGCTGTGACTCCAGTGGTTCTGGATGAGCAAGCTTTACTACATTTAAATCAGAAACTAATTAATTAAATGTACGATGAAGACATACAGGTCATGTTACATAAATACAACTACAGGATATGAAACGTACTGGCTGTTACATTAATAAACTAGAACTACAACACATGGACACTGCAGGTGTGTAGTGCATTAAAGTAGCCAGTCAAGAGTGCTACCTGCTTAAATTTTCACATTAACATCGAGAGTAACTGCTTCGCATCCAGAGCCAAATGCCATTTCTGCCACAGTCGTTCCACTGAGCGGTGAGCTGGGAAACCTTTGTCACCGTAGCAGTGACATTATTTGACACGTGTCGCTACAGGGAGCGAGTCTGGGATACAGATGATGGTGCAGAGCTGCAGGACGGAGTTAATGCCTCAACAATATCTGACAGAAGTGCTTTTTCCTCCACGTCACATAAACGCAGGCTGAAACATGCAGAGACAGACATATTAACAGACGTCAATAAGCAAATGGACACTTGGACAAATGCAGAAGGACATTCTGGCATCTTACTGGTCATTCCTATCGTTTGGGTCCCACTGGGAGGAGAGTTGGCTGAGCAAACACATGGACCAACGCTCCATCCATGGTCCCTGAGAGCAGGTAGTTACCCGTAGTTATCCGGTGTTTCCACGAGCAAAACTATTTCTAAAAAAAATGTTAAACTACCTCCAACTCTCACAGCAGCACCAATGCTTATTAAACCCAAACCAGTGCTTTTGCTTCAGTTTCTTATCTACATTTTCATCCTTTCACAGGTGGATAATTGGAACGGTTCACGCGGAACACTTACCTGTAATGGAACTTGCATTTTGGCATTTCTGCATGATAGTTGAGATCTGCAGCGAGGATATTAGAGGCTTTACTTTCTCCACAGGCCAGCTGCTACCGCTGGCTGTCAGCCCTTTGAAGTTCAGTTATCATTCATCTGAACCTGCCTGCCGCTCTTTAATGTTAAATGAACTTGTATCGGATGATCATAAATATGAATCAAATGGATCAAATAAAACATGAAGCATCAAAAGGTTTATTTTATTTTTTAACATTTAACACGGGTCAAAATGGGAAGAGGGATGAAAATAGCACCGGGAGAGAGGACGAGAGCTGACTTTTCATCAGTTCCCTGTTGTGTCATTTTATTTTCGAGGGAACTTGTTTCAGAGCATGGAGTCAGCCTCTCACTCACTTGACTCACCGAGACGTTTTTCAGGCTTAAGTGGCTCCAGACAACAGGGCAGGATTATATCATCTAAGGATTTTGGAGACATGAATCACCTGAGACAGCCAAATACACACTCTTCAGTTCCAGCCAGAGTCGTTTTCTCGTTCTTTCAGCTGCTTCCTGTTTGGGAGTCGCCACATTGAAGAGAACAGAGTAGCGACACCCTTCCCGACGCAACCGGGGCTTGAAGCCGGACCTCCCGCGTGATAGGTGGACCGCCTCCAAGCCACCGGGGCACCGATTATTAAAGAGAATAATAATGGTGGAAACAGTTTCAGAGGGAGTTTGTCACACACGTCGTGAACATAGCGTCATCGTAGTTATGCTGCTATAGGCCTATGCTGCAGGGAGACACCAACATGATCTGCTGAGCGGTGTCTCCACCCCTCTTCTCTCCCCCCCCATAGTGTCTATGACTTCTCCACTATGGACCAGAGCTCGCTAGCCAGCTATAAGCCTGCCTCGTTGTCTACAAATATATATGGCCCTGGCCTTTATTTTGTTAGCTATAAGGTGAGGCTAGTGATGTTAACGTCACTTTATTAATTATATTAATACAATTCTGTGACTGTCTGATGTTAACATAGCTCTGGTGTGGGACAGACCTATGGACCAGAGCTAATGCTAACGGAGAACTCATCAACCTCCCTGCCGCTAAATCATTAATTACTTTTACTAAACGGTGGTTAAATCAATCATCTAATAAACAAAGTAAACTTACTTTGGAGTAAATGTAGGTGTGTTTTGTAACTTTCCCCACATTCAGTTGCTTGTGTGGACAGACACATAACTGAAACAAAGCAGTTTTCCAGCATTTGTTTTATCTTGGGAAAGGGAATAAAAATGTCCCTCCAAACGTTCTGGACACCTCGAGTCACTGTTGCAGGTCCTCAGCAGCAATATTTCACCATGGCATCTTTGGCCACCCTGAGCTCCGACTCCTTCAGCTCTCGTTTGTGTTCCTAGAACCGTTCAGGAGCCATTTTTGCAGCGATGGTTGGACACATCATCTCGCTCGGAGAGATTAATGCTATCGTGGCATGGCGTTGCTGCTCGGTATGCATCAATATCTTGGCGATGTATGTGTCAAAGTAAATGGAACAATGTTGAACACTTCATCTGCTGTTGCTGCGTCTCATCAGAGTTGAGCCATAAAAGCATTATTTCATATTTAGTGGAACCAAAAAGAAGAACCAAGGCCTATACTCTATTTCCATCTGTTATAAAGACAAAGGAAAAACAAACAAATGTTTCATATGTAAAAACAACGACTACATGAGGAGCACAAACCGTAGCTGAGACATATTCCATCAGCGCTAATGGTTTCAACCCCATTTTCCACATCTACTTCCAGTCTCTCCAGATTCACGCACAAACTGACACGCGGCAGCGGTAACAATGTCAGAAGGATGCAGAGGATTGCTCTTTATCTGAGCTCCCGAGAGACGAGAATAATTACTTTCCCGCGCAATGTACACGTTGCGAATTTTGTTTTCCCCTATAATTTGTAGATAATTGAATTCAGTGCCCCTGAGGTGTTATACTGGCTCAAAAACAATAAGCCCGCAGAAGCAAACACATTCAGAGGAATCTAAAGAAAGTGTCTCGGTGTTGGTTTATTGTATACCTGCAATTAGACGACTTATCTGAATGTGGTCCGTGTCAGTCTGGATGAGACCGTATTGACTGACGCTGCCAAAAAAACAAAATAATTGCCTTAAAAATAACCAAAGAAACCCGAGCTGATGCGCACCGCCACATGTTCAGGCAGTCGCGAGCACGCCTGCTCGGGAAAAGCAGACACATTCAAACACATATACTCTTGTTTTCTCGTTTTAGGGACTACAAAGCACCTGGCAGATCTGTATTTGCTTGTTGAGCTTTCATTAAGCGTGACAGAGGTGTGACGGTTTTATTTGATCACCGTCTTACCCACATCCCAATTACTCCAGTTCGCTGCCAGCAGCAGTGGATGGGGAAGCGGGAGGCAGCCTTCAAGTCCGCGCAGCCCCCTTTATTCACTTCAAATCAGGCTTTCTTGGCACTTTTTAAATAGGTTTAGCCAACATATATTTGGCTTTGGGGTGGAGAGACTCGGGGAGAATCGCACCTCCGCTGGGTTTTAGATTAGAGGGACGTTACATCATCTTATCTTGTGTCCAAGTTGAATTCAATTTGATGAGTAAAAAGTTAGTTTTTTTCCCCCAATTTTGCTGAAAAAATAAAAAGAGGATAGATGTCTTATTGTCTGTGGACATTGCTTTCTGTTTTCCTCTTTGTTGTGTATTGGTGTATCGGAGGAATAGATTTTTGAAACTGGATTTATGTCTGGATCCTGTCTTCACCAGACTCTTATCTGTTAAATCTTCCACACTGGATGATTTCCCTGGACCTTACCTTGCTGCATTTGGGTCCTCTGTCCGTTCAGTTTCATCGACTGGAAACGTCAAACCGGAAACAGGTTGAACAGGAATGGTTCAAGATAAAGCAAGTCTCTGCTAACATTTTATTCCTTGGATTTTTTTTTTTGTGTGGCCTTTTTTGAAAGTGAAGACACGGAGAGAAGGGGGAAGAGATGCAGCAAAGGCTCGGACGGGTCGGAAGTCGAACCCGTGACCGCTGCACAACAGCACAACTACAAACAGGCTTGAATTCTTTAAGTGAGAGGTCATTTGATGGGATATTTTGCCGTCTCAAGTCTACACAAGTGTTCACTTGTGTTTACTCTTATGTTGGACTCATACAAGTGGCGTGGCCAGGTGGGTATCTCATGAGATCGGTCCTGATCCACTCCAGAGATTTCCTGAGGATGGCTTGAAAGGAGTGAGGGGACGCAGTATGGAAATGCAAAAACAAAAAAACATGTTCAGAATCCAAAAAGCCAGCATGTCACCTTCAGAGAAGACTGGAAGGTTACTGGAGGCCCGAGAGAGGATCTGGTGAGGTAACTTTGCTTCAGTGGAACATGCACGGATCAAGTGGATCATGCACGGGTGAAGCGGATCAGGCGGGATGCTGCATTGGCACTGGCTTGCAGCGGGTCAGAACAGGAAGAATCTTCAAAAAAAGAGTCAGGTACCAGGAAGACGGACGGGATGTGTTTATGTGATGCTTCTTGGCTGCAACATTTAGTTCTCTCATTGTACGGACGCAGGGACCACTTTCACATGTATGCATGAAAAAAAAAATCAATCAATTATGTAAGGTTTGTATCCATACGCACACATGTGTCAGTTCTGACTGAGCGAAGGTCTTTCTCGTGGTAGATGTTGAAGGCTGGACCGTCGGCACCTTTGCTGTTCCTTGCCATTGGTTCGTAAGGTCCAGAAGCTGAAAGGGATGTCAAAGTTCACACACATCTGAGCAGGCAACGCACATAGTTAGCATCATACTTACATGTCTGTCTAAGTGAAAGGAAGGGCCAGCTGGCAACAAGCTGCTTTAAAGCACACGCCAACATAGGCATGTAGTATGAAGGAGCTTTTCTGTCATGTTTATGTTATTTTCCTTATCAGGTTACTTCTGAATGCTTTATTATGTTCATGTCATTTGGTTGCAGTACCAGTGTTGGTCCATTCTGTCCTGTTTGCTGTTACTCCTTAAATGTTTGCATGCGTTTGTCCAGCGCGCTAGCTCCCGTCTCCCTCGCTAGTCTGTCTGTTGTGATGTCATGGGTCATTTCTCTGAGGATGGGAAGACGCAGTTTGGTATTTCACTGTACTATGATACTCTCATTTTTGTTTGTTTTTTTGTTTTTTAGTTATCATGCTATTGTTCTGTACTCTACGGATGGAACGGTTACCGCTACTAAGGTAAAGCCGGTAAAATTTTACGTGAAAACGATTACCATTTATGTTTGACTTCATCTCATTATCGTGGTCGATTACCGGGATATGTAATATCAGCCTCATTCAAGTCTGTGAGCGACTCGCGACTGTGTCTCACGTGAATATGTAGCTTGTAACATCGGTGCATCGTAACGTTAGCATGGCGGAAAGTGGTGATAGCACGCAGGACATTTACCAACCCACTAAAATGGACGAAATCCGAGGTCTGTTTTTTTTTTGTTTGTTTGTTTGTTTTTTTTAAGAATACAGAGGGACAACTGGTGGAGGACAATTATCCTGTCTGCAGAGCACTTGTTTACGATTTTATTGTTAATTTGTAGAAGCAACTTGAAGGAGCTAAGGCTAATGCTTCAAGCTACTGAGATGTTTGACCAAGAGTAACCTGGTCGACACGTTTCGCTAACTCACATTTCATAAACATTACTGTTGCATGTTGATCAAAAAATGACCGCAACGATTTTCTTCTGATGCAGTTAAAATATTAATTTATTCCATTAACTGATCCGACAACCATAACGCCGGCAGTTAGCACCACAGCGGTCAAAAACCTTTTGCCCTTCCTGGGTCCAACAGCTAACCAATAACAGGCAGCTACCTTTATACCTGACCCTCAGGTAACAACACAGCGACACCCACAGACACACAGAGTGAACTACAATTCAGAACAACATATTTGGCTCCTAAACAACTGTTTCTTTATTTGCACATTTATACATATTTAAGGTTCAGCTTAAAGTCCAAAGTTTATTTCATTTGACCTTACACTACATTTTTTTCCTGATAATTGTTTGCATATTTTGACCTACTATGGTTGTTAAAGTGTTTATTTAAATTTGTACCAGACAAATAAGCTTTGTTTCCTGTTATTTATTTTGTTCATTTAAAATAAAATCTCTTTCTGTGCCAGTTGTTTGCCCTTTTAATGTGAAAGTTTCATTTTGATAAGATTTTGGCTTCTGATGTTTTAGTTTGACAAGAAAATCACAAGATTTTGTGAAATTATTTAAATGTATGTATTTTTTAGAGATTTGTACAACAATTAAGAATACCGCGATAATATCGTAAACCGTGATAATTTGGTCGAAATAATCGAGATATCAAATTTTCCACATCGTTACATCCCTACTGTACTCGTGCCTCCTGGTTGGCATCTGGGCCCTCAAACACACCACTGCTGACGGTTTATGCAATAAGAAAACAATTTAACATGCATTTAGCATTTTGAATCAAGCATGTGGTAGGGCCGTTACACAACTTTTACCAGTACAGCAGACTCTTTATTATAGCATGATACATTTATTGCTATCGTAACAATGGATGGTTGCTGTCTACTTGCCTTTTACTGGCCGCTGGTTTATTTGCTGCCATGGACTCTGACTCTAAGCGGCGTAGGTGAGGGGTCGTCGTTGCATTACGGATACATTTTCTATACTTTTCATGTCCTTAAGCATTCTGTTGCCACAAGATTAAATTATTTCAGGTGGCTAGCCGATCTCTTTTCTGGAGGAATGAACACAATTCAAGACAAAAACTACACATCGAACCTGCAGAAGAAAAAAAAATATATATATATCAGTTTCAAACGTTCCTGGTGGAGCAGTGTAATAACCACAGTCACCTCAGATTATGTAACGGCACAGGGCACCACGGTCTGGTACAAGACCCGGGTGGGGGGGAGGTCAGATGTGAGCTGACACTGACCTCATTCACGCTTACGAGGCCGTGTGTGTGTGTAGGTGTGTGGGTGTGTGTGTGTGTGTGGTGTGTGTGTGTGTGTGTGTGTGTGGTGTGTGTGTGTGTGTGTGTGTGTGTGTGTGTGTAGGTGTGTGCAGCCTGAGGCCACTCGAACATGAAGAGAGTATTAGAATGACACAAGGTTACACGCTGCGAGGATCAGTCGACTCTATCTGAGCTCTGAAAATCTTTATTTAATAGTCCTTTCAACTATGTTGCCGCAATGCTTTTTCTTTTTTAGATACTGTATTGCATTTACTGAAATCCTCGCTGCCTCTCTTGTTTGCTCTCAGTCTGAGTGCCTCTGCAAAACGTATAACTGTAAAAATCTCAAAGCTTGATAATTAGGTTTTTTTTTTTTTTTTAACGTCCATAACATTTTTTCATTTTTAAAGTTTTCTCTCCCTTCTCGAGGGCTGCTCTGGAGTGCAAAGTAACTTACCGAACGATGGCACAGAGATAAAACAGCACTTATTTTATGAAAATCTGGCAACAAGCTTGTCAAAGCTCTCTGCCCTCAACCTGTTAGTCGACTTTAAAAAAAAAAAAATTCTAGGTCTGGGCAAGTTAACGCGTTATTATTACGTTGACGCATTAATTTATTAACGCCGACATTTATTTTATCGCATGTTAACGCATGTTGCGCACATGCTTTTGTTTTGAAAAGTCTGTTACTGGCTGCTGTGGAGCCGGAAAAGAATTGGCGGAAAAACATGCCGAAAAGCTAAAACAGACATGAAGAACGGTAAAAATCCGTGAACTTTACAGTTCAGGTAGCAACTCAGGTAGCAATATTAACAATTCTGTCTAAAAATAAAATTCAGGACTGCAACAAAACTTTGGCGTCATTCCTCCATGTTCCATCAGATCTGCTCCATGTGTTCACTGTCCTGCTGTTCTCTAGCTGGTTACTGCAGTGCAGCTCCATCTAGTGGTGAAGATGTGTAACGACAACAGAAAGTCCAGTCCTCCATTATAAAACAAATTCAGTTCTGTGGCCTGTTTTTTCATTTCGTATTTTTGATCCAAGTCTAAAATTGAAATATAAAAAAAAAACAGGCATAAAAACGTAATAAATTTGTCACTTTTTAATTTCTTAAAATTTTTGATTGACAATTGAAAATGGAAAGAATGAATGATACTCAGATTGGTAAAGTTACTGAACTTTAACATGGACATTTTCATTTTAAAGTTCTCCCAGACGGAGGATTCAACAGAAACAAGGTTATTTGTAACAACTGACAAGTTGAACTCCCCGTTAAAAGTTTCTGCTGTTACCTCAGAAATGACCTGTTTTAATGTTCTGATTGTGCTGAACCACAATCATTTTGTTGGATTTTGTTGGTAGACTTTTTTTTATTTTTCATAAAAACAGGATTACATTAATGCTCTGGCAGTGGCCATTAGCTTTATTTATTTTACATTTTTTAAGATGATATTTACACTAAATATGTGTTACTGACAAGTGCTGATGTTAAAAGTGTTTGAACAACAAATGTTATGGCACTGCACAAGTGCATTTTACACTACTTTTGAATTCATTATTTGGTTTTTCATATACCATGCGATTAATCGTGATTAATCAGGGAAATAATGCGATTAATCGCGATTAAAAATTTGAATCATTGCCCAGCTCTAAAAAACACACTTCAGATTGCTGTGTTGTTGAAAGCTAAACCTGTCCGATGTAGCTTTGCCTTCTGGCTGTTTTCCCCACCACTTCTCAGGGCTCCATGCTCGGCTGGTCCGAACAAATATTTACTCGGACAGTGAAATGAATCTAATATTAATCAGACATCTCTGTCAAACAGTGGTTAGTTTTGCCGCGATCTTATTTTACGCGCATTAACGTGTTTTTCTGTGCTGGATCCTGCGTTGCATGGAAGACGTGCTCGTCTCCCATTAACGCCCTCGTCTCGATGAGTGTATTAAATCTGACAGGTCGTAGATGTACGGCCTGGAAAAGCTGAGACATTCAGGCTTCATTAAAAGCTTCAAATGAATCATCCGTGTGAATGAAACTTGATGTCTCTCCACATGCGCGCTGCAGCCGTGACCTCTTCACCTGATGCAGGGCTGTGAGAGAATCGAAGTGTCCAAATCACCGTGACAGTGTGCTGACTTTACGCCGCAAGGTCCTCTATACAAAGCGCAGGTCGTATTTGTTCTCATTTCCAGGATGTCAAATACCGGAGCTTTTTCTTTTCCTTTTTCTTTTTTTTCCCGTGGTTTCTCCAGGATATACACAAAGTGTGATTTGGTGCCGGTGTACTGACAAAGCACCGTGCTAGATTTCGAGAGCAAACATCATACCGGAGCGATTACTCACGATCAAACAAGGTTCCCACAAGGAGGTCAAAGTCAGAGTCCTTAAAGAGAAACAGCTCTGGCACAGCTGTCGTCTCGCTTTAATGGCTTCTTTCTTTCTTTTCTTTTACTTGTAGTTCACTTTCAGTGTTGCCCTGCGTTTCAGTCACTGTTTCGGGACCGGACCCTAATCGTCAGATATCCATTTCATGTGAAAAATGGTAAAAAGTCACCTGGGTGCTGTATCACTGGTTTAACACAATCGGATACTCGGTAGACAGTTGTTACGGCGTAAACAAGCAGCAGCTTGGCTGATGTTACTGCAGTCGCTGTGTAAAGTCGGGGTGCACGATATCGGATATTTGGTGATATTTAATGTTTTTGCTGGTGCCAATACCGATATAATCCATCTGTGCTTCTGATGCAGTACTTAAAGGTGGGGTACGTGTTGTTTTTTTGCAACACTTTTTACAATATTGCCTGAAAACCTTTTCACATTCCCATTGCACCCACTGAAATAAAATGTTTGCAAAAAAAAACTAAACGTTTTGGTCCAGTCTAGAAGGTATAATCAGGGAAAAACTCTGACCAATCAAAATAGTGATCATCACTATTTTGATTGGCTGCCTCATACGTCCATCAAATATCAATGCACTCCCACCCACCCCTCCCTCCCTCCCTGTGGTTCATACAGTCGTGAATCATGTGAAGGCGTGGTTTCGAGGGGTGGGCTGAAGAGGAGGAGGCGGAGCCTTTGGGAGGAGGGAGGGAGTGTATATTTTCAAAATCTCACTTGAGTTGGATTGCTGGAACTGTTTTTCAAACAACACCTACCCTACCTTTAATACTGACAGCGTTAAATTATGATGCTCCTATCAATATGGAGGTGGGACTGGTGCAAATGCGTTCCCACACATAAATGAATATCGACGCAGGACCATTCACGTTTTATGCCGGTGTTTCATTTTTTTGTCTTTATCTGCAGATACTGAGGTCGTGCCTATATCATCGTGTAACCCTTGCACTTTAGCATCTTACGAACATCTGGTCCCTCCTCCAGTCTGCAATCAACAGGGCTGTCTTGTTTTTTCTTTCTTTCCATTCCAACTTTCTTCTGTTGTTACAAATGTGTGATCTTTGACTATTTCTATGTTTTGTATCATTGATACTGTGTGTCATGTAATGTTGTATGTAGCTTTTTATTGAGTCCTACAGGGACTGTCAATGCAAATTAGCCTTCTGGCTAATCCAATCATAGCCTTCTGGCTATGATTGGATTGATATATTTACATTTTAAATGTTCATTAATATACAATGTCCCTCTACACTAAATAAAGTAAAAAAAAAAACAAAACAAAACAAATAAAAAAACCCAGTGGTCCCCAAGCCCCAGGCCACGGACCAGTACCGGGCCGTGGATCAATTGGCTACAAGAAAAAACTAGTGTTTTGAGTTTTAGTCATTATATGAGTATGAACGAGCTTTTATTTTGAAAAATGTTTTATTTTGAAAAATGACGGATTCTCTCGGTTACATCTCGGCCACTTGAGCACCAAAACTTAACCCAGCTAAGAAACAGACGTCTTTGAAAAGTTTCCTTGTGAAGGGGAAAATGCACAGTGAAGAGAAAGAAGAACAACCTACGACTTCCAAGAAAAAGAAAGATTTTAACAGACAAAACCAGGAGTCCTACTGAAATATGGATTTATCACAACAGGTAATTCTACGTACCAAGCCCTCTCTGCGTAAGATTTTTTTAAAATTTATTTAATGGGTATAGAGGAAGATACCAGAGACTTTGATGCTATACTCATATTAAGTTATTGGCGTAATGAAACGAGGAAGCTTGCCACCCCCCCCGCCCGTCCGCGGTAAAATTGTCAAGCGTTGACCGGTCCGCAGTTACAAAAAGGTTGAGGACCACTGGTGTACCCTGTTGCCGTCAACTTGCCGTACAGTCGACTCTTGTCAGTTTGAGATTGAACATCTGCAGGTCGACAGCTGCTGATAAGTGAGTATGTGGTCCAGATCTGTCAGGACAAGATGTGCGTGTTGTGCCGTGTGGTTTAATTTGTTGCAACTACCAGAAGTGGATTTATATTTATAAATAACAAGTTGCTCAGTTGCTATCATACAAGATGCATCACATATGATCAGGGGTGAAAGTAGAAAGACCACAAGCATTTGTCTACGTACTCCACGTGTCAAAAACGAAAGAAAAGAGAAGAAAGAAGGGAAAAAAAGCATGTTGGGTGTAATTTCCAAGAATGCTCGAGGCGGCGTGTTTGTTACAGAGTGAGCTTCAGATCATTGTTCATCACTGTTCATTAGATGTAATCTGTTCCTGGTACTGATGCTGTTATGCACCAGTTGTGCCGTTTTTCTGCTGCTAACAGTTTCGGTGTGAGTGGAGACTGCACGGCACCGTGAGTGAGGGTGTATATAGAGTTACTAAACTGTTTAATGGTCTGACAGCGAGCGTCTGTGCCACCACTTGGCTTGCAGGTAGAGACTGGATATACTGAATCTACCACCAGTGTTACAGTCATAGTGAGGTCACCCTGAAGTGGAACGACACAAGTTTAGACAAGCTGGCTAAAACCTTGTCAAGCTCTGTTGGAAAATCGCCATACAGAGGTCATTTAGACCTTAGAAGCTGATTAAGCTGGCGTGATGTTTCCAGATGTGCTTTCTTGTTGAAAGTGCTACTACTTTATTTTGAATGTGGGTTTTTCAAGAGTCAGCCCCTCTCTTCTCTACCTAAGAGTCTTACCAGAACACAGTTCAGTCCCAATCTGGCTTACTTTCACCAATGCATATGATATGTTACATGGGAGTATTTGTTGTAATCTTTTAGTAAAACTCACAAAATGATATCTGGGTCGACTCCAGTTTGGTCCCATTAGGACTTCACGAGTTTCTTTCTTTCTGAAGATAAGGTGTAAGACAAGGGGAATGTCCATCCATTCATCCATCCATCCAGTATCCATCCATCCATATCCGTTCTATCTAGGGATGCACATGGTTAACCATTTAACCGTTAACCGATAACAGTAACTCTAACCGATTAATACTAACGGTCAATTTTGTTTTTAAGCTACGTAATTCAATCAACTCATGGGGGCGTGTCGACAGGTGCAACAGGCCTCCGATTGGTCAATTCTACATCCACGTAGAAAAGAGCGCGTCATTGAAAAAATTAGTACCCACATCTGTACGATTCTGGTTCTCCACACCACAAAGACAGCACATATTCTAGTAATTCATGGAGGGAGATAGCGATGAATGTGGGTCTGGATACGGCCGAGACGGTGAGGAAGTGGAAAAACGCAAGAGGTAAGTTTAATAAGTTTAGCTAGTTCGTGATTGTCGCTCTTGCATTGTGACGTAACATAACATAGCGGAGACCGCGCTAGTATAAATCAAAAGTGACGGCGGCATCTCTGCGACAAGCTGACGGCGACACTTTGCCGCGAGAGTATACACGGGGAAGTGTCCGCATGCGTCCACGACAACGCGCGCAACATCGCGGCAGCCAACCCTCCCGGACGTATTGGTTAACGGTTATTAATCGTTAAAGGGCGTCGGTTAACGGTCATAAAAAAAATCCAAAATGTGCATCCCTAGTTCTATCCTATGCAGGGTCACGGGGATCTGCTGGAGCCGATCCCCAGGCAGAGGTAGAACCTGGACAGGTCGCCAGTCCATCGCAGGGCACAAGGGGAATGTTTGCATGCAATGAGCTCTTGCACGCTATTTAAGTCGCCAAAACAAAAATATATATTAGTAACATTTCAGTATTAGACTTCCATCAAGACATCACAAATAGGAATGGCAATAAATGCAAAGCTATGTAATGATCACTTTTATCTATCTATCCCTCTCCCCAGCCACCTCCTCCAGCTCGTCCGGGAAATCCCAGGGCGTTCCCAGGCCAGACGAGAGGTGTAATCTCCCATCGTGTCCTGGTTTGGCCTCGGGGCCTCCTCCCAGTTGAAGATGCCTTAAACACCTCTCCAGGGAGGCGTCCGGGAGGCATCCTAACCAGATGAACCACCTCAACTGGCTCCTCTCGATGTGAAGGAGCAGCGGCTCTACTCTGAGTCTCTCCTGAATGACTGAACTTCTCCTCCTATCTCTAAGGGAGAGTCCAGCCACCCTGCAGAGAAAACTCATTTCAGCTGCATGTTCTGTGATCTCGTCCTTTCGGTCACTACCCACAGTTCATGACCATAGGTGAGGGTTGGAACAAAGATCGACCGGTAAACAGAGCCTTGCCTTTTGGCTCAGCTCTCTCTTCACCACAACGGACCGGTACAGAGTCACCACCAATCCGCCTGCCCATCTCCCGCTCCTTTCTCCCATCACTCGTGAACAAGACACAGAGATACTTCAACTCCTCCACTTGAGGCAGAACCTCACTCCCAACCCGGAGAAGATATTCTACCCTTTTTCCGACTGAGAACCATGGTTTCAGATTTGGAGGCTCCGATTCTTATCCCCGCTGCTTTGCACTCGTCTCCAGTCAGAGCTGGAGATCACAGCTCCACGGGGCCAACGCGACCACGTCACCTGCAAAAAGAGCGGAGACGTGATCCTGAGGTCACCAGACCAGAACCCCCCCCCCTGCTCTTTGAAGTTCTGTCCATGAAAGCTGTGAACATAATCGATGACATCACTTTTATTTCAAACGCGATGTTGAAGGATACATCAGCTGATGCGCAATCAAGTGGCATGTCTGCGCGCTGGTGCTCGTACCTGCTTTAGAAATATCCTTTGTCACAATCGCGTGCTGTTAAAGAGGCTGCGCTTGCTTTATATTTCTGTGAAATCACGTTGTGCATGAGCAAACCATAAAAAAAGCACTCCCGTTAACGAATTCTGACCCTACATACAGTATTTATGTTTCCCATAAACTGCTGATGGTACTTTAGTGATTATCGGTCTTCATACATGAACATCTTGAGGAGTCCTTGTGGTTAAACCACCAGCTCCCATTACCTCCCTTTCTTTCTTCTTCTTCCAGCTTTTCTTTTTATCATCGGTTTCCATGTTCGGCTGTCTTCTGTGTCTTCTTCTGTCAAGCCAGCCAACCGCATATCCTCTTTCACCACGCTCCAGATACCTGCTCTTTGGTCTTCCTCTTTTCTTTCTGCCTGGCAGCTCCATCTCAGCATCCTTTTTCCAACGTAATCACTGTCCTTCTTCAACCCAGTCACTCTTCCTTTATCTCGCGCTTGTCTATTTCATCCCTCATCATCGTCACACCTCCGGCCCCGCTTCCTGTCCCTTGGTCATCACCGCTGTCTCCGAGCCATAGAGTTGGTTTTAATGCTTGCAGATTTTTTTAAGTTCTTAAATTCATAAATACTGAACCAATAGATTCTATGGAAGCAGAGGCTTTGAACTCTCCTCCGTTTGGGCCTGTTGATGGTATTTTGCAAACGGCTTGTACGGACTCAAGACCTTGGACCTTGGTTTGTCTGCAGGGAGTCTTGTCGGAGGGTTAAGACTAGGGTTGGGCACCGAAAAACAATTCCAAGTAGGACTCCGTTCCTAACGTCCGGTTCTGGAATCGTTTAGAAGATTTTGGAATTTCAATTCCTTTTTTCGGTTCCTAAATGTCCACGCTATTTTTTTGTTGTCGTTTGTTTTGTTTTGATTTACTGCGCTAGTGGCAATGTCACGTCCGTCACCGACGGGACTTCACTCGCCACAACATGTATCCCAAGAGACGCCGCTGCCGAGTTTGGCTGCATTTCATTCCGGGAAATGACGGCTACCTGGCACAGTGCAACATCTGCAGGAAGCGTGTTACTGCCAAAGGAGGGTGCATGACTAAAGCCGGGCATACACTGTGCGATATTTTAAATCGTTTGATTCAGCCCTATCTCAAACTGCACGACTAGATCGCTGAGTTCAGAAGTTCGCAGCAAAGTTCGTACAATGCTCTCACACTGTACGGCCCGATGCTCTGATGCGACTTGACTGCTTACACTATACGTTCATAAGACACGTCGGACTTCTGTATACCGGAACTGCAACGTCAAAAAAAGAAGTAGTAGAAGAAGAAGAGGAACCCGGAAGTGGGTGACACTGAAGATGCTCAATAAAAACAAACGCGCCTCCTTGGCAATTTGTGCCATTCTGTGTGGCGATAAATCAAAAAAGAAAAGACGACGTTGTGTTTGGACAAGGAATTGGCTGGGCAGACGTGGGCAGTACGGTCTCTCAATTCTTAACCAAGAACTGGAGGTAAGCAGCAACAGCTAAATATAGAACTTCAGACCAATACTATCTATACCTACGTTTTGGCTCTTTTTCTGTCTTTTTTTTTTTTACACCAATGTTCAAACCAGTCACAGTTAAATCCAGAGATAGGGTAATACTAGTTCACAGTATGTTTTCTGAGTGTCAATTCAACTTTAATTAGGCTTCATTTAATTATAAATTACTGTCCATAGTTAAGGACAGTAACTACTAGCCAAGTTGAGCTTCACTTGACTGGCATTCTAATGAGTGACTTCAACATATATCAATATCAAGTACTACTCAAATGAAACTTCTAGGTGCTTTATACAAAATTAGTTAAATATCAACCTTTTATTAATTCTACAGCACAAAGGCTTCCACCACAAATTAGTTTCAGACTCTTAAATGGCCAATAACATCATACAGTTATGACTATTATTAGGCCTGGGCGATAGAGCTGAAAAACCTATCACGATAGTGAAGATTCATATCATTCGATATCGATAATTATTGATCATGCAGGTTGTGACTAACTACATGTTGTGTAGTCGAGGGGGTGGAAGCAGCTAAGATGATAAAATGAGTTAAAATCACAATATTTTTGACCAACAACCTTGATATTGTGACAATATTGTCCAGGTGACTATTGGTGCTTTCACAAAATATGAGCTTTTTTGATAAATAATTATCAGTAATGTGTATATAATGAGAAGAAAATTATATCACTTTACTGCAGTGCAGCCTTTTAAACCAAGAAAAGACAACACTTATCAAAAATCTATCATGATATCTACTCTCATATCACAATACAATATAATATTGATATATTGCTCAGCTCTAACTATTATGATGCTGTATTAATATGGGATGTCACATGTCCATAGGTAGATGATATGAAAGGTTTTCGGGACCTTCTCCGAATGTCTGTGGAGGAGTTCAATTATCTCTTGGAGAAGGTAACTCCTCACATCCTCAAGAGGGATACACATCTGAGGAAGGCCATCAGCCCTAAGGGAGAGGCTTTCTGTTACCCTACGATTTTTGACAACAGGGAAGTGTATGCACATATAAATTACACTTCTGTGACACACTTTATTAAACTATATAATGGTGGAAATGAAGCAGGGTGATCGATCTCACATCAATTCAACGATTGAATTACATACATCCAAGCTACATCATGCATTTTTTCACCTTTCTAGATGAGCTACACTGGCCCATAACTATTCACCTGTATACTACAGCTATGTTGTGTTCTCCTCCATCCATCCATCAACTAAAATCTATCAATCTACCAAGATCCATCCTTGTCCACCTTTCCATATAATAACCATATATTAATCCACCTGACACCTAACACTTTCTGCACTTTGACAGGTGAAACCTTCAACTCACTAAGTTTCCAGTACAGGATTGGCAGCACCACCCTAAGCAGGATTTTTAATGGAAACATGCACAGCCCTCACCTCCGTACTGCGTGAAGATTACTTGAAGGTAAATTTGGTTGGAAATACGCTAATGTTACTGAACATCATATATCTATTTTCACATTTTCAAATATCCTGTTAATACATTTTTTAAACAAAAGCAATTCTCTGAGTCAAGGATTTATTTATTCAGTCTTTGTGTAAGGTGTAATCAAATAAGTTAAGTGATGTTTTCCTCCTGGGTCAAACTGACCCTGGGCCGTCTTTTCCTTCCTTCCTTCTGTCCATCCCTCCTTCCTTCCTCCCTTCTTTCCCCCCTCTTTTCCCTAATTTGTTCCTCGCTTCCGCCATCCTTCCTTTCTTTCTTTCTCCCTTCCTTCTGTCTCTCCATTCTTCCTTTCTCCCCTCTCTCTCCTTTCCGTTCTTTGTTCCTCCCTTCCCTTCCAACCTTCTTTCCTTCCTTCTTTCCACCATCCTTTTCGCTTCCTTCCTTCCTTCCTTCTTTCCCTTGGCCCTTCCTCCATCTTTCCTTCCTTCCTTCCTCCCTCCCTCCCTTCCTTCCTAGACTCAGGAGGACAACAGGAAGGTTAAGAAAGAAAAAACATGAAGTCAGACTCATTTGATGTGACACTTTGCACTTGTGTTTCACAGACACCATCGACTGATTCCGAGTGGAAGGCCATTGCCAGGGACTTTGAAATCAAGTGGCAGTTTCCACATTGCTTAGGGGCAATAGATGGTAAACATATCTTCATTCAGCCCCCAGCAAAGAGTGGAAGCATGTTCTACAACTATAAGTCAAGGTTTTCCATCCTACTTATGGCAGTTGTGGACGCCAGTTACAAATTTGTATATGCAAGCGCAGGCACACAAGGAAGGGTGTTCGCCCACTCTGACCTGAGAGATGCTATGGACACAGGCACGCTGAACTTCCCCCCTGTTGATACTCTCCCAGGCACAGATGTCATGATGCCGTACATGCTCATTGGTGATGAGGCTTATCCCCTCCGACCCGATCTCATGAAACCATATCCCTTCAGAAACCTCAACACTAATCAGAGAATCTACAACTATCGTCTCTCGAGAGCACGCCGTGTCGTGGAGAACGCTTTTGGAATTCTGGCCAGTCGCTTCAGAGTGTTCCAAACAACTCTGTGCCTGGATCCAGACAAGGTTGTCAGCATTGTTTTTGCATGCCTTTGTCTTCACAACTTCCTTCGCCACCAGAGATCTGACGCCTATGTACCACCTGGTTATGTGGATTCTGAAGACGCAAACCATGAGCTGGTCGAAGGAGCATGGAGAATGGAGGGAGTACTTCAGTCTCTGTCAATGAGCCGGGCAAGGAACCCCTCAGTGGAACCAAAGGAGCAACGGGAGGCCCTTTGCCAGTACTCATCTCACCTGCAGGGAGTGTGTCGTGGCAGGCAGCCATGGTGTAGGTAGATCAGAGACCAAAGTTAAAGTGATACTCCCACTGGAAACGACCTTTAAAATCCAGTGTGAATCAATCACTAGGTAACATCAATTGAATTGGGCATAGGAAAATGAAATTAAAATTTCCCATTCTTATAGCGTTAGCTGCTGGTTCACTGTTCGGTCTGTTGTACCATTTTCTTTCCTAATGACTGCAATCTGTGACTTCAAACAATAGGGCTATGGATTGATTCACACCTGATTTATCCTTTTTTGTCTCCTTTCAATTCAGTATTTTTGGTTTTGAAATGAAATGTCACAATATTTGCACAAACGCTATCTTTATTGAAAATGTGTTATGTTTTTAGAAACACTGTTTAGTACCACACAATCAGTGGTCTCTCTCACTTGTGGTAGATAAAAAATGTTTTTCTTTTTGTATAGAAAATAAATAAGTCAATAAATGAAAAAAAAAACTTTTGTAAATAGAAACAACAATAAATCTACCTAATTAAATAGATGGAACAACATTGGTGATCTCGTCTACTCGCCAGGCGAGGCGCAGTTCATCTCAAACGCACCTACTGCTTCTACTGTGCGATACCTTCACGAGGAGCGACCAGGATTTCAAACAAGTTTGATTTTCTTGCGAGCACACGACTTGTGATCGGGAGCTCGTCGGGGAGGTGTTAATCTCTCGTCGTTACCCCACGTATACTGCACGAAGCACGACCCACAATAGGGTCGAAATTCGGCCCGATCCAAAAAATACTCGCACAACTGGAAAATCGGCTCAAAATGAGCTGACAGTCGCACAGTGTATGCCCGGCTTAATATGGCAAAACACCTTCGCCTACATGGCATCACAAAAATAAACGTGTACCCTATTTAATTCACTGCGTTGCTCCCGCGCTCCCGTCGATTCTTCGACTTCAACAGAGCGTCCGTCTTCATCCAGAAACTCCTCGACGGAAATGCAACCAGGTATGCACACGCCGAGTGAGGCTAGCGTTAGCAGCAAGCCACCAGTGAAATAACGTGATGCTCCATTCATGTAAGAATAAAAAATGGCCTGTTGCCTTTTTTTTTTAATGAAAAAATTCTACTCTTAGATAAGTCGAGATCTGTTGACCTACACATCAAAGAATCAGAATCGAGAATCGTTTTGACCAGGAATCAAAACAGAGAATGGGAATCCAAACGATGCCTAACCCTAGTTAAGACAGCAGTTTGTTGAGCTCCATTGCTCCTTGTGCTGACATGAATATCCACTTTGATGCAAACACAGGTTCTGTTCCAGCTCAGAGCTGCTTTGGTTTATGTTGTTTTGGTCCCTAACAAAGGTTTTTCACACTTTAGCATCTAATAATAGACACTGAGTTGTTCTAACTCCAGGATGTTGCTTTAATAATAGTGTGTGCATCTTCTTTTAAAAACAAAAGAGGTGTTTCAGTGTCACCTGCTGGCATTTATGAAAATTATAAAAACAAAAAACAGGAGGTATGAATATTGTTTGTAACAACACTCATGGATACTGGACATCATCTGGAAATCCTGGTTGACACAGCACAGTGTTCGCATTTACGAACACTAACTGGTGTCCATGATGCCCTTTAAAAGTGGAGTTTGGCCATGTTAAGACACTAAACACCGTAATCTGTGTCCCCTGTGCACCGTGGTCCTCTACATAGGGGTGAGTATCGGCAGGGACCTCGCAATACGATATGGATCATGATACTTGGGTCACGATACAATATTATCACGATATATTGCAATATTCTACCCAGTTAATATCAAAATTAAAAGTAGAGATGAAAAATCAAGTTGCTGTATATGTTCATCAGATGATATTGATCATTCAGAGGACAAACTGAGTCAAACTATTTGCTTCAAAACAACCTATTTATTGTTTATTATTAGTGTTTTTGCACATTTAAGTAACCATTACAACATACTGACAGCATTATAACAACTTTAAAAAATCAATATTAGGAGCTGAAAAATCAATATTATATTGGGCGGCCGAAAATCGCGATATATTGTCAAATCGATTTTTTTTCACACCCCTACCTCTATGGCAGAAAAGACTAAAAGGAAGGCTTAAATGACACGGGGAGACGCTCAGGAACGGATTCACGTGGCGCCTGCCCAGCGCCAGCGCCTGCTTCACGACAGAGATCAGAAACACACAAACGCAACTGAAGGAGGTTATCGTGTCTGACATGGCGGCTTCATTGTTTTTAGGACACTTTAAATCTGTTTTGAGCTCATCGCTGCAGAGAAAGTTGACCCAGATGTGAGTTTATCGATCACCGTCACATCTGTATCTCGTTCCATCTACTTTAATTTCAGAACTCTTTTGGAAGTCAAAGTTTTGTTTCTCTAACTGTTTTTGTAAGATGCATCTGCGCTGAAATGAGTCAGCTCCAGCTGCTCACAAATGTCAGAGTTAAGGCTGGAAGAAACGGCCTTGATTTTTCTCTCTGAGACGTTCAGCGCTGATGCAGAGAGCAAAACAAAAATGACTCCTCGCCACCGAATGAAGCCATAAACAAAGACCGCTGTGTAGTTTCCGTCACCGCTATCTGAATGCCACAGCTCGAAAACAGAAAGGAGATTGTTTCTGTGCATTTCTGCTTTTGTCTGCAGCCGTGTGAAGATTCTTACTCTCATTACTTTACATAAAAGCAATGAAACACCTCGGCCGTGAAGCTGGACACTTTACTATAAAGCCTGCACAAATAACTCGCTGCTAAGTCTCTTTTTTTTTCCCCATCAAAGCTCATTGTCCTCAGTGGAATTATGCAATCATTGGTTTTCTGCTGTGAAACAATCTTACTGTTTGCTCATCAAATTGTAGAATAAGAGAAAAAAAAAGCTCTTTCTCTCCAGACTTTTCTTCTTTGTGTGTTTCATCAGCACATAAAAGCAATGGACGTTATGATACAATGAAGCAGACACCGAGGACTAACTGCAGAGAAAAGATAACAAAAAAAAAAACAAGACGCTGCAATCACAATTCACAATTACACAAAATACAGAAAGCAAGAACTGGACATGAATGAATGAATGAATGAATGAATGAATGAATGAATGAATGACATTCATTCCATCATGCACTGATTCTCACGCTGCTTTTTTATCTGGTATTATGTTGTAAGTCGCCATTTGCAAGAATAAATCCCAGTCAGGACTCAAATATGCTGCTGAGATAAACGCACCTGGTAAAAAAAAAGTTATTTTTCTCATGATTTATGTCTTTGAAAAGAAAAAAAAAAAAGGTGGAGGGGGGTGTTTAGTATCAGAGTGCTCAGACGATTTGTGGCCTGAGTAAAAAAATGGGTCCAATATTTCCCTCAGAGACCGTAGGGCCGAAGAATCAATCAAAACTCCGTCTCCGAGTTCAGGCACCTCTTTGAGAAGCGCTGCGTCACTTGGAGAGAATCGCGCGACGCCGTCGCAGGAAACGACTCTTCGGTGGGGCGTCTCACTTCGCGTCCCTTCTAATTGGACGGCGGACGAAGGGACGCGCTCGGTCGCCGTGAGTCCGGGTGAAATGGCCGTTCTGGCATGGTTGCACACGTGTGGACGATAAAAATGATATTAAACTCTGGCTGATGCACTGATCTCCAGTGAGTGGTTAAAAAAAACACAAGAATTTAATACTGAGTATGGTTTAGGCACAAAGGTTTGGAACAGTTATTATTCTCTCCGTGGATTTCAGTTTTACTGGGATTAAGTATTAAGTAGGGCTGGGCAACAATTACAATTTTTAATCGCGATTAATCGCATGATTTCCCTGATTAATCACGATTAATTGCATTGTAAAATCAAATAATGAATTCAAAAGTAGTGTAAAGGTCACTTTTATTTAAATGTTCTGCTGCAAAATGAACTAAAGTGTCATAACATTTGTTGTTCAAACACTTTTAACATCAGCATTTGTCAGTAACACATATTTAGTGTAAATCTCATCTTGAAAAAATGTCAAATAAAATAAAGCTTATTGCCACTGCCAGGGCATTAATGTCATCCTGTTTTTATGAAAAATAAAAAAAAGTCTACAAACAAAATCCTGAGCCACAATCAGAACATAAAAACAGGTAATTTCTGAGGTAACAGCAGAAACTTTTAACGGGGAGTTCAACTTGTCAGTTGTTACAAATAACCTTGTTTCTGTTGAATCCTCCGTCTGGGAGAACTTTAAAATCAAAATGTCCATGTTAAAGTTCTGTAACTTTATCAATCCGTAATTATCTGTGTATCATTTGTTTTTTTCCATTTTTAATTGTCAATCAAAAATAAAAAAAATTAAAAAGTGACACAAAAAAGGCCTGTTTTTTAATATTTCAAATTTAGCAAACAGGCCACGGGACTGAATTTGATTTTAATATTTTATTGTCTGGTTTACGTGACCCAGAAATGGCTTTGTTTTATAATCAAGGAACAGACTTTCTGTTGTCATTACACATCTGTGCCACTAGATGGAGGTGCACTGCAGTAACCAGTTAGAGAACAGCAGGACATTGAACACATGGAGCAGATCTGATGTAACATGGAGGAATGACACGATCGTCTTGAACAAAGGGGTTTGAGAGTTTTTTTTCAGACAGAATTGTTGATATTGCTACCTGAGTTGCTACCTGAACTGTAACGTAAACTGATTTTTACCGTTCTCCATGTCTGTTTTTTGCTTTTCCGCAAGTTTACCTGCCAATTGTCTTCCGGTTCTGCAGCAGCCAGTAACAAACTTTTCAAAATAAAAGCATGTGAGCAACATGCGTTAATGCACGATAAAATAAATGTCGGCGTTAATAAATTAATGCGTTAACGCGATAATAACGCGGTAACTTGTCCAGCCCTCGTATTAAGTCAATCGGTATAGCTGCACCATCTCTGCTCTTTTCTCTTAGTGTCATTTTTCTTTTACGATTAATCATTTAAAGACAAAACCACTGATTCTAACGGCTGCAATAGAAACTCCTGCTGTGATTGCAACATACCCCCTTTTTTTTTCTTTTTGCCTGAACTGTACGCTGCTCCTGGTGACAGAGGACTTTTTGATGTTGGCAGAAATGCCAGATCAAAGTCAAACACAAAAGCTCAGCCTGTGTGTGTGTGTGTGTGTGTGTGTGTGTGTGTGTGTGTGTGTGTGTGTGTGTTGAGTCGAGCTGCTGTGGGAAAGACAAGAGAGGATAACTCCCCTCCTTCAGTGGCTGACCTCCCCTCCCCTCCACCTCCCCCCAGGAGCCATCCACACATCTTACACGGTCTCCACGGATATAAAGAGATGAGATCATCATGGTGATGAGATCATGGCTCTCCACTTCCATTTCACTTCCTCTTTTCTTTTTTGCCTGACGACAAAGAAGTTGTTCTAATAAACATAATTATAATAAAAGCATTTCTAAATGGTTTATGAATTTTAGATTCTCAATACAGGACTGTGATTATATTCCATAGAAACACTGATAAGACAAATATCTCACCTTAATACACAGAAAATGACTCACCTTCATTGTCGTTTTCACCTTTTTCTATGTCACAACATTTCATGTGATTTATTACAACAAAGAAAAACAATGGGGAATGAAAAATACAGAAAAAATTATCAAATGAGATAAATGAGATACAGTGATCCCTCGCCAATTCGCGCTTTATATTCCGCGGTTTTAGTTATTCATGGATTTTTCAGAAATATATAATATAATAAAAAAAATCAAGAAAAAATCGTGGAAACATCACAGGATGTTGTGCGTGTTCTCTCACAGCGAGGAAATGTTGTGAGCCATCCTGGCCCCTTTAAGAAAGTGGCCTTATGGGTAATGGTGTGGCCTTATGGGTAATGTAGTGTGTGTTTACATTCTCTGTTAACCGACAGGAGCCCAACAATACAACCTGTGTGATGTTACAAGTTCCTGCAGTGCCAGAATAAAGTGCTCGTTTCCATGCAGAGAAAACCGGAGACTTTTTCTTTTGTTGTTGTTAGCGTGTTAGTCGCTAATTACGAGCCAAAAATAGTACAATACCAGCAGTTTGTTTACTACGGTTCAGAGACCAGAGGCTGTGAAGGTAACAGAAAGACCACAGTTGAGCCTTTGTCTTGTTTCACGCTGCAGTGTCTCGCTACTTTTTTTTACGGTTTTTAAACATATTTTTAAACACATTGTTTAGGCTCAGGGGCTCCGGCTCCAGTTCGCGGATTTTGATCTTCACGGGGGGGGGTGCCGGTCCCCATTAACGGTGAAAAATAAGGGATCACTGTACTGGAAAGTTGGAAGTGCAGCAGAGAAAGAGATGATCGAGACCTCAAGAGATGATCATTAATGCATCACTGTTGCAACTTCACAACTGAGCTGATGATGTCATGCAGACCACCTCTCTCGGTGAACAACGTGGAGAAAAGCTCGAAGCTAACAGATCGATATCTTGAAGATGCTCCTTCACAGTGACATGTTATGGATGAGACTGCCTGGTGTGAACAAGCTCCACAGCCCCGCCTCCATCCCTCCTACCACTCTCCCTGCAGGCACCGCCTCACCTGCTCTGTACAAAACCTGTACAAGGACACCGCGAAACAAGAAGAATGCATTCCCGACATTACCACCGCATCCTCGTGAGCACAACCAAGCTCATCCATTTTACTTGTCAGAGATTTCACATTCCTCGTGTCAGTTAACTTCTCGCTCTCCTTATGCTCCTGCCTGACATCACTCTTTAACTGGTCTGGATTTGGGATTTTATTTTCTCCATTACTAATGGGACTAATTGAACTAACGTTTCTCCATTACTAATGGAGAAAATAAATACACTGCCTGTCCAAAAAAAAAAGTCCCCACCTGGATTTAACTAAGCAAATAGGTCTGAGCCTCCTATTGGATAATTACTGCATGAGTGATTATCTTCCAGCTGGCAACAAGTTATTTAACTCCAACTGGTGCAATGAGTTGCTTCTCCTTTTCTAAACAACCATGTCAAAGACACATCCCGCGGTCGTGGAAAAGATGTCAGTCTGTTTGAGAAGAGTCAAATAATTGGCTGCATCAAGCAGAGAAAACATCTAAGGAGATTGTAGAAACTACCAAAACTGGGTCAAGAACTGTCCAACGCATTATTAAAAACTGGAAGGATAGTGGGGACCCATCGTCTTTGAGGTGGAAATGTGGCCGGAAAAAAAATTCTCAATGATCATGATCGGCGATCACTTAAACGTTTGGTGAGATCAAATCAAAGAAAAACAACAGTAGAACTCAGGGCTGTTTAATAGTGAAAGTAAGAGCATTTCCTCACCCACAATGCTAAGGGAACTCCAGGGATTGGGACTGAACAGCTGTGTAGCCTTAAAAAAACCACTAATCAGTGAGGCTAACTGGAAAAAAAGGCTTCAATTTGCTGGGGAGCATAAAGATTGGACTCTGGATCAATGGAAGAAGGTCATGTGGTCTGATGAGTCCAGATTGACCCTGCTCCAGAGTGATGGGAGCATCAGGGTAAGAAGAGAGGCAGATGAAGTGATGCTCCCATCATGCCTAGTGCCTACTGTACCAGCCTGTGGGGGCAGTGTTCTGATCTGGGGTTGCTGCAGTTAGTCAGGTCCAGGTTCAGCAACAGTATGAGCTCAAAGAACGAGGTCAGCTGACTACCTGAATATACTGAATGACCGAATGTGTGCTGTAATCAAAGCTAAAGGGGGTCCAACGAAATCTTTTTGGTGGTGACTTTTTTTTTTTGCCTGGGCAGCGTATGTATGAATTAGTATTGACACTAATGGACCATCAGTGTGGTCAAGATGACGTTCCTGTTGGCATGGTTACTCATAATGGATTTCAGATGCCGGCGTTATAAAGAGAACCCCCTTAATCAGCACAGCAACCAAATCACAGCTGAGACACGCTCTGAAAACAAGATGGTGCGTTTTGCTGTGGACTGACTGTCACTACATTAAAAATATCAGGCAGGCTCCAACAGTCGGCCTCCCTCTTATGAAGAGGTTGCACTCTAAGAGGCCATTCATGAGCCCAGCGGTTGTATTGTACTTTATGGGTCCGTGTGGATAATAGTTGTCGCAGATGCGGACATATGAATAAAAGCTCTTCAGGGATTTTTAATCAGTATGAGGTGGAGGATGCTGGCCTGACTCAGTGGTTCAGGCTCACGAGGACACTCGTGACATTGTGAGACAGCATCATGGAGCGCTGCAAACATATTTACCTCTGCCAAGGAGGTTATGTTTTTGCCGGCGTTTATCTGTCTGTCTGTCTGTGTGCAAGATAACTCAAAAAGTTATGGATGGATTTGCAACTCAGTCAATTGTGCAAATGTCTTATCACCAGGCTTCTCTGGGCTTAGCAAGTTTCTTATTAAACTGTCTTGCTACTAACTGAGCCAGGGTATATACAGCAATCTTTGAGTCAAATTTACTACCATTTAAGAGCTTTTTTACTACCTTCAGATTTTTTTAACAACCTGCACGACATCGAGTTGCACCAAGTATCAATCAGAAAGATTTTGTGACATGCATGTAGATTATGTCATCCAACACTTACTTACATCACATGGATGTCCAGTTGTTTCTTTTTGTTTGATTGGTTGAGGCTTTCGTCGAACATAATCACAAAGGGCCCAGCCTGGCTGATGTTTCACGTCAGCTCCTTTTTAGAAAATGCCCCGAGGCCAAATCGAATGATGTAACCAGTTTTGTCCTTGCCACAGGTGAACAACTTGGCTATATCGGAGTCAGGGAACATGGCGCCAAATAGCTCCCCTATTCCCTGATTCGAGTTCAGGGACTGGTGCTATGTAGCCGTGTTAAGGCACCACAGAGTCTCCGCCCGAAGCGTGGCATTGCCTCCCATCACAATCTTTAAGTCTTGAGTCGAGTCCACTGGTCTGGTCTTCTCGTGCAGCTGCAGTGGTGTGGTCGTTGGTGCTAGTGCTAGCTGTCGAGGTGATTGACTGTTGCGGCCCACGACCGCGCATTCCCCTCACGTGTTTCTCCGACTTCATGTGCGACCTGAGCGCATTAGCCCCCATCCAAATAATATTAATGATTTTGAGGGATACTTTACAGTATGCCTGCCGGTCGTTCCCGACGACAGGCCTTATCCAAGCTTGAAAGCTTGGATCCCGGAGCCTGGATTGGGAAAACTTACATTTCCCCATTTCTAAACTTTTTGCCACCCGCTAGAATTCGAAGAAGAGATACTGGTTCACTAGCACTGCTTTCCGTCTCCACTTGGACTTAGCTAGGCAGGACGATTTCAGATTTCTATCGACCAATGAATACAATGCATTGATATGATGTCAATATCAAGTTCATATCACACATTCGTTCTTGAAGTAGCAGTGCAAGCAATAAAAGTATTTTTTTATTTTATTTTGCCTATTTCATCAAAATGAAATCAGTCATTGCCCAAAAGAAAAAAAATAATACTTATTCTTTAAAAATAATACCTTTTGACCAAATTTATCACTTTTTAAGGCCATTAAATTTTGCATTTTTGATTTATCACTTCTAATACTTTTTAAAAAACCACGGACACCCTGTGAGCTCAATAGTATCGCCCGCTTTCTTCCTGCTTCACTAATCCCATTTGCCTCAAAAAAGTGTTCCAAAACTTTGCAATATTCCTCCCAGTTCTGTGTGTTCTTACCAGGGATGCAGCCATTTCAGCGTTGCTAGCTTCTCTAACTTCTGTAATTACTTCAGCCGCTTCTGCTCCTTCACGGTCCGACATTAGCCGAGAATCTGCGTTGAAGAACTCTCAAGCTGTTTTCTACCCTGACAGTGGTCTACGAACTCACCAGTTTCCTCGTCGCCAAATGTAATATCCTTGGATACGAGGACACAGGAATGTTGGTTTCTTGACTTTTACTGAACAGCCTTAATCATCACAAGTACAGAAACACTGAGCTGAACTGAACTGAAGGGCACCTGTACTTCTCTACTTCTACGCCCCCTAGGCTAGTCACTAAGAAGGCATGGTTCCCTCTTGTGGACATATTTGGTAACACAACCCATTTACCACATTTTTGATTACATTTTCAGGGGTTGTCAGAAATGTACGGAGCCCCTCTGGTGACATTTGATAAAAAATAATAACGCGTGGCCACAGGATGATAATGCGTAGCCACAAGATAGTTAATACGTGGCCACGAGATAATAACGTGTGGCCACGAGATAATTAATGCGTGCCCACGAGATAATTATAGTAGCCATTTCCAAGCAGAGATTGATTGTTGCTTGCTTGATTCGTACTTTAACCAACAAATATGGACACTTTTGACTTAATTTAATTTTAATATAGGAATGAAATACAATGACATTTTTAAGTCACTTGCAGTTAGGCATGGAGTATTGCTTAGCAAGCACTTAATTCGGCTGCTCTACGTATTAAGTATCTCGTAGCCAAGCATTAATTATCCCGTGGCCACACATGATTATTTTTTTTTATCAAATTTCACTAGAGGGGCTCCGTAGAAATGTGAAAAGGAAGAACTGATTTCATTTTGGGTGTGATCCGGAAGAAAATCTGAATTCTGGATCACTTTCAAATTTTCAATAACATTGAGGTCAATTTTTGTTTCTCAATATCTCTGTTAATTATTGCCCAAAACTCATGAAATTTGACTCAGGGATTGACAATGGTAACCTCTATAAATTTTCAAAGGCTGATCCGAATCTGATCCAGAAGGTGGATTTTATCGCAATCTGTTAATTGCTATATGGGGCAATTGTTGCGCTTGGCGGAGGTCTGTGTTCTCCGAGTGCTTTTCTAGTTATCTTTTTTTTTTTTTTCTCCATCCTTGAGTGGACAAAAAAAACTCTTCACCAAACTTTGGAACCCAAACAGACAATTAAAAAAGAACAAAAAAAAAATTCCCTTTTCCAGAAATGAAATCTCCAGTTGCTCCTCCACATAAGATCAAACACAATAGACCTTTATTTTCTCTCTCTCTCACTCTTTTTCTTATTTTTGTGTACATGTATAAAGTCTTGCTCCCATTCAGCTTTGCTATTTTGGCTCTACCTGACAAGACATTTCCATTTTTTCCAGGAGTTTCATATTTCCGGAGAAGCGCGCAGCATTACTTTTTCCACCTTCCTCTTTCCGTTTCCTCAAGAATGCACCCAAGACCGCAATAAATAAACCGACCAGCACACGCGACGTTCACGGGGCACGGGCTGCCAGCTCCTGCGACTCCAACACGGTAACGTCCCTCAAAGGCCGCGCAACATTCTTAATTAAAGGCATAAATTCTTTCCCGCTTTTTTTCTTTTTTTTTTTATGACAGAACTACAGCGCGGGTTTCTTTTTTTTTCTCTGTTTGCCCGAGAACAGCAGCCTCCATAAAAGCGGCACGAGGGAAAGGAAATAAACAGCTCAGAAACTCAGCTGTACTACGACTGCGAGTCCTCAAGGAACCCCATCCTGAGAGAGCCACCATTTACATATTGCTTTGATGAGAGAATGCATTTATTTGCCTCAGTGGGGGGAAAAAAATAGATATTTTTTTTTGTTGTTCCTCCTCCTTATTCATGTGCTTCTTGCCAAAAACAGAAAACTGACAGAGAAATTGAAAAAAAAAGAGAGAAGAGAGAATAAGATAAATAATTTATGTTCAGGTCACAGTGAAATTCGAGGGTTAATACAGACAAGTGTTTGAAGCTCTCGAGGCTTTAGACGCACAAGTTTTGTCGTGCATGTCGTACTGTACCGGTGATTGAAATCGGCATAATCCTATTTTTAATGCAACGCTCTCTCGTTCCCTGGGTGTCAAACGCTGCCGTTTTGTCAAAGCCCAAAGCGTCTCTGAAATAGGCACAAGGCATCCTTTGTTGTCGGAGCCCCGACGCACCGACGGCGCCGGCGTCGAATCCCGACAACAAACAGCCGCGCATGGATCGGAGGGCCCCAGATGTGGGCGCACCAGAGGAAGGCAGGTTGATGTGCAATAAAAGAAAAAGTTTGAATAAACAAACCGAGGCATTGCACAACCAGGAACCCCCCCCCCAACAAAGAAAGGAAGACAGTACTGGTGAGGATACTGAAGTTGACAACAGCAAGGATCAGATACAAACTAGAAAAGCACTCGGAGAGTGCAGACCTCCGCCAAGCGCAACAGTTCCCCCATATAGCGATTTACAGATTGCGATAAAATTCAGCCTCTGAAATTTGATAGAGGTTCCCATTGCCAATCCCTGAGTCAAATTTCATGAGTTTTGGGCAATAATTAATGGAGATATTGGCCACGGTTACATGATGTTTTTTAAATTCGGAATTAATTATTCCGAATTAAATGATTTAGAATTAAACTATTTTCCTTCGAGTTTACATGGAAATAGTAATCCTGAATTGAGGTTTACATGGAAAACACGTTTAAGGTTAAGGTTAAGGTCTGGGGGTTGGGAAGGGTTCTGATTGGATGGGGGGGCGGACGTCTTTACGTATTAACGTCTACCGGAAGAAAACAAACTTACTCGATTAGCAACAACATGGAGGACTACATTATTAGCATCCTTTTTGGATTTGTTTTGATTTTATTTTTGAAGCAGCAACACGACAACGTCATGTCAATGATTTTCTTTCGAAAACAAGCCCAGCGTGGAATATAAGCGTCATCGCGACAGACGGGCAAGGGAACGAGCATGCGCAGAAAGACCGGAATTAATTCAAAGCGGAATGAGTGTATACATGACCGTGGAATTATTCTATTCGGATTTAAAATCAGAATAAACCAGCTACTTACTTGGGAATTAAGTTTAATTCGGAATGGACATTTTCATTCAGAATTAGGTGTTTACATGGTAATTTTTATTCATTTTAAATCAGATTTAATTTTAATTCTGAATTAAGGAGGAATTAAACTTCCCATGTAAACGCACTAATTGAGAAACAAAATTTTCCATTGACCGCAATGTGATCCAGAATCCAAGATTTCTTCTGGATCACACTCAAAATGAAATCACTTCTTCCTTTTCACATTTCTGACAACTCCTGAAAATTTCACCAAAAATAGATTTTGATGTGATAAAATTCATGTTCTGAATCAGATCCGGATCAGATCTGGATCAGCCTTTGAAATTTGATAGAGGTTCCTATTGTCAATCCCTGAGTCAAATTTCATGAGTTTTGGGCAATAATTAACAGATATTGAGAAACAAAATTTTTGGCCCCATTGACCGCAATGTTATAGAAAATTTGAAAGTGATCCAGAATCCAGGATTTCTTCTGGATCACACCCAAAATGAAATCAGTTCTTCCTTTTCACATTTCCGACAACTCCTGAAAATTTCATCAAAATCCATCAATAGCTTTTTGAGTTATCTTGAACACAGACAGATAGATAAATGCCAGCAAAAACATAACCTCCTTGGCGGAGGTAAAAATAAACCTGAAAGAACGTCAGGTGGTTACTGTATTGATCCTCAGGTCCATCCCCTGACCTGTCACGTCTAAAGGCGTCCCTGGGTAGGACGCTGGACCCCACGTCACCCCCCACTGGCCCCCACTGAGGGTTGTGTCAGGGAGGGCATCTCCATCTCAATGGTGGCCCTTACAAGGGGGGAAAAACTGAAAGAAGTTGCGAGCGTGTGAAAACGTGGGAAGCCTTGACCAACGCAGTGCAGGTGCAAGTCAATCGGGAGCTCAAACCTTCGATGAGAACGTGCAAGAATTAAAGGCTACGCAGAAAGCACGAGGGCGGAGTTGTCTCGAAATGAAACTGTCAGCAGAGCTTAAAACGTGAGACGTGAAGATGCAGAGATTAGAAGCCAAAACAATGAGAAACCAAAGACACATCTTTAAAAGGTTTACATGTGAGAAACAGCAAGTAAAACCCAACACCAGCCCAATACTTGGGCTGTGGTCATACATACATTTCTTCAGGTTTATTCTGCAGCTCAGACTGGATTATCACATATCATGGTGTAAATGAACCATCTCTCTTCAACCACGTCCTTCCACGCTCCTGTTGAGTCTTCTGAGTCTGCCCTTGCCCTTTTGCCTTTCGTCTGTGTAAATACAAATTGATGTCTCCAAACAGCACCTTTATGAGGAGCTTTTGCCTTGAGACTAAAAGTTTCATTGGCTTTTCTTTTTTTCTTATTTCACAGCCTTTAATAAGAGGCTGTTGTCATTGAATGGGAAGAATAATGGGTCGGATAAACCGTTTCAGTCACCTGGCCATCTGAAATTTGTTGAAATCACCACAAAATCAATTTATTTATTTAGAATTAAGCAAGTATTTAATTAAGAAAAGATCATGATGAAATGAAAATAAAAATGAAATGAAAAATACTTTATTTATCCCAGAAGGAAAATTCAACAACCTACTATAGTTTTTTTTTGTGTTAATGTTAACATAATTCCCTGCAGTCTGAATAAAATCAGTGTTTTGGTCAAAATACAGCAGAGATGCAGTACAACAGCTCCGTTTCCATCCATGCCTTTGCAGCTCGGTTCTCAGCAGCTGGTTTTATGTCCCCTAAAACTGAATAAGCCAAATTTGCACCACCCTTCTTAGAGGTACAGTGGAAGCTTCATAATTGTACTCTGGACCGGGTCTGTGATGTCACAGTATGCTGCAAATCTGAATGGCTAACTGAACGGTTCCACCTCTCCTTCTTCGAGCTGGACACGCCCACCTGGTATGAGCTCAAGGTAGATCTTGGACACGCTGGTTGCATCACTGATGCAATAAAGTGCTGCTGTTTTTTGCTTTTTTTCATTAAATGTCCCCTTTAAGCTGTTTTGTCACAGTCACAACCCTTCAGCAGTGTTGGGCGAGTTCACTTTCTACACCAACTAGTTAAGTTCATAGTTCATAGAAATTAAAATTAACTAGTTCAGTTCATCATTTTTTTTTGTATTCTTTATGAATGTTGCTGCAAGCAATTATTTGTCAAAATGATTGCCACTGCCCATATACTACACCACCACAAACAGCAACTATTTTATCAATTTTATCTGTCGAAAACTATTGGTCCAATTCTGAATCCTTAACCAACCAGAGTTCACATTAGCATTGAAGGGACAGCCCATGTAAAACTGTAATTTTCGTTTCAGCTTCTCTCTACAGCAGCCGTTCCCAAACTTCAGAACACCAAGGACCCAATTTGAAATGTGAAAAATATACATGGTTCACCCAAACCTTTAATCACAACTGTGATCACCAGACAGGACTAGAAGCTATGATCTGATATTAATGTAAGGGGTCAACAAATAAGGTGACACTTGTCATATTAAGTTAAGATGACAGTAGAATAACACTTAACTGGTTTGTTTTATTACTTCTTAATCTTTTTTTAATAATATCATGAATATTTTACAGTAATTAAAAACATATTTTAAAAAAGATCGAGAATTTAAAACATTTGTTTAATTTTAATGACCTCTCATGGCCCACCTGCAGTACCACGACGGCCCACCAGGGGGCCGCGGCCCACACTTTGAGAATCACTGCTCTACGGTATGTTAAAAATATGAGGAAAAACTTGCTGCCAAATGGTCTTTATTATAAGACAAAAACAGGTCCCAGGTTTTGACCGTGCGTGAACACTGAAAGAGCGTCGTTCACAACTGCCCAAAATACTCGTTCACAACCCACGCTCGTTAAGGAGCAAGTGAGCAAGTTCAGTTCACGTTCGCACAAAATATGAACTAGCTCGTGAACGAAAGTTCCTTCAGGCACAGAGAATCCATATTTTTTAGAGAGTGGCATGTGAAGAACGTAAGGAAGCAGCTTGCGACCGAAAAGTTGCAGAAAGAGAGTCGGCATTGTGACGAGACTTGATGGACGGAAGAAAGCCTGAGCAACAACCATTCTGTTGATTATTTGTCACTTATTGGACATTTGGACATTGGACTAAATGACATTTGTTCTGAAATTTCATTCATCGTCTCATTAGTGGATGAGTTTTCACTTATGAACAATGCAGGAACTCCTAAGTCGTGTTAATAAGTAACAGTTGACACAGACTTACTTAATTTCAGTTCAAAAAGAAGGAGGAAAAAAAAAGTTTGTAAAAGTATCTGCAGCTGCAGTGCTATAAAAGAGTTTACTAAAACGAAAACTTCTGTCTGTCCCTTCTTGTTATATTTTCACCGAAGCAAACTCCCTGTAACAGTCGAGCACAGCGGCTCTTTTCTCCGAGCTGTTCAGGTTTGGTTGGGAGTTGACCGCAATGTAGTGCAGCCTCCCTCTGCAAGGCCGCCCGTGACGCTGCTTGAGGAGCTTCGCCGTAAATTCAGACGTAACAGAAGAAGCAGACAATAAAACAAACATTAATTAAAAAAAAAAAGATCTCTGACTTGAAATTAAAGCTGATTAATGACGGCGCCAAGTCAGGGATGTCAATAAGATTTGAAAACAATTTTTTTCCCCCCGGATTTTGTTTCGCTTGAAGGCAATTAAGTCTTATTATTTCTGGCAAGTTGTACAAAAACTCCAAGCACCGCCTCATAATTTTTACTTGGATAAATTTCCCCCTAATGAGTAAACATTTATTTGCATATTTGACACTAACGACCGATCTGTCATTCCTTAATGGCCTCATATGTCTCTAATTGGATGAGTGTGTGAAGCTAATTAATTATCAATTAGCCGCTAATGGTAAGATATTCATGAGCCCACAGCCTATTAGCTTCCAATAAATACTTACTAAGAGGCCTTGATTGCTAAGTAACTTGTCATCAACGTGCTCATCATCTGATAACTGCAGCGCGTCGTCTCTCGTTTCTCGCATTGCTTTGACAAACACAGAGTCAGACAGTGACGGAAAGATGAATGCAAATGTGCATCAACTAAAGAATAAAAGGAAAACTCGCTTTAACATTGTACGTTTTCCATTGCCTCAGCTCAACGACTGATCAGTCTGTTACCGACGTAAAACTGATAAAAATTACCATCAACTGGTGGTAAATTATGGACACAAGCAAAACAAACAACCCCAAAATAATGTCTTGTATGTAGATAAATTAAACAAATCTAGAATCTGATGCCGGCTAAACAAGAATTTAGGAGAACAACAGTGTTAAATCACCACTTCTTTTTAATTACGCTACAGATTGTTGCTGTTTTGCCAGATAAACGGTAACGAATGCAGGACTTCATTCATTTCATTTCATTTATTGATTCGTTCCAGACATGTCAAAGCAATCTTTTAAAGCATAGACAATTTTAACTGTATCATGAATCTATGTATCTGAAAATAAATATCATATATTTATAAAATAAAATATATAATATTTCATTAATCAATGTACACTGACACATGTGCATGACCCTAATTTAGAAACATATAGAACCTCTTGTATATAAATTGTAATATTAAATGGACATATTCCCCCCAAAAAATAAACAAAATTTATACCCTATGTATACACACCAATCTATATACATACACATACGTACCAATATGCAAAACACATATCTGGTTTAACATGTCTGAACGGGGTAGGAAGAAGTAAAACGTATTTAATCCTACCCCTTCTCCAATGTTCCATGATTACCCTTAAAAATTTATCTGGTTTTTGAGGCCTAATCCTAAATTTTAGTTGTAATTTCATATCCAGATAGACATAGACATCTAACTGCATACATACATACTGATACACACACATTCACACTACAGTACATACTACAATATATACTACAGTACATACTACAATATATACTACAGTACATACTACAATATATACTACATATATACTACAGTACATACTACAATATATACTACAGTACATACTACAGTATATACTACTACATATATACTACAGTATATACTACAGTACATACTACATATATACTACAGTATACTACTACTACTACAATATACTACAGTACATACTACATATATACTACATATACTACAGCATATACTACAGTACATACTACAGTATATGCTACAGGAAAAACTACAGTACATACTACAATATATACTACAGTATATACTACAATATATGCTACAGTATATACTACAGTACATACTACAATATCTGCTACAGCATATACTACAGTACATACTACAATATATGCTACAGGAAAACTACAGTACATACTACAATATATACTACAGTATATACTACAATATATACTACAGTATATACTACAGTACATACTACAATATATACTACAGTACATACTACAATATATACTACAGTATATACTACAGTATATACTACAGTACATACTACAGTATATACTACAGTACATACTACAATATATACTACAGCATATACTACAGTACATACTACAATATATGCTACAGGAAAAACTACAGTACATACTACAATATATACTACAGTATATACTACAATATATGCTACAGTATATACTACAGTACATACTACAATATCTGCTACAGCATATACTACAGTACATACTACAATATATGCTACAGGAAAAACTACAGTACATACTACAATATATTCTACAGTACATACTACAATATATGCTACAGCATATACTACAGTACATACTACAATATATACTACAGCATATACTACAGTGCATACTACAATATATACTACAGCATATACTACAGTACATACTACAATATATACTACAGTACATACTACATATACTTCAGCTGCTCAACAGTTTGTTCTCATTCTGTGCTCCAGTCCTGCACCTCTGATGTGCCTCCGTACCGTCTCAGATGGTGGCTTTTCCCGTTAAGCTTATGAAAGCTTGACTGGTTCCTCTCATCCCCGGTGAAAGGAAGCTGAATCAGGGACTCATCTATTCACAGAACATGTGTCCGCTGGTCTTCTGTCCATCCGAGCGTCACGGTCTGTGGTTTTGGATGCCGTTGTTTTTTTGTTCTGTGTTTTATTCTGTAAAGTGCTAGATGTGACCTTGCCTCTACCGCTCATCGCCTCCACCTCTGTTTTGTCAGTCTGTGCATGTATTTAGTCCCGCATGTCCTTCTCCCCTTGTCAGTCTGTCTGTTGTACTTCTGTTTTGACTCTCAGCCAAAGGTTGTTGTTTTTTTTTTTTTTGTCCTTGGGCTCTTTTGCTCGTTGCATCTGAGTCTTTTTTGTTTTATTAAAGTTATTTTAACTAGTCTTCTCCATTTGGGTGACGAACAAGCACCACATTGTGACTCTGACTTAATTACATTCTCAAAAAGTTCTAAATGGAGCAGTATTCCTGTTGAGATGTTTACATGGGTTGCTTTTCAAATATTCTTCCATATTGTGGATTTACATGTTAAAAAGCGTTTTGCATCCCTGCACTTCGCCTCCCCTCTTGCAGGAGCACATGCAGCCGTTGAAACAAGACAAAAAATGTCTGCACACTTAGATCCTTTTGTTCATTTAATAGCCAAGCTTTCGGTCAGAGACCTTCCTCAGGGCACAAACAGATGGAGCGTACAACAAACCAATCAATTAAGATTCATTAAGGTGCTCAGTCACACCTGCACAGATGAGTTGTAGTCCAAGTATGGGAGTTGTAGTTTTTCTGTTCTTCCTGGTTTCATATTTCCTCTACCCAAGGTAGCTGGCATTAAATTAGAGCACATGCAGCTAAAACGAACAGCTGTGACTTCTGGACTGTCAACGTAAAGCTTGAATACCTTCGTTCCTGCAGGTGGCCATTTCTCAAGCAAAAATCCAAAACTCTGTATGGGATTGAAGGTTTCCCTCCAGAGCTTAAAGCAACAATACCGAGCACAAGGGTGTTGGCATTATAACACCCTCTACCATTGTCTTTTGCCCCGATTTATTAACAAGAAGCTTGTGCAGCTTCTTATTTTGGTACTCTCTGTTTTTATATGGTATTTGTTGTCATCCTTAACATTTCCACATGAGCTGCCTCCTGAGTAGAGCTGAGCGATTTTATCGATTCTGCGATATATATCGATATTTTATTTCCTGGAGAGTATCGATTTTTCAGCCGCGAGTATCGATATAAAAGCTTGCAAGCAACAATTTGCACTGTTTAAATAAATGAAACTATTTTTCTCAACAAATCTTTTATTCATTTTGTCCAGCATTTGCAAACTGCCTGTCAGCCATATAATGTGTAATTGATGCTTTCAGTTCAATTAATTCAAACAAAGTCATTGGAACACTCACAAGATTTCACCAAAATCACTTTTTACCTTTAAAATCTTTCGGAAAATGATGTAAATGTATTGTAACATGAATATCGATATATATCGTATCGCGAGATTAGTGTATTGCTACAGTGAAGACAGTGAAAAAGTAACTAATTTTGTTCTTCTACCTGCTTAATAAAAGGGTCAAACAAATCAAAGTACATATTTAAGGGTTTGTTGGTTTTTAGAAAATGGTCCAACTCATCTGGAAAGATGTTTGTAAGCACATGAACAAGAGGGGATGTGTGCAAAATGAAAAAAAAAATTAAAAAAGTTGTGCATTTTTTTTAATGTCCCTGTTTGATGGTGAGCAACGTTCCTCTCTGGGGGGGGGGGGGTCGTTCATGCATGCAGCACATTCACAAACAAGTCTTTGTTCCCTGCAAAACTCATCCTCATATTCATCCCCAGTTTCGTATTCAAGTTTCTGATAATAACATGCTGAGATGTAAATATTAAAGAAATTAATTTACAGAGGGGTATGACCCTGACAGCTGCACGCTTTCACTAAACACATTCTGCATGTTCTGGAAATACTAAATACTAAAACTTTTTTTTTTTTTTTTAATGTTTTTTCCCCCCGGCGTGGATTTAAAGAACTTTGGAACAGAACTCTTCAGAGATTTCCGATAAAATGCGGCACTAAAAGGACGCAGCCTCACCTGCAAACAACCTGACACAGAGCTGATCAAAGGCGCCAACTTTTGAAAGTGCATAATCAAATAAAAGGAATTATTCATACAAAATGACACCAGGGTTCCAACATCTCCACGCTGCGAATGTTGCTTTTGAATTTCCAAATGAAGTGTTGTCATCTTTGCAGTTTGTGCGGTGCCTTTTAATCACCATCCTGCTCTTTTTTTTTCAAGTGTAAATGCAATATACAGTCAGAGGATAAAAAGTGCACCCTCTTTCTCTGAGGTTGCAAGGACCTCATAAAGTCCTCAGATGAACTAGCTCGTGTCATATCAATATTCGCTTCACAAAAAAGAAGCACAGAAACCGAACCGGTGTGCAGAAAAGTACTCTCCCGTCGCTTCAGTAGGAGCAATGAAGGTAAAAGAGCTGTGAGGCCATCTGTCCAGTCGGTAGAACTCAGTCGAAAACTGGGTCGTGCAGCGGGACGATGACCCCCCCTGCACACCAGAATAGCTCAAAAAGAAAAGAAAATAGGGGTGTTGCAGTTGTCCGGCCAAAACCTTAATCTGTTTGAAATACTGTGGCAGGACCTTAAGAGAGCTGTGAATAAATGAATACCAGCAAACCTCAAACACCTGAAGGAACTAGTAAAGACCGGGTCAACGGAACTGGAATCATGGGATGTACTCAGTTTTTCCTCACAGTAGTTTTTATTAAATAAGTAATGGCATGGAGCTTGGAAGTACCCAACTTTAAGACTTGACCATCTTTTTTAGATATGACGCTCTGATACCAAAAGTGTTCAGGTGTCAAGGTGAAGATGACATAAACTGGGAATTAATGTTGACTCAACCATCATCTGTCCCAATCAGCCATAATGTTACGACCAACCACTTATTAATGAGAAGGTCCTCTTCGTGCTCCCAAATGAGCTCTGACTGGTCAGAGTCTAAACATCCGACATCTGAGGGAGTCCCGCAGTATCTGGTGCTGAAGTATTAGCACCTTCGGGTCCTGTGTATTGTGGGTTGGGGTCTCCGTGAGCTGGGACTGGTTCCCACAGACGATCCACCAGACTGGTATCAGGTGAGTTTGGAGACGAGGGCCCCGATCGTACACTTCCCCTTACCCGTTAACACTAGCTGCTACCCGCAAATTGCAGGTATAGGAACCTCCGCTAACCGCTAACGCAATCTTCCGCTAGCTAAAGCCGCTACCGATTATCCCGACTCCCTTACTCACTTTGTAGGTGTGGCAATGGGCGCGTCTTTTGGTCAGTATCTTGCGATCGCGGGTTTAGGGGGACCATGTCGGCACGTACAAGAGCACGTCCAAATGGCATCAATGCGCGTCCACCTGATCACATGTGGATGTGCACAAACGCCTCTACCTCTCAAATTTACTCTTGTATAATTTGGCCTCAGTTGAACCCCTGAGAAAATGGCAGAGATCGTCTTAAACGTCTTGCTCGCCAGTTAAATCATAGATGACCAGGGAGGACATCGACTATCTGGGACTTTCAGGTTGCTGATAGGAATTGTCTGTGTAAAAATATTTATATGTATATATCAGTACAGAGGAGGAGGAGGGAGGAAGAGGAGGAAGCTCTACAGCAGAGTCCCAGAATGAGAGCATGAGAGCTGCTCTGATCTGGATGAAAAGACGCTCCATAGCGATTAGCGGGTAGCACAATCTGCTCTTAAAGGCAATGGCTACTGACGCACTGATTGGTTTAACAGGTGGAACGCCCTAATCACTCCTATGCATAATGTAGCAGGTAGCGCAGGTGGGATAGCGGGTTTAGCAAGGTGGAAGATTGCGTTCTTTGAGGGGGAACGCCCCTCCCGCTACCCGCTATCGCTAAATAGCAGCTTAAGGAGATCTGGCGGAAGATCGGGCCCGAGAAGTGAACTTCCCAGACTCTTTGTTGTGCTTCCTAAAATATCTTTAGAAGGTCAGAGCTGCCGAGGGAGCTAGCTACTATATTAGCTTAAAGTTTATATGTCTTTCACCAGTTTCATCACCAAACGCAGCAGAGTAAAAACACTTTCTACATCAGCGGCAGAAAAAAAAAAAATCTTCCATTTCGATGTTGCTTCCTTCCCTGGGAATGTTTTCATATTGTGGTAATCATAATTATTTCCATGCCCACAATTACTTTTACGACGATGTTCAAATTGCTGCAATAAAACAGGCCGCAAACGTCGTTCATCTCAGTATCAAGCGACTCAAACTGAACTGGCAGCAATCCGGCGATTCCAGCAACCGATGACGAATGTGAGGAATATGAACGCTTCAGATTAAAAACATAACTTCAAGGCATTGAATTTCCACTCGCTCGTCGGTTTACTGTACCTGCCTGGAACTAATGGAGTCTAATTAAACAATCCCACAATGAATCTTCCCTTCATGAAGTCTGCCCTCAGTTTCTGTATCACTGCAGGGCACCTTTGAGATTTATAATAATGTATTCTAATAAGAAGTGCTCCTATAAGTCACGCCTCCTATTCTTGTAAATATTACTGGTTCCTCATAAATACTCCATGTGCAAGTGTGTTCACATTTATATAAACTGAGGAGGAGTACTATTTACAGACACCTCCAGGATAAATGAGTACTGTCCAAGCCTGCAGGGACCGTTCTTGGGTTATAAAAGGAGTTACAGCATTGTTGTCCAGAGTGGCAGATTGCTTCTCATTCGCTCTGGTCACAAAAAGCCTTTTCCGATAAGTGATCATGCGGAAAGGAAAGACTGTAAAATGGACAGCATTAGTAAAATCTGAAATGGCTGTATCAGTGAAAGTTTTTGGTTTTTTTTCCTGTTTGTCTCTACATACACATCGAGAGCCGACAGGAAGTCAATTGAGTGAAGGATGTCTCAGACGTGTCGTGGCTCCACCAGCTCAGCAGGACGGAGCTGCTTTATTTCCCGCTGCTCTTTCATGGAGCGGACTGAGGTGGCGGCTTTTACAGGAACGAACGGGGCGCCATTTGTCTGAGCTGCTGCCACATTCCTTTTAATCAGTGTTGTTCCGATTCCGATACCAGTTTCGGAAATTGCTCCGATCCTGACAAAAATCGGCGAGTACGGGAGTCCAGGCAACATTAAATACCAAGTAATTTACATTAAGGATTTATTTACAGGTTACTTTGTTACACTACCAGCAGAAAGAAACTAGGATGAAATTCACCGAATTTTGTCGAAAAACATTGGAAAATTTCTGCCCTCGAATTTTTGTCGAAAATTCATTCGTTCTTTTGTTTCAAGCCGTGAGATTTCGCTGCATTCTTTGATGTGGTCATGCAAATTATAGCTTCAAATTATCATTCAACGAATTTTCGTGGTGAATGTACCACTAAAGTCCGAAGAAAAGTAAGTTGAATAAAGCTGTAATTGTTAAGTTTAAAGACTTTATTAAGATACTACAAAGAAAATTTATTTTAGTTCAATCGTAATACTGTTTGATACTGTTCTATTTGGAAATGAATATAGACATTAATGGCTTGGATTTGCTGTATTAATTCATGTTTTACAACAATGATAATTATATTACAGTCAGACACGGTGCAATTTTTTTTAATATCATACTCAGATTGGTAGTCGGTATCAGCCGATACTCACAGCTCAAGAATCGGAATCAGAATCAGGAGGGAAAAAATGGTATCGAAGCATATCTACTTTTACTTACCTCCACCAAGGAGGTTATGTTTCTGCCGGCGTTTATCTGTTTGTCTGTCTGTGTACAAGATAACTCAAAAAGTTATGGATGGATTTTGATGAAATTTTCAGGAGTTGTCAGAAATGTGAAAAGGAAGAACTGATTTAATTTTGGGTGTGATCCTGAAGAAATCCTGGATTCTGGATCACTTTCAAATTTTTGATAACATTGCAGTCAGTGGGGCCGAAAATTTTGTTCCTCAATATCTCCGTTAATTATTGCCCAAAACTCATGAAATTTTACTCAAGGATTGAAAATGGGAACTTCTATCAAATTTTTAAGGCTGATCCAGATCAGAACCAGAAGGCGGATTTTATAACAATCTGTAAATCACAATGCGGGGGAATTGTTGCACTTGGCGGAGGTCTGCGCTCTCCAAGTGGTTTTCTAGTTTACTCTGCTAGAAAAACTTTTTCTGTACTGCTTTTTTACTTTTCTAAATGGCAAAATACCTGCCTTTTGGGACTAAACTGTAATTTGCTGTTGAACTATTTGCACTATGAGGCACATTCATCCATTTATGCAGCAACTCTTGATCGAAACTGAACTGCAGATACACGCGACGGCCCTATCACTTCCAAAAAGTCTTAAAGGAGATATGTTATAACCATTTTTCAAAAGCTGAAACTATTCCGTGAGGCCAAAACACCAAAAGCGATGAAGTACAACCATGTCCCAATGTCATTTCGATGAGTTTTAGGATGTGGATTCAGCCCCACCGCAGTCCCATTCAGAGCTTTGTAGATCCGGGCGCTCCAGCTCCGTACCACGATCTGAAAACTTGCGTTAGGTTGATTGGCGACTCTTAACTGGTGGGTGCAGAAAACAGAAAACAGTTGGATGCAACACCCTTAAATGGAGACAGATGCGTCTGTTTTAATAGGTAACAAACATGGAGTGGGCTCTTCTGTTCTAAAAAGGTGCCTAAAAACAAATTTCCCCAAATATATTGTACATCCAACGCTGGAAGATCCAGCGGCTACTGAAAGAGCGCAAAAGGGAAAGAACGAGACAGAAAGACTTTTCCTTCAGCTGTGCAGACAAAGCAGCTCTTCTGTCAGACGACTTGATGCGCTTTCACTTGATTCTTTTATTTACAAGGAGAAAATGATGAATATTTGCTGAGGTTTATTACTCTGGCTCAAAGTCTCAAAGGTTGATTACAGCTACTTAAAACACGGCCGAGGTAACGGACATCCCACTGTTCACCTTAGGATGGGAAGTTTGTTCCTTCTTCTTTCTTTTTTTTTCCCCAGACCTGTCAGTCATCTTGACAGGCTACCATCCTGCATGGAGCTGATGTAAGTGGCATCTCCGGAGCCTCAGCAGGAGTTTAGGAAGCAGATGCCGAAGTCAGACTGAAAGCCAGAACGGAACGAAACAACCTTTTTGCCTTTTTTGTTTTTCTTCTTTTTTTGTGCTTGTCTTTCATCTCTTGCTTCCTTGCTTATCGGAAATGTTTCCTTCACAACCCGGCAGTCATCAAAAGGATGACAGTGGATTTATCCCTTCAAAAAAAAAAAAAAGGCTCGCGGATAAACGGTGATTGATTATATGTTCGCGTAATAGACCTTTTAATATGAAAAACTTTCATAATGCCACTTCGGCTCGGCAAAATCCATAATGTCATTGTGGAAAATGTCACCGGCGTGTGCTATTAAGCGCCGCACCGGTTAACAGGTACAGCAGCCCGTATCGATCCTAACAGGTAACTAAATCTACCTGTCAAAATAACGCCTTGAGCTTAGAGCTAATATATCTTAGCAAGCACCTATATACCAACAACAGCTATGAACTGGCAAGGCAGGAGTGTTGGGGGGGGTAACAAGCCCGTTGTTTGGCCGACATGTCACATGAATCAAGCCAATTGTATGATGGCCTTCCCCGCCGCGGAGGAATCGTAAACACCAAGGTCAGCCGCCGCCGTGGATGGAGACATAAATGGGTCATATATATTGTAACAAGGCCGCGGTGGTCAGCGCAAACACGACCCTGAGAGCAACCTTGCTTGCACTCCCCCCCCCCCCGCCAACAAGCCTCATTTTCCCAGACTTCTTTATTGCTCGTTTCTATGGCAACAGTCTGCTCCGCGGATTGGCTTCTTTAATAGCCGATAGCCGGCCCGCTCTTATAGAAGCAGAAAAGGAGAAGCAAGGGTCTCGCTTCGTGATATTTTTATGGTGACTGGAATGCTGAGCGTCTTGATTTGCTGCCCTGTTAGCTCCAAACAACAACCCCCCCCCCCCCCCCGGCCGAGATACACACATCAGCGCATACTCGGCGCCCACCACCCCTCACCCCTGCTCAGGTCTCAGGCAGGGCCGGCCCACTGGGGCCCCTGGGGGCGGAGAAACAAAGATAATAATTGGCTCCAGTTTATCGCCGGCTGCACTTTGCTCTCCACGTACTTGATCTATTCTTTTGGTGGCGAGCGGCATCAGCCGGAGGAGGGCTTCTCCTCAACCAAAAAAAAAAAAAAAACGATGAGGTCATCCATGAAATATTCCTCAGGGGCTCAGGGACGTTTCGCAGATGAGCGGCGGGAGATTTATCAGGTGGTGGATGAGTGAGTGGTGCATGAGAGGAGATGCGATGATTGCCCGTTGTGCGTTGTTCTGCTCTCGACGTTAACGCGGTCCCGTTTATCAAGCGGGCCTTCCCGTGCACCATGGACCGCCAGTGATTTCTATCATTTCATTACAAAACACCGAACTGCTCACAGCATTTTTAAAATTCAAGGGATTTCCTCTGCTGCTTTTGTCATCCCTGGAAGAGAGTTTGCCAATTTTACTCATCACCTAACTTGACGCAGCTTTGATGACACAAAAATGGACGCCGCTGTCCTAAAACCAATCTATGCACGTAAAGCATAGTTTGCACCTATGTATACTAGGAATGGAACGGTTACCGGTATTACGGTAAAGTGCGGTAAAATTTTGGGTGATGTTTGACTTCATCTCATTATTGCGGTCGATTAGCGGGATATGTAATATCAGCCTCATTCAAGTCTTGCGAGCGACTTGCAACTGTGTCTCGAGTGAATATGTAGCTTGTAACATCGGCATCGTAACGTGAGCATGGTGGAAAGTGGTGATAGCACGCAGAATGTTTACCAACCCACGAAAAGTACGAAATCCGAAGGTCTGGGCATATTTATTTATTTTTAAATGGAGAGAGACCACTAGTGGAGGAAAATTATCCTGTCTGCAGAGCACAATGCAAATTTCTCTTTGAGATGAATAAAGTATCTATCTATCTATCTATCTATCACTTCTTTACATTTTATTGTAGTTTGTACAAGTGATGACCACGTATAAGTCCAAAGTGTATTTCATCTGAAGTTGCACTTTAATTTTTGTTCCTGATAATTGTTCATTTAAACTTGCACCAGACAAGTAACTTTTGTTCCTGTTATTTATTATGTTCATTATCACCTCCGCCAAGGAGGTTATGTTATGTTGTCTTCTGTCTGTCTGTGTGCAAAATAACTCAAAAAGTTATGGATGGATTTTGATGAAATTTTCAGGAGTTGTCAGAAATGTGAAAAGGAAGAACTGATTTCATTTTGGGTGTGATCCAGAAGAAATCCTGGATTCTGGATCACTTTCAAATTTTCGAATAACATTGCGGTCAATAGGGCCGAAAATTTTGTTTCTCAATATCTCCGTTAATTATTGCCCAAAACTAATAAAATTTGACTCAGGGATTGACAATGGGAACCTCTATCAAATTTCAAAACTGATCCAGAAGGCGGATTTTATCGCAATCTGTAAATCGCTATATGGGAGAACTGTTGTACTTGGCGGAGGTCTGAGCTCTCTGAGTGCTTTTCTAGTTTAAAATAAAACCTCTTTCTGTGCCAGTTGTTTGCCCTTTTAATGTGAAAGTTTCATTTTGATAAGATTTTTGGCTTCTAATGTTTGAGTATGACAAGAAAATCACAAAATATATGTGTTTTTTGGAAATTTCTACAGTAATTAGGAATATCGCGATAATATCGTAAACCGAGATAATTTGGTCAATATAATCGAGTTATCAGATTTTCCATATCGTTACATCCCTAATGTATATTTATCCAGAGTGAAACAGAAGAGATACAGAAAAACACATCTGGAACCAGTGGCGGGAGGTACAGAGGAAGCATGGCGGTGTCTCGCTGCAGTGAGGCAGTGATGCCAACGCCACGCGTATATGCGGCGTATTGAACAGGACAGCAGAAGAGTTCATGTTCTCTAAGAGGATGTTTACTGTCGCACACAAGCTCAATCAAGAAGGTCCTCTAAAACTCAAAAGGGAAGATGGCTCCAAGGATGCTAGATCAGTGCTTCTCAATTATATTCTGCTCCACGCCCCGATGGTTTGTTCACTTCATATCTCCTGCTCTGTGCTGTGCGCGCTTGTCCGTGCAAAAAACCCGACACAATATAGCTAATACTCCCTGCTGCACACTGTGATGATGAGACTCCTACTGGAGTATATATGCAAATACATTTTTTTCCAGTGCGCACCGCACCCCCCCAAAGGGGTCGCGCCCCCACTTTTTGAGAAGGACTGTGCTCCAGAATGAAAGAGCGATGATGCTGCTGGATTCGGTGGCAGGGCGGCGCCCAGCCAGACAGATGTGCAGCGATCCTCAATGACAGAAACATCTCGAAGGCGGCTGGTAAAATATCAAAGCCTGAAAGAGGAAGTAGAGAAAAAAAAAAAGAAAAAGAAAAGATAAAAACAAAAGCAACAGTACTTCAAGTGGTAACTGGGGCACCCAGAGCTGTGACCCCCAAAATGAGGGAGCATTGTTTGTCCTAGAAACAACTGAGATGCTGTGAGAATCTTCCAGCTCCAACCTGGGCTCGAATGAGGAACGGGCCGGTGGGGCTTCCTGCCAGCTCATTACTTTGTCATAGCAACCCAGTCTCCCAGTGGAAAACACAAAATTAAAATGATTTGCAGAGACGCAGCAGAGACCATTCTCATCCACCTTTTTTCTTCTCCTTTGATGAAACTTCATTTTATCTTTCATCATTTTAACGTTTACATTTAACAAGTGTCGCTAAATTTAGGATAATTTGCTATTTTATGTGATGCCACAAACCCGTCTTGTTTATAACTTCTAAGAAATGTCTGGAACCAAATAGCAAAAAGATAATATTCTGGATTCAATTTCATTCTATTTAATTCATTTATTCTTCCAGTTGCATGAACAAACCGAAAGTGCAAAAGGAGTAAACAGCATGTAGTTAAATTCAAAAACCCGTGGATATATGACACTTGATTACCTCGTACTGATTGTGAAAATTAAGACATAATGGAAACTGAAATTTTGGAGGGAGAGAGAGAGAGAGTTGGAGGGAGAGTGAGGGGTTAGTGGACTGTCACAGCTGCCTTTCACAGATATAAACCCACATCGTATCAGACGCTGTGGGACATCAACTGTTTTCATGCCGTCTCCTTTGCTTTTATTCACATTTTAGCTGTTGTCGATTTTTTTCATGCCGCATTTGGACGGTAATTCGGGGTGAACGGATGCTGGCTGTGAGGGCGACATGAGTAGGGCGGGCGGGTTTAAAAGTGAGGGGTGAGAGGGGGCACGCTCAGAGGACGGGCACGTGGACAGCGAGGACAGATGGACTGAGACATATATGGGAGATCCGGTTCTGGACGTGGATAAAAGGTGTCGGTGAGGCTCTCCAGAACCCAGCGGCGCCGTGTCTCTGAATATTTAGCGCCCTGACAGGATGAGCTGGCTGTAAATCAAGCAAACCTTGAGCTATTTGTTGTGCTTGATGAAGGGTCGGGCCGACGCCGCGCAGGTATTGACCTTTTATTAAAAACCAGATCAGGTTCAGCCTCCGCCGTCGACCCCAGACGTGATGGATACGACGCGGCTTGACTGATGGCATATTTACAGCGCGGCCGATGAGGCTGGTCGTCTGGGACGAACCCTCATAAATGAGTTCAAAGATTGGCGTTGGAAATAATTAGCCAAGCAGGAACATGACATCCAGTTTAGTCATTACCCGTGACTGTTTTTATCTCTGCTGCTCTGTCCAACTTTGCTCCTTAAGGCACGTTATTGAACTGCACTTTAGACTTCCTTCCCATCAAAAAGCCACACTATTAGTGCCGGCCGCTGTTGCGACATGCATTTGCATTTAAAACCTCTTCCTTACGCGGAGAGTGAAATGAAATACATAGCGGCACAAATGGGAAAAAAGGTCAGCTTTAGGCTGATGGAGGTAATTTCCATCTAAACAAAACACATTTCCAACAGAAAGCAGTGAACACATAATAAAAAGAAGCAGCAACTACGTCCCACGAACAAAAGGCTGCTATCAGCTGAAAGCCAAGACTGCACAGATCCCAGAAATGTAGGAAGGACCGAAACAGAAACCACTTAACCACCAGTAAAAGAGAAGAAAAAAAGGGAAAAACAAAACAACTTTCCTTTCTCTTGCTAAATTCTGAATCTGAATTTTTTCCTACCTATGATGTTTTGTCATCTTAAATCAATTTCATGTGGAAAACTCCACTTGGTTCATTTGATACTCGATCTCTGTGACAAAATTAAAATCGTTGCTTTGGTTCTCGCAGATTGTTTTCCATCCTGAAGCTTTCTGTTCCACCATGAGAAGAAAATCATTAAGAAGCGGCCCGAGTTTTGCTATTTTTATCTCCTAGGTCAGTGGTTCTTGACATTTTGGGGGTCCTGGACCCCCAGAAATAACTGAAACTGCCTTTTAAATTGCATTATGGCATTTATTCACTCTTTGAGGCAAATATGAGCTTTCAGTTGTAATTTCCTGAACAAAAAAAGATGATAAAATGATAAAAACACAGAGGCTGCAGAGGGTCCAAATCAGTTGCTGTGAATCCCAACATGATATATTCTTCTTTATCAAATGTCTTTTTGCTCTCTGTTTTAGTTTTTTTTCTGGTGGCTGAGTGTTGCTACATCTGGACAAGGTGGTCTTTTTCCCCCTCATCTTCTTCTTCGTGTTACTGTTTATCGTCTTCTTTTTTTTAAAATCGCAATGTCAAGTACTAACTTGAATCTGCAAGTTAATGACCCCCGCACACACAGCTGCTTTCAAATATTTCACAATAAAAGCATGTTTTAAAGAAATGACTGGTGTATGCTCAATGAAATGCTCGGTTGCTCTTAATTTGAAAAGGATGCAGATTGTGTTAAGTTTGTATTAACACTGTCATCAGTAACTTCAATAATGCAAATAGGTGCAAAATTTCCTATTAGAATACAATGAATAACACTCGTGAAAGAGAAAAAGAAGTATGTGTTAATGCAATTCAATTCAAGTCAATTCAATTTTATTTGTATAGCGTCTGTTATATGCTTCTGAATGAAATGACTACATAAACAGATGCAGGTAGCAGCACTGAGGTGAGATGGTCAGAGGACTAGATCACCGGTCACCACGCCAACCCTGAACACATCTACAGACACAGATGGAGGTAAACGCTGGGATGGACAGAGGAGAGAACTGCAGGTCAGCATGCAAACTCAGGAAAATCTGGCCGTTACTCGCTGCAGTTCAGGTAGATAAAGGTCCTGGTCACATTTGAGTAATATAACAATCTATCTCTATTAATGTCAGAGGATCTTTTTAAAAAAAATATATTTCATTATCACAGACCCACAGACCACTTGCAATTTATACCACGGACCACTAAGGGTCCGCAGACCCCCGGTTGAGTATCACAACCCAATAGTTTTAGCGAGTTGCTCTTGGGGCTTTTTGCAGACGCGACCACTTCAGGTGAAGAAAGCAACGAGCCAAGTCAAGCCATACAGAACAAAGATAAAGTACATGAGGATTCTTAAGCGGGTGCATGTGACCCGGGAAAATAAACCTTTAGACATGGTGACAGATGCTACAACTTCAGCCCAGACTTGTGATCTCTCTCCAACCCTGACCAGGTACTTTAGACGGCTAAACCAGAGTCCTGCACGGGTCAAATTTTCACAAACCGCACCCACCCGTACCCGTCATACTTCATTCCTGACCCGAACCGTTACCCGACAAAATTCAATTTTAAATTCCGCACCCGACCCGAACCGCTATAAATAGACCCCTTACCTGAACTGTACCCGAGTTAAAATAAATCAGAGCCAAAATGAAATGCAGACGTTTATTGCCGCAACACTAGGCAAGTGAAATAATGAAGTTCAGTGGCCTACACGTTGCTTTAACATAGAAACAAAAATGTAGGCCCTATCACAGTCAACTCTGAATTTGGGGATAGCCGTGCCGTGCACACATACGAACTAAAATAACATGGGCTACCCTGCGCAAAAGTAAAGATACATCTGCCTACCTATACAGGCCATTTAGATGCGATCACTCAATGGACAGGAATTCCTACAGGTGGACGCAGAGGTTGTAAATGGCAGTAGATTTTGTTTTTGGTGTTTAGTTCTGCCACGTTATTTTTTGTGCTTTTATTTTGAAGAGCACAACTCGCACTTTGCTATTGTGCTTTTATTTTGAAAAGCACCGCTCGTACTTCGCTACTTCCTGTTTTGCCGAAGTCAAACTTCTTGCTCCCGTCTCAGAAAATGACATGCTCACGTTGCTTCAGAGCTGGTAAAATATGCAAACGAACGATTTGTTTCTTGTATACTGTGTCGGTTATTTCATTGTGGTTCGCTTCGTGTTTTGTGTTTGTATATCTTGTGTAAGTAGTGTTACCGGGAGGTGTGTGTGGTAGACATGCTGCTAGCAGGCTGAGTTCAAGCTTAGCGCCCTTGGAAAGCAGAAGGAGGTAGGAGGAGGCTAACGGTGTATCCCTTGTGAAACAAGTTTATTTATTTGATTGTTTAGTTGATTTATTTACATAAGAGCTGTAATTCATTACTGTTTAAAACTGAGTATTTCATGTTATTTCATGTAAAATTCATTATTTGAGTTTACTAAAAATTATTGTTTATTAAGTTAAAATGTGAACATGATTTATGCATTATTGTAAGAAATATAACACCACGGCATTTGTATTTCTGTTTTCATAGTTTTCACGGTGTCATAAGGTGACAGAATGTGTCACAAGCCAGTGGTGAAAAGAGAGGAGAGAATTAAAAGAACACCAGTAGAAGCTCTCTGCGGGCTGCTACAGAGATAGCCAGTTTTTCTGTAGTCATCCGTCCACATTTCTAAAGTAACGGCACCGTTGTGCTCTGACAGTTGCATTTCGAGTTCCGGAATAGTTTGCTGATGAATCTCCTCCGCATATCTGGTCACTCCACGGGAAACGGTGGTGGGGTCAGGCAGCAGTTTAGCATCAACACGGCCAGCTCGTGCACCAACATCAATAAGCCCCTGTGCTAATGCAAAAAAGCCCTCGCCATGTTCAGTTTCAAAGGGTCTAATATCGTTGCAAACAAAATTCATGCACAGTTTAGTTATAGCGTCTTTGTCTTCTTTGCGAGGCACCTGCAGTAATGCCGTCTTCTTAACAAAATGTTCAAGGACAGACTTGGATGGGTTTTCAAAGCTAGCACAGGTGTCGGCATGCTTCTGGAGAGAGGATGTCCCACACTTTCGGCTGTCGTGCACAAACACTTTAAGGCATTTCTTACAGGCAGTGAAGCCTTCAACGATGTTGTTCTCACTATCTGACACACATCCAAAATACTTCCAAACGTCTGATTTTAGTTTCGTGGAGGTATTGGCAACAACTTTGAACTGTCCATTAACTAACTTCTTTTTCAGCTCTTCCGTGATCATTTTGAATAACACTGCAGGGCATTGCCTGACGTGAAAACAAAAGTTGCAAAGATTCCTGGGAATGCGCGAGCAGTTTACAGACAAAAAAAAAAAAAAAATCTGATTTTGCTTTTTAAAGAGGGTTTTACTTTTTAAAGGCCGTTTACAATTCACAACAATATAGGCTTTTATATTTAAATAATATTTATTTTTGTTGGCACATTTTGTAAACCCGCAGTCAGACCCGCGCTCTGGTTCTTCCGACCCGACCCGACCCGGCATCCGACACAGGCTAAAATGTTTCACCCGTTGTATAGAATGTAACGGTTCACCCGCGGTACCCGAACCTGTGCAGGTCTCTGGCCTAAACCCAATCAAACAGCAAGTGAAAACAAAACTCAAATTCAAAAGCGGAACCAGAATTCCCCGGCTGGCATCAGACCGCATCTCCCCCCGTAGCGAGTCCCAGATGCTACTCAGCCGCCGCGCGGCAGACCTCAGGGAGCACGTACGAGACACGTGTTGCTTCAGAAACACTGTCATGTGGGATCTCATGGCACGTCCAAATAAAGCATGTAGTTACTCAGTTTGTTGACACTTCATTGATTTTTGAACTTCGACACTTATCCAAACCTGTGACCACAGTTTTCGTTAATACTCACTGTGTTGGTCTTAACCTGCACTGTCACACAAACTGCACGCGCTCAGTTGAGACTACAGGTCCATGCTGCAATCCGTCACACAACCCCACCTTAAAAATCCCTTAAAATGTGGAAAAGCAGTCTTTAGGAAATGCATTGCGGTTAAGTTTTGTGACCAAAAGAAGAAAAAAAATCAGTACACAAATCAATAGTGTGGATATAATGTTAGAGATATTTTCTGCATGCATAGTTTGGCCAGGTTGTGTGTGGGGAGAGTATTTCAGAGCAGAGACTGTGGACGGTGAGGAGTTTTCCAATGACCGAGGGACCCGGTGGTTTACGGCTCCAGGTTCCCGCGGCTCCGCCGAGACATCGGTGTGCTGCAGAGCCCAGAGGTTTTTGACTGCACAGGGCCGGACATATAAAGAAAGGGGCATCATCAACCAAACGCTGAGAGCAAAATGCGTCTCTGTGGTGCACGTAAAAAGGCGATTAAAAAAATGAGCACTTCCTCTGATTGATACGTCGAGGGTCCCGGGGATTTTCCCCGTACTCCCATAACCTCGGAGCACACATGTTTGTGCACAGTCTCTGGATTAAATCTATAACGTGAACTTGCAGTTTTTATTCATTTTGTTGAATAAACAGTTAACTTTGACATAATTCCTTAGCGTGTGTTCCCACATCGGCTTCAGTCTCGGTCTGACAGTATTTCTTGGCGAGTCTTTTTAATTCAATTCAATTCAATTCAATTTTATTTGTATAGCATCTGTTACAATGTCAATTGTAGCTTTACAGAGACCCAGAGTAAATATCCTAACTAAAAATTAGGGCTGGGCAAGTTAATGCGTTATCGCATTAACGTATTAATTTATTAACGCCGACATTTATCTTATCGCCCGTTAACGCATGTTGCTCACATGCTTTTGTTTTGAAAAGTCTGTTACTGGCTGCTGTGGAACCAGAAAACAGTAAACATAAGGAAAAGCTAAAACAGACATGGAGAACGGTAAAAATCCGTGAATTTACAGTTCGGGTAGCAACTCAGGTAGCAATCTTAACAATTCTGTCTGGAAAACAAAAAATCTGGACAACAACAAAACTTTCGTGACACCCACCCAGATAGTAAGACGGACCGGTCGGCCATGGTAGCAAACTCAGGTGATGGTGCTGCGGTGAGTCTGTTTACTTTATTTGCTGTTTGTATTAAACATTTAAAATAGATGTAGTAAATGATATTATTAATTTTAACACTGCAATTACCGTGCAATAGCGCATTTACCGTTTATTAGCGGCCTGTCTGTGCGTGTGTTTGTACTGTGCGTGCGGTGCGACCGCAGGCCAGAGAGACGACAGAGACGGTCGGTCTTACTATCTGGGTGGGTGTCACATGACCAATGGAGCGTAACGTGATTGGCTGGACGTTGGCTGAATTGAGACAGGGATCGATTGCTTCTCCCTGGTGACCCGGATGTTGAGTCTGGTTCTTTTTACACTGAATTTTTTGAGGTTGAATTTTTTTACACTGAATTTTTTGAGGTTGAATATTTTTACACTGATTTTTTTTTAGAAATTGAATTTTTTTACACTGAATTTTTTTGAGATGTTGATTTTTTTTTTACATTGAATTTTTTGGGGTGTTGAATTTCTTTGCGTGTTGAATTTTGAAAAACTGAATATTTTAAGACAACAATTTTTTTTTTACACTGAATTTATTTTAACAAAATAAAATTCAGAGGCAAAAAAAAATTCAGTGCTAGAAATCTGATGTTTTTTAAAATTCAAAGTCTGATTTTGATGCTGAAAAATTTCAATCTTAAAAATTCATATTCAAACTCGTGAATAGGTGGCACAGAAATACTTCCATAGAATGATACATGGATTGGTAAAGTTACTGAACTTTAACATGGACATTTTCAAGTTCTCCAGATGGAGGACTCGACAGAAACAAGGTTATTTGTAACAACTGACAAGTTGAACTCCCCGTTAAGAGTTTCTGCTGTTACCTCAGAAATTACCTGTTTTAATGTTCTGAGACACAATAATTTTGTTGGATTTTGTTTGTAGACTTTCTCGTTTGTAGACAGGATGACATTAATGCCCTGGCAGTGGCAATAAGCTTGATTTTATTTTTACATTTTTTAAGATGAGATTTACACTAAATATGTGTTACTGACAAGTGCTGATGTTAAAAGTGTTTGAACAACAAATGTTATGACACTATAGTTCATATGGCAGCAGAACATTTAAATAAAAGTGCATTTCACACTACTTTTGAATTCATTATTTGATTTCCCCTATACAATGTGATTAATCGTGATTAATCAGGGAAATAATGCCATTAATTGCGATTAAAAATTTTAATCATTGCCCTGCCCTACTAAAAATATAATATTGAATCCTAAACAAGGATAATGGCAGGTAAAAAACTCCCATAGTGAGAGAAAAAAAACCTTTAAGCCAAACAGTGGCAAAGAAAAACTCCACTTTAAGAGGAAGAAACCTTGATCAGGACCTGGATCATATGGGGGACCTTCCTGATGAAGACCAGCTGGGTAAAGACAGAAAAAGAGAGGAGAGACAGGACAGAGAGAGGAGAGCACACAAATGACTGAATGAAATGACTACATAAACAGATGCAGGTAGCAGCACTGAGGTGAGATGGTCAGAGGACCAGATCACCGGTCACCACAAACACATCTACACACACAGGTGGAGGTAAACGCTGGGATGGACAGAGGAGGGAACTGCAGGTCAGCATGAAACTCAGGAAACTCTGACCTGCAAACATACAGAAAGAAAAGAGAAAAAAGGAGGGAAAACAGCACAACAAACTACAGGAAAGAAAATGGAGCACAGTTACAGTAACAAGGTGCTGATAATTAACTATGGAATGAGCTGGAGGAGGAAGAAGGGAGGAGGAAAAGGAGAAGAGCGGTGGAGACACCACTCAGCAGATCATGTTGGCGTCCCCCTGCAGCGTAGGCCTATAGCAGCATAGCTATGATGAAGCTGTGATTAAGATGAGCCTACTCTAGTCTTAGCTCCTAAAACTATGGCTAACTATTATCCCTTACACACTATTGTTTAGAGTAAGGAGGAAAGGAGGAGGAAGGGAGAAGGGAAGGGAAGGAAGGGAGAAGAGCTTTTACTTCTTAAAGAAAAAAAAAAAGAAAATCCTCTCATGTGCTGCACGTTTTCTGTTATTATTTTCACTTGTCGTCCTTTAAATATGGCGGCGGTCAAAACGCGTTGGGTCACCTGCCACCACCGCCAGGAATACATAACCCAAGAGGAATCTGGCGTCTGTGAGTTTAGTCTGTTTTAGCATCTTTTATCTCTTCACGTAACAGCTCAGTGGAGAACTTGTCATCTGTGACAGAACTGAAGATGGGTGGATTGAAAGAAATGAGATGTGCCGGGTAGTTGCTATATATTTCTAAGAAGTCCTTGTGGGGTGAAAAAAAAAGAAGGAAAAAAAAGCTCATTTTGTAATATAAAAATAAGTATCCCCATGTTAGAGATAGAAAACAGAAAATGTCACAGGTATGAGCTTTTTAACTCCAACTATTTCATCAGCCGCCGGCGTTTCCTTAAGCATTCATAATGCATGATAAGCATATTTACTTTGGTGATAACCATCTCCACGTCAAGCTTTCTCAGTTTCTGTAATAAAAATCTACCCCCCCCTTGCATGAGCACACACACGTGGCCTATTTCCTCACGGTCCGTCCTTTCAAAGTGACTCACACAAACGCGCAGAAACAAAAATCCCTTTCGCAGCCGGCCGATTCCTGTCTGTCTGTAAGCACAGTCTTTTGTTCTGGCCGCTTCCCCTTTGTGTGTAAAAGGGAGGGAGTGTGGGGGGGGTCCCTCCAACCTTGACCGACTGCCTCTGCTTTGCTTTCCAGTTATGAATAGATAAGAGAAGATAACATTCTTCACGGGTATTGAACAGCCGTGTGTGGTCTCGTCACAAACATAGTTTGCGAATAAGATACAAAGAGTCTTTATTTTTAGTGCGTATGGGGAAAACACACGGATGGCAGTATATCAAATAAATAAAAATGATTCAGAAATATTGTTTTCCACCGCCTCCCTAGTAGGTTTGCGTCGTTTAAAACTTCTAATTGCACATGTGCTGCAACGGTGGAGATGTTAGGTGTGCAACCCCACCTTAAAAATCCCTTAAAATGTGGAAAAGCAGTCTTTAGGAAATGCATTGAGAATGTATTTCACTATGCGGTTAAGTTTTGTGACCAAAAGAAGAAAAAAAATCAGTACACAAATCAGTAATGTGGATATAATGTTAGAGATATTTTCTGCATGCATAGTTTGGCCAGGTTGTGTGTGGGGAGAGTATTTCAGAGCAGAGACTGTGGACGGTGAGGAGTTTTCCAATGACCAAGGGACCCGGTGGTTTACGGCTCCAGGTTCCCGCGGCTCCGCCGAGACATCGGTGTGCTGCAGAGCCCAGAGGTTTTTGACTGCACAGGGCCGGACATATAAAGAAAGGGGCATCATCAACCAAACGTTGAGAGCAAAATGCGTCTCTGTGGTGCACGTAAAAAGGCGATTAAAAAAATGAGCACTTCCTCTGATTGATACGACGAGGGTCCCTGGGATTTTCCCCGTACTCCCATAACCTCGGAGCACACATGTTTGTGCACAGTCTCTGGATTCAATCTATAACGTGAACTTGCAGTTTTCTTTTTCATTTTGTTGAATAAACAGTTAACTTTGACATAATTCCTTAGCGTGTGTTCCCACATCGGCTTCAGTCTCGGTCTGACAGTATTTCTTGGCGAGTCTTTTCAATTCAATTCAATTCAATTTTATTTGTATAGCATCTGTTACAATGTCAATTGTAGCTTTACAGAGACCCAGAGTAAATATCCTAACTAAAAATTAGGGCTGGGCAAGTTAATGCGTTATTATCGCATTAACGTATTAATTTATTAACGCCGACATTTATCTTATCGCCCGTTAACGCATGTTGCTCACATGCTTTTGTTTTGAAAAGTCTGTTACTGGCTGCTGTGGAACCAGAAAACAGTAAACATAAGGAAAAGCTAAAACAGACATGGAGAACGGTAAAAATCAGTGAATTTACAGTTCGGGTAGCAACTCAGGTAGCAATATTAACAATTCTGTCTGGAAAACAAAAAATCTGGACAGCAACAAAACTTTCGTGACACCCACCCAGATAGTAAGACGGACCGGTCGGCCATGGTAGCAAACTCAGGTGATGGTGCTGCGGTGAGTCTGTTTACTTTATTTGCTGTTTGTATTAAACATTTAAAATAGATGTAGTAAATGATATTATTAATTTTAACACTGTACAATTACCGTGCAATAGCGCATTTACCGTTTATTAGCGGCCTGTCTGTGCGTGTGTTTGTACTGTGCGTGTGGTGCGACCGCAGGCCAGAGAGACGACAGAGACGGTCGGTCTTACTATCTGGGTGGGTGTCACATGACCAATGGAGCGTAACGTGATTGGCTGGACGTTGGCTGAATTGAGACAGGGATCGATTGCTTCTCCCTGGTGACCCGGATGTTGAGTCTGGTTCTTTTTACACTGAATTTTTTGAGGTTGAATTTTTTTACACTGAATTTTTTGAGGTTGAATTTTTTTACACTTAGTTTTTTTTTAGAAATTGAATTTTTTTACACTGAATTTTTTTGAGATGTTGATTTTTTTTTTTACACTGAATTTTTTGGCGTGTTGAATTTCTTTGCGTGTTGAATTTTGAAAAACTGAATATTTTAAGACAACAATTTTTTTAAACACTGAATTTATTTTAACAAAATAAAATTCAGAGGCAAAAAAAAATTCAGTGCTACAAATCTGATGTTTTTTAAAATCCAAAGTCTGATTTTGATGCTGAAAAATTTCAATCTTAAAAATTCGTATTCAAACTCAGGTGGCACAGAAATACTTCCATAGAATGATACATGGATTGGTAAAGTTACTGAACTTTAACATGGACATTTTCATCTTAAAGTTCTCCCAGATGGAGGATTCAACAGAAACAAGGTTATTTGTAACAACTGACAAGTTGAACTCCCCGTTAAAAGTTTCTGCTGTTACCTCAGAAATGACCTGTTTTAATGTTCTGAGACACAATAATTTTGTTGGATTTTGTTTGTAGATTTTCTCGTTTGTAGACAGGATGACATTAATGCCCTGGCAGTGGCAATAAGCTTGATTTTATTTTACATTTTTTAAGATGAGATTTACACTAAATATGTGTTACTGACAAGTGCTGATGTTAAAAGTGTTTGAACAACAAATGTTATGGCACTTTAGTTCATATGGGAGCAGAACATTTAAATAAAAGTGCATTTTACACTACTTTTGAATTCATTATTTGATTTCCCCTATACAATGTGATTAATCGTGATTAATCAGGGAAATAATGCCATTAATTGCGATTAAAAATTTTAATCATTGCCCTGCCCTACTAAAAATATAATATTGAATCCTAAACAAGGATAATGGCAGGTAAAAAACTCCCATAGTGAGAGAAAAAAAACCTTTAAGCCAAACAGTGGCAAGGAAAAACTCCACTTTAAGAGGAAGAAACCTTGATCAGGACCTGGATCATATGGAGGGACCTTCCTGATGAAGACCAGCTGGGTAAAGACAGAAAAAGAGGAGAGACAGAACAGAGAGAGGATGGAGGACAGAGAGAGGAGAGCACACAAATGACTGAATGAAATGACTACATAAACAGATGCAGGTAGCAGCACTGAGGTGAGATGGTCAGAGGACTAGATCACTGGTCACCACAAACACATCTACACACACAGGTGGAGGTAAATGCTGGGATGGACAGAGGAGAGAACTGCAAGTCAGCATGAAACTCAGGAAACTGCCCTGCAAACATACAGAAAGAAAAGAGAAAAAAGGAGGGAAAACAGCACAACAAACTACAGGAAAGAAAATGGAGCACAGTTACAGTAACAAGGTGCTGATAATTAACTATGGAATGAGCTGGAGGAGGAGGAAGGGAGGAGGAAAAGGAGAAGAGCAGTGGAGACACCACTCAGCAGATCATGTTGGTGTCCCCCTGCAGCATAGGCCTATAGCAGCATAGCTATGATGAAGCTGTGATTAAGATGAGCTACTCTAGTCTGAGCTCCTATAACTATGGCTAACTATTATCCCTTACACACTATTGTTTAGAGTAAGGAGGAAAGGAGGAGGAAGGGAGAAGGGAAGGGAAGGAAGGGAGAAGAGCTTTTACTTCTTAAAGAAAAAAAAAAAATCCTCTCATGTGCTGCACGTTTTCTGTTATTATTTTCACTTGTCGCCCTTTAAATATGGCGGCGGTCAAACGCGTTGGGTCACCTGCCACCACCGCCAGGAATACGTAACCCAAGAGGAATCTGGCGTCTGTGAGTTTAGTCTGTTTTAGCATCTTTTATCTCTTCACGTAACAGCTCAGTGGAGAACTTGTCATCTGTGACAGGACTGAAGATGGGTGGATTGAAAGAAATGAGATGTGCCTGGTAGTTGCTATATATTTCTAAGAAGTCCTTGTGGGGTGAAAAAAAAAGAAGGAAAAAAAAGCTCATTTTGTAATATAAAAATAAGTATCCCCATGTTAGAGATAGAAAACAGGAAATGTCACAGGTATGAGCTTTTTAACTCCAACTATTTCATCAGCCGCCGGCGTTTCCTTAAGCATTCATAATGCATGATAAGCATATTTACTTTGGTGATAACCATCTCCACGTCAAGCTTTCTCAGTTTCTGTAATAAAAATCTACCCCCCCCCCCCCCCCCCCCCCCCCCCCCCCCCCCCCTTGCATGAGCACACACACGTGGCCTATTTCCTCACGGTCCGTCCTTTCAAAGTGACTCACACAAACGCGCAGAAACAAAAAGGGAGGGAGTGTGGGGGTGGGGGGGTCCCTCCAACCTTGACCGACTGCCTCTGCTTTGCTTTCCAGTTATGAATAGATAAGAGAAGATAACATTCTTCACGGGTATTGAACAGCCGTGTGTGGTCTCGTCACAAACATAGTTTGTGAATAAGATACAAAGAGTCTTTATTTTTAGTGCGTATGGGGAAAACGCACGGATGGCACTATATCAAATAAATAAAAAAGATTCAGAAATATTGTTTTCCACTGCCTCCCTAGTAGGTTTGCGTCGTTTAAAACTTCTAATTGCACATGTGCTGCAACGGTGGAGATGTTAGGTGCGTTGCTCGGTCTTGTCCCAGCATTGTTTAGCCCCCCCCCCAGACCTTCATCCATCATCATCCTTCATTTTCATCTTTTCCACATTCATCACTTTTATTCCACAGTTACTGAAGAAAAATCCACTAAAGCACCACGCTATTGTCTTGCAACAGCCTTTTATTCTTACTGCAGGTTTTAATTTGACTTAAACGCCATGAAATAGAGTTTTAATCTCTAGACAGTTAGATGCGGGGGCAAGGAAAAATATGTGCTTTTTTTTCCCTGTACAAACCGACCGTTACATGTGGTGAGATCTGCGTCGTACAATAAAGACGAAGACAAACTGCTCAGGCTGTGTCTTCACCTGAATGTCTTCACCGAACATCTGCAGCGCTGGTGGGAAAGTCTCAGACAAGTTTTCTGAAAATCGAGACGGCTTATGTAGGCTAACTTATTACTAATTACTAGGGCTGGGCAACAATTAGAATCGCATTGTATACGGAAAATCAAATAATGAATTCGAAAGCAAAGGTAGTGTAAAGGTCACTGATGTCAAACTTTTTTAACATCAGCACTTGTCAGTAACACATATTTAGTGTAAATCTCATCTTAAAAAATGTCAAATAAAATAAAGCTTATTGCCACTGCCAGGGCATTAATGTCATCCTGTTTTTTTTTTAATGAAAAATAAAAAAAGGCTACCAACAAAATCCTGAGCCACAATCATAACATTGAAACAGGTAATTTCTGAGGTAACAGCAGAATTTTTTAACGGGGAGTTCATAGGATAGGACAATATTTTAATCTAGAAGTCACATTCTCAAAACTGGAGGTTGTTTTATAATCAAGGAACAGACTTTTTGTTGTCATTACACATCTGTGCCACTAGATGGAGCTGCACTGAAGTAACCAGCTAAAGAACAGCAGGACCGTGAACACATGGAGCAGATCTGATGGAACATGGAGGAATGACACGATCGTCTTGAACAAAGGGGTTTGAAAGTTTTTTTTAGACAGAATTGTTAATATTGCTACCTGAGTTGCTACCCGAACTGTAAAGTTCACGGATTTTTACCGTTCTTCATGTCTGTTTTAGCTTTTCCGCATGTTTACCTGCCAATTATTTTCCGGTTCCACAGCAGCCAGTAACAGACTTTTCAAAACAAAAGCATGTGAGCAACATGCGTTAACGCGTGATAAAATAAATGTCGGCGGTAAAAAATGTATGAGTTAACGCGATAATAACACGTTAACTTGCTCAGCCCTACTAATTAGAAAACTAACTGAAGTCATTCGTTTGCACACCTGAAGGCAAAAATAATTAAATTAATTTGGAGGGATTCAGGCATCCAGCAGCTCACAGTCAAAACGTCTATAAGTGGAGACAGTTTAGGATCATCAGAAGTTAGAAGTGCGTGTTAGGTCATGATAACTCAATATAAAGTCCTCAGTGAGGTAAAGAAGAACCCAGAAGTAACAGCCAAAAGGGTTAAAGTAGAGGTCTTCACAGGTCTGCTTTCATGGACCCGAACCTGAATAGACCTGTGAAAATTCAACCTGAAACCGACCCGAACTATTATCATAAGTCCGATAATAACTTATTATCATAAGTTCCGAACCTAAATGGACCCGCAATATTTAGACCCGGAACTGACCCAACATGGGTCCACGGGTCCACTTTCACAGACCTGAACCCGAATGGATCCGTGAAAATTCGACCTGAACCCGACCCAAATTATTATCATAAGTCCGGGTTCCGAACCCGAATGGACCCGCAATATTTGGACCTGGAACCAACCCGACCCGACCCAAGACTTTAGTTTCCGACCACGAACCGATCCAAGACACCCGAATAGAACCGAGACAATATAGGGTCATCTTGTGAATGGACCCGAGACCTGATCCGGGTCGGGTCGGAGCCTCGGGTTTTTGGGTTGTTCCGAAGACCTCTAGGCTGAAGCCGTCACTGGAAGTCGACAAACAACTCTTGTTCATGGGTGAACCATGAATGAGTCACTGAACAGGCGGAAGTGGAGCTCAGGCTATCATGAGTTCAAAACAAAACCCAAAACAAACCTAAAAACATCCCTGTACCTGAAGTTAAAGTAACACTTTCTGCTGTAGTTTGTAGTGTGGAGGACCCAAAAATGCAGGTGAGTCGGGAGGTTCACGAACAAACACCCTTTTATAATTCAAAGTCAAACAGAATAGTCCATGGATTGGGGCAGCACCAAGGGAACTGAGCCAGGATCGGACAGGGAAACCACAGATGGAAACACGGTGAACATTTCAACAGTATGATCTGGAAAACCAGAAGGGGTAGACAAGACTTTAATACACAAAGGGACAAACGATAGGTGCAAACAATCGGGGCATACACGGAAGGAAGTGAAGGAGAACAGTACGAAGACAGGACAGACCTTCAAAATAAAACAGGAAACAAGAAAGACTAAAGACGGGGGAGACGAGAACACCAACTAAACCCAAACGACACAGAAGAAAACCAAGAAAGCGCGCCGACCTACACCATTACACTTTCAGAAAAAATGTGACATGCATGAGTTCTAATTTAAGAAAAAAGATGATTTAAATAACAGATTGCAAGTAGAAACGGAGCAGAAGTGCAAAGAAAGAGCAGGTGTGTCTTGGGGTGTTAGATGTGTAAATGCAGGATTTGCTCTCAGAGGTGATGAGACTGATGAAGACGGAGAGGGATGGATTATAATCCACAAATAAGAACAATCTAGAGCGAGTCTGCCTTGTGTACAGGAATGGTTTTACGAGATTTGCCGAAGAGCAAAAGTGTGTATCAGAAAGCTGGTTGCAGTCCCCTCGTTCACTCCGCAGGAATCGTTAGAGGCTTGAATTTGGGTGGTCAATGGAGGTCAATTAGTTGTGAGGAGACGTACGTTCCCTTTCGTTGGTCAAGCATAAGATGTGCTGCTGGGTTCTGGAACATCGGGGGGTGGGGGGAATCTTGGCAGACAATAACCACGACACTGAACGCAAAGTGCAAAGTGACGTGAGACGGATGTAAACACGAATTGGCTGTAAACAGTAGCATCCAGCATTGAGGCTGAGGCCATTAAATCGCCTGGCAAGATTGATGGGTACAGTTGAGCATCATCTGAATAGCAGTGACATATGAAGCGCCCTATTAAATCCGTTTTATTTTTTTTCATTTTTGGTGTTTTTCTGTTTTTAATTTTTGAGAATTCTGTTTTAAGCATTTCATTTAACCCCAAGACAGTATATAAAGTAATGAAATATAGACAATTTATGCAATTATACCTGTAAACTTTAATGTTTTTATACTTTTAAACATATTGTGGCCAACAAAACATTTGTTTTTTTGACAAGCAAAAAAAATTCAAAAGTTCAATTTAATAAATAACTAAGAAAAAAAAACTCAAATAGGTAAAATGCATTTAAAGTGCAAAAAGAAAGAAATTGCAACAGCAGGAAACTAATGGTTTTACCTTGTTTAATTTCTTCTGTGTTCAGTCACATAGTTTGTCATAACGTACCTGACATTTTTCAGGTATGTAATGACAAACTGTGTCTGAACAGAAAAATCTATATTTACTAGAGCTGATGTAGATACTATGACATCCAAAGCGCTGAACACTGGTTGTGTGTATGTGTGTGTTTTTTCTTTAGGTGTTACAGACATCAGTTTAAATACATAATTGTCAGCCTCTTTGATTTTAGCTCAGTGAGTGACTCTCGCCTTTTTACGTTTGTACTTTTCACTGGTTAAGCGATCCTCGCACGTATCTTTTCGTGTCCATTCAACCGTGTGCTGGCTAAACTTGGAGAACATTGAATCACCAGACACATAATTATCTCGGAGAAACTGCTCTGTCCTGTACCTGGAAGTAAGACGCTAGTTCCTTCGCTTCATCGCCGGTTTCTCATGTGGTTGCTTCTACGTTTTTTTTTTTTGTTGTTTTTTTTTTTTTTGTTAATGAGGAAAGCGGGGGCAGGAAGAGGCAGAGAAGTTAGTGTCCCCACCTTTTAGTGACCCCTCTTGGAACATTTTCTCAAAAGAAAAGTTCCTTTTAGTCTAGGACAGGGTTGTCAGACTCATTTCCACTGAGGGCCACATCACCATCATGGTTGCCCTGGAAGGGCCTGATTGACAGCATGAATGTAACAAAATGGAATGTAAACCCAAATAAATTAAACTACATCTTATTATATTGTAAATTACTGTTTCTGTATTTATTATGTATTCAAGTTTCAAATATTTAAATCATTATTATATTAAACTCGGGGTTTGTGGTTGTAACCCTGCTTTCACGCAGGTGACTGAGAGTATCCATTACCTTGGTTTCAGAAGTGGGAGCGGGAGTGGTTTTTCTTGTGGGCTAATTTAACAAATTTAGCATGCTCCGTGTTTGATATCGAAATCCCGACGTAGATTGTACTCTTTCACGACTGACACTGCCTCATAACAAGAAAGACATGTTGGGGTTAGTTTGTAAAGGTCTTTCTCAAGTCATCAGTTCTGACAATCATCTTGATGTCTTGCTCATGGTGATATACTGTTAACGTGGGGGGTAACAACGAAATGCATTATGGGAGATGCAGTTTATTGTCAATGTGCACTTTAGAGTGGTGTAAGCTTATTTTAAGTCTTAAAATATTGGTTTTAAAATTTAAGCCAATAATGCACAAGCTCTCGAGGGCCACATAAAATGACGTGGCGGGCCACATTTGGCCCGCGGGCCTTGTGTTTGACACTTAGGTCTAGGAGAAAAAAAAACAGACTTTTACGCAAATTGCCGTTCAGTTCTGTTATATTGCGCATTTAAAGTAAATTCCGTCTGCGACTCCGTGATCACTGATTCTATAGGGCCCTACATATATGAGAAGCCGTGACCAGGTCCAAGGGTTCAAGGGTCCAAGGTGCGCTGTATCATGCAACTGGAATGATACTCAGCTCAGTCGAAACAATAAAACAAGTGAAAGACAAAGCATGTAACTTTGATCATCTTATTTTAATGCAATGCTCTGCTGGGGAATCTTCATAAAGATATTACCTTGATGCATACGACCCGACGTAATCATTGCGAGACGAGATGTCTCGTTTACCTGGTGGAATAACGTGACCCGTTGCTCTGCCTCAGGTTGACTCAGTCTACAAACTACCCAGATCTCAACCTGAGAGTCCACCACTGGAGGCGTCTGACCCACTTAGACCAGTCCGCAGGGCCCGAAGGATGCGCTACCGCAGAGACAGCCTCCATGGCATCAGACAGGTGCTTTTAATGATGTGACCGACTGGTGTGAGCGACACAGACGGCGGGCCGCCTACTCGCACATACCCAGAGATGACAACAATTAGGAGGAAACACAAGGAAATGTGGAAAACACAAATGAATACCGTCATAGCAGGGCTGTGTTCCAGCTTTGAGTGAAGGTCGTATCTGCTCATAACGACATGCCAAAAGCTTGTCTCACAAAATATGAAGTCACCCTCCAGTGCAGATGCGTTTCAGCCACACACACTGAATAATCCTGATATGAGCCACTTCATACATTTTTCTTCAGTTTGGATCAATTTGTCCTTGTGGTTCTGTGTGGTGTGAAAGCAGAAGAATGTGAAGTGGTGTGTGTGTGTGTGTGTGTGTGTGTGTGTTGAGAGGAGGGGGCTGCTCCACAGTCCTTGAACATCCTCCCAGAAGCACCAGTAGACTACACAGAGGAAGGAGAGAGGACGCTCCTCGATAGGAAGCCGCACGAAAATATTTTTATTGTCTCCCTCCAGAATCTGGCAGCAGCCCAGATTAAACATTCGAAAACGGGCAGAACAATAGCAACACCTTGTGCGGGTGGAGAGTCAAAGCCCACGGAGGCCTCTGAGAATCAGTCCAAATCCTTCGTGCAGGAATGTTCATCTGTGTCTGTGTGCGTCTCACCTCCTGCGGCGGCGGCGGCTCATGATTCGGGCCGAATGTCCCGTGAGCCGCTGCCCCGCTTGTTGGTCGCACACACAGATGCAGGCAGTCGGTCGAACCCGTGCGCTCACGCAACATAATCCAGCTAGGCGTCAGGGGCGTGCACGCGCAGAGGTCTTCAGACGCATAGTGACAGGCGTGGACTTACATTGAGGGGCACTCGAATGCCAATGTACTTTGGCAGGCGCGAACATGCACAGAAAACTGGGAATAAACATTTTAAGGAGGGTTAGGGTTAGGTTTTTGAGTTTTGGGCTTTGTCGAGATAAGCCCAACTCCGCTCCTTCCACCATCCGATGACGTCCTGGAAATGTGGAGTAGGTTTCTCCTTGCACTCGGCTTGAAGTCCAGTAGAGGTTCATTCGCTGTACTATTCCCTTTGTTGTGTGTATGGTGTAGGTGCACTTGGACCGGCCAAGGCTACTGAGTATAAGATGTGCTGTGTAGTGTATGAACAATTCTGTTGGGAAGTTGTCCATGTGGGTGCGTTGGATTCAAGATGAATCCTGTATCTTTGTAGGTGGCTAGTGGGTGCAGGAAGAGACCAAGAGAAAGAAGAAGGGGGGGAGTATATGTGAGTTTGGTATAAGGTGTGTGCAAGTGGGGTTTGGTTTGGTGGCCCCTTGAGTATCAGTTGTGTGCGGGTGAGGTGTGGGGAAGAGAGGAACGCTTGAGAGTAAGGTGCACGCAGGTGAGGTATGGAGGCCCCTAGAGTATCAGGTGCGTGTAATGAAGTATGAGCCCCTTGATATGAACGTGTGTTGGGTGTCAGTGTGGTGTGTGTGTGTGTGGGGGGGGGGGGGGGGGGGGGGGGGGGGTTTGATCAGGGTTGGGTTAAAGAAAAGAGAAGTAGAAGAGGGGGTTTAGGGTTAGGGTTAGGCCTAGAAAATAAAAGGAGTAGGAAAGGGGGGTGGGGGTGGGGTGAGGGTCAGGGTTTTTGTATGCGGGCATACAAAAAAAGCATCTTGTCTAACTAATTAATAACTATAATTAATAATTAATTAAATTCAAAACAAGGATTAGACTTTTAGACCAAAGTCATCCGCTTGTGTTGAAAACCTGATCCCTTCAGCCACAAAGACTGATTTTTACTTTTTACCTCCACCTCGTTATCTTGTTCAAGGCTCTCCATTTCTGCGAATACGACTCACAAAGAAAACCACATCACAAAAAAAAAAAAAAAAAAAAAAAAGCACATGAAAAGTTGAAACACGCAGCCTTGAAAAACACACATTTCCAGAAACATCCATTGATGTAACCACATGTAAAACTATTCTGTTGAACCAACTCCGGCTGCGTTTTACACGCAGGGACACTTATCTCGAGTGATAAAAGCGCCGTCATTTCTGACCAAATATCCCACCATTTTTCAAAGAGTAAAATAGTTCAATTTTCCACCTTTGCATGAAAGCCGCTGCTGCGGACCACCGGCGGTCCTCTGACATCGATTTATGTCCTTATCTCGTTCACGTACAAAGATACCGGAGCATGTATAACACGGGCTGGTTTAGAATTGCATTTATTGTAGTTGTTTTTTCTCTCTGTCTTTTTTACGTGGGCATGCATTTTAATGTGGTCAAAGTCCAGCTTACCGGTGCATAAACAGATACTGCGTTTTACAACCAGTTCCACGGACCACGCGGAGAAAGACTGTAACACTAAACTACGGCACAGAAAAGAAATGGGGCAGCAAAATGTAAGCTCGCGCCGCTGTTATATAATTAGTGTGTCAAGTGCCGGGCCCGGAGGCCAAAAATAGAGCCGTTGCCTCGCCCGGGGGAGTCGGGGCGGGGAGGTCAGATGAGATGGGAGGAGGCATTAAAGACCTAATATAAACGGCAGTATAACAGTGCCAGTCAAGAATTTGTGGCGCGGGGCAGCAACATGCGGCGTGTAATCCCTGACACAGTTGGCAGTGCTTTGCTGACACGACATTCGCAAAGTCAAGACTGGGGGAGGAAAGTGCTGATCTGTTCGTTCAGTTTCCTCTTTATGGATTCAGTTTTAAAGCCGTTCTGATGGGACCTTCATTTGTCATTTACCGTACATGCTGTTTTTACAGTGTAGTGCTCCGGGTGATAAAACCCCGCGGATGTACGAATAACGGCTGGGGAAATGTTTTTGATGATTATAAATGCTTGAAAATAAAGGACCGGATCGCTTTCCCGACGTTCTAAAGTTGTGCGGTTCGGATCCCTCGATGATTGAAATGACTGAAGGAAATTTGTGCTGAATTGGAGTGTCGGGTTTTACATTTTCATGGAAGACAGGAGGGACTTTAAACACTTACTGTCGATTTGATAAATTAACAGACGTGATCTCTTTATTGGAGAGCATGTCTTTTTAGATTGAACAGCCAACTAGAGATTCACCAAAAAAAACCTGCAGGATCTGCAAAGACGAGTCCAATTCACTGTTTGGACGATACAAGACTAAAGACTGAAGTCGAACATTGATTTTGTCGGAATTTCCAGCTTCATACTTGTCAGAGTGAGAGTTGCAACCGTCAGACACCGAATGATCAAGATGATGGCAGCGTTAGAGGTGGGCGGATCGATCCAAATATCGATAATATCGTTACCAGAGCTGGTATTGATATCGAACGATAGATATTCAAACTTTCCTCTCTGACTGCTGCGAAGTGCAAATTCATTGAAGTCTGACACGCTGTCGCTGTGTCCCCCTCCCATCTTGTCTCATCTTTTAGACGCGTCACCATCACGTGGCTCAGTGGCTCCAACCAAACAAGCATGCAGGTAGACTCATCCTGGCCCCTCCCCCTTGCCCCTCCCACTCAGCGCTCTCTCTCCCCATTGACACACACACACACATCATGGCGAGAGGTAATCGAGTAGAACAGTAATTCTCAAAGTGTGGGCCGCGGCCCCCTGGTGTGCCATCGTGGTACTGCAGGTGAACGGTAAGCAGTCATTAAAAATAAACAAAAATCTTTTAAATCTTCGATTTTTTTAAGTATGTTTTTAAATTACTGTAAAATATTTACTGCATGATTAAAATATAATAAAACAAACCAATTGAGTGTTATTCGACTGTCATCTTAACGTAACAAGTGACAGGTGTCACCTTATGTGTTGACCCCTTACAATAATATTGGAATGTAGCTTTTAGTCTTGTATGTTGATCAAAGTGGTGTTTAAAGGTTTGCATGGGCCGAAGAGATTTTTCACATTTCAAATTGGGCCTTGGTATTCTGAAGTTTGGGAATGACTGGAGTAGAAGACTCAAGAATGGCAGAACGGAAAAGGAGCGCGCTTTGGCTGTAATTTGATTGGTATTGCTATCGGTATCGGTGATACCGATTCTGTATTTACTTGGTATCGGATCGATACCAAAATTCCCAGCATCGCCCACTTCTAGGCAGCGTGCCACAACTCCAGCAAAACCCTCCTGATTTTATTTCTGATGTGTCAAATTTGTCTGCAACGATGCTTGACACTGTTGGAATGACAGGAGAAATTTAACTTCACAAAAAGTTTTTTTTTTCTTTTTAAATGATAAAAAAAAACACATTTGATTGTCACTTTTTTCCACTTATTTGTAAAACTCCCAGATGAAAACAACAAAAATGGAAACTTCTGTAATTGCACCGAACATTTCTGACTGAAAACATCCAGCAGCTTGCATGGGTTTTTAAATTAGATTTTAGTTTTCCTCATCGCCCTGCAGTCTGTTTCTGCCTGCAGATTCATCCACCTGCACCGCTTGCTATTCTTGTTTTTTTTTTTTTTACATTTGTTTATTTGGTTTTTCATTCACATAAAACAACAATTTTCACATACAATGTGCATAAGAGACCTTACAGGAATTAAACAGCAGTCGTCTCACACAGTGCAGCAGCAACAAACCGAGCCGGAAAACCTCCTATGAACCGCTATTAACCCTTATCCCATCCCACCCACTGTTATGTAAAAGAAAAATAAATAAATAAATTAAATTAAATAAATAAATACATTTAAAAAAAGGAGGGGGGGCATCTAGTCACTATCTGGGTAAATAGTAGTTCTGTCTAAGTACTCCAAGAAGGGCTGGCAGGTTTTGTTAAAATAGTATTAGACCTTGCCAAGGAAAATCTAACCTTTTCAAGCTTGATATGGGTAAGGACCTCTCTAAGCCAGTGATTGTGCCAAGGTGGGACACTTATGTTTCCATTTAAACAAAATAAAATGTCTGGCTAGTAGACTTGGAAAAGCCAGTACCCAAGGTTTTGACACAGGGAGTTGAGGTATAGTATGTGGAGGGGAGCCGAACAGGGCCGTGAAGGGCTCAGGTTCAAGTCCACATCAAGCACCGTCGTGAGCGTATCAAAGATCTGGCACCAAAAGCCAGTGAGTTTCGGGGAGGACCAAAACATGTGTATGTGATCAGCAGGTGAGCGCTTGCATCTATTGCAGCTGTCACTGGTGTCCGGGTAGTAGAGATGCGCGGTTGAACCACGCACCCGTGAGCGGAGCGGATAATCCGCATATCGGGCGGATGACTCGTCAAAAAATAATACTTTAATTAAATTCGGGCGGGTTGCGGTTGAAGCACTCAAATAATAATAATAAGAAAAAATATTTTACATATTATTAAAAAGGATGGCGGATCGGTTCGGTTTTGAAAATTGGTGAAAAAACGTTCCTGCAAATGGATAGCGGGCGGATAGAGATTTTAAGAAGCGGTTGCGGGTTAAAATATACGTCATCCGCGCATGTCTACCGGGTAGATCTTCGCCAATCGGGCATTTGTGTAATGTAGCATAAATAGGGTTGGGAATCGAGAATCGGTTCCTGTAGAGAACCGGTTCCGTGTGTTTCAATTCCATGGAATTGTTTGGCAGTTTATCTAACGATTCTCTTATCGATTCCAACCAGCACGATTCTCACGTAATTTACGCAAGTTACGCACAGTCAATTCCAGAAAGCACTTACGTGATTAAGTTACGTCGGTTTAGCACGCGCATTGGAGTTGTAAACAACAATGGCGCCCACCAGGTTCAAACGCTCCAAAGTTTGGCTCCACTTCACAAAGAAAGATGGCGACAAGGCAACTTGCAGTCATTGTAAAGTGGAGATAACAGCGTCGGGGGGGAACACGACTAACATGCAGAAATATTTGTGCACACATGCGATAACGAGTGTTGTGTTTTTGACGCTTTGGACTGATGGATCTCAACCCAACAGCAGTAGCCAAGCTAAGATCACCTCTGCGGTTACTACGGAAGGCAACTCTGGTAAGTAGCTATCCCACTGCCTATGTGCTTCTTTGTAAAACACGCTATAACATTAATGCTGTGCTATTAAACAAATGCCTTCTGCATTACATTTAGAAGATGACCGTGACGAGAGAGAGTCTGGCCACACTTGCTCCTGCTCACTACCTACTTTACCAGACATGCTTATTTTTCTGCAAAAGAATTGTTAATTCTTCATAGTATATTATTTGCAGATTTGTACTATGCACTGTTCCGTTGTATTTGATAGTATTTATCTTTCTTTATTGTTATTTTTGAGTGCTTAGTGAGCTCATATATCCTTTTAAAAGGGATTTTTTTTTAAAATTTCTATTAGGAAAAATCTGTTAGTAAAATGTTAACACATTCTTGTGTATTTGCACAGTTACATATTACAACAGTTAACACGTTATCCAGGCTTTGGGCCTCTTCTGACCTCGCTGTTGAGTTTGTAAGGTCGTGACTTCTAAGTAAAAAAAATTGATGCTAATAAAACGATTAGTTTTCCTTTTTCCCCAAATTAGAATCGATAAGAGAATCGATAAAGAATCGAATCGTTAAACAGTATCGATAATGGAATCGGAATCGGAAAAATCTTATCAATTCCCATCCCTAACCCTGAAAAGAACATTACATTGCAATAAACTGTGCCTGGCACATATAGGAGATATGTGAACTAGCTTAAGGATTTGGTCCCAATGGTCATCAGAAACTGGAACTCCCAGTTCGTCCTCCCAGGTCTGTTTCAAGCGAGTTGTTGGGTCAGAATTAAATGAGTCAATGGCATTGTAGATCGCAGAGATGGACCGCTTTATGCAGCGTCGAGAGTGAGCAGGGCTCAATCAAAGACCCAGGTGGATGGTTAGGGAAGTGAGGGTAGTTGGTTTTGACAAAATTCCTGGCTTGAAGAAACCGGAAAAAAATGAGAGTCAGGCAGTTCGAATCTGGCTGCAAGTTCTATAAAATTAGTGAATACATTATCTTTGTAAAGGTGCTTTACATGTAGCAACCGCTTGCTATTCTAACAGATTTTCTTTTGTTTCTCTCTTCTGCGTGTTGCCACCGTGACCCTAACTTGACCTCTGAGTTTCCACTAATACGCACTTCTTCTGAGAGAAGCGTCTCTCCCTGGCAGCCGAAACGAGCATCGGCTGGATCCCGGATATGCAAATGTAAAGCGCCTGCAGCGGTGAATGTATAGCATTTGGTGTCTTTACACGGGAGGAAAAAAATAAAATAAAATCAGCTGCATCTGCTGTGTGATTCATCTGGGATCAGATCGGTGCTCCCCCACTTCAGTCAGTGAGCAAACAGCATTAAGAATGAATAAGAAGATGTCAGGCGAGATCATTGTTTAGGTAATCATCTGTCAAAAACAGACATTGATAGAGTTGTCTTTCCCCTTGATTAGGCATGACCCAGTTCTTCCACAACCCCCTTCCAGCACACACACACACAGCGCACTGATAAATGCAAAAGATCAGGGGCGTTCAGCATATCCAGCACCGAAGGAAAGAAGAAGAAAAAAAAAATAAAAACAAAACAAAAACACAACTCACGCGAAGGGCGACACACTGACGGCGCAGATATGCCATCAGTCACCGAAATGATTTCGCTCACGCGCGCTGTGATGCAATTTCCTGGTCCTCGCCGCGCTGAAAAGTGCCCGTCAATCAAACCGAAACATCCGACGCGCCTGGAAGGAAATTAATTCAAACCGAACGCGACCCCTCTGACAAGTCTCTCAAAGACGGCTCACCCGCTCCGCGCTTTCACGCGCGATTTGTGGACGGCCACGCTTGGTTAGCGGCCTGCAAATGTGTGTGCGTGCGTGTGTGTGTGGGGGGGGGGGGTAGAAGTCGAGCCCGCGATTGGGAATTCGCTCCCAGCGGTTAAAGACCACATGTTCCAGGCAAATCAGATCTGTAGCGAAACCGAAAGGCCGCAGGACGGATTGGCAGCGGTGTTGTTCGCAACTTTATCTGATCAGACGGGTGCGTCCAAAAATCACCAAGCCATTTGCGCTGATTGTTGTGTTGTGTAGGTGGAAGTGCCAGTGACGTCGATTTCTAATCGTAAACAGACTGTTTATCTGGCAACAATTAAATTTTTTTTTTTTTATTAGGAGGCTCTCTGCAAACACTAGTCAGACTCTCCCCAGAACAGCCATTGTTCTTAATTTGACATCAATGTAGAACGTTCAAAAGTAGAAACATGAAACAGTCAGACCTTTACGAACATCGTCAGAGTGAAACATTCCTACGTTACTACCCTTGTTTTTCCTCTTTGTCTGACACAGATGTTGACCCAGATCCAAGCCTCTCCCAGATGTCTTGAAGTCCTTGCATCTCTCCACACCTGGTTTCACTCCTGATTTCTTTCAGCTGAATGTTGAAGCGTCGCAATTTCGCTTTTTATGGACTCACTATAGCGGGGGTCACGCAACAGCAGACTCTGGTCCGGATCCGGACCGGGAGATAGTTCTGTCCGGACTCGTGACAATGCAAAAAATAAGTACCGCGGTGTCATTTTCAGTGAGCGGTTTTGAATGACCGTGGATATTTACCGTAATTTCCGGACTATAAAGCGTACCTAAATATAAGCCGCACTCACTAAAATTTAAAGGAAATATATATTTTGTCACACATACGCCGCACCGGACTATAAGCCGCCGGTATCCAGGCTGAGAAATAAGATATTTACATCAAAAAATTAGTGTTTATTCATATACCTGAACTGATAACTGTAAAGGGCCGTGTATACTCTCGTGGCAATGTGTCGCCGTCAGCTTGTCGCAGAGATGCCGCCATCACTTTTGATTTATACTTGCGCGGTCTCTGCTACGCCACAACGCAAGATGGACAATCACGAACTAGCTAAACTTACTAAACTGTAACGCGGCAGTAAAAGTGCTGATCAAACAAAACAGAAAAGTCATTGATGGTTTTATTCATTTTCCTCCTGCACACTAAAACCAAGTTGCTTTATTTTCCTTCTCCTGTGTACTGAAACCCCCCCACACAGCAAAGACATCCGGAACGGACCCACGAAACGGTCCCGTATCGGGGTCCACTTGCACTCAGTGCCGGATCTGCTTTGGAGCCGGATCGTGGACCTGCTGGCTCCACGCTGCGTCCGGTCCACATAAACCTTACCTGCGCAGCGGGTCCACTCAGAGCCCGGAAATCCGCTGGGGAACCAACAAACTGACTGGACAAATTTATTAATCAGTTTGTTCCAATAATAATAGGTATTGATGCTCACAAAATGAATGTAGAGTAGCATAGCCAACATAGGCTACTTAACAGAAACGGAAGAGCTTTTAACTACTTCGTTTGTTTTTGGTTTTTGCACTTCCTGCTAGAGCGCCCCCTGAGGACTGAAGAAAAATTCATAGAAAAGCTGCATCTGCCTCATGGTTTAAAGCGTGGGACAAAATAGCGGCTCATAGTCCGGAAAATATGGTACAGTGGGCGCTGCTACTTCAGTTAATACGGCAATGTAGCGCTGCTCGTCAGAGACGTAGCCTGGAAACGTGTTTGTTGTTGGCAATGGAGCCACACATGGCCAAAGTCCCTCTCTGACATCGCATCAACTAGAATACAGTGGCCACATGCAAATTTTCCGTGCAATTCGAGATTAGATCCCCAGAATTCATTGCACCCCCAAACCAAACCACACCTACATTATTCCCAGCAAACCCAAAATCAGTCACACAAGCACAAACTTAAGCACTGACGTTAGCATCAGCGCAGGAGTAGATACCACAGAGACATGACTTGCTCGAAAAAGAGAAAGGTAGATACTAAAAAACGATCTTTTTAAGACGAATGGACAGCAAAATATATGTTTTTACTCCCAGTCAGCAGTTCCAGGCCTGTCTGCATGTTTGCACTTTTTAGTTAATGTTTCCTGAGTGTACATGAGTTTAACTTTTTTACATAAAACGAACTTTTAATTCAAGAAGAAAGGACAGTTCAAAGAAAAAAAATTTTTGAGAAAAGTCAACACTCTTTTTTCACTTTTTTTTTAGTTTTTTTAGGGATTAATTTTTTACTTGAAGAGGCCTTCAATTATTCAGGCATGGACTTGCACTATTATTGATTTTATTCTGAGGTTTCACTTTTGGTTGATTTGAAATAAAAGCCTTAAACTTATTTAAATACATGGGACTTTTTTTTTATTTATGATAAAAGATGGAATATGTTGGGAAATTTCCTGCATTTGAGGTTAAAATAAAACTTAGTTACTTTTTCAAAAAATACGTAATCTGGCTCGGACCTTCTACTTAGGCAGAATTTAGTAACTAGGACCACTATAGAGAACGATGCCGTCTTGTTGACAGAAGCACGTCTCCGACTGGAAGTGCGGCGGCCATGCCGTCTCCACGCCGTCTCCACGCCGTCATCGTCAGACGGAGAAGCCTGAGTGACAGGCTACAACACCTGGAGTGCAATGTGGACACGCTTGAAAGGTCCTTTGTCCCCGAGAGCCGTCAGATCACGACACTTCAGCGTTGGAGCGGGGGGGGAAACGAGAAACAAAATGCCCCCCCTCCCAGAGTTGATTCATGTATCTCTGTCGCGCTTGTTTCTCTGACTGACTTGCCCTTTCAGGAGACTGGCAGGAGACGTCAAGGTGAACCCGGATTCATGTCAGTTCATCAGAGCCAGAGTACTGGAGGGAAATGTTCATCACATTTTCCAGAAGCAACATATCCTCAGAGAATGCTGATACTGAAGGCAGTTTTTAAGCCGACAAGTCGCATTTTGGAGACGGGAGATTTTAGCAAAAATATCCATCTCTTAGAAGAGTGGTGTGCAAACTGTGGTATGTGTACCACCGGTGCGTGTGGTACATGACTTTCCACATTTTTTCCACAATTTCACTTTAAAAAAAAAAATCGGAAACATCCAATGCATTATAAATACAACATTTCAAACGAAATTTGTAGCTTGAGATAATTGAAATTGTCTTTAGAAAATATATATTTGTTGCATATTCAGTTGCAGTGCAGATGTAACAACTTTTGAGTGTGTTTATTTTGTTCTGTATGAGAGTATGAGTATGTGAGAATTGTTGGACAGAGTTGTAAATGTCTGAATTAGTAAGGTAACAATTCAAGTAATAAATAACCACAATAAGGAATAAACATCTCTCCTGTGTGTTTAAAGCTAATTGAGAAGCCATATATGGCTATAATTTTAAATTGGTCATCATGGTGGTACTCGGAGAGCTGAAGAATTTCTCAGGTGGTACGCAGTATTACAAGTTTGAGAACCTCTGTCTTAGAAAAAGTAATAGTGAAGTAAATGACCCTGATATAACCCACACGCATCTAGATTTCAAGATTCAAAACAAAACAAACAGATCTAAATTAACTTTTATCAAAAACCCTCAGGAGCCAGGAAGTCATACCATTTCTTATTGATATCCACTATCCTGTTAGTGCATAGTGGAGGTGAGCTGGTCCATTCTGGTAAACCAGTTAAACCAACGTAAGATCAGGTAAGGCCAGTTAAGACCTCCAAAGATCGATAATATCGATACCAATGCTGGTATTGATATCGAATGATACTCGTGTAAAAAGATCGATACTCAAGCTTTTTTTTCTCTCCCACAACACTAAGAATTCATTGAAGTCTGTGTCTGATGCTGTCACTGTGTCCTCCTCCCCCTCCCCCTCCCCTCTCATCTCATCTTGTCTTTTGATGTTGCATCATCACGTGCCTCACGGTGTCGGCCAAACAAGATTGCAGGTAGACTCAGTCTGGCCCCTCCCCCCGGGCCTGCCCACTTATAAAAAACATTAAGAACAGAACAATTCAACTCCAATCAATAATTACACAAAAATTTTAATTGTGATAAAAAATATTTTGCTGTCACCTATAAAGTTTGCCGAAATGTTATCCTAGGTTTTAACAAAATAATCTAAAGACAAAAATGCCAAAAATGCCAAAAGGTCAGCAGTTTCATGATAGATTAGGCTTAACATGAAAAAGTATCGGTATCGACAATACTGGTCCTGTATTTACTTGGTATCGGATCGATACCAAAATTCCCAGTATCACCCACCTCTACAACAAGAACCATCTTAAACCGGTCTAGGATTAGATTTCTGCATTTGATTTGCTGTTCACTTACTCTACGTGCTTGGCTTTTTCCACCTCAAAGTATTTTACCGTTTTTGCTGTTTCACAGAACGACGCAAATGATAACGTTTTCGTCTTTTGACATGAATTTAATAAACCTAACTGTTGCATGTGTCCAGCTACTGAGGGTTTTCTCCCAGCATCGTCACAGCAAACATAATCAGGTTAGGCTTTTATTTTATCCGTTTTCAGATAAAGGTCTGTAGCTTCTTCCAGAGACGCCGTAACGGGGTAGGCATACTCGGCAATTGCCGAGGGCCCCGAGCTGGAGGGGGCCCCAGGACAGCGGTGACATTGGTCCAATGACAAAATGACTGAACTGCTTTAGACACTGCAACGACGATATGTTGAAAACCCCCTCGCATAGGGCCCCCACTAGCTGTCACTGCCTTGTGTGTTAAGGGACCCCCGAGACGCGGCCAATATCGATCCATATCAGTGACACAACCTGAAACCTCCATAGTCACTGCAGCGACACGTTTGAAACCCCCCCCAATGGGGCCCCGACTGCCCGTGGCCGGCTTTCTGCAGGTGCTTCAAACTCGATACAAGAAAAATGAAGCGTGAGCATATCCAATGGAACCAAAGACCGCTAACTATTTATTTATTGTAACTTTTTAATTTTTTGCTTGATTGTGTTTTTGTCAAACTTTGCACATTTCAGTTGTGTTTGTTATGTTATATTGTATTTTAAGTGTTCTTACATTATTGTGCACTTCTGCTATTTAAAATAAAAGATTTTTGGATTGAATGATTTTCTTGGTGTTTTTTGGCCGGGAGGGCCCCCATGCTCCACTCTTTGCCTAGGGCCCCCAAGGTGACTAGAAACGGCCCTGGCTCTTTCACCGCTGCATCAGTGAGGGGAGGACCTGATAGAGATCTACTACAGCTGTGTTGAAGGACACTCTCCTGTTACTCTTTCCTCTCTGACGCTTGACATCTCGTCTCCCAAATGACCAGAAACCACCATAAAAGGGGCGACATCCTCATGATTTTCCAATATTTAGAAAAATGTTCCTGCAGAACAAAAGATTAGGTATAAGTTTGAGCAAGTGTGTTCTATAGACACAAACTGAAGCTGGAAAAGATACGGTGTTTCTTGTATTTCTTTCTTATATGGGTAAATAAGTTGAGAATGTCGCAAGGGAGCTGGTGATCTGAGGACGGTTTCTGTGCATCTTCACTGTAATATGCAGCTCTCCAGAGATACTAAAACCCCCTCAGAGGATTAAAGAGCCTTTACTGTAAGGTTTCAGACATCTGTGACACATATGGGTTAACCAAATGTCACGTCTAGCTTTCACGCACGCTGCTTTTGGTGGGGATGTGTTGCTTGTATGCTGTTAAGGGTGTTTTTCTCTCCACTGTGCTGAAATACTCCACTGACACCTGAGGGGGAAACTTGAGCAGAGGTTGTTTTTGTAGTTAGCGGCGCTGCATTCAAGGACACTTGAGCGGGGGAGCTGCTGGCTCTTATCAAGGTCTGAGTGAAGGTTTTGTGTTAAGTGAAAGGACATTTGACGGTTAATGTTTTGAGCTTTGTGACACTTGAATTTCTGAAGAAGATCAAAACCCCATGTGTGTGTGTATATGTGTGTGTGTGTATATATATATATATATATATATATATATATATATATATAATTTTAAGGCTGGGCAACGATTAGAATTTTTAATCGCGATTAACCGCATGATTTCCCTGATTACTCACGATTAATCATTAATTAAGTAATTAAAATAAATGATAAATAAACAAAGCTTAGATGGAGGATTTGACAGAAACAAGGTTATTTGTAACAACTGACAAGTTGAACTCCCCGTTAAAAGTTTCTGCTGCTACTTTAGAAATTACCTGTTTTAATGCTCTGATTGTGACTCAGGATTTTGTTGGTCGACTTTTTTTATTTTTTATAAAAACGGGATGACGTTAATGCCCTGGCAGTGGGAATAAGCTTTATTTTATTTTACATTTTTTTAAGATGAGATTTACACTAAACATGTGTTACTGACAGGTGTTGGTATTAAAAGTGTTTGAACAACAAATGTTATGACACGTTAGTTCATATGGCAGTAGGACATTTAAATAAGTGATCTTTACACTACTTTTGCTTTTGAATTCATTATTTGATTTTGCGTACACAATGCAATTAATCGTGATTAATCAGGAAAATTATGCGATTAATCACGATTAAAAATTTTAATTGTTCCCCGGGTCTATATATATATATATACATATATATATATATATATATATAGTGTGTGTGTGTGTGTGTGTGTATGTATATATATATATATATATATATATATATATATATATATATATATATATGTGTGTGTCTGTGTGTCTGAGAGAGAGAGCTGGTTAAAAGATATGAATGAATAATTCATTTTATTTTTTTATAGATGTGTTTTGAATGAGTTTTAAAATTCAGGAGTTCAGCTTCTTGCTGGCGGTGATTTGACAGGATTCTGCAATGACACGAAGCTCATTCTGCCTCTGTCTTCTTTTCAAGGTTTCTATGTTTCTGCATCGCTTCTGGAACCACTAACAGGCCAGCAGAGGAGAAGGAAAAAGAAAAAAAAAAGTTTTGGCTTTGAGAAGAGCAGCGTCTCATCTCTGAGTGATGATGACAAATTTTATTTTTAGGAGCTTGATGGTGTTGGAGCGTTTAATAGCAGAGCGGCCAAGTTTTATCACCGATTTCTCGTATGACCTAAAACATCTAATCAACTCCGAGCCAAAGAGAATTTGACTTTGGAGAGGTAAAACAATGAGCTGCCAGCAAGAGGAAAACATGAAAAGAGAAAAAGTGTGAGGTGTTTTAGTAAGGCGCTGCGCCAACACAAGCTTCCAAAACACCTCCAATTCCGCTGCTGCTTTGCTGCAAATACCAGCCCAGCTGGTGAAGGGAAGAGCATTAACAAAGCAGATGTGAGAGCGTAACAGTGTCCAACATTACAACAAAAGGAACAAATTTACAGCCTGGTACTAAAACCAGTTATGGTCTCAACAGCTAGATTTTACATGGCAACTGCAGAGGCCTCGTCAGCGACAGTTATATGAAGCCACAGCCCGACCACCACCACCGCCGCTGCTGCTGCTGCTGCTGCAGCTGCTGCAGCCAAGCCACCTTACCAGACCGCGGCCAGCATCTGGCTCGCGACAGCTTCCAAATGACAGCTCAGTACCAGATATCAGTCCGAGGCCTTTGTCTTGAAGTAATGAGGGAATGACCCGTCACTGACCAGTTAACTTCTTTTCAATCGGTGGTCCAAATACTGTAGTGCCCCTGAAAGTGAAGGTACCTTCCTATAGAGAGGCTGTAATTCCTAAATGGTTAATGCCATAGTTTTGTGGAAGCTCTTGAATAACAGCTAAAAGTCTGCACTTTGGTGGCATCTTAATTGTTTTATTTCAAATCCATTGTGCTATTGCACAAAGATACAAAAATCATAAAAACTCTGTCATTGTCCAAATACATCTGGACTTGCCAATAGGTTTTCATGAGCTAAGCTAAGCCAAAATAACTTGCTTGTGGCAACCGGGGTGAGGTTGGGATGTTCCATCCTTTTGCCTATTTTTAGATTAACCAAGGTTGGGTTGGGAGAAACACAGGGTTTGACATCACTCTTTAAACATGGCGATGCCACAAAAAGGTTTGTCCGGTTCACTGCAGTCTATGGTAGGAGTGGGCAGTCCCAGTCCTCGAGGACTGGTGTCCTGCATGCCTTAGATGTTTCCCTGCTGCAGCGCATCTGAGTCAAATGAATGTGCTGGTCTTGTGCAGACCTGGATGACAGGCCGATGGTGATCCATTCATTTGAACCAGGTGTTTTGTGGCAGGAAAACACCTAAGACTTGCAGGACAGCGGCCCTCGAGGCCTGGGATTGACCACCCCTGGTCTATGGGCACGAACTGCGTTTCCTGTGTTGTCAAAAACTTGGACCTCTAGCAGTATTCTAAAACTATTAAGATACAGTCAAGTCAAGCTGACGTCCACAGACAGGGCGAACTACAAAGAAGAAATTTGGACATAAAAGGAATACGTTAGACAAGCCTTGAGTTTAAAATAAAAAAGAAAGCAGACAAAGGACAAACAACACCTCCCAACAAAAAGCCATGGCAGAAGAAAGATGAATGTGGAACAGGTGGAAGGAAATGGAGAAACTATCCAACATAAACTAAAGGTTGATGATGCGCTGTAACTACACATGGCCCCTCTGTGTTCTTGGCGTGCTTAAACTTGTGCTACCTGCATCTGTTTATATAGTCATTTCATTCAGTCATTTGTGTGCTCTCCTCTCTCTGTCCTCCATCCTCTCTCTGTCCTGTCTCTCCTCTTTTTTTCTTTCTTTACCTGGCTGGTCTTCATCAGGAAGGTTCCTCCATATGATCCAGGTCCTGCTCAAGGTTTCTTCCTCTTAAAGTAGAGTTTTTCCTTGCCACTGGTTTGGCTTAAAGGTTTTTTCTCCCTCTGTGGAAGTTTTTTACCTGCCATTATCCTTGTTTAGGATTTGATATTATAATTTTAGTTATATGATATTTGCTCAGGGGTCATGCTCTGGGTCTCTGTAAAACACCTAGAGACAATTGACTTTGTAACAGATGCTATACAAATAAATTGAATTGAACTGAATTGAATTGAATTGAATTGAGTGAGTAATCCAATAATAATCCAAAAGGTGAAACAATCCTTTGACCCCAAATTGTGGAAGCTACTCCTTAAGAACAAATGTGGCAAAAATCCCTGACAAGAAACGTGGCATCATTATCTGTGGCAAATCATATCCAGACAGGAGCAATGCAACGACAAGGGTACCCTCACAGCATGAATTAATCATGGCATAGTAGGCATGAGCGCATGGAAAACTAGGGCGTGGCTAAGAACGAACATTTCACTTGGCACATGATTCCTGGTTCCCTTAACACGGAGTCACGGGCACAATAAATTCTCCCCTTGCGGAAAAAAAAAGTAACTCTGAGGCTAGAACGTGGCAAAAACTCCATTTATGAAAACAGTAATTAGATGTGTGGGTAAAAAGGCTAGGCATGAAGGAACTCATAAATGTTGCACAGAGGACTGTCAAAGAATCAAGGCAGATTAGCTGGACTGATCTGGCAGCGTGAGTTCAGAGAGACCAGGTTATAAGCACAGGTGAGACTGATTGATCTGGATCAATATCGATAAGGGAACAAGAAAGGCAAAACAGGAAGTGAGTGAACCAAAGTAAAAGCCTTGCATGGAAATAAATTGCAGATCATGAGAGGTGCAGGTAACTGGTGGCGACAGGACTGGGGCACCAGTTGTGTTGTAAGAAAAAAAAGACTCCACATGATCTGTCCCAGGATAAGAAAGAAAATGCAACAAGGGTCATGGCATCCTTGGTACAGATTCTCCATATCTCTAAGCACAGCATGTTTACAAGGAACATTACTTCGCTTACCTTTTGTTACTCGTATTTTTAACTGAGCAAATTTCTCCTGGAACGTTTTATTCGCCAACATATTTGTCCCTCAAAATATTCAACCTTGTGAAAGATAACAGATCTTTCTGTCCATGAGGCGCTCACAGATTTGTCACGATTTAAAAACCACTTTGAGACAAAGCAGAGGACACTGATCATCTGTTTATCTAATTCAGATCACTTTGATTATCAATTCTCAGGCAAAGTATTTGAGGAGAAAGCAACCCGCCTTGGGTCTGGTTCTTCAGGACATCAGCAGCTTCTCCCAGCAGGACGATGTGCCCCGTTAAATCATAAAAACTGAAACTACAGGAACACCATGAATTGTTAAAGGAACTGGGCCTGATGGATTAATCTGCAAACATACCAGCACCAGACTACAAAAAAGAAGCACACTCAAATCCTCTTCTATGTCTGGTCATTTTATAACTGTAGGAAGTATGTGGGCGACCCATGCAAAACCAGGCAGATGGTTTTAATTATGTTAGTTGAGATATGAGTCTTACACCTGAATGACAAACATTTTTGTCCTTAGAATGAATGAGAAACAGGAAAAAAAAAACTTGAATAAAATGTGAATCTTTCTTTTACAGTTATCACATCAGTGAGTTATGTTTGGAATAGTTTTAACAGGAGCTCAGTTTTATTTGAAATACTAATTGCTGACAATTTTATCCTAAAATGTGGAGGGAAAAGACAATATAAAAATCTGCAACTATGTAGAATGTAGTGAACTTATAACATAAAGCTCATGAGGACGTTTATCAGTCAATGGAAATTATTGGTCATTTAAGACAAAGTTCGGATTGGAGCCTGAATTGGGATCTGAGGAATATCCAATCCGATTTTCCTCTCTGACTGCTTTACATGGTATTATCTTCCTGAAAGTGATCATTTCCAGTCTATGGCCCCGATCCTACACTTCCCGCTAGCCGCTAGCCGCTAGCTGCAAATTGCGGGTTTAGGAACCTCCGCTAACCGCTAATGCAATCTTCTACTTCCCTAAAGCCGCTACCCGTTATGCCAACTCCCTTACTCACATTGTAGGTGTGGCAATGGGCGTGTCTTTTGCCCTTTCCGCAAACTCGGTATCTTGCGATCGCGGGTGGCTTGCGGGTAGCGCAACCTGCTCTTAAAGGCAACAGCTGCTGACGCACTGATTGGTTTAACAGGTGGAACGCCCTAACCACTCCTATGCATAATGTAGCGGGTAGCGCAGGTGGGATAGCGGGTTTAGGAAGGGGGAAGATTGCGTTCTTTCTGGGGGAACGCCCCTCCCGCTACCCGCTATCGCTTAATAACGGCTTTAGCAGATCTGGTGGAAGATTGGGCCCTATGTATCCTGGCAAACATTCTCTAATCTACATGGTTACCTTCACTAATAGAGCCTGACATAAACAAACCAAAATGGAGACTTGAGAACTGATTTTGCTACTGTCACAAATGGTTATGGGAAGCCACGGAGCAAATCTTTTTTTTTTATCAAAATACATGAAAGTGCTGTAAATGGAGGAGGCTTTATTTATTTTACCGAGTCACTTTCATTCTCTGAGGCAGTCACATCTGTCACTCTCGTTGAAGTACCTGTTGTTTGTGTTGCACTGTGAATGATGCAAAACACCATTTGAAATCTGTGAAAATTGGATTGGAGTCACACCTGAAGCCACCTCCACATGTGGTTTGAATCTGAAATGTAAAAATTGCATTTAACTGTGGTTTTAGAGTCTGTCAACAAATCAATCTAGACACAGTCTGGACATACTAAAAACTGGATTGTAGCTGCCAGTCTGAACATAACCCAAGTCTGTTCATGGGAGCATTGAAATTCAGCACCTCGGACAGCGAATGTGGCCATTATTATTAAAATCAGTGGTTGATCAACTTCATGGGCCAAAGACCTCCCAAAGCCCAAAATCTAAACAAATGCCTCTATTTAAATCTGTACAAAATAAATCATCATCATTTGATTTACCAATATTAAATTAGTCAGGAAACCATTTGAAATTTTGTGAAATTATATCAAATCAGCAAAAACCCATTTAAGGCTGTCAGGTCCTCCAATAAAATATGAAATACTGGAACCAAAATGAGAGACTGAAGTGTGCTAGTGAGTTCATAAATATTTCATTTATACATCTAAATTTTTTCCCAGCTTTGAAGCGAGTAAGATAAATGTGCCCTTTTTTTTTCAACTTAGCGGTAATGAAGATGGACCACTTCAAGTCCCGTATAACCCCTTGTTTCTCCTTTTTATGTAAACCAGCGTAAATAATGCCAAAATACACAGAAAAGAGCCATCTCCTCTCCATCTTGTGCAGCTGCACATTCCTTTCTTGATCAGCAGGTCGGCTTTTCTCTTGAACATTCTGGATTATATTTGTCTCAGATCCAGTAATGCCCTTCGATGCCGTCCACTCATCGTAAATAGCACTCAAACGTTGTTTTCAAGTCTGAAACGGCTGCCTGTGGTGGAGCTGACACCAGTGGAGCCCTGACGCAAAGCCATCTGGGATGTTGTTGATTCTTCTTCTTCTTTTGTTGTTTTCAGACGATTATATTTTTGCGAAACATCTGAAGAGAGCATTAGTTCAGAATTTTTTTTCCCCCCCGAGGAGAATAAACATGTCCACTTATATTTCATCTGTTTAGCCATAAGATCTGCTCGTGTGTAACTTGTCCGAGTTACTTTGTCAGACATTTCCATCGATCCCTCAACGTCTTTCTGTCTCTGGTTCAGATCAGCAGCTCTTTTGGAGGAAACAAACAATTTCATCAAAGTCAAAGTTATATTTCTTTTCCTGGAAGACCCACCCCTTCAGGATGCTCGGCACCTTCTTCGTATTATCTTCCTTCTGTTGACAAATGCTTCCAACCCATCCAGATAAAGCCACAACATAACTATAAAACTAAAAAGTTTTTTTTTTCAACCTGTTTCTTTACTGGTTTGGATGCTGAGCTGCTGAGGGGATTCTTGCTGCTAATTCTATCACTTTTGAGCACTTGTTATAAGTAGCTATGACAACATGAGTGTTGTTTACATATGGAAGAGCTCATTGAGCTTTCCAAAGCCCAGGTAATGCTCCGAATAAGCCCCCAAATCCAGACAGGCTGACGTGGAGACAACAAGGAAGTAGGTCAGGAGTAAAACAGGTATAAAGCAGGTGGTTGTTTCTTCTCTTAGCTGTCATGGAGAACGTTTAATCACTTGAACGTAATAGGAGAGAGCTTAGATTGGTGATGAAGACAAAGATAGAGGGTATGAGTACCAAGTACTTTATGTTTTTACCAAGTCATTGCTGCAGGAACATGTTCTGGACTCACATGGACACAGAGACAGCAGGCGGAGCAGTGAGATTAAAGGATGCTGCTGTCATTATTTAAGTCTCTTCAATGATTGGACAGGAAGGATCTCCTGTGGTGGTCCATACTGGATCTGAAGAAGCCTCTGACGGAAGACAGTCTGTTGCTGAATCATTATGTTGTATAGAGGATGCTTGGGGTTGTCCATGATGTTTATTTTATGAAGTATCCTCCTTTGCAGAAGCAGCTCCAGAGGCTCCAGAGCAGAGCCGGTCATCTTATCTGCCATCTTAGTTGCGACTGATCTCATGTTCCCCATTATGAATAGGGTTGGGCAACGTTTGGATTTTAACGATTCTGATTCCAATTCAGATTCTCTGATTCGATTCCTGTTCAAAACGTTTCTCGATTCTGATTCTTTGATGTGTAGGTCAACAGATCGCGACTTATTTAACAGTAGAATTTTTTCATTTAAAAAACTGAGAAGGGAAGGAGCCTTTTCACCACATAGGCTGTTACTTTTCTGTGGCACTCGTGTTTTTGCTGTCATTTTACTCCTCGCAGCCAACGTGAATGGGGTGTCACGTTGTTTGTTCGGCTTGGGAAAAGGAATAAAAATGTCTCCTCTAAACGTTCTGGACACCTCGAGTCACTGTTGCAGGTCCCCAGCAGCAATATTTCATTATAGCGTTATTATAGTATAATATTAACACTAATGATACACATTGGAAATATAGCAAAATATAGCTAACTAACTAGCTCCTGCGTTAAGGACTAACAGTCCTTAACGCAGGAGCAGCAAGTTTGTCCGACCTAGCAACAGTAACTAGGAAGGGGGCGGTGCTTACTGAAAGGTCAATTAAATATGATACACTCGTTTATTTTTGTGTTGCCATGCATGTGAAGGTATTTTGCCATATTAGTCGTGCACCCTCCTTTGTCAGTAACACGCTTCCCGCAGGTGTCGCACTGCGCCAGGTAGCCGTCATTTCCCGGACTGAAATGCAGCCAAACTTGAGAGCGGCATCTCTTGGGATCCATGTTGTTGCGAGTGAAGTCCCGTCGGCGACGGACGTGACGTCGACACTAGCGCAGAGTTGAGTACCCCAGATGGAGTAACATCAACAAACTAGTGCAGTAAATAAAAAATAAAAAATATAAAATAGCGCGGACAATTAGGAACTGAAAAAAGGAATCGAAATTCAAAAATCTTCTAAATGATTCCAGAACCGGACGTTAGGAACCGATTCCTACTTGGAATCGTTTTTCGGTGCCCAACCCTAATTATGATGGAGGGAAGAGTTTGTTTAAACCTCCTCTTTCTCTCTGTCTCTGCTCTGCATCCACGGCGTCTCCTCTTCAGCTCATTGTGGATTCAGTCTGGCTATAATCTGGCTTCTTGAAATGTCTGGCAGCTGCTCCCGCTTGTACACAACTTTCTCGTTGCTATCGTTACTCACAGGCCTGGAATTTCGTGATTTGAGGGACAAGGCCACTTGGCCTTCAAAGGGGCATTTTTTTTTTTTTGAGGGCACAAAGGCCAAATGCCAGGGCAACAAGGCCATAATAAAAAAAAAAAACAACATGACAAGATATGCTAATAAATGGCACAACACAGTTTTTGAATTCAGAACCTTGGATATTTTTAACAGACTACCACAAGTTTTGGACTTTTATCAAAGGGAAACAGACAACAAAAAAGGCAATGTCATTGACTTTTTTCAGGTTATCACACATCCATAAAATTTAATTTAAATCGTCATCCGATGATGGGGATGGAGAACCTGGGGTCTTCCTAGGCCCATAAGGAAAAACTGTTGGCCTCCTTTTGGCAATTCCTGCACCTCAAACCCAGCTGGAGCACAGCCTTCTGACTTAATGTTCAACAGGTCTTCTATGGTCTCGGCCATGGCCGCCGTGGCCACTGTGAAATTCCTGCCCTGGTCACTCATCATACCAGGTGGTAAAAAATAAAAAAGTGACCAAGGAAATCCGTCGAGTGGCACAGCATCTAAACCGTGATGAAAAATAATTCAAAAACCGATTTTATGAATGAAGAAGACTTTGCTGAAAACCCGAGCCATGCTTGATGACATAACGGCCTGGACGGCTCTAAACATTTTAAATTTAAATGAGAATAAAACTGAAGTGATGGTTTTTGGTGGAACTACTGGAACCCCTTTCTTCAGATCTGGGTTACCTGTCTCAGTACATGACGCCAACCATCACAAATCTCAGTTTTAAATGGACCCTGACCTCAAGCTTCACAGTCAGATCGGAGCAGTCGAGCTCTTTCCACTTGAGGCAGCCGGCCAAAGTAAAGCCCGTTCTCCCAAGACAGCATTTTGAGACAGTGATCCATGCCTTTGCTGCCGGTCGGCTCCATTACTGTAATGCACTGCAGGCGGGAGTGAGCCGGTCTTCTGTTGCTCGTCTGCAGATGGTTCAGAACACGGCTACATGTCTTATAACAATGAGATCGCCTGTTTCAGCTTCATTGCACTGGCCGCCTGTGCATTTCAGGATCCATTTTGATATTGTCTTATTTGCTTTAAAGTCCATAAATGGTCTAGTGTAACACCTATAACACACTGAAGGAATGGTGTGACATTGAAGTTATGCCGGCTTTATATGGAAAAATATCAACAACAATAAACAAACAGTTAAGACACAATAATACGTGCTGGCATCATATGCAATGACATCAGAGGTAGTGTTCCAATAATCCAGTTCTTTGGCCAATCTTTCCTCACGGAAATGTTTCACAGCCTGCAATTCTGGGCTGCACAGGATTTAGGCTGATGCAATATAGTTCAGTTCTGTTACAACCGACCTTCTTTGGAAAAAGGAGGATTTCCTAAGTACCCAGACACAGTCCAGAAAAAAAAAAAAAGGAAAAAAAAAAAAAATTAAACAAGAGCAAAATTAAAGCTGGTCAAAATCAGTAAAAAGTCAAAATTCTCCAAATCAAGTTAGTCTGAGATGGTGTGGGTAGGTGACAATGAAGGTTCAAATTCAAATTCAAATTCATATTCAAATTTACTTAATTAATCCCCTAAGGGGGAAAATTCAGGTTTCAGTACACCAGTCTGGTGCACTAGAGGAGCTGCCGGCGTCCAGCACTCCTTTTCATGCCAGGTCCCGTGGTCCGAGTGCTAACTCCAGTTAACAGCCGTTAAAACAGTTAACAGCCGTTAAAAAAACCAGTATATCTCCAAAACAATGACAAGTGAGATATCTCCAGGTCAGAGGAGGAAACACCGATGAACCAGACCGTCTCCTCTGGGAAGACTGAGCTCCTTCAATCTGGCGAGCGACGGAGCCGACCGTCCCAGAGCCCGGTTCATCATGCGGACCTGACCAGGCCGTTGTCGTCTCCCCCGGCGGTGCTGGGCCCCACCGGGTCACCAGACAGCCCCTGCCAGGTCAGCTGACCCATCCGGCGTATAGACTGCTAGACAGAGGCAGCAGCTATTTGCCGGTCACGGCCATGCCACCGCTGCTACGTCGGGGGCTCCCGTCCCGGCTCCGTGACGCTGCAGCCCGGATCCAGTGGCGGTGGTTGCCGCGGGTACCAGTTCAGGACTACTTAGCTTTCCCGAACCGGCCTCCAGCGACACCGTCCATGTCCGCGGCGGCAGGTCTCCACCAGCCGCAAGAGGACCGATCCGACCCCCGCAGACAGTATGTCGACATCCGACTGCAAATCACCACAAACCGGGCACAAACTGGAGCGTCCAGCATCCAGCGTTGCAGGGATAAGTCCCCGGAGCAGCAGCGAGTAGCCTCCATGCTAGGCGTATGTCATGCCAGGCAAGGTGTTGCTGACAATGGCCTACCGCACTGTAGGTCACAGAAAATTATGATCACAGCAGAAAATGCAGTCTCTTTCCAATAGATCCAAGTGTGACGCTCGCCATCAAATCCAGAGGTGAATCCACTTCAGAATCAACCATTAGGGAAAATCGGGGGGAAGGAAAAAAACTGACTGAATTCTTTGAATGGATTGAGCTCAGGCACATAATATGACGACACCCAGGCTAACTACAGAATTCTTCCTTCTTTGAACAAGAGTAGAACAAAATTGCACGCTTTGAACAGACATGAGCAGACTGATTCAGCAACGTAACGCTAGCATTAGCGCACGGGAGCTAACAGCATGAAACAAATTAGACTTACTTGCAGTTACTTTCAACCGGCCACAACTCAGCAGCAGCAAGTATAATTACAGAGAACTCTATATGGAGTTCAAGCGCAAGTTTCGGGTGCTTTTCATCCAAATATGAACTCCTTTTCCAGCAATGCAGCTTAAACGTTGCGAACTAATCTGAACTAATCAGTGCGAGAAATATCATTGATTTTATATTAAGATCTATCATTCAATGATATTATGTGGGTTACACCAGCCCTGTCGTACCTCTCTGAGCTGAAGGTGCCTATGACCGGGAGTAAGCTCAGAAGAGACCGCGCTTTTGCAGCTGTCGCACCTAAAAATATGGAATAATCTGCCCTTGCTGGTTCGATGGTCTCAAACTCCACCTTGGCTTTCTGGCACCATGTAAGACGTTGACTTTAAGCTGTTTGTTTTGTTTCCAGATTCTGTACCTGATTTGGTTATTTTATTTGCGCGATCCCACACCACGGCGGGCTTGCACCAGGCCACACTTCTTTGGGAACCTCGAGTCAACATGTTGGCTGATTGCACATCAAACCCGACTGATCTAATCCTTCCAAGCAGAGATAAAAACATCCGTCGCCGGAGCTCGAGACTGAGAGCTGCTGACTGATAAAACTTCACATTATTCATGCATCCCTTTGAGGCAACGGCGAGAGCTGTGCAGCTCCAAGCACCGAGTCAGCACCTGCTCTGAAACCGGCACAGTTCACGTCTGTGCCATGACAAAATATTTATGGCAAGCCTAGTCGTCCATTCAAAGCCGCTGTGGCCATCAGTGGATCATATAAGACTCTCCGTCAGTGTAACCTGCTCAGTGCACAACACTTTATTTGGGAGTCCAAATTGTGTTATTATATTGACCCAACAGAGTGTCTGAGTGCACTGGACGGTGGTGTAACGGCCTCATATTCCGACTTCTGTCTGCCCCGCCGCCTCACGGCTGGGCGATGAAAGGCTCGTCTGAATGATGAATGGCAGTTGTGAGCGAGGACATGTGAGAAAAGCAGGGGAGTGTTTCACTAACCTTTACTCTCGATGACTGATGTTGGCCGGCTGCCAACACCTACGTTCCGACTGTCAGAGCAGCAAACAGCGAATCCGTCTAAAACAGCCCCTGCCAGAGCGCTGCAACAGTAATGGACGATGCCTGAAAGTGGCACGAGTCAGATTGGTGTTGGCGGATGAGCAATACAGAGAAATAAGTCGGAGTGATGGTTGTATTTGATGGCAACAATGCCTTAGAGGCTTTCTGTCTGGAGAGGCGGATTTTTATCCTGGTGGTGACAGATGGTCTTTTTGCAGCTGAAATTTTTTGCATACCAGAAAAAACGCTACATTGATTAAAATGTAAATCTGATGGTGCATTTTTTTTAAAGCCTCATAAAGTAGCCAGTCGCTGTCATTACAAACTAATACGTTCCCTTTCTTTTTTTAAACTCTTCACAGTTTGAGTTAACAGGAATTATGGTTCCAGGGTGCTGAGGGTGACCACGATGCTTCAAGAAACAGGAAAGGATGGATCAATGTATCTCATCAAGAGTAGCTCATCTGTTTCTTTGTTGTTGTTGCTGTTTTTTATCCCTGTACTACACTAATTTTGGTGAGCAGGTTGCATTAGGGGACTGAAAAGATAAAATCAGGGAGGAAACAAGCGTACAAGCTGGATGGAGTTTTTCCAAAGATCAAGTTTCAGTAACCTGAGGGCAGGGCAGAAGTATTCATGTACCCATGGGCACATGTACAATATACCAGTGGTGGGCTGTCAAGGCCTGCAAGGCCTTCTCTGCTGGCCTAAAAATATCTGAATCACAGACTGATGTTTTATATCTTGTCCATGAATACTGCCTCCTTTCATTGCTTGTCCCCTGGTTGCACCGCTTCCAGACGTGAATTTTCATATTTAAGCATTTAACCAGTCACATTTCAGCCACCATTTGTTGCCAGGGTCAAAGAAATCTGCCTGGAGGCCTTAACAATCAGTCCTGCGGGCCCTGTAGCATAAAATAAGTGTTGAACAAACTGTTGCTTCAACCAATCAGATTTTGAGTTGGCGACACCAAGCATCTCTAGCAGGCGGATGGAAACGTCAGCGTATTCACAAGCTTTGATTCGATAGTCAGAGAGCGTACTAGCCAGAGCTAGCAAACTGCATCTGTAGCGAGCTGCACAAGCAAAGATAGTGTTGTGTTGATTTGATAGCTATTTTGTCAACCCACAATGGCTGAAGGAGGAGAAGAAATGGATTTGGTTGCAGATTTACTGTCAAAGCCATTTTCAAGACGGACTTTTCAAGAAAAGATGGACATTGTTAAGAAAGGTCGGGCAACTCCGAAGCTAGCAAGCCTATCACAACCCGGGAAAAGGATTTGTCCCCCACTTTCAGTCCACTAACTATGAGCGGTATTCCTGGCTCACAGGCTCTGAGAATCGCTGGAAATTGTATTGCTGTTCTTATTATTTGCCATATGGTGTTTGGAGCCACACTAGATCCCTCCACAACCCCCAGAAGTTTCGGGAATACAAGAAAAATTTCCCGCATGCAGCCTGCTCCAGCTTAACACAGAGCCACGGGACACTTTTCGATCTGCCTCGGCTAAGAACAGAACTGACTGTAATGTATTCCATGGATGATTTTGCAGGAAAATCTCCCACTGATCTCCCTGACTTCCTTCAGCAGAAAAATCTGAATGAGAGGATGGAGCAGCTGTACACATTTGTGTGTTTGTCGGTGACCATCCCGGTGTCCACTGCTTCTCAGCCCTAAAGCGAATTAAAACTTATGCCAGAAATACGACAGGGCAGGCTCGACTTTCAGGATTAGCTTCAATGGCAATAGAAAAGGACTTCTTGATGGAACTGAAATGCACGGATAATCTGCACAACAGAGTAATTGAAATGTTCTTGAGGAAAGAAAGGAGGATGGATTTTGTGTACAAATAATCAGGATTTTGGGTGAGTAAAATGTTGCCATATTCCTAAATAATATTGCAATTTTATGAGGTTATTATTGATCCTTTTTTATGTGTGTCGCAGTTGTACCTGCAGTGGAAGTTTTATAGCCATAAAATAGTTATTGAGGGTTGGATTGATTCAGATGGAGCACTACTGAAGGCCTAGGTGTGAAATGCACGGCCTGCCACTGCAATATACGTTATAAAGAGACAAGAACAGACATTAAATAGATTACTGGCGAAGTACACAAAAAGGGAAAGGAACAGTTTAAGAGCTAAGAAAAGTTTCTTGGTTCCAGACTTCTTGTAATTCCACCAACTGACTTCAAATGCTCAATTCCCTTTATAACACGGTTCCAGGACCTCAGACACCCACATGGATGAGACCCAATGAACCATATGCTATGTTGTTCAATTCTTCAATGAAGAACAGCTGAGAATAAGAAAAAAACAACTATTTGTTCACCTGCTAGTTTTTTTTTTCACAAAGAAATGAACGGTAGATTTATTTTAAAAAAAGGAAGAAATCAAACAAACAGATCCAGAAAAAAATGGTATTCGGGCTCTAAATTAATATGCATTTGACCAAGGAAACTGGTATTATTAAAGAGATCCTCCCTCAACATTTTACAGTACCTGGTACCATCTATTGGCCCGTCAGTGCTTTGAAGTCATCCAGTACCCTCAGCAGAGACACAGCCATGACTCCTGTGGGCCAGAGTCTGCACGTCTGTCCATCCAAACAGGTCCAGCTGTTGCCAGAGAGCTAAATTGTGGTCTCATCTGACCACATGTCAGTCTCTGAAGCCATCTCTGAGACATTTCATTGCAACGCGGTGTGATCCCAGCGGTTTTCTGAGTGACTGTGGTCCCTGCTGCCTTGAGGTCATCGTGTAACTCTGGACTGATCTCCACCGTTCTCAGCAGTCACGCTCATGGTCATCTCCTCCTCCTCAGCAAGCTTTGAGCTGATGGCCTTCTTGCCCATTCCAGCCTTGTTCCAGTCTATGATCTCGTCCTTGACAGCGTTCCAGCCTTGTTCCGGTCTACGATCTCTTCCTTTACAATGTTCCAGCCTTGTTCTGGTCTACAATCTCATCCTTTACAGCGTTCCAGCCTTGTTCCGGTCTACGATCTCATCCTTGACGGCGTTCCAGCCTTGTTCCGGTCTACGATCTTGTCCTTGTTGGCGTTTCAGCCATGTTCCGGTCTATGATCTCGTCCTTGACGGCGTTCCAGCCTTGTTCCGGTCTAGATCTAATTCTTTACGGCGTTCTAGCCTTGTTCCAGTCTACGATCTCGTATTTTACGACGTTCTAGCCTTGTTCCGGTCAACGATCTCGTCCTTGACGGCGTTCCAACCTTGTTCCAGTCTACGATCTCGTCCTTGTTGGCGTTTCAGCCTTGTTCCGGTCTACGATCTCGTCCTTGACAGCGTTCCAGCCTTGTTCCTGTCTAGATCTAATCCTTTACGGCGTTCTAGCCTTGTTCGAGTCTACGATCTCGTCTTTTACGACGTTCCAGCCTTGTTCCGGTCAACGATCTCGTCCTTTACAGCGTTCCAGCCTTGTTCTGGTCTACGATCTCGTCCTCTACGACGTTCCAGCCTTGTTCCGGTCTACGATCTCGTCTTTTACGACGTTCCAGCCTTGTTCCGGTCTACGATCTCGTCTTTTACGACGTTCCAGCCTTGTTCCGGTCTACGATCTCGTCTTTTACGGCGTTTCAGCCTTGTTCCGGTCTACGATCTCGTCCTTGACAGCGTTTCAGCCTTGTTCCGGTCTACGATCTCGTCCTTGTTGGCGTTTCAGCCTTGTTCCAGTCTACGATCTCGTCCTTGACGGCGTTCTAGCCTTGTTCCAGTCTATGACCTCGTACTTTTACGGCGTTCCAGCCTTGTTCCAGGCTATGATCTTATCCTTTACGGCGTTCCAGCCTTGTTCCGGTCTACGATCTCGTCCTTGACGGCGTTCCAAACTTGTTCTGGTCTACGATCTCATCCTTGATGGCCTTCCAGCCTTGTTCCGGTCTACGATCTCGTCCTTGTTGGCGTTTCAGCCTTGTTCCGGTCTACGATCTCGTCTTTCACGACATTCCAGCCTTGTTCCAGTCTACGATCTCGTCTTTTACGACGTTCCAGCCTTGTTCCGGTCAACGATCTCGTCCTTTACAGCGTTTCAGCCTTATTCCAGTCTACAATCTCGTCCTTGACGGCGTTCCAGCCTTTTTCTGGTCTACGATCTCATCCTTGTTGGCGTTTAAGCCTTGTTCCGGTCTACGATCTCATCTTTGACGGCGTTCCAGCCTTGTTCCGGTCTAGATCTCATCCCTTACGGCGTTCTAGCCTTCTTCCAGTCTACGATCTCGTCTTTTACGACGTTCCAGCCTTGTTCCGGTCTACAATCTCGTCTTTAACGACGTTCCAGCCTTGTTCCGGTCTACGATCTCGTCCTTTACGGCGTTCCAACCTTGTTCCGGTCTACGATCTCGTCCTTTACGGCGTTCCAGTCTTGTTCAGGTCTACGATCTCGTCCTTTACGGTGTCCCAGCCTTGTTCCGGTCTACGATCTTGTCCTTGACGGCGTTCCAAACTTGTTCCGGTCTACGATCTCATCCTTGACGGCCTTCCAGCCTTGTTCAGGTCTACGATCTCGTCCTTTATGGTGTTCCAGCCTTGTTCCGGTCTACAATCTTGTCCTTGACGCTATTCCAAACTTGTTCCAGTTTACGATCTCATCCCTTACGGCGTTCCAGCCTTGTTCCAGTCTACGATCTTGTCCTTGATGGAGTTCCAGCCTTGTTCTGGTCTATGATCTCGTCCTTTATGGCTGTATGGTGTATGTATGGTGTATGGTGTATGGTGAGGAGGACCCAAAAATGCAGGAGAAGTACAGTTTCCAAACCAAAACATCCTTTAATGAGTCTCTCAAAACAAAAACCAAAGCTCAGTCAGAATAGTCCAAGGATTGGGACAGCATCGCAGGAAGAGGCTACAAACAAAGCCACGATCCAACAGGGAAACCACAAACAGAAACACGGAGAAACTCAACAGAGAAAAAGCAACAGTAAGATCCGGCAAACTAAAAGTGGAAAACAATACTTAAATACACAAAGGGACAAACGAGAGGCAAGCGCAAACAATACACAAACAATTCAGGGAAATACACAGAAGGAAGTGAAGCAGAATACTACCAAGACAAGACAGACCTTCAAAATAAAACAGGAAACAAGAAAGACTAAAGACAGAGGAGATAAGGCACTAACTAAACTCAGAAAGCACAGAAGAAAACCAAGAATGCCTGTCATGGCCGACCCAGACCATGACAACGGTGTTTGACACATCTTTGGTCTTGCTGGCATTGAAGGAGAATTTATAAAGGGCATAATTGATGCTTTTATTCACTTAATAGGCTGAAATTAGAAGCACTTTCTTGAAGTGGCAGGACTAATCTATGTGCTTCGTAACTGGTCTGTTGGAGGAATAATTCTTGCTGGTTGGTAGGAGATCAAATACTTCTTTTACTCAAGCCTTTTAAATTATATGTTTTTCTGGATTCATTTTGGTTGATATTCTGTCTATTGCTGTTAAACTAAACCTGCCACAGAAGCCACAGAAATTAAACACCATTCATTTCTCTGTACGTGGGCAAACTTACAAAATCATCGGATCATGAAATATTTATTTTCTCTTTTGTACAGGTGTATTTTACTCTGTGTCCTTGGTCGTCTTCTCTTCCATCATTACTTCATTCAGTCTCTGCCACGACGTCCCCTGTGGCACTCAGAGCAAGCTCATCAAGAACATGTTCAGGTAAAATAAAATACACAATTTCAACATCTAACGAGGTCTTTACACAAACAGGACAATGCGAATTAACTATTCAAGGAGTGAATAGACGTAGCTGAAGCAACACTCAGTAAGTGTGATGCATGTGAGCTCTCACGCTGTTCAGAGAAACACTGAGATGAGACGATGGAGTGAAGACGAGCTGGCCGACACTTGAAGTTCAACTTCTCCTGCTTTGATGGAATACAAGGTGATGATAAAGTGCCACGTATGCAGCTGCATTAGCTTTCCAACGACCATGAGTACTCAACCCAACTTTATGCTTAAAGCACTTTAAAACAAATGCAGCAGGCTGAAGTGCCGGAGACCAGAAAATAAAAACCCTTAGCGATTACCTCAGAGTGTTCTCCTCCCAGAAGAAACAATCTAAAATCGGAGCCCTTGGTGCCTTTGATGTAAAAGCGTTCCCATTGGACAACAGTTATAGGAATATCTTGTTTTTTGAGGAAAGAAAAAATGGACTGGCAATTAGCCTCGTATGAGTAAGAGATTAAACTGCTGCAAGACACAAAAAAAGAAAATCTATGAAACTGTGTGTTTCAAAAGTTGACTAAATTGGTCCTCATCAAATATTGGTGACGTGTCTCTCCAGCACCGCTGATGAAGTGCAGTAAAAGTACTGCAAATGAAGACAGGAAGTTGGGTAGAGACAGAGATGGAGACAATCCTGCTCTCACCTTTTTTTTTTATGATATGTCCCCCCTTTTTTTCCACTTTGAACAGATCTGAAAAAGCCTGGACATCTTATCTTCGGGGATCTAGACTATTAAACATCGGTGCCATTACTTCAACATCAACAGCGCCAGCACCCCGAATTCGCCCGTTGGGATGCTCCTGGAGATCGACAGTCCCAGTGGGTTCAAGAGATGCAGGAAGACGGTGACCACGGCCAGCAAAGTGGTACGTGAGAATAATGACGAATAAATAGATGATGAGCTGTCCATCACGTGAGCTCAGACTCCACTGAAAGGTCAAAGGTTGAGTTTAAATCCAACCGCAGCTGGTGTGGATCAATGACTACGTTTCCATGTGCAACAACCATGTGATCATTAACCTTAATCTAGTTCAGACGATATTCCAGTTCCTCACACTGTTGTTCAGGCCAGCATGTGCTGTCATTCTGCAACTTTTTACTGAAGTTACTGATGGAAGAAGGATTTCTTCTTGTCCCGAAGGTTGTTAACAAAGTCTTGTTCCATGCCGTCTTTCCTCTCGCTGTTGTACAGCTGTCGTCCGTGGAGGATACGTGACGCCAGGAGCAGCAGTAAAATCTCACATCATCGTTAGATCAAGGCTGTACACTCACAGCATGACCTTAATCTGATTAAGATCAGAGTATTGCTGCCCATGTAAAAGCCATCAATGTCTCTGCACAGCTGACTGTGTTTGCAGCATGAGGCAAGTGTCACCTGTGGAGGATCCAGGAGTTTTCTAAGTAGAGGGCCATCAAGGGGGCCCCGTATCTGACCTAGGGGCCATGTATTTGTCTTTGCATACGATTACGTTTTTATCCCAAGTACAGTGGTACCTCTACTTATGAAATTAACTGGTTCTGGAAGTAGTTTCGTAACCTGAAAATTTCGTAAGTAGAGATGCGTTTTTCATGTAAATGCCCTAATCCGTTCCAAGCCCCCCAAAATTCAAACATAGATTTTTATAAATCATGAATAATACATGAAATGACATAAAAACCTGTAAGAAATACATGTTAGAACTAGAAAAGCACTCGGAGAGTGCAGACCTCCACCAAGCGTGACAATTATCGAAAACTTGAAAGTGATCCAGAATCCAGGATTTCTTCCGGGTCACACCCAAAATGAAATCATTTCTTCCTTTTCACATTTCCACTAACTCCTGAAAATTGCATCAACATCCATCCATAACTTTTTGAGTTATCTTGAACACAGACAGACAAACAGACAGATAAATGCCGGCAAAAGGTAAAAATTGTTTGTTTACCTGGTTGCTGGGTTACGCTCATACAGACAAGGGGCCCTCCTAGCCAATGGGATGCCAGGAAGATGCTAAGCGATAGCCAATGGCAGAGCAGCTTGGACGCATCACTTTCAAACCGAGAAAGTGATGTCTGTATGTTTGCCTTTCGTATCCTGTAATTTCCTTCGTAATAAGAGGCAATATTTTCCCGTTGAGGCGTTTCGTAACCTGAAAGTTTCGTATGTAGAGACGTTCGTAAGTAGAGGTACCACTGTATATATATTAGAGCTGGGCAACGATTAAAATTTTTAATCGTGATTAATCGCATGATTTCCCTGATTAATCATTAATTATGTAATTAAAATAAATGATAAATAAACAAAGCTTAGATGGTAAAACTGCTTACTGGTTTTATGTCATCGGCCACAACGGTAATTGTAATTTGATATTGTCTGAATGTCTTAAAATAAATCTCTCAGTGTTGAATTATCACTATTTCCACTGTTCATTGTTTTGCAGTTTGCTTTGGAAATTCACTGAAAAAGCAGCAATTTGCACCTTTACTTGCATTTGAGTGTATTAATCTTCAGAAAGCTTAATGATCCACTCGGTAACACCGCTCTTGTACGGTCTCGGGCCTTCAGGCCACACATCACTTTCCGTGCACTCCCTCTCTCCGTATTATTGTGTGCATATTGAACTATATCTTTCACGGGTCAGCGAATAGATTGATGAAGCAGAATAAGGCTATTTCAAAACGTTGACTCTCTCCACGCTCTCCCTCCTAATCCCCCTCGAGTGCAAACCAGCTGTAACATGGACCATTAGCTAAAGAATGTTGAACATAACCATACTGGTTGTGCCTGGCCAGCCAAATCAAATAACTCCTTTTACAAGCGCCGCTTCACACACTCTCCCGCTTTCAGGCCCAGCGCCAAGCTCTTGTTGATTCTGCCGGAGCCTTGAGAACAGGGCCGCGTTAGCCTTGATTTACGTCGTGTTATTGGAATTCCTTTACGAGCAAGTGGCACATATGAAAAAAGGATGGATTCCTTAAGAGGGGGCACTTGACTGATAAGGGCCTATTTGCAATGGGGGGGATCAAGGAGGGCTTGGCGATGAATCACGACGATATGAGGGAAAGCAACTGTAAAGGAGTCGGAGTGGGGTGTTACGCAAGGTCTGGGGGGGGGGTGGATATGCCAGGAAGCCGAGCAGAGCTTACGCGGGGGGCATGCGGGGTCGTGCACGGAGCGGGACGAAGCGAGAAGAATGAAAAGGCATCAGTTTGCTTTGAGCTTAATGATCATAATGTTCTCAATGCTATTAGATAACAAAATATGTTCAAGGGCCTATGTAATTGCACTACCGTAATGAGCTTCAACGGTAGTAGATCTCTCTTCTCTCTGTGGAAGTTTAAATTGATAATGAGATGGACCACTCTGATGCCAAAATCTAAACATTATCGATTTACTGTGTCTTTGTTTACTACTTTCTTTATGAATGATCAGTCAGCGTAGGAACACGGTATAAAAGAGAAAATCGCGAGCTTGGGGAAGATGGGGAGCGGTTCTGGGAATGGGCTTGTTCCCCTGAAACAAAATGTGAACAATGAGCCTTTAGACAGAGATAATTAAATGCTTAATTGTTAAATTGCAGCAGCCGAATGCAACTCATTAGCTTTACTTCAGTAACACAATTAGCACTTAACACAATTAACACAAAAATGAGCTGCTTTAGCTGCTGGTCTCTTTACAGACTAATATTTTAACTAGGGGTGCACGATAACTATCGGGCTGATAACAGTCTTGAGCCTTGAATGACCGGCAGTGGAATGTTATGTTCAAGTGACGTCGGCATAATCAGAAAAACGATTTCTCAATAAGGAAAATCAAGAATACCCCTTCATGCCAGAAAACAACTCGTTAACTCGGTCATAATTTTGGTAGTTGCTGACTTGAATTGATATTCGCAGTATTTTCCCACATGTTACACATAAAGAAAGAAAGAAATAGAAAAGGCTGAAAGAATGACTAGCAAACGAGGGAACGTGGGAATTTATGTTAATTTATGTTATGTTAGGTTATTCTAGGGACTGGCACAAGAACCTTCTCATGATATGCTGCCCCCATCTGGTCTGCAGTGATGTGGTTACATAATGTGCCTTTAATAACCAACAGTGCAGGTTGTCTGACTTGTAAGCTTTTCTTCATTCATTCGTCTATTCATATTTGTTTATTTTTACTATTCTAACTCCAAAATGATCAATAAAACTGTGATTGTGGATTTTAAGCAGTCAAACTCCTCTGAAGGTTTTCTTCTCCTTTCCCCGTGAACTTTGACATCGTTCCTCAGTGAAGATGCTTGTGAGTTCACCAAAAGTATCACGGCTTCACCGTTATCCCCTTCGGCTTTTTTTTCTCTGGTTCAAAATACCGTTTGATTATCACGTGTTGTTGGTTGGAAAACAATCTGTTTGTGAAATTACCACCAATAAATGGAATTAATTTGTGCATTAGAAGATGACAATAAACAATAAACTGTTGAATCAGAATGAGAAAAAATAACTAAATAAATTGAATTGGTCATCCAATTCTGATGCCAGATTGTGAACTGAGAGCACACAAAGCTGGCTGTTTCCAGAAGTTACATTCGAGTCTCGTGCTCCTCGCGTGCATTAAACTTTCCGCTTTGTAAGTGGTTGCTGTTTATTGAATAAAATCCCTCAGAAAAGATTTAAGACCGACTCTTCATAACGCCGCCACTGAAGTTTTGCCAATTCAATTAATTCCACAAATCCTTTATTTCATCCTTTCGCTGCCTGTCCAGTTTCTATAAAGGCCTTCTGCCTGCTGGCGTCCGGCCAGCATTAGTCACCGCTCAGACGGAGCAGCTCGCCTCCATCACTCACACGGACGTCAACGTCGGGGCTCGTCAGAAAGACCCTGTGTGCTCTTGCAGGCAGACCCCCCCCCCCCCCCCTTTTTTCCCTTTTTTTAGATAATATATGCCGTATTGTCCCAAATGAGCGAATCCCCTCGAAGCTGCAAATCGACTTAAAGCTCCGAACGTGTTGGTTTTTGAAAATGACTAAAATGAGTAAGTGAGCGCGATGTGCGCACGTGTTACCTGGAAGCCAGTTGTTCGTCTGCAGATTCCCACCCGTCGTCACATATCAAAACAAACACCTCCGGGGGAGGGGGGATTCACCTGTAGCCTGGAGCTGTTTGTTCAGCTGCAAATCTGTCTGAGAGCAGTGACATAACAGTGTCAGCATGTTCTCATCACTCTCACATGCTAAGTTTGTTTATTATTCTTCCCCCCACGCAATTCCTGTCATTCTCCACTGTGCATCTGTCAAAGACAAAAAAAAAAAAAACAACATAAATTGTTGTTTTTGCTCTCTCGGAGTGTCAGACTTGCAGTGATTTGCAGATAAAATGTCGGTGAATGGCATGCATGGATTTCTTTTTGAACAACTCGGCCACTGAAAGTGTACCGGCGGTAATATTTACTGTGAGTAAAAAGGCTGCTGGATGCCAACGTCCCAACCTGACTGAGCACCACGAACTGTTTCAGAGAGGTTCAACTCTGAATCACAAAAAAAAAAAAAAAAAAACTAACTCAGAGTTGACAAACCCCGAGTTAGGAAACTCTGAGTTTCTGGTTTCAGACTGGTTGGTTCTGAGTGTGTTGTCTCCCCAAGGCATTCGAGCTTTTGCTGCAACCACATGGCAGATTTGAGCTCATCTTTCTGCAGAAAAGCAAGAGGGCTGCAACGGTGAGGGAAGGACAGCTGATGTGGGAGAAACAGCAGAGACTGAATGTGTCATTTAAATATATCATGACAGGTAAAAACAGAAAATCCAGACAAACTGTGAAGCAGCTGAAGATGAAGCACAAAAAGGTGAATCAGACAGGTAACGTGAACACAAGAGGCGTCTTCAAGAGGGGTCTTTCAGACCTCCTCAAGATCAAGTCTGACTACATGAAACCTGTTTTAGCTCCACGAAGGGAGGGAGGCAGAGGATAAGTCATGGCAACAGACTCATCCCTCCGTCTCTGGGTTAAGGCAGCGTGCTGTTTGAAATGGAAAACTCCTTGATTTTTTTCCCCCGATTTCAGGCTGAACGTGCTCAGACTTCACACATAACCTGCCCTGTGAAATGGGGCCCCGGGTCTTGACACCAAGGCCCCGATTGTACACTTCCCCTTACCCGTTACCACTAGCCGCTACCTGCAAATTGCGGGTATAGGAATCTCCGCTAACCGCTAATGCAATCTTCCGCTCCCAAAAGCCGCTACCCATTATGCCGACTCACTTACTAACATCGTAGGTGTGGCAATGGGCGTGTCTTTTGCCCTTTCCGCAAACTTGGTATCTTGCGATCGCGAGTAGCGAGTGGTCAGACCAGCCACTACCTGCAACCCGCATATCAGCGCATACAAGAGCGCATCCAAATGGCATCAGTGTGCGTCCACCTGGTCTCATGTGGACGTGCACAAACGTCTCTACCTTCTGAATTAACTCTTGTATAAAAAGTGTGATCTGGCCTCAATTGAACCCCTGAGAAAATAGCAGAGATCGTCTTAAACTGCTTGCTCACCAGTTAAACCATAGACGACCAGAGTGTGTTTACTGGGAGGACACCAACTATCTGGGACTTTCAGGTAGCTGATAGGAAATCGTCTGTGTAAAAATATTTATATGTATATATCAGTGCAGAGGAGGAGGAGGAAGGAAGAGGAGGAAGCTCTACAGCAGAGTCCCAGACGAGCTGCACATGAGAGCTGCTCTGATCTGGATGAAAAGATGCTCCATAGCGGTTAGCGGGTTAGCGCAACTTGCTTTTAAAGGCAACGGCTACTGACGCACTGATTGGTTTAACAGGTGGAACGCCCTAACCACTCCTATGGATAATGTAGCGGGTAGTGCAGGTGGGATAGCGGGTTTAGCAAGGTGGAAGATTGCGTTCTTTGCGGGGGAACGCCCCTCCCGCTACCCGCTATCCCTTAATAGCGCCTTTAGCAGATCTGGGGGAAGATTGGGCCCCAAGAGCCTGTTTTTTTTTTTTTTTTGTTTGTGTGTTTTTGTGAGGTCCCATTTCAAGGTTCATTGGAAAAGGAAGTCCTGAATCCACATTTGTAGCTTCATGCTAACAGCTCACTTTGACCCTTTGGAGGTCTCTGGAGGTTTTCCAGCAGTGGGTGAGTTTCAGAACAAGGCTTTGCCTCAATTCTCATTTTCCATCTCTTCTGTTTGGGATACACAATGCCAGATTTCACACTGCGACTTGCTACAGACTCTGGCGATGCCAACGTTCCTAAAGCCTGGCAGTCCCTGGAAGAAACAGTAAAGGCACTTTTGTTTGGTCTCAATCTTCCATCCACTTTACAGTGAAGTACACTGTTTCCCCAGCGTTGACCCTCCAGGGAAGATTAAAACCACATTAAAAAAACATGTCACCCCCACAGATCTCGGTCCCGACGACTGTGCGTCTACATGCCGAACAGCCTCCGTTGCATTTCAAAGCGACTTTGCTGCAGACTCAATAGGAGGGATGCTGGTTTAAAGCATCTCAGCCCCCAGAGCACTCCGCCATTTAGGAATAATTCAAACAAGCCAGAGATTTAATAATGCGTTCTTTATTTGTTGTGGAGGATAATGACGCTGTTATTGGCTCACTCGATCCATTTCTGTCTGCTCTTTATTTGCTTGTTGCCATCTCATTTTGCTCTTGACCGTTAGAAGAGCACTTGTAGGGCTGATTCCTCCATCAGGGTTTTATGATAGTGGCTCGTCATCTTTTCATTAGTGTGGACTGTCATGAACAAATGTGTATAATTAGAGAATAAATAACTCTGTTGCATGAAAGGCTGATTGGGAAATGAAGGTGCGAACTGTAACATCTGGATGTAATTCATGTTTTACAGAACCTTTCCTCTTTTTGTTATATTTAAGACCACATATTGTGATAAACCCTCCCCAAAAAACCTTGATATTTAATAACCTGAAATTGATTTTGCTTTCAACAATCAATGGAGACATTTCTCCACTATTCATACCAGGGACATGTGTTCCCAAAGCAAACACGTCAAACCGGAGCGCTCCGGTTCCACGGCTGAATAGCAGTCGTGCTTTTACCCGGACAATCCGGGTTGTTAGTTTTTTTTTCCTTATTAAGCGTGTGAGAGTAGTCACAAATGCGGTAAAATAGCCTCCACCATCGGGGACACGTCAGAAAAAGGCATTCTGAAGAGCTCGGCAAAAGTTCCTTAAAGAGTCATCAGCGATTTTTCACCAGCGCCCAGCTATGTGTCTTTTTCCAGACGCTGAAAGAGCTGCATCATCAGATGTCCTGTGTTTTGCTGGCTCTGCCTGTCTGCTGCTGGCCGCCTGCCCCCGTCTCCACTGCTGCCTCATCACTCATCTCGCGCCGGGCCCCAGAAGCTGCAGGATATTCGTATTGGTCTAATGAATGGCTCGCTGCCAATTAGGTTCACGAGGGGGGACTTTTTCCCCGTTTTTTTTTTTTTTTTTTTTTGTGCATATGCAGCGGTGAGAAAAGCGTTTCCTCAAAATGGGATCCGATCTTCAAGGATCATTCCTCCTTAAACTGTTTCAGCTCCGATACATTTGTCAGACGTCCGCTATATCTTATCAGGATGATACCTGGACGATTGGTGAGCTGTGCCCTTTCTGGGACGTGCACAGTGCTGAGCATCCCACCTGAACAATTTAACTTAATCGCTTTAATCGGTAATTCCACCTCTAACCTCTATCCACCTCTGTCTAGAGATGTTTACCAATGTTTTCAAGCCTTTGAAATTTCGAACTGAGTTTAAACATCTGCTTCTCACATATAAGTGTCATGTTTGTAAGGTGTTAAGGGAGGACCCAGGAGCACAAAACAAAGGGTTTTTTTCTGCCCTCCCTGAACGTGGTCGGTTTAGTTTGGCAGGTAGCTAACAGTTCTCCAGCGAAAGGCAAGGTTTTCTTTCTTGAAGGATTTATTCTCGATATCGGCGTGACGTCACGCACCATGCTTATACTTCTGGTTTTAGCGTGAGGGGGCAAACAAACTTGCATTCAGGTGTTTTTTCACTCACAGTTCCTTCAGTTATTTCCATTTTAGCGTCTTTATTGTATGTTAACTTAGTTTGGCGATCGTCACTGGTGCCTGTGGTGGGGAGCATGGCCTACCAATATCAGGATGAGTTGAAGCCACGACAGACACATACACACACAGGGCTGCCATGGTCGACCAGGCCATGACAATAAGGCCCTTAATGGCCTAGCTCCTCGTTATTTACAAGACCTGATAGCACGTTATGCTAATAGAGCTCTCTGCTCTCACAGCGCAGGATTAGTCGTCGTTCCTAAAAGTAGATTTGGAGGACGGGCCTTCTGCTACCAGACACCTTTATTATGGAACCAGCTACCAGTTTGGGTTAAGGAGGCTGACACCCTCCATCTTTAAAACTAAATTGAAAACATTTCTGTTTAGTAAAGCCTACAGTTAGTCTAAATAACAGTGTGTAAGAGCTATTAGTTATAGCCATAGTTGTAGGAGCTAAGACTAGAGTAGGTACCCTCAGTTCCCTCCTCTGTCCATCCCAGCGTTTACCTCCACCTGTGTGTGTAGATGTGTTCAGCTGGTGTGGTGACCGGTGATCTAGTCCTCTGACCATCTCACCTCAGTGCTGCTACCTGCATCTGTTTATGGAGTCATTTCATTCAGTCATTTGTGTGCTCTCCTCTCTCTGTCCTACATCCTCTCTCTGTCCTGTCTCTCCTATTTTTCTTTCTTTACCCGGCTGGTCTTCATCAGGAAGGTCCCCCCATATGATCCAGGTCCTGCTCAAGGTTTCTTCCTCTTAAAGTGGAGTTTTTTCTTGCCACTTTTTGGCTTAAAGGTTTTTTTCTCCCACTGTGGGAGGTTTTTCTTTTTAAATTGAACTTTAGCTGTCACTCCATCGGCTCTTCTTTACCTCACCGAGGACGCTGCGCCGTGACTTGGGAGTAATCTCGGCTGGATGCCCGCCTCTAAAGAGTAGCCACAGTGCCAAACTGTCTTCATTTGGAGATAATTTGACTAACTGTGGACTGGCGGACACTTTGAGGTGACTTTGTATCCGTTTTCCAGCTTGATGCAGATCAAGTGCTCTTGATCTTTCATCTTCAGAGATTTTGCGAGGCACGGTTCACATCCCGTCTCCTCATGAGCAGCCACCCTGAGATATTTGAGTGTGTTTAATCAGTTGAAGCAGCTCTAAACCCACACATGCGAACTCATTTCATTAACTGGACTCCAGGTGTGCGAACTACTCACTCCTAATAGCTTTCATATTAGTCTTCAGCTTTACTTACTTTTTCTTCTGTGAGCACAGAGGATATGATGAATATTGTCTCTCCAGTTTAGCCTCAGAACGACTTATCGTCGTAGTGATGTTGGTTGCATTGTGACCCTTGTTCAATCTGAAGAACAGCTCCAAAAACGCACCTGAGCTGCAGCTCTCACCTTGGCGGAGGAACAAAATAATAGGAAGGCAGGAAAGTGGAGTGAGCGCTGCACAACAACTCAACATGAAAACACCTCGTTTGCACGTATGTGAGTTTTAGGCCCATATCTGCAGAAACAGAGCCGTGGAACCGGACCGTCGTGGAGTCGTTTCATCAGATCTACAGAAATTTGTGCACTTAATCAGTCTTCAGCAACCAGCAGCTTGTTTCAAGGTGACCCTGTCACCCAAGCAGCAGGAAAGCACGGCTGTAAATATTAATCTCTCTGTGGAGATTCAGAAACTAAAATACGCTGCCAGTTTGCACACAGTTCATTAATGCGCTGATGCAATAATTACAGCTAAATATGAAGCGGTGGCTAAGATCAATTTATTTGCCTTGGAAGACATATTATTTTATGTATTATAAACCTGAGTGCAGGCACTCATTTCTTCATCTCTCTCTCTCTTTTTTATTTAATATCCAGCTGGAATTCATACAGTTCAATGTTTTGCCTTGATACATAATGGAATGACACCGACGTTTCCCTCCAGCTATTTCACTCACACACGTCCACAAAACAATGCAAACAAAGCGAGCGAATCCTTGAAGCGCTTTTTTTCTCGAGGCCGAGCCGACGTGACGGTCTCCCTTTTTTTTGAAAACACACCATCTGAATGTTGATTATGGAGCTCCGTGAAGCCCCGCGGTGCAACTTCTCCTGGCTGGTCCCATTCAACGCTCCCATTCCTCGAGGAGGCCGGCTTTGAAATTCTCCGAAATTTTGAGAGCTGTTTATTAAAGTGACAATGATCAATAATGACTGATGTTGTAATTACAGGCCATCGCGGTTCAGTTTGACGCTGAATTTTAAGCAGGCTGCTGAGCAAAAAGGCCGAACGCTGCTCCATCAAGAGCCTGTTCCTCTCCTGCAGCATTCCTTTGACTAATTAATCTTCATTTTGAGGATGCATTTGTCTCACTAATGCACTTCTACTGCCGCTCAAATTCATACTGTATGCAGTTGTTGGAAAAAATAAATAAAGAGTAGCTGGAAGCCCACAGCTCAACCTGAAACCAGCGCACCAATGTTTGTTCTTTGAGAGCTTGTGGAAAAGTGAATAATGCATGTTGTTCTGTTCTAATTTCTCAGCCCTTGTTCTCGTTGCATTTCTCTTTACTCTGTAGATGCATTGACGATGCTGATGTCCCCCAATGAAGCTGCTGCTGTTGCCAAGGGCAGCGCTTCCACGCCTGGTTTGATCAGGACTGGTGGTGCCGCGTGCTGCAACTGGATGGGGTAAACTACAGCTACCAAACATTTTATTTAACTTTTTTCTAAAAAGGGATATCATATGGTGACCATAGGTGGCTGTAGCTCAGTTGGTAGAACGGGTCGTCCAGTCACTGGAAGGTTGGTGATTCGATCCCGGCTCCAATTGTCCAGATCCCAAAGTGTCCTTTGTAGAGCTGAGCGATTCTGCCATATATATCGATATTTTATCAAGTATCGATTTTTCATCCGTGGGTATTGATATTCTAAGCTTCTTTCAAAACCCCCGTGTCCCACCTTTAAAAGCTTGCAAGCAACAATTTGAACTGTTTAAATAAATGAAACTATTTTTCTCAACAATCTTTTATTCATTTTGTCCAGCATTTGCAAGCTGCCTGTCAGCCATATAATGTGGAATTGATGCTTTCAGTTCAATTAATTCAAACAAAGTCATTGGAACACTCACAAGATGTCACCAAAATCACTTTGTCCCTTTAAAATCTTTCAGAAAATGATGTAAATGTATTGTAAGATGAATATCGATATATATCGTACCGTGAGCCGAATATCGTGTATCATATCGTATCGTGAGATTAGCCCTAGTCCTTTGGCAAGACACTGAACCCTAACTTGCCCCCAGTGGGTATGGCAGAGCCTTGTGTGCCAGCAGCTGCCCACTGGTGTGTGAATGGGTGAATGAGAGGCCAGTGTAAACTGCTTTGAGGGCACCTTGATGGTGTGGAGAAAGCTGTATATAAGTGCAGTACATTTACCATGGGAATCTAAATCAGACCTTTCTTTTTGGTAACTGAAAATTTAACTCCAACTCAGATCTGCAATTGGAATAATGCCCATGTCAGTATGATAACGAACTTTGGACAGCTTGGGCACCTAAATATTCTCAAAGCTAAATTTTCTTCTCATATTCATTTTCGGTTCTATTATAGAGACCCCTTAATGAGCGAAGTCTTTGTGGAATATCCATCCATCCATCCCAGCATTAACCTCTGCTTATCTGGGTTGGGGGTTGCAGGAACAGCAGCCTCTGCAGAGAGGAACAGACTTCTTTCCACCTGGGTACCGAGTTCAGCTTCTTTTGGGGAACACCGAGGCATTCCCAAGACAGCCAAGAGATACTGGCCCCGATCTTCCACCAGATCTCCTATAGGGTTATTAAGGGTTAACGGGTAGTGAGAGGGATGTTCCCCCCTGCTAAGAATGCAATCTTCCACCTTGCTAAACCTGCTATACCACCTGTGCTACCCGCTACATTATTTATAGGAGTGGTTAGGACGTTCCACCTGTTAAACCAATCAGTGCGTCAGTAGCCATTGCCTTTAAGAGCAGGTTGCGCTACCCGCTAACTGCCATGGAGCGTCTTTTCATCCAGATCAGAGCAGCTCTCGTGCGCAGCTCGTCTGGCTGCTGTAGACACAGACAATTCCTATCGGCTATCTGAAAGTCCCAGATAGTTGGTGTGCTCCCAGTAAACACGCTCTGGTCGTCTATGGTTTAACTGGCGAGCAAGCTGTTTAAGACGATCTCTGCCATTTTCTCAGGGGTTCAACTGAGGTCAAATCACGCTTTTTATACCAGAGTTAATTGGAAAAGTAGAGCCGTTTGTGCACGTCCACATGTGACCAGTTTATACATGTGTATGCGCCGACATGCGGGTAGCTGACGGTCAGACCATCCGCAACCCAGGATCGCAAGATACCGAGTTTGCAGAAAGGGCAAACGACGCGCCCAATGTCACACCTACAACGTGAGTAAGGGAGTCGGCATAATGGGTAGTAGCTTTAGGGAGTGGAAGATTACAGCTAGTGTTAACGGGTAAGGGGAAGTGTCCTTGGTGCCTTCTCCCAGTTGGACATGCCCAAAACACCTCCCCCAGGAGCTATACACAGGGCACCCTAGCCCCATGAATACCTCCTATCTGAGGTAGTTTAAGCATCTGGCGTTCTAGCAGCTCACACTGAAAAAGTTCCTGCAGTAATGCATGATATCGTGCTAAAGGTTGGTCTGATGTTTCTGATACCGGAGGAACTGTGCTTATTGAATAAATGATGAATTTACAAGATTACAAAGATGATAAAACCTTTAGGGAGAGAACGCTTGTGGAAAGAGGTTCAACAAATGTAAAAGTTTAGTCTCGTAAACAGCTGGAGGACACATTCGTAGGATTTGGAATATTTGGACTTTTCCCTCATGATGCAATGTTCTAAAGTGAGCATTTCCATCTTTAGTAACATCACTGTGGAGCTGCAGTCCTCCTGTTAGTATCTTCTAAGTGTTTTTTGGCTATATTGTTCCAGATGTTTCCCTCCTCTGTGTTAGTTTTGCACAGGAACCATCATTCGTTCCAGTGAACTGACTGATACCAGAATCAGATTACGAACGGTGCAGCACAACGTTAATTAAAATGTCGGCATGTTCAGCAATGAGTCAACTGGTCACTAAAAAAAAAACCCCCAAAGAAATAAACATCAACAAGTGTAAATTCTGCTGTTTACCAGCGGAACTGCAGGTGTTTGTTCCAAACGCTGGCATTTTCCATCTCATTAAGTGGTGTTTTTTCCTGTTTTGTTTGTGCATCCTGCAAAGTGCATGTGACCTAGCAACCTAACATCTGTCGGCAGGAAAAAAAAAAACATTAAAAAGAAGAAAATCTCAATGGCAAATACCGAGTACACCAGAAACACACCAGGAAGAGGCCACGCTCCTCTTATTGAAATTCAACTTCAAATTCTAACACCTCAAAAGCTTTTTTTTTTTTCCAGAAACAACCGTGGAAGCGGGTATAAACCTTGCCTCGCTGAATCTGATAACCATTTTTGGTCTTTTCCCCATTTCGGATGTCTCATCACTTTAAACTGCTGGCATATGCCCGTTGTTGTTTTTGCCATCTGTGTTGCCACAGTTTGTAAATCAGCTTCGAGTATGCCGATGCCCACCAGCAAAAAGGTTCATCTGAGAGAGCGACTCATATTTACAGCAACTCCTCGCAGCGGTAATTTGCTGCAAATGTAATAATTACTGGAACGGCAGCTCTTATGTGGAGATGTCACTGAGCTGGTGCTCTGGTGCTGTCTTTTGTATAATTAGTTTGGCATGATCGATGGAGGATATTCTCGTCCCATGATGAGGTGCATCCAGTCATGATGCCGCCCTTCGTGCCCCTGCGGCTGGCCCGCCCCGTCTTTGGTCCTCAAGAAGATGCGCCGCTGTGCTTTTTCACGCTGGACGTGCAGTCTGGAGCGCAGACTCTGCGATAAATCCGATGTGCCAGATGCTTCGCTTCCATCGGGGAATTCCAGTTTGCAGGCCTAAAAAAAAAGAAACAAAGACCGTACGGATAAGCCAAAAATATCAGTGAACAGGAGCTGGAAATTTACTCAAGCCCATGACGACTGTGAGCTCTTGAATCTCACGAGAATCCAGCTGCTTTACTGGATTTCAAGCAGCTCTGTGATGCTGAACTTGCAGCTGCTCGTTCTCTCAACGGCCGTCCTGCTGCAGAAGCTGACATCCAGGACTTTGGTCCGATGTGGAATGAGTCAGGGCGTCACTGAAAGTTCGTTAACTTTACACTCGCATTCAAAGTTGCAACTCACTTTGATGTTCAAACTTCCAAATATTGCATTCACAACAAATAACTAGGGCTGGGCAATGATTAAAATTTTTAATCATGATTAATCGCATGATTTCCCTGATTAATCACGATTAATCGCATTGTATACGCAAAATCAAATAATGAATTCAAAAGTAGTGTAAAATGCACTTTTATTTAACATTTGTTGTTCAAACACTTTTAACATCAGCATTTGTCAGTAACACATATTTAGTGTAAATCTCATCTTAAAAAATGTAAAATAAAATAAAGCTTATTGCCACTGCCAGGGCATTAATGTCATCCTGTTTTTATAAAAAAAAAATTTAAAAGTCTACAAAAAAAATTCAACAAAATGATTGTGGCTCAGCACAATCAGAGCATTAAAACAGGTAATTTCTGAGGTAACAGCAGAAACTTTTAACAGAGTTCAACTTGTCAGTTGTTACAAATAACCTTGTTTCTGTTGAATCCTCCGTCTGGGAGAACTTTAAAATGAAAATGTCCATGTTAAAGTTCAGTAACTTTACCAATCTGTGTATCATTCATTCTTTCCATTTTCAATTGTCAATCAAAAATTTAAAAAAATTTAAAATGACATTTTATTACGTTTTTCATATTTTTATCTTTTTAATCTTTTTTAATCATCTTTTTAATTGATCCAATTTTAGACTCGGATCAAAAATAAGAAATGAAAAAACGAGCCACAGGACTGAATTAGTTTTATAATGGAGGACTGGACTTTCTGTTGTCATTACACATCTGTGCCACTAGATGGAGCTGCACTGCAGTAACCAGCTAGAGAACAGCAGGACAGTGAACACATGGAGCAGATCAGATGTAACATGGAGGAATGACGTGAAAGTTTTGTTGCAGTCCAGAATTTTATTTTTTTCCAGACAGAATTGTTAATATTGCTACCTGAGTTGCTACCTGAACTGTAAAGTTCACGGATTTTTACCGTTCTTCATGTCTGTTTTAGCTTTTCCACATGTTTACCTGCCAATTATCTTCTGGTTCCGCAGCAGCCAGTAACAGACTTTTCAAAACAAAAGCATGTGAGCAACATGCGTTAACACGCGATAAAATAAATGTCGGCGTTAATAAATTAATGCGTTAACGCGATAATAACGCGTTAACTTGCCCAGCCCTACAAATAACAGATTCATATAAAAACAAAGGCTGCAAGATGATCAGTTACCGCTTTCTTTTACTGCCTGTTCTTTTAACAGGCAGTAAAGACGAGAAACTGCAGAGTTTCTTGGCCTCTATAAGTGGAAAATGTCCCAAAGTGGAAGATGGCAGCAACAGAATGAATGAAGTAGATAGTTTTTTGCTTTTCTCCATATATGTGGGAAAAAAAAGCCTTGTTTTGCTTTTTTTTTACCTTGTCAATAATGAACATTAAGCAGTCTTGTAATGAACTCAAACTTTAGTATTTCAATATAACAGAAAAACTCCTCCCTTTTTTTTTCTTCTTTCCTTCCTTCCTTCCTTCTTAGGTTCCAGCATCAAACACTAACATGCATTTCTGTATCGTTTTTCAACCTAATTCAGTTTTATTTTCCGACTAAAGAGGTCTTCGGTAAATGAAAACCATTAACTAGATAGACTTTGGGAAAAACCCGTGGTCTGGTTTCACACTGAGCAGTTTTCCAATCTGAACACACATTAGAGTCCCAGCACAGTTTGTGTTTTTAATACTTCCCAGTGTGCTCGATGATAAACGACACCACCAGTTAATACAAGAGCACGTGCACGGCTGTGATTAGCGTTACTATTAATGAGGTGTTCTTGTCCACACAAATAATTAACCACGTAAGCTGAATCTCATCCAAAGATAACAACGCTGACGTCTTGTTCATGGATTTTCTTCTTCTTGGAACATGTTCTTTTCCAGTTTAGTCTCTTTCATTAGCGTGAAGGAAACTCTCTCATGTATGAAGTTGAATTTTTTAAACATTTTTTTCACATTTTTTATGGAAGATCAAGATTTTTTTTTATCTGACATTTACAGAAATGACATAAATGTTAACCTGAGTTCAGTTCACTTGTTTGACAACTAATCATTTAAAGATCAATTTCCGAGGACGTAAAAAGTCATCTGTTTTCGTGACTTCCTGGTAGGGATGGGTGTCACCGGTGATTTTCCACTTCGCTCCGATACCCAGTAATGTCGGGGCTTGTATCCCGATATTGATATCGATGACGATATGATACCGATATGATATGATATATGAGTTATTTGTCTAAATTAAAATATTTATTAATACCATTTCTGTGTTTTTCTTTTGTTGTTTATTGTTTAATTGTCCAATCATAAAAATAAAGTAATAAAATATTTATTAATATCAATATAAAAATAAATACAGTGGTACCTCTGGTAAGTAGAGATGAGTTTTCCATGTAAATGCCCTAATCCAGTGGTTCTTTTATTACTTTATTACTTTTATTACTGCGTACCACCTGAGAAACTGTTCAGCTCTCCGAGTACCACCATGATGACCAATTTTAAAATTTAGCCATATATGCCTTCTCAATTAGCTTTAAATTTACAGGAGAGATCTATATTTCTTATTTTAGTTATTTATTGTTACCTGAATTTCGTTTGAAACGTATTTATAATGCATTGCATGTTTTCGATTTGATAAAAAATAAAGTGAAAATGTTGAAAGTCCGGACGTTCCCCCGCGTACCACCAGAAAGGGCTGGCGTACCACCAGTGGTACATGAAACACAGTTTGCGCACCACTGCCCTAATCCGTTCCAAGCCCCCCAAAATTCAAACATACATTTTTTATAAATTATAAATAATACATGAAATTACATAAAAACCTGTAAGAAATACATGTTAGAACTAGAAAAGCACTCGGAGAGTGCAGACCTCCACCAAGCGCAACAATTATCAAAAATTTGAAAGTGATCCAGAATCCAGGTTTTCTTCCGGATCACACCCAAAATGAAAACAGTTCTTCCTTTTCACATTTCTGACAACAACTGAAAATTTCATCAAAATCCATCCATAACAAAAATTGTTCGTTTACCTGGTTGCTGGGTTACACTCATGCAGACAAGGGGCCCTCCTAGCCAATGGGATGCCAGGAAGATGCTAAGCGATAGCCAATGACAGAGCAGCTCGGACGCACCGCTTTCAAAGCGAGATACAGAGCCGACAAGCTATGTTTACGTTCGGTAAACTCTGGGAGCTGCGACTAGCAGCGCTACTGTATTTTTGCCTTTCGTATCCTGAAATTTCTTTTGTAACAAGAGGCAATATTTTCCCGTTGAGGCGTTTCGTAACCTGAAAATTTCATATGTAGAGACCTTTGTAAGTAGAGGTACCACTGTATATATAGATATTTGCTCAAACTCTTTCCCTCTCTATTAAACTGCTGTTTTTCCTCAATGAGTGAGTGAAATACAGCGAGGTAGAGAAATAAAACTTCAGTAATCTATGCTCACACCATCAGGCCTAAAACTGACCCACCAGGACAGAAGTACCGATATTTTAGTATCAATCTGCGCGTCTCTCCTTGATGATCAACACTTTTCCATCTTTATTTTCACAGGGCTTGACATTAAGGTTCTTACAGATAAAACATCCAGAACATCTGTGTTTTCAGAGAAACGCAGCTGAACTATATCCATCATCTTCCACACACTCGTCTCCTCTATTGTCTACCTTTTCTTCTCCTCACCCACAATGCCTTGCCATTTTGCCTATAAGGCTCTGACAAGTAAAAATGCCCTCCATAAATCATCCTTTTTAGAAATAAACGATTGATCTCTCAGGAAAGCCCTCTGACGATCTTCAGTTGTAAGCGATCAATGCAAACAGGGACCTTTGACCCCCGGTGCTTCATCAAAACTCCCATGAACCACCTCCCCGCGATGGAAGCAAACGCCGCCGCATTGATCCCTGTAATGTGTCACCGATGCACATTCAGGAGTTTTTTTTTTTTTTTTTTTTTTTTGAATCTCTGGAAGAATTTTTGCTGCGTGCTCATGATATTTGGGTGTCAAAGTCCCCCCCCCCACCCCCCCCACCCCCCCACCCCCTGCGCTTTCACACGATGAGAAGTCACAGATTCTTCAGAGCACACCTTTTTGGTTTGTCTGCTGTTCTTGGCAGCGATGAAAATTTTTTCTTCTTAATTAGGCTCAGCAGGAAAGGATCCCCCCCCACACACACACAACTTCCCAATTATTTCATCTTTGGAGTAAAAAAAGGTACATTTGCGTAAAATACTACCTGTCGTCTTGCGTTGCTGCAGAGTTCCACTTCGCCTCGTTATAAATAAAAAACATTGATTGAATGGAAATTGCATTTCAGTTTTTTTCTTGATTGTGCCGAGACTTTTTGGCTCCGTTAGCTAATCAGTAAATTGCTCATTTAAATTGCAGATGATGCTGTCATCATCGAGCATTTGTCTTTCCACAGACGGACGGATGGATGGACGGATACCTCAGGTATCTGGATGCATAAACCGCACAGTATGTAGCATTTTTTTTTTTTTAAATCTGGGCACTGAAGAGATGTTTGTGTGCCGTCGGAGCTGCAAGTCGATTGCTTGAGCTCCTCTACTTTCATTTCTAAGAGATATGAAAAATTCCCCTTTTACAGCTGCCATCTATCTTTAGTGTCTCGACAGTACGGCACCTTTTCCTTCTGCAGAAACGCAGAGAAACTCGGAGCCGAGGTTTAACGAGGTAGTTTCAGGTTTTCGGGTATCACAAATGACTTCTTACCGGGGATTATTACCATAGCAACCAGTGCTAGAAGCATAACCTGCTTCGGAGAACAGAGTGTGATTGAGATAAGAGATCCAAACACGGAGCAGCAATGTCCTCTTACAAATCAGTTTTCCTCGGAGCGTGGACGGTGAGTGTCTCGTCTTTCGGTCTGGTCTGCCCTTGAAAAGCGTCCGTGAGGCATGTTTCATTAAAGAGTCTTTTATTAAAAACATTTACAGTCATGTGGGGAAGTCAGTTAGCGCCCCCCTCCTTTAGCTCTTCGCAGACCTCTTTAAAAACATATGACTTGGCAGCTTACTGGTCTGGGACAATCAGATATGTGTCCATGCAATGCCAGGAGGGAGAGAAAAAGCAATGGTTTTCCCATGAGTTATTGCCTCAACAAGTTTACCCCAGACCATTTAATGCTCAGAGAAAAAGAAAAAAACAAAATATATAAAGGAATGAATGGAAAAACTAGAAAAGCACTTGGAGAGCGCAACAATTCCCCCATATAGCGATTTACACCATAAATATTAGTTGTACATATAGCACTGACAAAATGGGACCACTAAAAAAAGTACCATATCTTCCTTTATTTTGTGATGCACACAAAAAAATAATAATGATATAAAGATTTGTTTCCAAAGTCAATATATTGAAATTAAACAAGCTCAATGTTTTTATAGAGATTGCGATAAAATCCGCGTTCTGGATCAGATCCGGATCAGCCTTTGAAATTTGATAGAGGTTCCTATTGTCAATCTCTGAGTCAAATTTCATGAGTTTTGGGCAACAATTAATGGAGATATTGAGAAACAAAACTTTCGGCCCCATTGACCGCAATGTTATCGAAAATTTGAAAGTGATCCAGAATCCAGGATTTCTTCCGGATCACACCCAAAATAAAATCAGTTCTTCCTTTTCACATTTCCGACAACTCCTGAAAATTTCATCAAAATCCATCCATAACTTTTTGAGTTATCTTGAACACAGACAGAACACGGCCAAAAACCTAACCTCCTTGGCGTTAGGTTGAATCTCAGTTCCTACAGGCTTCATTGGTCATGTTAACTGTTAAAACATATAGAAACAAGACGACTGAACAAGTATGTTCTGCTTGGAAGGGTTGCCAGGAGAAAACGCCTTCGTTCTAAGAGGAACATGGAAGCATGAATGCGCTTCACAAACATGGAATCTTGACGAAGCGACAAGACGTCTGGAGCAGTCCTACGCTCAGGTGAGATTAAAGTGAAGGTGCTGGGCCTTAACGCCCGGCGCCATGTTTGGTGAAAAAACAAAAGCAGCATTTTAGCAGAAATGCCTCTTGCCTAATACCAAGCACAGAGGTAGAGGGGTAATTATTTGGAATGGTTTTTTGCAACCCCTTGAGCTGGGCACCTTGTAGTCATTGCAGGTATGATGCAGGTACGACAAAGGGTCCCCAGTTACAGCAGAGGTATCCCATAGGTCAGGGGTCCTCAACCCTGGTCCTCAAGAGCCGCAAACCTGCATGTCTAAGATGTTTCCCTGCTTTGGCACACCTGATTCGCATGAAATGGTCGTTAACAGACCTGGATGATAAGCTGATGATGATTCATTTATTTGAATCAGATGCTAAAGTAGGAAAACATCTAAGACATGCAGGGTTGTGGCTCTCGAGGACCAGGGTTGCCTACCCCTGCCATAGGTGCATAGTAGGGGTGACTATTGGCAAGGACCTCGCGAATACGATATGTATCATGATATTTGGGTCATGATACGAATATCGCGATATATTGCGATATTCTACCCAGTCAATATCAAAATTAAAAGTAGAGATGAAAAATCTAGTTGCTGTATATGTTCATCAGATGATATTGATCATTCAGAGGACAAATTGAGTCAAAACTATTTGCTTCAAAACAACCTATTTATTGTTTATTATTATTGTTTTTGCACATTAAAATTTTAAATCGATATTAAGAGCTGAAAAATCGATATTATATTGGGTGGCCGAAAATTACGATATATTGCCATATCGATTTTTTTTTCACACCTCTAGTACAAAGGTATGCCATAACCGGGGACAACAATGCTTAGGGTTCACACAGACCTGAACAACTGTGACTGGTCCTCTTGGTGGTACTGTATATGTTGCTACATGTATCTGCCTACTAGTCCTTCTCTGGATAAGTAAACTGCTGTAATTTCAGCCAAATGAAGAGCTGTTCAACATTTCTCAACTCCAACTGACACAAGACGACACAAGTGACGATGCTGTACAGAAAAACCAGCACTGGTGTTTGGCGGTGTAATTACACAGCCAGGCAAACACAACAGCACACAATAAAAAAAACAGAGATTGCAGATGTTGTGAAAGTATTAAATGGTACGCTGCTTTGATGGGACACAGTCGCTTACAGCTTGTTAACATTGTTATGAAGCATTATGAAGAAATTCTTTGATAATTAAATTTCCCGTTCCTGCTCTAAAATACCCCATTAAAAAACATTAATACCAGTGCTTATACAAAACATCCTCACCCAGTACCGCAGGAAGTAGTGGTGCTGTTGGTGGGACTAAAGCACCTCAAAAATGAAAAACAAACAAAAAAAGAAAAAACATTGAAAACAAGGGAGAAAATAAGTGATAGGAAAAAAATATGTTTAAAATTTACTATAAATTCTAGTGGTCTGCAGTGTTGAGCAAGTTTACTTTCTACACGAACTAGTTAGTGAACTATTTAGTTTCTGTATTCTTTTTAAATGTTGCTGCGAGCAATTATTTGTCAAAATGATTGCCACTGCCCATATACTACCCCACCACAAACAGCAATTATTTTATCCATTTTATCTGTCGAAAACTGTGTCCAATTCATAATCTTTAACCAATCAGGGTTCACATTAGCACTGAAGGGACAGTCCATGTAAATCGTAATGTCCCTTTCAGCTTCTCTACAGTATATTAAAAATATGAGGAAAAACTTGATATAAACTTTATTATAATACAAAAACAGGTCCTTAAGGTGCAAATGTTTTTTTCCCCCCATTTCAATCCCCAAATCCAAAGATTAGTGTCATCTTTGGAGTCTGGCCGCTCCTCCGGCTCTGGACGACTGCAGCTTTCATCTTCCTGCTTGTTTTAAACGTTTGATGACAGAATTGTTAGCGTGACAGAAGCGACAGCCGTGTTGCCATGTTTGATTGCTTTCCTCAGATACCTATTAGGCTCGTTTGTGGTTTATTTTAAATGGGGTTAGCTGGAAACCTGGCACAGTTTTTACTGTGCGTGAACTTTGAAAGAGCGTCGTTCACAATCGCCCAAATGAACTTGTTCACGCCCCCCATATATACTATATATACTATACAGTACAACCAACGTTTAGTTTCAACAAAAGTGATACCTACCTACAAGAAGATTCGGCGGATCCTTTCTTTGTTCATGCTCCAACTAACCACCACGTTTCATGAAGTTCAGTTTTGTAGTTTGGTGCCACCTGTGACCACACGGACGAATGGCATTGGATCATTAGGAGGCTGAAAAATCATGATATTATATTGGGTGATATGGCAATATTAATCAGCAAGATATATTGCCAAATCAGATTTTTTTTTCACATTTACCCTTATACAAATACATGTTTTAAAAGTTTTTGATAAAACTTATTTTAAATATATGTTTTTAATTACTGTAAAATTTTCATGACAATGATTCAAAAAAACAAATTAAGAAAAGTGAATAAAACAAACCAGTTAAGTGTCACCTTATTTGTGTGACTGCCTTTACAATTAATGATGAACAGAACGTGACAGCTGTACAGAATAAGTTCAGCTGTAAATGTTGAATCACAGTTGTGTTATTATGAAGGATTTGGGTGATTTTTCACATTTCAAATTGGGCCTTGGTATTCTGAAGTGTTGGGAATGGCTGCTCTAGAGTATAATCATGAAGATGTATTCCCTTTAAGCCATGTGAGTCTATCTTTGTACACATCAGTTGCTTCAGAAATAGCAAGTCATTTTTGTTGTTGTCATCTTTACTCATATAAACAAGTTGGTACACAAACGGTTGCTTATTTCATGCGAAACTAATAGCAAAGGAGGATCAGTTGCGTCTGAGGAGATCACATGAAAATGCTTACTGTTCCTCTGTCTGAAACCTCCGTCTCTCTCTGAGCGAGTGTGAACATTGGTGATTTCTGATGCTGGATTTTTTCCAGTATAAAACGGCCCACAGTTGAGCTGGACGCCGTGCTGCAGCGAGGGTCATTGCATCATTCCCTCTGTAGTCCCTGCGCCCGCCAGCCCTTTAGTGCCATCTCTCTGGTTTTACAGCGTGCTTCGCAGAATATTGCACACTGGCCTGGCCGAGCTTTACCGCACCCCCCCCCCGTGCAGCGACGTGAACAAACACATCCACGCAAACACAAAGCTACTGCCCTTACACGAGCTTACACAGTCAACACGGCAGGGTTGTTGGTGTTTGTCTTGTTGGGGAGGAGAAATGAGCAGCGATAAGGAGCTGTGATCCTCCTGTTTGCTTACCTCTATATGACAGCAGGCCGGCGGTGGTCATGCTCTTCAAACAAGAGACGCCAGCTTCGAAGAAGTCATCCACTCCTCCAACCTACAGGCTCATTTCTATCTCCTCTGGTGTTTTACAGCTTTCTCCACAGGTTTGAGACTATTTACGACATTAAACCTCAAGGGGGGTGTTGCGTCCAATATCTTCCTGAAGCTGAAATGTCACGGTTGACCTCATCGGCCTGAAATGACGGCAGGTGAAGAGAAAAGGCCAAATTCTATCAACGGAGTCCATTTAAAAACCCATTTGTGTCTCCTCGTGGTTTGAGTCCTGAATCAGCACTCTTTGCTCGGGAGGGTAAGGTGTGCTCCTGTGGGACCGCAGATAATTTGATAATGAACATGTGTGGAGTATAAAAAGGCAGCCATGCTGGAATCATTTCACTAAAAGGAGATGGCTCACACCTGTGGTGACCTCAGGGTGCTTTTAGAGATATCGCTCTCTTTGTTTACGTATCACAAATGATAATGAAACCGAAGGGTCATAAATAAGATCTTCTCAGGTATGGCTTATTTGACAATCAGAGCACATAAACCTTTGAATTCCAAACTGACCAAACTAACTTTTTCACGTTGGACAACACTGACTCATTTGGAGGTTACACAGTAAAAAAGATGGAGAGTGAGAGATGGAGGAGAGGCATCAACTCAGCAGGCAAAGGGCTGTGAGTATCCTGCTTCCCTGCTCTTTCCTCTTTGAACAAAAGCAGAGTCTCAGCTGAACATCGAGCAGGAACTCAGAGAAAGAAGCTGCAGCCCAGATGTGCAGCGCAAAACAGGATCATTGCATCGACTAATAAATGTGAGACTCACAAACGGACTTCCTGTTTCTCGGCAATTACCTGCACTGTTTTGCTGCGCAGAAATTCGCACTGAATATAGAAGGGTTGGACAATAAAACTGAAACACCTGGTTTTAGTTTATATATAATTTATAGTTATAGTTTATATAATTTATTAGTATGGTGTAGAGCCTCCTTTTGCGGCCAATACAGTGTCAATTCGTCTTGGGAATGACATATAGAAGTCCTGCTCAGTGGTCAGAGGGATTTGAAGCCATTCTTCCTGCAGGTCACTACATGATGCTGGTGGAGGAAAACGTTTCCTGACTCGCTCCTTCCAAAACACCCCAAAGTGGCTCAATAATATTCAGATCTGGTGACTGCAGGCCAAGGGAGATGTTCAACTTTACCTTCAATACAAATACAAATATACTTTACTGATCCCCTGAGGGGGAAATTCAAGTTTCAAGTACACCAGACGCTGCAGTCTTAGTGTACTTGAGGAGCTGCCAGCGTCCAGCGCTCCTTCTTCATGTCCCGATCCTGTGGTCCGAGTGTTAACTCCAGTTAACACCCGTTAAAACCTGTTAACAGCCGTTTTAAAACCAGTATATCTCCACAATGGTGAATTAAGTGAGATATCTCCAGGTCAGAGGAGGAAACACCGATGAACCAAACTCCAATGAACCAAACTGTCTCTTCTGGGAAGACCGAGCTCCCTCAGTCCGCCGAGCGATGGAGCCGACCGTCCCAAAGCCCGGTTCATCATGTGGACCAGGTTGTTGGCGTCACCCCTGGCGGTGCCGGGCCCCACCAGGTCTTCAGACGGCCCCTGCCAGGTCAGCTGACTCACCCCGGCGTGCAGAGTGCTGGATAGGGGCAGCATGCCGCCGCTGCCACGTCGGGGGCTCCCGTCCCAGTTCAGTTGACGCTGCAGCCCGGATCCAGTGGCGGCGTGATTGCCGCGAGTAGCAGTTCATGATTAGCTTCCCCGAACCGGCCCCCAGCGACACCGTTCATGTCAGCGGCGGCACATCTCCACCAGCCGCAAGAGGACCGATACGCCCCCTGCAGACAGCACGTCGACACCCGACCGCAAAATCACCACACAACCGGGCACAAACTGGAGCGTCCAGCATCGCAGGGATAAGTCCCCGGAGCAGCAGCGAGTAGCCTCCATGCCAGGCGTCTTCCGGGCAACGCCTGTGTTCATGTTCATCAAACCAATCTTTCACCAGTCTTGCTGGGTGTATTGGTGCATTATCATTCCTGATACACGGCACCACCTTCAGGATACAATGTTTGAACCTCTGGATGCACATGGTCCTCCAGAATGGTCTGGTAGTCTCATGGCAGTGATGCGCCCATCCAGCACAAGTATTGGACCAAGGGAATGTCATGATATGGCAGCCCAAACCATCACTGATCCACCCCCATGCTGCACTCTGGGCCTGCATCAGTCTGGGTGGTCCGCCTCTTTGGGGCTTCTAACTCTCCCAGATGTGGGGAAAACAGTAAAGCTGGACTCATCAGAGAACAATACATGTTTCACACTGTTCACAGCCCAAGATTTTAGCTCCTTGCACCATTGAAACCAGCGTATGGCACTGGAACGAGTGACCAAAGGTTTGGCTATAGCAGCCTGGCCGTGTATACTGACCCTGTGGAGCTCCTGATGGACAGTTCTGGTGGAAACAGGAGAGTTGAGGTGCACATTTAAATCTGCTATGATCTGGGCAGCTGTAGTTTGATGTTTTTTGGATACAATCCAGGTTAGCACCTGAACATCCCTTTCAGACAGCTTCCTCTTGCGTCCACAGTTAATCCTGTTGGATGTGGTTCGTCCTTCTTGGTGGTATGCTGACATTACCCTGGATACCGTGGCTCTTGATACATCACAAAGACTTGCTGTCTTGATCACAGATGCACCATTTAAAGCCGTTTCAATTCAGTTTGCTTCCAGAAATAAAACAGATGATTCTAGAATTAGGATTACTGATGTCCTACTCTTCAGTTTCAGCAGGGATGCTGCACTTTTAGGCTTTTTTTTTTTTTCCAGCCCAAAAGTGCATTTCATCCTCAAAATGTGCAAAGCCTCTCCATTCTCACGGCTATTTACTTATTTTCCAGAGATCATTCAATCTTCTGTCAACAGTCAAGAGAAAAAAAACAAAAAAACCCCCAGACTTTCTCAACACTGCGAGCAATCACTGTGAGAACCTGTCACCGCTGTTCCTCCCGTAGCTTCACACTTCTCCGTCTGGAGTCACCGGGGAGAGCAGGTAACGGTGTTTGGGTGAATACAGACAAGACGCCGGCCCCTTTGTCTCTCTGAGAGGCAGTGGAGCGTCCACTTCTATCTCACACACTGGCAAGTTTCCACCCGGCTATCTCATACCTTTCATTTTAGGGTTTATGAACTCTGATGCATGCAAGAGCGAGCACCTGCACATGGGAAATGGGAAAGTGAAAACACATATTGCAAGTGGTGTGGCGGCCGCTTTCAATTTGGATGATTTCATGCTTTTAGAGGTTAAGGAAATAAAGAAAAAAAATGAAATAAAGAAAACTTGCCGGGTGCATCTAACTAATAGAGGGAAGAACATCTGCGAGTTTGCAGAGGAAACTGTGTGGCCGTTGTTACTTTGAAGATCCAGGTTAAAACGTGTCAGCGAGAGCCAGGAAAACTGAGAAATGATTCAACTTCTTATATCGCTCCAGGATTGCTCAGAGTCAGGCAGTCGACCCGAGTCAGTCTTCTCATAACGATGGGAAACAGGCAGAGTTGTGTGAAGAGGGTCATGTGACTTATTTCCGGTGAAGAGTAAATCCATCCATGTTATGGGCTTTCTAACCAAGTGGGGACCACTGTGACTGATCATGGATCATACTTTGTGAAGGCACGTGGGCTCCGATCGTCCACTTCCCCTTTACCCGTTAACACTAGACGCTACCCGCAAATTGCTACCCGTGTGTATAGGAACCTCCGCTAACCGCTAATGCAAATTTCCGCTCGCTAAAGCCGCTACCCATTATGCCGACTCCCTTACTCACTTTGCAGGTGTGGCAATGGGCGTGTCTTTTACCTTTTCCGCAAACTTGGTATCTTGCAATCGCAGGTTGCGGGTAGCGGGTGGTCATACCACCCGCAATCCGCAAACCGCATGTCGGTGCATACAAGAGTGCGTCCAAATGGCATCAATGTGCGTCCACCTGGTCACATGTGGACGTGCACAAATGGCTCTACCTCTCGAATTAACTCTTGTATTAAAAATGTAATTTGACCTCAGTTGAACCCCTGAGAAAATGGCAGAGATCGTCTTAAACAGCTTGCTCGCCAGTTAAACCATAGACGACCAGAGCGTTTTCACTGGGAGGACACCAACTATCTGGGACTTTCAGGTAGCCGATAGGAATTGTCCCTGTAAAAATATTTATATGTATATGTCAGTGCAGAGGAGGAGGAGGAAGGAAGAGGAGGAAGCTCTACAGCAGAGTCCCAGACGAGCTGCACATGAGAGCTGCTCTGATCTGGATGAAAAGATGCTACATAGCGGTTAGCGGGTAGCGCAACCTGCTCTTAAAGGCAATGGCTGCTGACGCACTGATTGGTTTAACAGGTGGAACGCCCTAACCACTCCTAGGGATAATGTAGCGGTTAGCACAGGTGGGATAGCGGGTTTAGCAAGGTGGAAGATTGTGTTCTTTGTGGGGGAACGCCCCTCCCGCTACCCGCTATCCCCTAAATAGCAGCTTTAGCAGATCTGGTGGAAGATCAGGCCCATAAAGCGTACCTGCCTGTTAATCCTGCCAACGAGGACAAGGAAGTCGTGTTCACGAATAATATAATCCACCAACCATTTTTTTTTTCTCCTACCTCTTCACACATGTGATTCACATACTGACGGCAACTTTTACAAATCATGAATAATGGAAAAAAGGAAAAAAAGACAATAGTTAGAAGCCTAAAGCCCTGTTTGCTTGTGACCATGTGCAGAAAGGGCGTTCTCAGAGCAACTTCAACTACAAAGAAACAATTATTAATACAAGTTACCTGCATTTCACAGGTTATACTAATATTATGCAAAGAAGCTTTAGCTGTGCCTTCACGGGGAACACATGCAGCCCTGAATTTTAAGGAGAAGGGAGGCAATTACATATTTTATGTGATGCAATGGACAGCAATATAACGAGTAATGCAACAAAATAACTTTTGGTATGAAGAAATGAAATAATATTATTGCTTTTGTCAAGAGGAAGGAATATATTTTTTTAAGGGACTCTATGTATGACAGTACAATAATAATAACTGCAATAGCTGGTGAGAATATTTACAATTTTGACCTTATTTGACATAAATGTTCTAGTTAGCCACAAATCTGAATCTCTTCATGTGGTGGAGTCATCTGGAGGGCATCGGACGACACACACGCGGTTGAATGTGAACCAGGACTTCGTCATTTGCAGCCAGTTTGTCCATTTTCCAGCTGTGGCATTCAGAAATGATTATCTCAGATACGTCCCGAGTCTTATTATTTTCGTTTTAGCCATAAAATTTCATTCAGTGTGAAATGACCTGGACGTTGCACAGACCAGTTAACGTCGCTCGCAGGAAGGGTGACTGCGTTCTGACGTGGAAAAACACAGCCTTAAACACTTGTGACAATATCGTAAAGCTCATCTTTGGATTCCATACTGGTTTTTAATGTCGCAGAGTCTCCGGGCATTTTAGTGGAGCCGTCACGGAAGAAGGGAAGACTGCATTTGGAGGTCGCGCCACTGTTTATTCGGGCGCCCGTTCAACCCCATTTGTCTTTGCATCCTTGAACATGAAGCTTCATTTTTGTTTTATGACATTCATAGGGATGCACAATCACTGTTTTTTAAAACTGATACAGATAACTGATAACTTTAAGCCCCTAAAGGCCGATACTGATAACTGATAACACACACATATACCTAAGATCATTGCATCAATACTATGAACAAAATCAAAAATAGTTTTGATTCTAAATGAACGAAATATGTATTTTTTCCAACAAGTCTCTCAAACATTTTCGTAAAGCTATCAAACAAACCTATTTGATATCTCACATCAAGTTAAATAAGGTTCATTACTGACTGATATAAAAAAAATAAAGGCTCCTTGAACTGATGGAAATACATGCATCAGAATTACAAACTGAAAAAAGTGCATTCCAGACGTTTATAAAAAGTATATATACATAGAAAATGAATGCACTGATACAAGTTAGATTCAAACATTTCTACCTTCTACCCATTTCACCTTTGCCCGTGGGTCATCTTTGGCAAATTTCTTGGATTTTTCAAAAGCGTTGCCGATGTGTGTAAGTCCCAGTGAATTATTTGCTGCTGGCTTGCTCACGTTAGCGTTAGCTCATGTTAGCGTGATTTCAAAACTTTCAAAAGTGATGGTTACGTTTCAGGTGGCTGATCAGGTTTAACCCTCATTCTACCGACATATTTCGCATACATGGATTACCGACTGGGGTCTGTGCGGACCCCAAGAATAAATACTGTAATAAACAACCATCAAAGAAAAATTAGAACTTTTTTCTTCTCAGAATATTATTACTGATGTATTAAATGTCATCTGAGGAAAAAAACAACAACAGATTATTAATATTTTAAGAAAGTTATAGTTAATTTGCATATTTTATAAAAACGAAAATATACTTTTCTTTAACCCAAAAATGTCAACAGTGGAATTTTATGATCTCCTTTACAGCAATTAAGATCCTATCCTAGCTAAGCACAAATCCATTGAAATTTTTCAAATCAGTTAAAGAATGAGGCTACAGCACAGCTTTTCCCTCTCTATTACCATCTCTATAGTAGTCACGTTAGACTTGATTCTGATATAGTTTAGTGTTCAGTACTTTCAAGTAAACATTATTTGTGTTGTATTTATATGGTGAAACCAACCAAGGTCATTTTGAACCCAATATACAGTCATGGAAAAAATTATTAGACCACCATTTTTTCTTCACTTTCTTGTTCATTTTAATACCTGGTACCACTAAACGTCATCATGTGACTAAAACAGACAGAAAAGAAAACACTGAATGCATAAAAGCAGTGTTTTTGGCAGTACAACGCCATAGCTATTGATGTAAAAACTTAAGTGATTTAGGTTATAATCAAGAAAACCATGGAAAATGGTAAGATATCAGCTCTTAAATAAAACTCTTATGAGCAATCTTTGTGGTTATCGTTATGTTTGTCCAAACAAATGTACCTTTAGTTGTACCAGGCATTAAAATGAACAAGAAACTGAAGAAAACAAGGGTGGTCTAATAATTTTTTCCATGACTGTATATAAAAAACTTAAATAAACTCACAATCATTTAAATGTCATTACATTTTAATTTTATTTGAATTTTAAAACAAAAGTCGATATTCAAAACAAAGGTTGAATAAATGCAATTCAAATTGAGATTTTTCAATTTGTTTATAATGTAAAAGGAATGCACATTATGACAAATACAGTTGCTGTCTCCAAAAACTATGAAGTAGACATTACGTCAAATGCAACACAATCCCCAAGAACTTAAAACTGGTGGCAGCACTGTTGTTTGAACTCTGGACTATAGACAGTTATGGCACACAATTTGTCTCCTGCTATGGTCAGGACATACTGGCATGTGGCAGAAGGAGCAAGTACTTGCTACTTCTCTATCTGTGCTTCGGGAGCAAAGGCAACACCTTTTTTTTGCAAGTAAGTTTTTGAGCCAAGTGTTGGACGTCAGCAGGTGGAGTTTTACCTACTCCCATGATGGTCATTGCTGCACGGATTGGGGCTTGCAGTGTGGCAATCAAATGCACTACAAACTATTTTATAGTCTTATCTTGTAAAATAGAACTTAAACATTCCATTTCATAGTCATGTACATTTTTAGGATGGAATTATGTATTTTATTCCTGACTTTGAAAGTCGTCTTACCTTAGGAGGAGCAGTATTTTGTGTTGTTGACAGAGCACATGACTGAATCTGTCTCTGCTGCATTTGTGTCTATCTCCCTCAAAATGACTGACAGAGTGCCCCCACCCCCCCTGAGAGTGTGTGATACTTTAAATTAGGACCCATGGCAAACATTGGCTCAATAAATGGTTCCATCTATTAAAAATACATAGGCGGAATTAGAGATTTTGACTGGGGTCCTCTTGACCCCCAATGCATTGGAATTTTTAAAAAGCACAGATAAAGACAGAAACAGAAAAAAATCATATGACATCATTAGGAACAAATTGATTGACAAAGTCATGAAAAATTGGAATTATAGAATAAAGCAACTCTGAGATATGACAAAAAGTACACCTCTGGGGTCCGAGAGGACCCCAGTCGGCGGTATGAGGGTTAACGTATTAAAACTTGTGCTATTTTCCCTCCTCATGGAATTCGCCTGGAGCATTTGTCACAATTAACCAGCGAACCATCTTCTTCAGAAACTTTAATGAAGTTCCATACAATCACTGCTATGTTGTTTGTTGTGATCACTATGCTTTGCTGCATGCTGCATTCAAGGTACTTAAATCCCTCCGTTCCCTCGTTTCCTAGTCATTCTTTCAGTCTTTTCTATTTCTTCTATTTTTTGTATAACATGTGGGAAAATACGGCGAATATCAATTCAAGTCAGCAACTACCAAAATGATGACCGAGTTAACCAGTTGTTTTCTGGCATGAGGAGGTATACTTGATTTTCCTTGTTGAGAAATCGTTTTTCTGATTATGCCGACGTCACTTGAACATAACATTCACTGTTGGTCATTCAAGGCTCAGAGAGAGCGAGGCACTGCCGTATTGACAAAAATATATATGTAATCGGGGCTATTCGTCGTGATATCGGACTTATTGAAATGACGTCATAATTTCCTGTTATCGGCCCGATAGTTATCGTGAATCCCTAGACAACTATTAATGGATGTAAGCGTAATTATTTGGAATCTAGGTGCTCATTTTGGGTCTTCAGCTTTCAAAGTACACCCAGGAAAATACTTATACTGGAAAAAAAAAGAGAAAGAATAAAAGGCAAATACAGTGGCATGTTGTAATTACTGACAGGAAATACAGCCGAAGCAGATGAACACTTAAAGCACATTTTAGAGCAGTATTTCCTTTTTTTTTTCACCCCCTCTCTATTCTTTTATTCAGTGTTTCTTCCACTGAAATAAGGGAGGCCGCAGCTGCACAAGGTCAGAGTTGATGAAACCCCTTTTGAAACCAATTAGCTAAACTCCAAACACAGGCTGTTTAAGATCAAAGCAGTTTGTCTCAGCTTCTGAAGAGACGCAATTTACGAGGTTTTAACTTGACAGCAGCGTGTTACGTGTCGCACACACACACACACACACATGAAAACGCTCAGATGCGCTGAAATATTATTGCGTCTGTGCATGCGCCCACAGATGAATGCACAGGAACCGCATTTCAAAATCCAATTACAGTCGAGCTCAGAGATCTCAGCGTTACGTGCCAAACGGCTTCGAGAGTCCGTACGTCACCCGCCGGTGGGAAACGGCTGACAACGAGATTACGGCGCCTCTGCCTCATGATGGCACGTTATTGTCGCGGCGGCGGGGAGCAAATGCGTCCCCCGACGTGTGTCACACGGCATGGGAGGGGTACACCGTTGGACGAGTCACTGATACGTTCGTGCACTTGTCTGCATTGTTCCACCTGCACGTGCACAGATGCCTCAGACCTGTGCTGACAGTAAAAACCCACCTGATCACAGTGGGTTTTAGTGTTGCGCTGATTTCCTTTCCTGTATCTTTGTTGCACACGTTTAAAGAGAAAGTTTCCTGGTTCAGTCAGTGCAGCAACGTAGGAGGACAACACCTACTTTGATCAGATAAACGCCCGAGCTTCGGATTCATTTGCATTAAATTTGAGCCAAGCTCAACTTTTTTGCATTTCCCGGACCCACTGCCTTCCCAAGATGCTTTGCATACATGCTGGCCACATCCCACTCCCTTTTTTTTTTTTTTCTTGTTTTAAACTGTCCCATTACTTATTTAACAAAAAAAGCCAATAAGAAAACTGTAGTGTGATCGATACTAAGTACTCCCCTCAACGCTTACGTGGGGTTTTAGCAGTCAGTTGCAGCCCGCAGCTGCTCATCATCAAGTCTTGATGGATTGATCATCAGCACGAGTGCAGACTGTAGAAAAACATTTTCTGGCAGTTTGTGCAGCAGCTAAGAGAACCAGTTGCTGGTCAACGAATATGGACTGTTCTGTATCATGTTCCACATCATGTTGATTTTGCATATTTCTTTTTTACCTTGGATACCCTTTCTGACACAAACCTCCCTCTTAGTTTTTTTTTTTTTAATCCAGGTTTGGGACATCGCTGTCTAGTGACCCCCCCTGAGAGGCCGGGCTTTTGCAACGGACACAGAAAGACAGCATTTGTTTTGTTGTGCCCTCCATCTAGAGGTGTGAAAAAAAAAATCGATTTGGCGATATATCGCGATTTTCGGCCGCCCAATATAATATCGATTTTTCAGCTGCCTAATAATGATTTTTTTTTAGAAAAATCTTATTCTATTTATTTTTAATTTAATTAATTTATTAAATGTGCAAAAACACTAATAATAAACAATAAATAGGTTGTTTTGAAGCAAATACTTTTGACTCGATTTGTCCTCTGAATGATCAATATCATCTGATGAACATATACAGCAACTTGATTTTTTTAATCTCTACTTTTAATTTTGATATTTACTGGGTAGAATATCGCGAATATATCGTGATATCGTATTGTGACTCCAAGTATCATTTATTTATTTTATTTAGCCTTTGTTTATACAGAGGTAAAAACACATTGAGATCAAGATCTCATTTTCAAGTCATGATACATATCGTATCGCGAGGTCCTTGCCAATACTCACCTGTACCTCCATCCAGGTGTTCCCTCCTGCACCCTGGATGCTCCTCCCCGGAGTCTCGTGTCTGGTCTCTGATGTATATCTCCAAAAACATCTGTTTCCATCAGATGTCTCTGAAAGTACATGGAGGCTGAGGTTCAGGGGCACACAGAGTAAAAGACCCTCTAGATTAGAGTTTCTAAAGGACAACTAGAAATAAATAATACCAGAAATAGACATAAAATACCTTGAGGCGGGCCACAAGTCTGCTCAGGTACCTTTTTAAAAATGATGCACGGCTGCTTGGCCTGAGTTCAAGCTTTTTTTGCAACAAATTATACGGTTTAAACTGTAAAAGAAGATTAGAGCAGTAAAATAAAGTCGTTTTACTGCTCTTGCATCGTGAGCCCTTTTGATTGGCGGGCCTTTCCACCTTCCGACGTCAAATCATAAATATCAAACACGTTTAATATTTACGATTCCTGCCTCTCACTAAATAACTCAACGACAGCAGACAGGCCGCGTCAAACATGGCAACGAACAAAGCGTAGCACGAAGCCGACCGGATAAAAACAGAAGGGATGGGGGGGTTGGGGTTAGGGTTAGGGTTGACCCTAATCCTAACCCAAGAGCCTTTCGTACCGTTTTCATTTACCACATTTGTTTTTCTTCTGGAAGTTGCACGTATTTGAGATCTCACCGCCATGAAGCTGTGAACACAAGTGTTCAGTCCGGCTGAATCATCCGACGTGCGTCCCCTGAAGATCAAGAAGTTTGAGAATCAGCTGAGTCCGTCCCTTTTTTGTCAGCGGTGTCCTGCGTGGAGCCTCAGCAGCTTTAAGATAACTAAAGAACCGCGGCGTGACTCAACAGGCCGCTCCTTCACACCGGGGTTGGGCCAGACTGTTCCCGTTTGAGATTTCAAAGCTGTTAGCAGAAGTTACCGAAGCCGTCAGTGCAGGGACGGAGCCTCTCTACCTTCAGGAATCTCTAGAAAACTCATCCCTTCAGATAACACCACTTCTTCTAACGTTTCTAACACCCCAGCACGTCTAACTTTCAACTACTTTTGCGCTTGCAGATCTTTTTCTGTTTTTATTCTGTCATTTGTGGCTAAAAATCATCAACGCCACCTGGTGGTGAGCCCAGGACTCTCGAGGTACCAGGTTCTTTGAATCAGCAGTAAGCAGAGCGCCGGTTTTCCTGACTGCACTAAAGCTCAAGTGTTTCTCACTTGTAAACTGCTTTGGAGAAAGTCACCTGGTGCAGAGATAAGATCCGGCTGAGATCGAGTATCTAACACCGACAAAAGCCAGATCTGCTCAGTCAGGACACGTTTGAAGGTCCGGGGCGATTGTGTCTGAGGACCAAAGCATCCTGGGACAGACTGAGGGAACATCATCGACTCATGTGACTGACCACAATAAAGCTCTTTGTCATTTGATTTCTTCCTCGTCTTTCCTGAACACACCCTGGTTTTTACTGTACATGCACTGCTGGATGAAGTTGTTATTTCCTGCCTCTTCTTCTGTGGTTTTTTTTAATGTTTGTGAGTTACACCCAGTCATTTCCAGCTGTCACCTCTGGAATTTAAAAACGACAGTGCACTTGGTGTTTTGGCAGCACAAAGACACACAACAGACACAGAAAGACCAGAAAAACATCTCTGTTTTTAAGTTCCTACAGTTTATCTTTGGGTTTTCCACAACCGGACCACAGAGCAGTGTAGCGAAGGTCATGGTCTGGTGAATCTAACCACGCGGATGGATGGGTGCATATGTCTCAGCTACCTTGAGCTTTTGCTGTCATTGTTTAATTGATTAGAGCTGGGAGTTATGGGACGGCTCAAACTGTTTTCAGTTCTGCAGGGTTGCGCATGAGGTAAAGTTTCAGATCCACTGAGATATAAGACGTCTGAGGACGAATGCTATTTTCACATGTACCGCCTACCCGAACACTGCTGCTGACTGCAGGTAGTTTGACGAGCTCTAGATGAGATCCAAGAGTCGATTCAACCTCCAAACCCCCATCTGATCGGTGGTGCTGTGGCGGGAAGAGTGACATGAAGGTACGGAGGCCGTTCCTCACAGCTAAAAGGCATTCACGGGTAGCGGGTAGCAGGTGGTCTGACCAGATACTGAGTTTGCAGAAAGCGCAAAAGACACGCCTATTGCCATGCCTACAACGTTAGTAAGGGAGTCGGCATAGCGGGTAGCGGCTTTAGGGAAGCGGAAGATTGCATTAGCGGTTAGCGGAGGCTCCGAAACCCGCTATTTGCAGGTAGCGGCTAGCGGGAGGTATACGATTGGGGCCTTTTATCTCAGATTTCGCTCAGCCGCACGTCTTCTGTCACACACATCGTGACAAACACGGAAAACACGACAAACATGTGACAGGCAGACCAGTGATGTCACCGAAAACAGACCCGCACGTTCGTTTTTTACCGAAAGAAGACCCCCACAACGGTGGATTCGTGGAACTTACAGAAACTACAAAAGGGCTTCACTCCGAGTTAACGTCTTCAGATCGAGACTTATGCTGTGGAAAAGCACACATGGAGGGAAAAAAATAAAAAATTGAAGAACGAGAGATACAAAAGTATCCAACTTGGGATTTTCTGCAATGCCCTTAAAATCACTCGGTGCATGCTTGTGTATATGTGCTTACTGTGTCTTTCTTTCTTTTTTTCACATTTCCCTCGTGGAGTCACTTTGTAGTTTTTATTTATTTTTTTATATACATCCATTCTTTCATAGCACGCTCCTTTTTTGCCAATTAGCTGACAGTTGTTTTATTATTCCTTTTCAAAACCTCAGCCCTATAATGTGAAAGAGAGAAAGTAGAGATGGGGGGGGGGGGGGGGGCACTGCTGTTACACCAGAGCATCGCCTCTGCACCTTGTACCCCTCGTTGCAAAAACCTCGGGAGTTTCACTCAGAATAGCTCGATGATCAAAAGACATGAAAATGGCACATTGTCTGCCGTGATTTGGTGTGTGTGTGCAGTTTTAGTGTGTGTGCGCATGTGTGAGTGTGTGTGTATGTGAGTGTGGCGGGGGGTCGGTCAGATATTTGGGACGTCTCAAAACGCAGCAGGGTTTCGTGCACAATTAAGGTTTTTCTCTCTACGCGTCTGTCAGCGGAGCGCCTGCGTTACGTTCAGCGAAAAGCGAAGGTTAATTATTTTATTTCTCTGAACCAAAGACGGTTTCGACCCCGTGAGACTCATAAAGCAACGGCTTCATGGAGAAATAGGAGAATAAACCCCAAAAATTGGGTACAGTGGGTCGTCATGCAACGCTGCAATCGCACTATAAATACACTGTAACGTCAACGCTTGATCTGCTGTGGGAAAATTACAGTTGACACTCAGCAAATAAAAGAGTAAAGAGAGGGTGTATCAGTTTATACAACCTGTACATTTACTCGAAAATTAGTTTTGAGTCTCATCACTTCTCACTTCAAGAGAGGAAACTGAAATATCCGGATCAATCCTTCTGAGTTAACCAGAAAACAGCATCAGGAATAAAAAAAACTGGACCATTTCTCATCGAGAGACGTGTCCAAACTTGATGTTTCTGAGACAGGGTTATAATAGTTTTGGATTTTCCATTAGTTTTAGTTTTTAGTTTAGTTTTTCCACATTCAGTTAGTTTTAATTCATTTTTAGAGCAGTTTTGCTAGTTTTTATTCATTTTTGTTTTGAAATGCTTAGTTTTAGTTTAGTTTTTATTATTTTCAGTGTTAGTTTTATTTTGTAAATTAGGGTTGTAATTTTGGTTCAAGTGAAGCACTGAACTTTTTGAAGGCTATCGAATCACATAGTCGTGTTTACATTCTGGTCTCAATAAACATATTTATCAATGTGTCTTCCCTCTTGTGGTGTTCCTGCGTATTTACTGACCAGCAGCTATCTGGTCTCCATGGAAACAGTCCATTATAGTTGCTGTTTTCTCCCGTTCCTTCCCAACGCTGACTGGCCTGCAGCTGTAGCTTCTTTCCAGGGGGCTAGCTTAGGCTAGCTTATCCAGGTATCCAGGTAGTAGAAGTATTCCACACATGGTACCACCTGCTTCTACAACAAGGCACTTATTTTTATCATAAACAGTCATAGTCAAAGAAATCTCACATAGGACTGAGTCGCTTTCTCCCAACTTTTGCTGCACCCATCACTGCTTTTTGCGGTTGTTGTTGTACGGCAGAGCGAAGATAATAGTTTTCAAACATTTGAGGATAAAAAATTACAAACATGAAAACGAAGGACGTTCTTGACATTATTATAGTTAATTTCAGTTTGTTTTATAAACACATAATACAGTTTCAGTTAGTTATCCTTTTTTAAAGAACTCTCGTTTTTATTTTATTTCAGTTAACAAAAATGTTTTTTCAATTCTAGCTTTCGTTATTTCATTCGTTTTCATTAATGATAATAAAATAAAAAAGAAGCCCAGCGTCGCTCGTGTCTGATCACATCTCGACTCCTTGTGAGGAACATTTAGGGCAGTGATTCCCAAAGTGTGGGCTGTAGCCCCCTGGTGGGCTGTCAGGGTACTGCAGGTGGGCCATGAGAGGTCATTAAAATTAAACAAACATGTTTTAAATCCTCTGTCTTTTAAAAATATGTTTTTAATTACTGTAAAATATTAACGACATGATTTAAAAACATTAAGAAGTAACAAAACAAACCAGTTAAGTGTTATTCTACCGTCATCTTAACTTATTGTGACAAGTGTCACCTTATTTGTTGATCCCTTACATTAATGTTAGAACATAGCTTCTAGTCCTGAATGTTGATCACAGTTGTGATTAAAGGTTTCGGTGGGCCACAGAGATTTTTCACATTTCAAATTGGGCCTTGGTATTCTGAAGTTTGGGAATGGCTGATTTAGGGATTTGAAACAGGACTTAGGGTTAGGGTTAGGGCTAACCCTAACCCTAACCCTAACCCTAACCATGTCCAACGCGATGCTGATGAAAGTCTCGTACAGGCTGGTCTCACAGAAATAAGACACATTAGCAAGACGCATCAATACCTGAAGTCCAAGCTTTACGTTTAAACCTGAACAAGAAGGCTCCTCCCACATGAGCACAGTTTAACCTTAAACCAAAAAAGCGATCTCTGTAGAAAGAAAAGATCTCTGTCCACACTGCTCCTCCAGAAACCATGCTTGCCAGCGTGGATTTGGGCTGAACTGGACATCCCGAAGCTTCGTTCCCCTTCCTCAGGAACAACAAGCGTCACCTCCCTGGTCTTGTTGAAAACCACGTCTGACTGGAAACACTGCTGGAAAGCACTCCGGTCGCAGATTGCTCTACTAGTCACGTCCCTCCTGCACATGTGGGAAGTTAAATGCAGACTCTATCAACATAACTGCTGACGCCGGGGACAAAAACAGTTCGCATCTCTCGCTTTTCCTTCTCCTCATTGTTCTTTAGTCTTTTGCTGAAGCGGATCTGAGTCTCAGGGAACCAGGGAAGATGATGCAGAGACCCCAGAATCTGAGCAGCTGTCTTTCTTTCAAAGAGCCTCCAGTTTAGTCTTTCCCTGCAGAAGACTGCAACCGCAGTGTTTCTAAAGTGGAACAGGGTCTGCAGGGGATCAGAAATGTTCTGTCTCTGATGGGCCGGACTCGTGGGCGCCATAACAGGTGTCACATTTTAAAACTGCACTGCACTGCACTGGCGTTGATCCTGCCTCCCGCCCTCAATAATCACATCTACGTGTGTTTATGGCTTCTTTCTTCGGCGGAGTGAATGAATCAGTGTTTATCATCACAAGTAAATTCACTTCTGTTGTCGAGGCACGTTAAGACAACACACGTCAAACCAGAACACGCCACAGAACAGACTGCCACATTTATTCACGCGTTTCTGCGACATCCTGACGAAGCGCCAGCTTGTTGCCAGAGCATTTGATGACAGACGTGGAGATTATACATCCCCGTGGTTTGCAGAAATGTAGACAGACAGCGACAGGAATGTTGATTCTCATGTATCTGCGGTCAACATGAACAAGATTTTACTTGGAAGTAGGGCTGAAAGATATGGAGCCCCGTTTGGGTCATAATTCAATGAATAAATGAGTCTATTATTATGAAATACAGGCGTTTATTATTATGAAATATTTCCCATTATTATAGTAACGGTTTCGTTTTTCATAAGAATGAGCTTTTAGATAATAATGGCTTTGTTTTTCATAAGAATGATTTGTGTGTCAATCACAGCAGAGAGGGCGGAGCCATTTATGTGATTGGCTGCTCTTTCAGGCATTAGCAACAAAACAGTGAATATCGATAGTGGGCGAGAGGTGCAATGATACTCCAGGCCAGTAGGTGGCAGAATGCACCTCAGTTTACGGTTAAAAGTTGACATCGACTAAGAAACGTCAAAGTTTCCCGTAGCTCAGTCCAAGCTGCCATAGCTACAAACGGACTAGGAGCGCACCTTGATGACGCCATGGCCCGCTGCTAACGGGACCTCACGGCCAAAACTAGTCGATGTCAGAGCGTAGAATGGAGAAGGATCAGCCAATGAGCATGCAGGTCAACCACTGGTCCCGCCCAGTGGCAAAATGTCATTATTATGTAAAAGCTCATTCTTATGAAAAAGGAAGCAATTATGTAAAAACTCATTCTTAGATTTAAAAAAAGCCATTCTGAAATAAACTATTATGCATTAAACTAAGATTAAATAATAATGAAAAAAAATATATAGCAGGAAATGAAACAAAGCACTAACATAAATCTGCTTAAAAAGAGATACAAAAAATTATTTATAAACAGGTATGCAGAAGAAGAAATGGATTAAAGAGGAGTGTGATCAATAAATAAAATAGGGGAAAATGGTATATTATACTTGCTTAAGATATGTTTAGATATTTATATGAATATTTATGTGGTATATATTGTATGTTGGGAGGGATAGTTGTACTTATGTAATATATGTTGTATATTTTTATGTATGTAGCATTTATATATATTTATAGGGATATTTATGTAGTTTATATAGTGTATATTTATATAGATTTATATAATATATTGTATTTTCTATAATAGGCATGTTTACGTAGTGTTTATGTGGACTGTATTTATATGGATATTGTGTAGATATAGCAATGGCGATGGTGTAAATTCATAGAGTTATAAAGGGGTAGGAACTAAGAAAAAGTGTGTACTTCTTCCTACTACTTTTCGAGCTTATGTGTATATGAAGATGGTTACTGTTTGTTTGTTTTTTTTTTGTTTTTGTTTATGTTTTTTATGTACATGTTTGTTTGAAATAATTTTTTTTTAAAAATTCATAATAATTAAATTTTTTCATAATAACGGGAAATATTTAATAATAATAAACATGTATTTCATAATATTAGGAAACATTTCATAATAATAGATACGTATTTCATAATAATAAATGCCTGTATTTCATAATAATAGACTCATTTATTAATTGAATTATGACCCAAACGGTGGCTCCATAGAAGAACGTTTCTTCCCTTTTTTTTTTTTCTTTTTTTTAAAGACAAAAATGACAGATAACGGTCTCAACACCAGCGCTGGCTGCACGAGGAACTGTCACTTCTGCACATGAGCGCCTGCTCACCTGTCCTGCACCCAGGTGAGCCCTCTATAAGTCACTGATGGCGTGTTCTTCACATCCCACGATGCTGCCTAAAATCTGAAAATCCTGTCAGTGGCATCACAAACCTGCAAAGTTGAGGCTGTTAAACATGCGGTCACTTAAGTCTGCAACCATTTCATCTCAAAGACGTACGGCAGGTGCTTTACATGCAAAGGGCAACTGACCGAGGAATGTTGAAATCCGACACTTCATGAGCTTAGAGGTAAATGATAACTGTTTGATGGCAGCTGAATTAAATTGATCTTTTTATGGAGTTGTGCGTGACGTCAGTTGTTTATAAAGCCCATTGTGCGGTGGAGCAGGCCTCCAAACGCTAATGGAGGGACACACAATCTAACGGCTGCAGTCAAAACATCTACATGATCAAGGTCAGGTGAGAGCCAAGCACCAAGTGACCTCAAGCCAAAGCTCCTCCCTGAGCTCCGCCCCCTCTTCTCGTCCGTCCCCGTTGACATCTGCCCCGATGTGAGGGGGACGCGGCGATGACCTAACAAGTTGTGGGCTAAACACAGGCTGAGCCGGGCCAGTGTTTACACGTAGCGCGGCGGTTTGTTGCAACACGAGTCCCCTGGGACGCCGGCGAGCAGCCGGGGCCGAGCTGTAAACAAGACGTGAGCGGATCCTGGGAAAAATCAGCTGCCGCGCCGCGGTCACATCCTTCCCCCTTTTGTCGTTCAGCACGAGGAAGATGCCTTTTTCATGAACTCTGAAGGAAACCGGTGCTTAATCATGCGTTCGATATGAATATTCAAGCAGGGAGGAAAAAGATTAAGTTCAGTTATCTGCCCGAACACACGAGCGGCACAATAAATACGGAAAGAATAAAATACATCTTGCAACTTTTATAAAGGATTTTCAATCAAGAGTAGGTGTTTTGTTATTTTCCATCAATGCTGGAAAGCGAAGACGGTGCACTCTCCTGATGCTATCAGAAGTAGGGCTGTAGCGATACACTAATCTCACGATACGATACGATACACGATATTCGGCTCACGATACGATATATATTGATATTCATCTTACAATACATTTACATCATTTTCTGAAAGATTTTAAAGGGACAAAGTGATTTTGGTGACATCTTGTGAGTGTTCCAATGACTTTGTTTGAATTAATTGAACTGAAAGCATCAATTACACATTATATGGCTGACAGGCAGCTTGCAAATGCTGGACAAAATGAATAAAAGATTTGTTGAGAAAAATAGTTTAATTTATTTAAACAGTGCAAATTGTTGCTTCGTCAGAGTTGAAGACATCAGCGAACTTCAAGGGGAAAAGTCGGCTTCTAAAACTGAAGTTCATGTTAGCGTCACTTAATAAGACTGGAAACACGAGACCACTATTTTGACTTCTGATTAGAGCTGAGCGATTTTATCAATTGTGCGATATATATTGATATTTTATTTTCCCAGAGAGGATCGGTTTTTCAGCCGCAGGTATCAATATTCTAAGCTTCTTTCAAAACCCGTGTCCTACCTTTAAAAGCTTGCAAGCAACAATTTGCACTAGTGACGAAGATCAACTGTTGCGGTCCTTCTCTGTGTCATTCCTCCATGTTTCGTAGCTTGATGAGGTCACGGATAAAGAGCAGAGGTTAAAGTCATGGAGAAACTGACTCAAAACGATGCCCAAAAAGAAAAAAGAAAAGCCCCAGCTGCCATCTCCTCTAACAGGATGCAGCGCCGAGCGTCCGATCACGCCGCTTATCTGCTGCTGCCTACTTGCACCAGGAACCACACTGATTTAGAAACTGTGTTATTTTGCAATTATAAAGTTTTTTAGAAATTAGGCCGACTTTACGGACTGCGGGTCAGCCCGTAATTGGATTTCGAGAGCGACGACGGCAGCGCGCGCGGCGGCGGATGTTAGCGAAGAGGAAGGTTGCGACGGTTCACATCTGTCCCTGCGTCTCCCGCCGGCACGCTCACCTCCCTGCATTTCCGCACGCGTCCGTGACCTCGGCGGCGTGCGGCGCGCGGCCACGAGAGATTTTGTGTCTGCATGTATGCACAGAGGCGTGAGATACTGTCTTTTTGTGTGTGTGTGTGCGTGTGTGCGTTTATATCCAGGCCACATTGTCTGGACAGGGAAAATGAGAATGGATGGGATTGTAATTACTGAATGGAGATATCCACACAGTGTGAAATTAGAAAAGGCTGGGTGAAAACCTCCCACGGGCACAGCCAGTGTGGAGAGAGGTAGTTGTCATGGTGACAGGTGGATTCAAACGGGGGTGGGGGGGCTGTGCAAACCTTCAGGGATGGAGGTGCGGGCGCGAGAGGGAGTTTGCATTCGGTGCCGGCGGTGGATTTGCACCATGTTTCGTCGGACTCTCCTGGTGAGCGAGAGTCGCTGTGACCTTGATGAAGCCTCACGCTTTCAGTGCAACGGCTAGCTGCTCGTCGCTAACGCTTCAGCGACTGAATTTGGGACGGGATGTTTTGTTCCGACTGGTCCAAAAACTCAGTCCAGTGGTTCTGCCAGCTCAGAGTGACTAAAAAGCACACGGATCTGCCTCCTCCTCAGTCCTGCTACGCTGAAACCAGCGAGTCCTCGTGATGAGGGGCGCGTTAAAGACACAACAGCAGCCTGTTGCCAAACAAAGCCCAGGCCTCAAGGACGAACTCTGTTGTCAAAATACGCCGCACTCTGTTTTAGAAGGAAAAAAAGGCTTCGATTTCTAAAACATGTTTGCACCCTCAGGGCTTCATGTAGTTTACAAGCTGTTAAAGGCCGGCTTTCACTTCAATTAAATAAAAAAGAATCAAAAATTCCCATGAACTGTCGTATTGACTTTAAGGTTTAAACATTTTAAGAAGTCCCTCCGGGTGGAAACCTTGAATAATCTCTCCTCTATCCGGCGACGACGGACTCTTGCTGTTTGGAGTTAAACATGCTGCAGTTTTTTCCAGCGTCGTCGGTTGACGTTAAACGTGTATGAACGAGTGTCATCGAGGTCTCCGTCCTGCTCCACGACACTTTTCACAAACCCGTTCAGAAACGGATTCTCAACGTGGCTTGTAGGAATTTTTGAGCTCTGGGGATATTTTTGTGCTTTCCGACACAGTTGCACCCTTATTTCCTGTCTCCTTCCAGCGATTGATCCCTATTTACAGTGATCCCTCGCCAATTCGCGGTTTAAGTTCCGTGGTTTTAGTTATTCACTGATTTTTCAGAAATATATAATATAATTTCAAAACATTTTTTTAAAACCGCGGAAACATCACAGGATGTTGTGCGCGTTCTCTCACAGTGAAGAAATGTTGTGAGCCAGCCTGGCCCCTTTAAGATGGTAGCCTTATGGGTAATGGTGTGGCCTTATGGGTAATGGAGTGTGTGTCGTGGGTGTTACATCAGCAGCCCAGCGTGTATAGATTTACATTCTCTGTTAACCGACAGGAGCCCAACAATACAACCTGTGTGATGTTACAAGTTCCTGCAGTGCCAGAATAAAGTGCTCGTTCCATGCAGAGAAAACCAGGACTTTTTCTTTTGTTGTTGTTAGCGTGTTAGCTGCTAATTACGAGCCAAAAATAGCACAATACCAGCAGTTTCTTTACTACTACAGAGACCAGAGGCTGTGAAGGTAACAGAAAGACCACAGTTGAGTCTTTGTCTTGTTTTGCTGCAGTGCCTCAATACTTTTTGCAGTTTTTAAACATATTTTAAACACATTATTTAGGCTCGGGGGGCTCCGGCTCCAGTTCTCGGATTTTGATTCTCGCAGGGGGGTGCTGGTCCCCATTAACCGCGAAAAATAAGGGATCACTGTAAATGCTTTTTTAAAATCTAAATCTAAAGCAGGATGTGGAGGCGTTTCCTTTACCCAGTTCAGAGCGAATAAAAGTCGGTGGCGAAGTTTCACAAAGGAAGTGCTGGTTACTTTACAAAAACAAAAAAAAACTGAAAAAAATTACTCCAGAAAATAACAGCCAGATTTACATTATGTTTCATATATAAATAACAAGTTTTTGCATGAATTTAAAGGTTCCCAATTTTATTTTGAAGGTCTGCTAGTAGAGGGAGTTTGCATGAGAGCTGGGTGATACTGGGAATTTTGGTATCGATCTGATACCAAGTAAATACAGGGCCTGTATTGCCGATACCGATACCGATACCGATACTTTTTCATATTAAGCTTAATCTATCATGAAACTGCTGACCTTTTGCCGTTTTTTTGATTTTTGTTTTTGGATTATTTTGTTAAAACCTAGGATAACATTTCAGGAAACTTTATAGGTGACAGCAAAATACTTTAATATGACAATTAACATTTTTGTGTAAATATTGATTGGAGTTGAATTGTTCTGTTCTTAATGTTTTTTCTAAGTGGGCGGGCCTGGGGGGAGGGGCCAGACTGAGTCTACCTGCATGCTTGTTTGGACGACGCCACTGAGGCACGTGATGATGCAACGTTAAAAGACAAGAGGGAAGGGGGAAACAGTGACAGCGTGTCAGACACAGACTTCAATGAAAAAAAGCTTGAGTATCGATCTTTTTACGCGAGTATCATTTGATATCAATACCAGCGTTGGTATCGATATTATCGATATTTGGATCGATCCGCCCACCTCCAGTTTGCCTGCTATACGCCGTATTAATAATGTTTAATTCATAGCTGCTGTGCACCTCTGCTGCACCTTTAAACCTGAAACACACTTCGTCTCCCCCTCCTGAAGAACTCAGTCACCTTTGATTCGTCAGTTTATCAGTCGATTACAGCAGGTGCTCGTGTGCATCTATTGTGCCGAGAAAACTCACCACGGTTTTGCAATAAAAGCCCCCGGAGGCAGTTTGTTAACAGAATAAGAAGAATGCCGACAGTTTGTAGGTTAAATGCAGAAAACTTGGCTCTTGCAAAACGACAAGCTTTCATCCCTGTTGACAGAGGCCTCACAGTGAGGGGGGGCAGAGATAGAGCCGGTTCACTGACGAGCCAGTATGTGGACGCGGTGAAAACACTGGCAGCGAGCCACCGTTTCCAGCAGGCCATGACCGCGTTACATAAGCAGGAGACGAGGAGGAGCAGGTTCCTTTGTCAGAGTTCAAAGTACGCTCTGAAAAGATAATGGCCTCTTCTTTTATCAGCCTGCCGTAGTAATGAGCTTGTTCATCACCTATGGGAGCGGAGGGTTGGGCGTATGGATGGGGAGGGGGGGCTGAGGAATGCCCATCCATCAGGCGCCATAATCGTAGCCTGGCCACAGCCACGGCCCCCCCACCCCCTCAAACCTCCAGACTTCTTCATCACTGTCTGTATCAGCTGCACGGGGGCGGCATGCAGAGCGATATTGTATCTAAAATATTTATTCTCTTGTTTTAATTTAGATGATACTATATTGTTGCCCCGAGTAAAACGAAGCCATAGATGTTATCGCGAGCCGTATAAGGCTTAATAGAATATGTCATCATAAATAAAAGCTGCATAAAATGTTAAAAAGAGATCCCGGGCGTTCCAAGCATCCAGGTCATTTTCCGAGATCAGTTAGGAGCTGTTTCCAGTTTGGTTTTTGTGCAGCTGGATCATCATCCCTAGTAACAATTAAAGTGACACTTTTGGAATTTTTATCTTAGCGGGTCCCCCTATAAAAATGGAGATTAAGGGTGAATTTCCAATTCCTCCATTAAGCCTCAGTCTCGACCCTCAATCTCAAAAATGTGCGCTCCCGTAAGGTGTAAATGCTGTCCGGATTCTTAGAAAGTCAAGCTGAGGGACAAGTTTGAGGGCTGTATCACCCTCAATATTGAGATTCTCCAGCACCACCCTTGGGAGTAAGGGCTACCCAGAAGGCATTGCTTATTTTCGCCAAGACGTCTTCGAAAAGGATGGCGCTCAAAAATGCAAGCCACAAATGTACGTATTTTCGTAGTTAATAAAGATATAAATGTTACGAAACTATCTTACTGTCTTTGTTACATATATCTATTAGGGCTGGGCAAGTTAACATGTTATTATTGCGTTAACTCATTAATTTATTAATATCGACATTTATTTTATTGCGCGTTAATGCATGTTGCTCACATGCTTTTGTTTTGAAAAGTCTGTTACCGGCTGCTACGAAACCAGACAATTGGCAGGTAAACATGCAGAAAAGCTAAAACAGACATGGAGAACGGTAAAAATCTGTGAACTTTCCAGTTCAGGCAGAAACTCAGGTAGCAATATTAACAATTCTGTCTGGAAAAAAATTCTAGACCGCAACAAAACTTTGTCGTCATTCCTCCATGTTCCATCAGATCTGCTCCATGTGTTCACTGTCCTGCTGTTCTCTAGCTGGTTACTGCAGTGCGGCTCCATCTAGTGGCACAGATGTGTAATGACAACAGAAAGTCCAGTCCTTGATTATAAAACAAATTCAGTTCCTGTGGCCTGTTTTTTCATTTTCATATTTTCGATCCAAGTCTAAAATTGAAATATAAAAAAAAAAAAACTGGCATTTTTTCATTTTTTTGTGTTAGATTAAAAAATGAAAAACGTAATAAAATATCACTTTTTATTTTTTATTTTATTTTTTTTTTGATTGACAATTGAAAATTGGAAAGAATGAATGATTGGTACAGATTGGTAAAGTTTAACTATAACATGGACATTTTCATTTTAAAGTTCTCCCAGGCGGAGGATTCAACAGAAACAAGGTTATTTGTAACAACTGACAAGTTGAACTCCCCGTTAAAAGTTTCTGCTGTTACCTCAGAAATCACCTGTTTTGTCATTTTGTTGGATTTTGTGTGTGGACAGGATGACATTAATGCCCTGGCAGTGGCAATGAGCTTTATTTTATTTGACATTTTTTAAGATGAGATTTACACTAAATATGTGTTACTGACAAGTGCTGATGTTAAAAGTGTTTGAACAACAAATGTTATGACACTTTAGTTCATATGGCAGCAGAACATTTAAATAAAGTGCATTTTACACTACTTTTGAATTCATTATTTGATTTTTCGTATACAATGCGATTAATTGTGATTAATCAGGGAAATAATGCGATTAATCAGCAATTGAAAATTTTAATCGTTGCCCAGCCCTAATATTTATATTATCTTATTCTTCTTCTACGTCAGGGGTGTCGGACTCATTTTCACTGAGGGCCACATCAGCATCGTGGTTGCCATCGAAGGGCCAGATTGACAGCATGAATGTAACAAAATGCAATGTAAATCAAAATAAAATAAACGGCACTGTATTATATTGTTAATAACTGTTTCTGTATTTATTATGTATTCAAGTTTCAAATATTTAACTCATTATTATATTAAACTCAGGGTTTGTGGTTGTAAACCTACTCTTGCACAGGTGGTGTTTGCTGTCAAAATCTCTCTTTCATGACTGACACCTCCTCATAACACAAAAGACATACTGTTTTTTCACCTTGAGGTACAAACTTGTATTTGTTTTCCCGTCATTCATGAAACTGGCCTCCTTGTGCATCAAATTTTTCTTTTCTTGGACATGTTGGGGTTAGTTTGTGCACCGCCTTGATGTCTTGCTCATGATGAGATACCGTTATCGATGTAAGTAATGACGAAATGCATTATGGGAGATGTAGTTTATATTCAATATGCGCTTTAAAGTGGTATAAGCTTATTTTAAGTCTTAGATTATTGGTTTAAAATTTAAGGCCAGTCATGCACAAGCTCTCGAGAGGCCACATAAAATGACGTGGTGGGCCACGCTTGGCCCACGGGCCTTGTGTTTGACACGTGTTCTACGTCTTCTTTTCCTTCTTCTTCGTTGTCGTCGTTTTCTTGACAGACTGGACGTAGCATTGGCGTAAGGCCGCCCCCCACAGTCTGAAGACGTAACTGCACTCAAGGGGTGTCCCATTTCTAAGTCACGAGATAACCCTTACACTAACTTTGGAGGGTTGAGATTGAGGGTTAAGGGAGGAATTGGAATTGGCCCTAAATTCAATCTCAGTTAATCTCTTTGCTGATGTTCATTTCTTTTAAGGAAATGTTATGTAATTAACATCAGCTAAAAAAAAAAAACCCAAACAAACAAACAAACAAACAAACAAACAAACAGAATCATGGTGAAATGCTGAATATCAGCCCCTCCATTAGTCCAATTATCCAAAAATAACCAGCATTCTCTCTCCGGCACCGCGATTTAATCCTCATTTTGTCCGTGCAAATTGATCCAAACATCAGCGCCTGTAAATACCCGAGTACAAATGGAAGCATTATGGATCACTGGGGACCAGCAAAATTCCCATTAGGTCGCGTCGTCAACGAGGCAGCTTTGAGCTTTTAGCGGCTGGACGCCAGGGAGAACCAGCCGGAAGGTTGGAACCTGACGGGCTCCCGTCCCCATGTGGAGTAACTGACCTCCGCTTTCTTCCTGGTTTAATAAGCAGCCCCCCCCCCCCCCCCCCACCTCCAACCTCCGGTCCCACGGGCCATACAAGCTGCAAAGAGGGGGATGTTTGTATACATGCGTCCGTGCGGTGGAAACCTGGCCCTGGGGATGAGCCTGTTCTCCTGGTTGTCCTTGAACGTTCTCATTCATTACTCTGATAACTCTGGATGCGATTATGTCCTCTGAATGCACTTGTTCTCAGGTTTCACCCACAGTAGATGTTGAAACTGAAAAAAAAAGAAGAGAAAATGAACTGCTGCGAGGCTGCGGCTTTAAATCTCAACTTGTGCTGCTTAATGACGGCTGTCGCGTTTAATTTCATAATTATCGCTGCAAGTAATAGTAATAAAACATGAAGGTAATAACACCTATATTCAATGGAGTCATGTGGAAAAGTCACATGACCACCCAGTCTTTTAATTCATAATAGAGAACAAAACTCATTTGAACTGTATTACTAAATTACAGCTTCAGATAAATGATACGTAACTTTTCACGGATTATTTAACAATAATGAAACCAAACAGGAGGGAAAAAATATGCGAGCAAAACAAATCCACAGGATTTAAAAAGATAAAGTTGCTAATCACCAGTACTTGACGTGACCATCAGCAAGCATGTGAACTTCTATCAAAACAGTTCAACACAACACCAAGAGGGCAAGACATAAGCAATGGTTGTAGAGAAGCATTGATGCACATTAGGGGTGTTGGAAAAAAATCGATTCACGCCCAAATCTCGATTCTTATTTATGAAGATTCTGAATCGATCCGAAATGACCAGGAATCGATATTTTGAATTACGTTTTTCAAACATTCAAATTCAAATTCAAAAATACTTTATTAATCCCCCAAGGGGGAAATTCAGGTTTCAGTACACCAGTCTGGTGTACTAGAGGAGCTGCCGGCGTCCAGCGCTCCCTTTCATGCCAGGTCCCGTGGTCCGAGTGCTAATGAGTGCCTCCGTAGTGTATCATTTCAGCAACGGGCAGGTGAATTTGCGTCCAGTACGCTATGCATACGTAAATAAACTAGCTAGACAGCAACCTACATGGAGAAAGAAAGAGAGATACAGCCAGCCCCGTCTTCGCTGAAGGTAAAAGTGTGGGCTCACTTTGGCTTTTACAATTTCCCAGAAAAAAAAGGAGCTCGACATGACATATTCAGTGTGCAAAATCTGCAAAATGAAAGTCAAGTACTTCGGGAACACTTCAAATCCCCGAACCCACATCTTGCGCCATCACCCAGAGCTACAAGAAGCGGATAAGCCGCCGTTACCAACTTCATCTGGGCAACGAACACTACATCACTTCACTGGACTTCCAGACCAACTCTGAGCGGGTAAAAAGGATAAGTAGATCTGATTACCTGTTTCATTTAGAAAGATCTTCGCCCCTAATGCGTTGTGGAAAATGAAGGCTTCAGATACATGATGCATATGATTGAGCCGAGGTATGTTACACCATCACATCAGTTTTTCACAGAGAAAGCCATACCGCAAGAGACTAAAGTTAATGAAGAGACTAGTTAATGAGACTAGTTAAAGAGAAAAGTTAATGTTGAGAAAGCTATCATCACACACTTTCTGTGTGTTTAATATTAATATAGATTCACTTGATTGAATCTTGTAAAACTGCATTTTCATTAACATAACCAGTTTTCTTTAAAGTAATGTAACAATTTATCAGAGCTCTTTCTAGTTTATAGAGGAATGTCGTTGAATCTTGGAATTGGCACCTTTTTTTTTTTTTTACTAAGAATATTGATTTTGAATCGAGAATCGATTGTGAATCGAATCGCCCCCCCCAGAATCGGAATCGAATCGAATCGTGAGTTGTTGTAAGATTCACATCCCTAATGCACATACATGTTGAAAATTGGCTATGAAACACATTCCTGAACAATCTGGAGTTCAAATTTCCACAATGGGAAAGATAATCTACCTTGGAAAGTTTTGCCAGGTGAGACCCTCCTCTGTCTACTTATAACTGAGGTCTAAAGGTCCAGGACTTCTGGAACAATGACCAGTGGAGATATGAGGCCCAAACAGAGAGCAGACAATCAACTCCACCGTATACAGAAATATTCTAGAACAGTGTGGGTCGAGGCCCCCTGGTGGGCCGTCGCGGTACTGCAGGTGGGCCGTGAGAGGTCATTAAAATCCTCGAACTTTTTAAATATGTTTTTAATCACTGTAAAATATTAACGACATGATTTAAAAACATTAATAAATAACAAAACAAACCAGTTAAGTGTTATACTACTGTCATCTTAACTTAATATGACAAGTGTCACCTTATTCGTTGACTCCTTACATTAATATCAGAACATAGCTTCTAGTCCTGTATGTTGATCACAGTTGTGATTAAAGGTTTTCGGTGGGCCACTGAGATTTTTCACATTTCAAATTGGACCTTGGTATTCTGAAGTTTGGGAATGGCTGTTCTAGAAGAAAATGTGAAGCCTGCTGTCTATTATAGAGGCAAATGTGAGGCCATCTGTTCGGGACAAAAAGCTTGGTCGAAAATCTGGTCAAAGACGGGAACAATGATTTCAAGAACACCAGAAAAGAGATATCAGAATGGCTGAAAAACTGAACAATCAAGGTTCTGGACTGATCCCGGTCAAAGCCCAGACCTTAACTTCATTTAAATGTGGTGGAAGCTTAGGAAAGCTGTGCATGAGCAAACGCCCCAAAACTGCAGTGAAGTCGAGGATGACGGGCCGACATTCCTCCGCTGTGACGCGAGGAAACCGATGAAGTCGTGGAGAAACTCCTTCGAGTAGCCGCCGCTAAAGCTGGAAATTACGAGATTTGATTTACTGAGGGAGATTTTTCCTGTTGTCCTCTTTATTTGTATTAAATGAATGATGGTGCAGTTATGTATCGCTGTTTATCTGATGTTGCCTCGGCTGGCCGGTAGGCAGTCCGCCCTCGACCTCATCTAGACGATACGTTACTGCGCGCCTCATTCACCCTTCAAACACACCTGTGCAAAGACGTTACTCAAAGGTTGGTGTTGCCTGTTACGCCGCAATATATGAGGGTTAAAATATACTTATAGGATGGACTTTCACGACACTTCAACTTGAACTGGAACAACAGCTCTCAGTGATCCCCCCGTAGCTGAGGAGAGACAATTACCAGACACTTCTACAGATGTTTCTGGTGGTTATTCCAGGTTGAGCTGGAGCACTGGGGGGAGTTGGACTCCTGACAGCATCATTATTACAGCTGTGACATCTGGCCAGCTGTTGCCAGGGAAGAAGCACTCCGACTGTCAGAGACAAGGACAGCAGCTGCGCCAAAGTACTCTAAATTATTAAAGGCATCGCCTTAAGTTTTTATGTTTGGATATTTTTCAGCTTTCACATGCTGCCTGGTGCATCAGCTAGTTTAGCTTAGTGTCGTGGTAGCATGAATTAAGCGCAAACGTTTAAATCTGATAAACGTTTGTTTTGTGAAGCTTAATTTGTTCGTGCAGAAAATGTGCAACATGGGGGAGATGTTTTAATCTCTGTTTTAAGGGAAAAGCATCATGCTTTCCTAACCTCTCTACAGTGAGTTAAAGTAAAAGTAAAGACATAATAAAAATGACATTAAACTGAAGTATAGAAATTATTAAATTAGATTAACCAAGTGGGCAACACAACCAGCGCACTCTGCAGCTTCCAAATGACTTTTATGCCTTTTGAAAAGGGTAAACTCTTCTTTTGAGACTGTCTCCTGAAATGCCCCGAGACTATTTTGAGACTGTCCGCACAAAATATTACAGGAATAACGGAGACAGTTGTTTCCCAACCGGGAGAGCTACAGGTTATTTTCTGAGACAGCTACAAAAACCGCTGCAGACGGCGTTGGCCAGTCTGAAATAAAAGATTCAGGCCTGAAAGCCCTGAACGCAGTTTCTGTTTCAACTCCTGTTTCAGTGTTGCACTGGAAACAAATGTGGGTGGTGGCTCTGTGTTATCTCAGATGGCAAAACCAAAGCCCACAGGCTATTTGAGGTGAGTTTTCATTGGGTTTTTTTAATGCCGCCGGTGATTTATGGGCGTGTGGAGATGAACCGATATGAACGAGAACCAGTTTTTTTTTTACACGATAAACATAACAACGTGGTTACAGTTTGGAAAAGGTTATACAACCATTTCTGAACAAATCAGAGTTCAACACTCAGCAGAGAGAAAGATCATTCACAAGTGAAAGACATTCAAGACAGCTGCCTGTCTTCCCAGGAGTGGATTTGCCTGCAGCTACCTCAAGGTCAGACTGTGCAATGGTCAGAGAAATACCATAAAAAAAACTCCCAAGAGCTACATCTCAGTCCTTAAATGCATCAACGAGCATGATAAAAGTCCATGACAGGTCAATTAGAAGGAGACTGAACAAGTATTTGTCTGAATGAGGTTTTTGTTGGAATGGCTGCCTGGGGAAATCCTCTTCCGTCTAAAATTAACATGGAAGCACGACTGCATCTGAACAAACCGCAGGACCTCGGAAACATGAGACCAAAGTGGAGTTGTTTGGGCTTCATGCCCAGCTCCATGTTCAGCGAAGACCAAACAAAGCATTTCAGCAGACGGAGCTGAGTCAGTGTGAAGCACAGCAGTGGACGGGTCATGGCTACTGGCTGTCAAACTCCTCTGCAGACCAGGTATGCAGGATATTCTGTACGCCAGTGTGAGGCCATTCATTTAATTCAATTTTTATTTATTTGTATAGCGTCTGTTACAATGTCAATTGTCTCTAGGCGCTTTATAGAGACCCAGATCATGACCCCCGAGCAGATATCATTAACTAAAATTATAAAATTAAATCCAAATCAAGGATAATGGCAGGTAAAAAAACTCCCAAAGCGGGAGAAAAAAAAACTTCAACCCAAACAGTGGCGAGAAAAAAACTCCACTTTAAGAGGAAGAAACCTTGAGCAGGACCTGGATCATATGGGGGGAACCTTCCATGCACCTGACCAGATGGGCGCGGAGGGACCTTAGCAGGGTGAGGAGCCGGGGCCGAGCGGTCAGGTTTCCCAGGAGGAGGTTGTGAACAAACATCCACCGCCTCACGTCCGTGGTCCCCAGCAAGGAGGACGTGAGACGGCGGTAAAGATCATAAAAGGACTCGATCGCCTCCTGAGCCGACCAGCAAACTGTCCCAAAAAGCAGCAGGGCCTCCTGCCAGGGTCCATGGGCTGGTGGGTGCATTCTGTCGTGGTTTGCAGTGTCGTAGGAAGGACCCAAGAGCAGAAGTTAAAAAACAAGGGGGTTTATTTCACTAGAAAAAACAAAAATCCACAAACCAGATATCCAAAAACAAAAAAAACTGCTAACTTAACTGAAAGTCCAGGGAGATGACAAGAGGGGAAACAGGTAGGACTGCAAACATGTAACACGACTAATGCACCTACGCAGACAAGGGGAATGACAAGACATTAAATACACAGGGGAACAAACGAGAGGCAGGTGCAGGGAATCAAGGTAACAAGAGGGAGGAAGCAAAGCAGAAAACAATGAAGACAAGACAGACCTTTCAAAGTAAAACAGGAACCACTAAAGACAGGGAGAGACACCAACTTGACACACACAAGGCTGCCATAGCCGAACCAGGCCATGACACAGGTGGAGGTAAACGCTGGGATGGACAGAGGAGGGAACTGCAAGTCAGCATGAAACTCAGGAAACTCTGGCCTGCAAAACATACAGAAAGAAAAGAGAAAAAAGGAGGGAAAACGGCCAAAACAAACTACAGGAAAGAAAATGGAGCACAGTTACAGTAACAAGGTGCTCCTGATTAACTATGGAATGAGCAGGAGGAGAAAGAAGGGAGGAGCAAAGGGAGAAGAGCAGTGGAGACACCATGTTGGTGGTCTCCCTGCAGTGTAGGCCTATAGCAGCATAGCTATGACGAAGCTGTGATTAAGACGAGCTACTCTAATCTTAGCTCCTATAACTATAGGCTATAACTATTAGCTCCTACACACTATAGTTTAGACTAACTGTAGGCTTTACTGAACAGAAATGTTTTCAATTTAGTTTTAGTTAGTCCCCGTTAGTCCCACAGCTAAAGCTTGGTCAAACTAGGTTGTGCAACAGGACAATGAGCCAAATAAAAAAAAAAGATCAGAGTCCGAACCTAGAACCAAACGAAACACTGTGATTGGTTCTTAGGAGAGCTGGGCATGATTACAAGATTACTAACCCTAACCCCTTACAAGAAAATGGGACAAAATGCCCGTAAAACCATTTGAGAGACTGATGAAGTCATGAGGGGAACGACTGCTTTACATTATCACTCCAAAGGGATGATTTACAGATGAGGGCAGATTTATTTAAGTTTGGCTTGATTTTTGAGCAGCACGGGGTTAAAGGAGGAGGTACTAACATCAGAGCACATACATGTTAAAGGTATACCTCGACACATCTGCGAGTTACAGGAGGAACACCCCCATCTGGGAAGTTCTCCATCCACCCTCTGCAAAAAAACCCGCCGATATTCAACTTGGCTGCAGAGACTAATTCACTTTCTCCACGACACCGGCTAAACCAGCGTAGCGTGCCCGTCTCTAATTGTGCACAGTGGGAAGTCTAATACCTCTGGATGAAGAAAATAAGGTCAACTTCAGTGTGTCACACTCATTATTATTTAATTGATACAAATGTTCCAAACATCTCCATTCACTTCCGAGGTAAGTGACGGCGGGAAAAGACTGCTGCTGCCGCCGTCGGCAGACGGAAACGCCAACTGATTGTTGAGGCGGAGGCCTCCTGTTGTTCATCTGAATATCCGATCAGACGAATCAGTTTCTCATTCTCTAAATGATATTTCTTTCATTCTTTTTGATACAGTTTTTGTTCTTTTGTTGTGATTTAAAATATGTAAATGCATAGATAATGAATATATAGATGGAAAGAGAAACCCTCTTGAGAGCGTGTCAATTATTCAGGGCTTCGGGGCATGGAGCACGGCAGGCTCGGCGGAGCGGTGTTTAAACCCAGGCGGACGGCGCTCGCAATTGGAGATGAAGAGGCTATTTGTCTGTGTAGTGCTCCGCGCTCTTATCAGCGATTTGTTTGTGGCACAACTTAATTTGCATAAATTTCTTGGAGAGTAAGATGAAAACTCTGCTCTCTCGGCTGGAGCGGTGGGTGGAGGGGGGGTGGGGGGGCACATTGTCCTCGCAGCGCACATTCCTCCACACGCTGCTGTTCAAATGTTGAACTTGTGATAAGATTTTCATCTGGCATCGCAAATCCTCGTGACTAATATATCTGAGAGAACAAACAAAAGAAAAACGTCCCGGGGATCGCACATCTCAGGCGCTCCGGTGGCTTCTATAGATAATGCTCCAGTGTTTAAAAGATAATTCTGCTTTATTACAAGTTAGGGTCTTGCTTATCTCAGCTTTGGGCGTCATTTAGCATCAGTCATGTTAGCTTACGAGCAAAGTCATCTATGAGATGCTTAAGAGAACAAGAAACTGACGTTCCATCATGGGAGTCGAGTCCCCCAGGTTTCTTTTTCCAAATAAAAACAACCATTTAGGAAATCTTGAAAGCTCCTCAAAGGATAATAGCGAATCAAATATTAAAGGTGAAAGTGCATTCATTTTCATGCAAGTGGAAGCACATTAAAAATGGCTTTGATGAAAGCGGAATAAAAAGTGAAATGTACTGTCACTTCGGTGCAAAATTAGCTGAACCGTTCGCCACGTTGCTCGAGGGGCGTCGCACCTTTTACACACCAAATATTAGGGCTAAGTATTGGCAAGGACCTCACAATACGATATGTATCATGATACTTGGGTCATAATACGATATTATCACAATATCACGATATATTGCGGTATTCTACGCAGTTAATATCAAAATTAAAAGTAGAGATGAAAAATCAAGTTGCTGTATACAGTGATTCCTTATTTTTTGCAGATAATGGGGACCGCCCCCCCCCCCCCCCCCCCCCCCCATGAAAATCAAAATCCGTGAACTGGAGCCGGAGCCCCCCGAGCCTAAATATTGTGTTTAAAATATGTTTAAAAACCGCAAAAAAGTTGTGAGACACTGCAGCGAAACAAGACAAAGGCTCAACTGTGGTCTTTCTGTTACCTTCACAGCCTCTGGTCACTCTGAACCGTAGTAAAGAAACCGCTCTTTCATCTAACCTCGTTTTCATTCTGCCGCCCCACAACACACACACACTACATTACCCATAAGGCCACCTTCTTAAAGGGGCCAGGCTGGCTCACAACATTTCTTTGCTGCGAGAGAATGCGCACAACATCCTGTGATCTACGAATAACTAAAACCGCTGAACTTAAAGCGCAAATTGGCGAAGGGATCACTGTATGTTCATCAGATGATATTGATCATTCAGAGGACAAATTGAGTCAAAACTATTTGCTTCAAAACAACCTATTTATTGTTTATTATTAGTGTTTTTGCACATGTGATAAATAAATGAAATAAAATAAATGGAATAAAATTTTCCTAAAAAATCGATATTAGGAGCAGAAAAATCGATATTTTATTGGGCGGCCCAAAATCGCGATATATTGCCAAACCATTTTTTTTTTCACACCCCTACCAAATATTAAGGAAAAAGAACAAAGAAAGAAAAGAACTGAATATAACAAACACTGACTCACTGCAGTCGCTAAGGAATACTTTCCCACAGCCGAGAGCTTCAAACTCTTCACGTAAGAGTTACTAGCTGCTCTAAATTTGCTCTGTCTGCAGCGATGCCTGCGTCACCTTCATCCACGCCAATCGTTACTGGCTTTCCCGCCGCAGGCGTTACATTCAAGTCTCCTTTTAGACTCTTTTGACTTTTTTTTATGTTCCTGTAGGTGAAAAAAAAACTGTTCCAGGGAAAGCGAGCGATGATGCAACATAGAAAAAGTGATAGTAAAGGATATATATATATATATATATATATATATATATATATATATATATATACAGTCATGGAAAAAATAATTAGACCACCATTTTTTCTTCACTTTCTTGTTCATTTTAATACCTGGTACCACTAAACGTCATCATGTGACTAAAACAGACAGAAAAGAAAACACTGAATGCATAAAAGCAGTGTTTTTGGCAGTACAACACCATAGCTATTGATGTAAAAACTTAAGTGATTTAGGTTATAATCAAGAAAACCATGGAAAATGGTAAGATATCAGCTCTTAAATAAAACTCTTATAAGCAATCTTTGTGGTTATTTTTTGTCCAAACAAATGTACCTTTAGTTGTACCAGGCATTAAAATGAACAAGAAACTGAAGAAAACAAGGGTGGTCTAATAATTTTTTTCCAAGTCTGTATATATATATATATATATATATATATATATATATATATATATATATATATATATATATATATATATATATATATATATATATATATATATATATATATATGTATTTGGACTATAGGTAGCCAATTAGAGAACACATAAAGTTGAATGAGTTGACGCTCAGGAGCTCATTCAGGCGGGCAAATCTCGATGCCCGCTTTCATCTTTCTGCACAGTCTGGTCCAATTACTCCGTCTCGTTTATGGGTCGCTGTAAAGGAGCGAGAGGTACTTGTCTCTCACACGTCTCATGTCTCTCGCCCACCAAGGTCCCCTGCCTCTCTTAAAAACCCACCTTTATACCTGTGGGCTCCGGTTTTACTGATTCGAGGTTAAATCATTGTTCATCGCCCTCGATATCTCCATGCTGAAAGTCAAGTGATTTGAATTTGAAGTCTTCACTGTGAGAGTCGACTGACGAAAAGTACAGTTATTTAGCTGCATTTGGCCTCCACCATTTCAGGCTGTTTGCATTTCACCTCTTTCCACCTCTGCAACAGACACCAGGAACAATTGACTGATACAGACATTTAATTTAGAAGAACTGGCTTACTTTTACGCCCACACCTATTATATTTGGGTGTTTGCAAGGTAATAACATTTGAGATCGTGGTATTATTCAGGCCCTCAGATGATTCATACAGTTCTACCTAAAGGACATTTGACTAGGGCTGTAGCGATACACTAATCTCACGATACGATATGATTCACGATATTCGGCTCACGATACGATATATATCGATACTCGTCTTACAATACATTTACATCATTTTCTGAAAGATTTTAAAGGGACAAAGTGATTTTGGTGACATCTTGTGAGTGTTCCAATGACTTTGTTTGAATTAATTGAACTGAAAGCATCAATTACACATTATATGGCTGACAGGCAGCTTGCAAATGCTGGACAAAATGAATTAAAGATTTGTTGAGAAAAATAGTTTCATTTATTTAAACAGTGCAAATTGTTGCTTGCAAACTTTTAAAGGTGGGACACGGGGGTTTTGAAAGAAGCTTAGAATATCGATACCCGCGGCTGAAAAATTGATACTCTCTGGAGAAATAAAATATCGATGTATATCACAGAATTGATAAAATCTCTCAGCTCTACATTTGACCCTTTTGTACACATATAAAGTCGACGTGTATAGATCATATTAACAGGTGGGGAGGTGGTGCCACCATTCTTGGAACAGAAAGTGTTTTAAATTAATGCACATTACGTGTACCGCATCGTCTAGTTCTTCCCCATTCATACACAAAAAATTATTTTAACATGATTATGATAACAAAAGCACACTTTTCTTTCCTAAGGATACACCCTGTCCCGCTTTGCCCAATTCCCTCTGAGGACCGGATGTGTTATTTCGCCAGTGACAGTCGCCCCCCCAGCTGATTCACCACTTACTCCTTTATGAAAAACCGCCCACCTGGAGACGAGCACAAAAGAACACTGAGTGGCGCCATCGTAGCCGACAGACAAATTTAACCCAGTTTGAACTTTAATGTAAAGATCTCCCATAAAAGAACGATGGGTGACTGCCAAGTACCTGAGCTCCAGTCGCTCCAGTTCTGCGGCTCGGTCTTTTAAAATTAATTTAACAACAGTGTTCCTGCCTTCATTAATGAAGCGACCCTCGGGAGCTGGTTCAAGCAGACATCTCAAGCAGAGTTTATGCTTGCTTTCACCCCTTCTGCTTGGTTGACTCCAATTACTCCATCTGGTTCGTAGAGCTAAATAAGGAGCAAGAGGTACTTGTTTCTCGCGTACCTCACCTGCAGGCTCGGGTTCTACGGAGCAGTCTAGGATGAGTTCATCACCCCCAGTATCTCTACATAAGCCTAAACTCGAGTAGGTTTTAACAATAATAGAGTGTTTGAAGTCTTCTCTTCATAAGTTGACTGAAATAAACATCGCTGGGTGCTTCAGTATCGCCAGCTGGTGTTTATGGATCACGCTCAAATCCTGCTTATAAATACTGCTCAGCGTTTGGGAAATGCTCGTTGCTGGATCAAAGAGCTGTTGTTCGTGAAACAACCTTTAATCAATACAGACCGCCAATACTGGGACACTGGTTTAGAGGGGAAACGGGGGGAACAGTGTGATTGGTGTACTTTGTGTGCAGTGGTCCCCGAGCTTTTTGTTACTGAGGACCGGTCAACGCTTGACAATTTTACCGCGGTCCGGGCATTACGCCAGTAACATAACATGAGTATAACATCCAAGTCTCTGGTAACATCCTCAAAAACTCACGCAGAGCGGGCTTGGTACGTGGGAATCACCTGTCGAGATAAATCCATATTTCACTAGGACTCCTGGTATTGTCAGATAAAAGCTTTCTTTTTCTTGGAAGTCGTAGGCTGATTTTATTTCTCTTCACAAGGAAACTTTCCAAAGATGTCCGTTTTTTACTGATTTTGCTATTTGGGTTAAATTTTGCCGCTTAAGTGACTGAGATGTAACCGAGAGAATCTGGTTTTTCTTTCAAAATAAAAGCTCGTTCAGATTCATATAATAAATAAAACTTGAATAGCTAAGTTTTTCTTGCGCAGCCCGGTACCAATTAATCCACGGCCTGGTACCGGGCCGTGCCCCGGGGGTTGGGGACCACTGCTCTAGAGAAATTAAGAATGTCGGTTGTTAAAGTGTTTCAAAGCTGAACAGGGCTGGATTCAGCACCAGCCCGGCACCAAGACCAGTACCTGGTTCAGGATGGTCGAAAGAAAAGGGCTTTGACTCTTTGAATACTTGGTCTCCATGGTTCATCCATTAAATAGCTTGTAAAACTAGCACAAACTGGTGGGATACCATAGCTCTACCCATCAATTTTTAAATTGATCATTTTCGTTCTTATTTCTCTAATCCAGTTACTCTCATGCAGACTTTGACTAATATAATTTGTCTTGGAACAGGTTTTATGAAGGATACCTGCGATTTAATGGATGAACCACTCCCCCGTCTGAAATATGTCCGTGATTTTACGGATATGATTTACTTTTATTTTAGTCTCTCCCTCAGAAAGCTCCATCAGGTGGAGAATCGTTGACCGTGTCTCCTGGTCTCCGTGGGAGGGGATTATCCCATAAATATCCCGTAAATATCCCGTAAACCTGCACACATTTGGACCGAAAGTCGGAGGAAGACCCCAGAATAAAGAAAAACAAAAAAAAACACACATAGAACCAATAAAGTCTGTTTATCCTTTTTCCAATAAAAAATACATTCATACAGAAACTATTTTACAAAAAAATTTCAAATGAAAAAATCTTGTTATGCCATAAAACAAACAAAAATAGAGCCTCGTATTTTTCCGTGTTTCTCCAATAAAGATTCTCTAGCTAAAGGTAGGGCATCTTCGCAGGTCTCTGAAAAGCTGAGGGAAAGAAATGGCAAATACATGGCAAATTTAAAAAAGAATAAAAGAAATAAAAACTCGGTGGGCACCTGAATGCAAGATTATGACGCTTCAAGTGTCCAGAACAATTCATGTCTGAAATGGTCGTTTTTTTTGTAATTTTTTTTCTTTGAAGATGACAGGCCACAGGTGTGTTACGCCATCGATGCCACTGAAAACGAACGATGCTCGATCTCACTATTAATTTCTCCATAAACAATGATGTCACACAAGCAAATAATAAGCGAATGGAGCGTGTCTATTTTACAGTATTTCTCCAGCCGTTATTTTTTTCTCCTTTCGTAGTTAAAAACACCACACTGCACTTGTTTTTTGGTCCCGTACTCATTTAAAATAGAAGCTTCCTTACAAAACTCTTTGTAGTAGTTTACAGTGTTACATATCTTTGCACTTTTTTTGACATTTCTCAGTGTAAAAAGAAGCATTTCAACTGGATTTTTCGTTAAATCTACAAGAAGCTGCACCTGCGCAGGTGTTGACTGATCACAAGACGTCGAGTTATCAGTGAATGCATGAAGTTCTTTAACAATTCCTCATCGGATGCTTTGATGAAACCGATGTTGGTATCGTGGCTCGAATGGGGACGCTGTGATGAAATGACTCGAATGGATCCGACACTTCGACCGGCCCGAGAGCGGCGCCGAATCCTCGTGCAGCGTGGCGGAGCTGGAACAGACACGCGTCCGGTCACTGTCCCACCTCGGCTGACTGACAAAGAGACAGAAACCCGTCGACCTTTCGGGCGAACCGGTCGGACCGGTCTTGGTACCGTCTATCCAGATTAGGGTTTGTTCAAACTATGTGACCTAGTGAAAGATGATAGCTCACCCCCAAGAGTGAGAAGAGGCGAAACAAAAGAACAATAAAAAAAAAAAAAACAGGCTCATGATTGAAGCTGCAGTCAACGCTTCAGGTGGACACATCTTTTTTTCACGTGAGATTACACACTAATGACACATAAACGGATCGTAACGGCCCCTGACCTAAATGCTTCCTCCGCCGTGGATTCTTAATTTTTGTCACCACCTCGGTGACCGACCGCACGACATTTCATGAGAACATGTTTCCAAGGCTCCGTACCTTTTTTTTTTTTTTTGTAATAGCAAGTTACAATTAATCTGCAGTGCATCCGCGCCCTCCTGTACTACATAGTAGTAAAACACTATAAGAGCGAATTGCTTTTTCCACAAACTCCGCAAATCTGTCTCTGATCCGGATCGTTTTTGGAGGATATGATTTAGTTCTGATATATTTATGACATATTCAACAAAGAAAGTACAGAAAATGTAAAAATGGCAGTCATTATGAAGCTGATATATGTTTTTTTTTGTGTGTTTTTTTTTTTTAATTTGAGACTAAAGAGGAATCGGTTGCGAGAGAAAAAGGACGAAAAGGTGCAACTGTACGGGTTGGAGCCTTTATAAAGCTATTCAATAACGCACTACTGCATTCGCAATGGCCGTTCGGTGTACGTGGAGTGATCTATTTAACAGGACAAGGCCACTTACATAAGGCATCAGTAAAGTCAACAGTGCATTTACGGAGAGAACAAAAGACAAAAAAAAAAAAGCAAATGTGAAGGAAAATCCCACGATCTAAAACAGTGGCTGAATAATAGTGGTATCCCCAATTTCTCAAGGAAAAAAAAAAGACTGCCTTATGTGTTGTTTTTTTTTTTTTTTTTTTTTACAATATTATGATTTTGAGTATTATGACGGTAGCTGCTCTTGAAAAAAGATTTGTTGTCCTATAAGCAAACAAGTGAGCGACACATCCCCAGACACCATGCAACTCGTGTTATAATGGCAATAACTGTTTGTGTACAATTGTTTTTGTTTGTTTTTTTTGTTTTTTTGTTTTTTTCTTGTTTTTTTTTTCTTTTAAGATAGAAGGTTTACACAATGGACAACAAAATGAGCCTTATATCATGTATGTTTCGAGACAGGCTATGTAATACATTGCACATTTAATAGCTGCACTAAAAAAAAAAACAAAAAAAAAAAAAACAAAAAAAGAAAAAAAAACTCCCACTTTTGGACAGGGAGCTGCAGTTCCACCTCCTGGCTGATAGGGGGCGCCCTCAAATAACACGCTCTTCCCCCCCAGCTCTCCTGCTCCACTGCCAACAGACTCAATCAACACAGACAGAACCGTTTGCTTGCATTCATTCGTGGTGAGACGACACATATCCCTCCCTCCCCCCCTTCTTTCAAAACAACACCCCCCCCTTACAAAGAAAGCCTCCCTTGGATGACATCGCCCCCTCCATGTCATTCACTCACGGTTCCACAATGCAAAGCTCCATCCGCTCCTGTAAAAGCCAGCACAGGCATCCAGTCACAGGCACTCACAGTCCCATGCGCACAGGCAAACACACTGTCAATGGAGGAAAAGGAACTCCCCCCAACACCCCCCCCACACCCCCCAGAGTCCCATAATCCTCCAGGAAAAAAACACACACAAAAAAAGCGTTGAACACCATACAGAAGAGTTTCTTTCCATCTTCTCCAGCCAAGATGTTTCCCATTTTCTTTTTTTTTTTCCACCTCCTCTCCCCGAGTCTCTCTCTCTTTCTCTCTTAGCTCTCCTTCTCCTCCGTAAAAAGCCTTTCGTGAGCAATCTCCACAGCGAGGTGTTGGAGGCACTAAGTATGGTGCAAATAATAGCCTGCGTTGCTTCGTGTTTTTTTTCCGCTGACTGGAACGTGGCGGTGCCCCTGTTAACGCTCCCAGGACACACCGGCCTCGCCGATCCCCCAACAGGTCGGGACAATCATCCAGCATCATCCCCCCAGAGCTCTCGACCTCGGAGGGACATCTTAGATGTGCCTCTTCATGTGCAGCGCCAGGTGGTCGGAACGGGAGAAACACCTGTGTGGACGAAAGAGAGAGAGAGAGAAGAAGAAGAATAAACATGTGGAAAGCTCATCGACCTGCAAAGGCTAAAAACAATCACTTACAAGTAGGGGTGTGAAAAAAAAATCGATTTGGCGATATATCACGATTTTAGGCCGTCCAATATAATATCGATTGTTCAGCTCCTAATATCGATTTTTTATGGAAAATACTTAAATGTGCAAAAACACTAATAATAATCAATAAATAGGTTGTTTTGAAGCAAATAGTTTTGACTCAATTTGTCCTCTGAATGATCAAAATCACCTGATGAACATATATCTACTTTTAATTTTGATATTAACCAGGTAGAATATCGCAATATATCGTGATATCGCGATAATATCGTATCCCATGTATCATGATACATGTCGTATTACGAGGTCCTTGTCAATACTCACCCCTACTTACAAGAATAAAACAGCAAATGCAGCTTTATCCCCCCAAAAAATGAAGGGAAAAGTAAACTATGTCGTTTTTCTAAATCGGTACCGCTCACACGCCCCTTTATGTCGACGAGCCCCGTCGTCGCTACTGTTCAGACCCAACGACGTGTCGAAATTAGAGCTAAATCAAACTTTTTTTTTTTTCTATTTCACAGCCGTAACGGTCCGTCTACGAGTAAAAGCCGAGAAACAAACGGCGTCCAGAGCTCCTGTCTTTTATTTGCTGAATAATCTTCCTTGGATCCCCGTCTGGACGGGAACAACGGCAGCGTTTGGCCGTACGGTTATTTTTCCATCGCTTTATTGGCCCTCCAGTAACGTCTTTTCTGCTTTTCACCAGGAGGCAGACCCAAAACAGTTCTGGGAACATGCTGAGGTAACTGTTGACGAGGCATCTCTCTGGAGGACTTAATGCCTCCTCAGCCTTTTTTTTTTTTTTTTCCAGCACTGTGGGACTGTGGCAGACAAAAAAAAAACAACAAAAAAACTGGCTTTCCAGTTTGGATTGACATTCATCAATCCATTTGAATCCAGTATGGACTGAGTTGACTCACACTGAATCATTTTTTTTTAATTATTTCATAGACACTGTGACATATTTGAACCGGCTGTTTGACTGCCAGCTGTTGCTGCTGGCGTCCACATTTGTGACCAATCAGAGGAGACGCAGGAGCCACTGATGACTCCTCCTGAGCCCGGATCAGTGTCTAGTCTGGAGATGAAACTAATAAAAAAATAATAAAGAAGTATTTGCTCCATATAATCGCCCCGTGAACCAGATGAGATGCCGACCGGTCTCACTTCCTGGTTCACAGCCTCCCAGCGCTCAGCTGCCCCCGTTTGACCCTTCTGTCATCCCCTTACACTCCACCGTCACCGATGTCCACCCTGCTCTGACAGTCCGTCCTTAACCCCCACGCATCCTTTCACACCTCAGCGTGTCATTGCGATGGTGGAAAGGACTCCTTCACCAGCAAAAGCCGAGAGACGAAGGAGCTTCGTTTTACGGTACTTCCGATTTTGACGATGGAGCGAAAAGCAAAAGGAAGAGTTCGCGGCGACCCTTCGGCGACCTTTGAGCGCGCTCACCTGTCGCAGTGGCTGCATTTAAATGGCTTCGCTCCGGTGTGCTTCCTGAAGTGTCGGGTGAGTTCGTCACTTCGTGCAAAGCGCCAGTCGCAGCCCTCCCACGAACACCTGTAAGGCTTTTCACCTGGAAGAAAAAAAACACACACACACATTTAGAAACGGCCTTCAGAAGCTCTGAACAAATAACGTCTGCAGGTTCGTTGGCCAGAGCTGCACCTCTCAAACATGAGCTAGTGTTTACAGTAAAACAGCTGTCGCGTCTCTTTTACTGTGTTGTCTTTAAATGTTTCACTGCTGGTGTTTTTTTAGTCCTCTCTGATGAAATCAGGATTTAAGATGTTAATAAAGTACTAGTGAAGGACACATTCACCCTTCACACTCCCACAAAAAAAAAAAGTCTGCTATAAGATTAAATTGCATAAACATACTAGATGGTTTTGCTAGACAATGGCACTAACCATGAATGTAAATGCAGACACGAAAAAAAAAAAACAGCTGACATAATGCTGATTTCTCTGAAAGTATTATCCTAAGTGGATTGGGCCGACCGCTTTGAGTCGAGGAGAAAAACAACCTTGTGAGGTTGAAATCTGCGGCGTGCAGCCGCGCAGAGCAGCTTCACTGTAATGCAGCTTGAAAAATGTAATAAAAAAAACTAACCATGTGGCTAATGTGGTCAGAGAAGGATGCCAGGAATGTAGCTTCCTCCGCTAACAGGCGGCGCAGCTGTAAGACGGGCCTGGTAGAGGGGTCAGAGGTGGCGACGAGGGAAAACCGCTCACATCTGAACCCCCGCCGACCAAAAACACAGAAAATGTCATGTTTCCCATAATTCCCTCATTTTTCCTTCCCCCGCAAATTAAAGGCGTGCGGGGGCGTTTGGAGCTATTTTCCCATGGTGAAATATGAGCGCTGCTGATTTGTTTTCAGAGTCCTCGTCCTCTGGGTGCTGCTTGGCCACAGACGAACCCCCCCCCCCCCCCCCCCCCTTTCCCTCTCCCCTCCCCCTGCATGAAGTCACGTCCCACTGTGAGAATTAGGTCATAGTTGAGGGCATTCCTCCTGACAAACTATTCAAACTATGTGGGAGTGTTTTCGTCCCTGTGAGCCAGAAATCTGCATCCCACTCTGGTTCCACGCGAGGCCCTCCCTTCATCGGGCGCTAACCCTAACCCCTAACCCCTAACCCCTAACCCTAACCCTAGCCCTAACCCCCCTAACCCCTAGCCCTAACCCTAACCCTCCTCACAAACTGTTTAAACTATGTGGGAGTGTTATCGTCCCTGTGAGCCAGAAATCTGCATCCCACTCCGGTTCCACACGAGGCCCTCCCTTCATCGGGCGCTAACCCTAACCCCTAACCCTAACCCCTAGCCTTAACCCTAACCTTCCGTCGGGTGCTAAACCTAACCCTAACCCTAACCCCTAACCCTAAACCTAACCCTAACCCCTAATCCTTACCCCTAATCCTAACCCTAACTCTAACTCTAACCCCTAACCCTAACTCTAAACCCTAACCCCTAACCCCTAACCCCTAACCCTAACCCCTAATCCTAACCCCTAACCCCTAATCTTAACCCTAACCCCTAACCCTAAACCCTAACCCCTAACCGTAACCCTAAACCTAGTCCCCGAGAGCCTGTGCTTTCGGAGTTCTCCTTCGGGAGATCTGCGCTTTTCTCTTGACCTAACCCCTAACCCTAACCCTAACCCTAACCCTAACCCTAACTCTAACCCCTAACCCTAACCCCTAACCCCAAACCTAACCGCTAACTCTAACCCTAACCCTAAACCCTAACCCCTAACCCTCCTGACAAACTGTTCAAACTATGTGGGAGTGTTTTCGTCGCTGCGAGCCAGAAACCTGCATCCCGTGAGGCCCCTCCCTCCGTCGGGCGCGTTTACCTGTGTGCGTGCGCTGGTGCGCCTTGAGGTGCGAGCTCTTGGTGTACACCTTCCTGCACCCGTTGAAGTGACACCTGTGCACCCGCCTCCTCCCGTCGGGCGACGCCTCCCCGCTGGTCAGCCCGGACCTGTCCGCGGCCCTCTCCGCGGCCCCAGTCCTTATTTTCCCGGGCGAGTGGAGCACAGTCTGTATCCCGCTCCACGCCTGGGCGGCGGAGCCCTCCTTGCCGAGCTCGGGCGAGGACGGCGGCGTGCCGATGATGGCGGAGCCCAGGTCCTCGCCGCCGTCGCCCAGAATGTCAGTCAACGAGCCGGAGGAGAAGTCGAGCGTCGGGGAGAGCTCCTCGGAGCTGTCCGAGGCCTCGCTGCTGGCGTCGGAGTTGAAGCCGCCGACGTCCAGGTGCTGGCTGTCCTGATTGTCTTCCTCCTCCTTGATGCGGGGGATCTTTGGGTCAGACTTGCCGGACTTGTCCCCGCAGGCGAGCATCAGCTTGCTCCACAGGTCCTCCTGGTTCTCGAACTTGAGGTCCGTGCCGGAGACGTAGGGCTCGCTCTGGAGGTATCTCTCCAGCTCCAGGCATGTCTGTGAGGGGGGAGGACGAGAGAGCGGTGACTTCACAGCCGAAGGAATGCATGTGGTCGGGCAGAAAGCGCATCAAAAACCACCAAAAGAAGTCGTTTGTTTTTACAGTAAACTGTGCGTTTATTCTTAGCAGCAGCGGCAGGAGGGGATGCGCCGTGACGCCGTGACGCCGCTGGCCCGGCTTCTCTGAGGCAAGACACAATGTCCTATGCAGAGAATAGTCAAATGCACTCTGAGAGCGCCCTCAGAGGCCCTATCAGGGAGGATTACAAGCGCCGCACATCCTCTCGAGAGCGTGCAGGAACAAGGCTTGCGAGCGCACGCACGGCTTTGCATGCGTGCGCCGGGGCCGGTCATGAAATTTACATACGCTACAGAGACCCCACTTTGGTTAGAGAAGTGCTTGTAGATCTTTTTAAACCTTCAATTATTCAACATAATGTGGATTTAATAATGCATTTGGAGGCTTCGCTAGAAATAACATAGCACACCAGGGAGCGAGGGGAGGGAGGTCGGGTTCGCGGGGGTCCATAAAAAGTCTGGGCATGAATACTGCAAGAGCCGCTGCAGGATTGTGGGCCTTATTTTCTCTGAAAAGGAAGTGAGAGAGCACTTCCTTAACCCTCTGCAGTCGGCGAGAGCTCGGCAGACGTGACAGCCGCTCACAGGCCTCTGCCGTTTCCTGATGAAGTGCGTTTCGATTCGGAGTTTGATGTTACTTTAATAGGAGTGAATAAAGTATTCCTGCTACGAGCGATAAATCAGGAGGGGTTATTTATTCCTCTGGTGACAAACTGAGGTTTTACCACCTGAGGTTGGTGATGAATATTAAATGGAAACGGAGCCGACGAAGTAACATCACTGGAGATGTGTGTGCGTTTTTTTTTTTTAATCAAAATGTGCAGAGTCACTGTTGTGCAGTTTTTTTCAAAATGCAAATATCAAAACAGGCCATAAAAAAAAAAAAAACAATAATAATAATTGCAAGGCAGCAGGAGCTGCAGGAACAACACGTCTAAAATAAGAATACAGTGGGAGTAAGTTGGGAAGGCAGTGCTGGAGAAATCCCAGAGGAGCTTTAAATGCCTGGGGGGGGGGATCTGTTAATGGACGAGACAGAAGAAAAGACTTGAAGCCAATTCATCTCTATCTCCACCAACCCGACCAGAGAAGACACTCCCCCCCCTGGTTTCTCCGAAACTCCACCAACTGTTCTTTCTGGTCGTCCTCTGGAGGAGGGGGAGGGGGGGGTGCGTGCGTGCGCGAGCCAAGCTGGAACCGAAATCAGCCTCTGTCATTCCCCTCTCTCGGTCTGTCACTCTCGTACGTGCGTGCGTGTTTGACAGAGAGCAGGAGCGAGCGAACGACGGAGAGAGACGGAGGAGGAGGAGGAGGAGAAGAAGGGGGGAGGAGGGGGGGATACGCGCAGAGACGCACGGCTCGGCCATTCAGTCGCTAAATCTGCAACACATACGGCGTGTTTTTATTTTATCACTGTGAAAAACCTGCAGGCGCGAGCTCCGACGCGATCCGCGGACGCGTCTTCATCCGCGGAACCGCCGCGCGGCAACCGGACGCGCGGCAGATAACGCGATAAAGCGAAATAAAAGTATGAATCTTTAAAAATAAAAAAAAACAACCAATGAAACTGTATTCGCAGCCTTAGTTCTAAAGACACACGTAACAATTTAACAGCATTCATTCATTCATTTATTTATTTTTATTCTAACAACCTCCTCCTCTAAAGAGAATTAATGTTAAGGGAACTTGCATCACTTCCCCCCCCAAAAAAAGAGTTTTAAAAGAGGAATTAAACTGTAACTCGAGCTTACATAAACAACTTTGACATTTGCACGTCCGCGCGCAGCTGTCACTGCAAAACACGTTTCCCCTTCAAATTCAATTACGCACATTCCTCGCACTCCTGCCCGACAATTACGCACGAGCCGCGGGACGATTCTGTCAAGATGAGCAGAGGAGGTGGAGGGTTGAAGGGGGGCAGCCGACTCCTTACCTGCTGCCAGTATTCCTCCAGAGACGGTAAAGCTGAAAAGTATCCCGTGTCGTGCACAATCTGGAGCTCCTGGAAGATGCTGCACATCGGGATGACATCCATTTCACTCCAGAGATTCAGCCGCGAGCGGAGGCGGATTCAGGCTGGCAGAGAGAGAGAGACGCAGGGGGAAGCTGGAGCCCCGGAGCCGTATCTGCATGTAGGATCGCGTGGAGTCGTCGCGCGCGCTTCCAGCGGAGGGCTCTTGAGCGTGCGACGCACCGTGAGCGCACAACACTGAACTCGCTAAAAGTCCGTCGGCGCACTGTAAACTTCCCCCCCGATTCAAAAATTACAGACAAACCCACCCCACGTGACCCGCTACGTCGATCCGCGGCGGGCCAATGAGCGCGGGGAGGCGCACCGCCCGCCCGCCGAACTTCCGCCGGCCAATACGGCGCGAGGAGCTGCTCGTCCTGCGCGGCGCGATTGGCGCGCGGCGGCGGAGCGGCCGCGGCTCCCATTGGGCCGCAGCGGCTCTATTTTTAGAGCGCTATATAAATACGAGCTCTATCTACGACAAACGAGGAAGTGGAGTTTTCTCCTGATTCAGATGTGAAGTGTCGCTCCCGCGGAGCGCCGTCAGAGAGAAAACCGCTGCTTTCTGTCTCCAAAATAGAAGCATATGACCGTGTTTATGTCGCCACACACACACACACACGCGCGCAACACTCGGCTCGCGCCTCGGCAGAAGTGGAGTCGGATTGATCTGTGACGCACAGACCGCGGCAGTCATTTTCCGAGGCGCTCGCGAGCTCTGGGGTGTGGGGGGTGGGGATCATCAAAAGTCTGATCAGTTTATCTTCAATCTGATAGACTTCCCGTTTTCATGGCCGTCCAGAGATCCATGAGGATTATTATGACTCTGAGGCAGCGCAGACAATTTAATAAGCTATTAAGTTATAATAGAGTCGCCATAAAGATGATAATTCACAGAAGTGCGGCGCAGGATATTATAGCGACAGCGGCTTTAGGAAGACCACGAGGGACTGGTTTGCTTCTGGAGACGATGCGCATTAATGTTTTAGCATGAGTAATCTCAATCACCTGTGGCTCTCTCTCTCTCTCTCTCTCTCTATCAGAGATCTCACTTCTGCAGCCAAACATATCCACCGCTGTCATCAGGAAACCACAGTTAGTGCTTTACATGGGAAGTTTAATTCCTCTTTAATTCAGAATTAAAATTAAATCCGATTTAAAATGATTAAAAATTACCACGTAAACACCTAATTCCGAATGAAAATCTCCATTCAGAATTAAACTTAATTCTGAAGTAAGTGGCTGGTTTATTCTGATTTTAAATCCGAATAGAATAATTCCGCGGTCATGTACAGTCGGTTTTCACGGCGCGTCATCTAACCGGAAGTCACCATCTTGGAGGCACGCGGCAAGTTAAGTTAAGTGAAATGTTGTTAGCTCTTAATTTCACACATGAACAATTATCATGAAAAAAATCTCTTAATTTCTAGTCTAATGATAATATCAAGCTACCACCTAGCTACACTAGCAACACAGTTCTTAAAATGTAGAGCTACAATGTGCTATGTTTCTCATTGTATTCCAGGTAAAAGTCTGACCTTTATCAAAAGGATGACCCAGATTGGGTCCATCTGTTGGAATGACGGGTAGAAACCAGGTAGTTTACGATGTCGGGGTATGTAATCAAAGGGAGGCTCGAGGGAGCTAACTCGTACGGATCGTACGGATCCTTTTCCCGTGGACCAAGTCCTTCTCTGGATGTTTTTGCGTCTGTATCGCCTTTTGAAGAGCTCTTTCTGTGGTTTATCCATCTTTTATCCACGGTCATTTGCATTGATCCAGCAGTGTGTTTACATCCGAGTACCTCCAAGATGGCCGCGCATCCGGGTCACTGACCAAAACGTGACGTAGGTGAAAACCCTCTATACACTCATCTTTAAATTAATTCCGGTCTTTCTGCGCATGCTAGTTCCCTTGCCCGTCTGTCGTGATGACCCTTATATTCCGCGCTGGGCTCGTTTTCATCAACAAAATCATCGACATGATGTTGTCGTGCTGCTGCTTCAAAGATAAAATCAAAACAAATCCAAAAAGGATGCTAATAATGTAGTCCTTCATGTTGTTGCTAATCGAGTAAGTTTGTTTTCTTCCGGTTGTTTTCTTCCAATCAGAACCCTTCCCAACCCCCAGACATTAAGCGGAATTGGATAAAGCCGATCAAACGTGTTTTCATGTAAACCTCAATTCGGAATTACTATTTCCATGTAAACTCAAAGGAAAATAGTTGAATTCTGAATCATTTAATTCGGAATAATTAATTCCAAATTAAAAAACATCATGTAACCGTGGCCATTGTTGCTTTACTCGCTTCCTCCAGATGCTTGCAAATAAGTGGTAATAATTATATAATTGAATAGAAAAATGTGGGCCACCCAGGGACATGGTGAGAGTTTCTAATAAAAGATGGCAATATATCACTTTCAGTTCTAGGATGACATGTTATAAATACACGCTGGCAGTCTTCCAGAAATATACCCCAGCCACCAGCAGTGTAAATGTAAATGATCATCATTTTGCCATGATTGGCGCTTCCTTTCAGCCAGTCGGATCAAATCAGAGATAACAGACTGATACGTGAAGAGATTTATGTCCTTTTTATGTGCTTAAGTCTAGCAGATTGCGAAAATAAAAATCTCATTTATTGAGTCTCATACAGGTCGGCATTTCAACTTTTTGTAGCACATGTGAGAAAAAAACAGGCTTTTATTTTGGTAGATGACAATTTGATTCCCCACTTCCTCTGCGAAAAAGCCTTGATAAGTTTCAGTTTGGCTCCCTATCAGCTGTTAGCAGAGAATGATTAGTCTCACTCCCAAAGCGCTCTTATTAATAGCTCAGCGGTGGTCAAACGCAGCAGCGCGCCAGTAAAACTGCAAGTCCGGTTGCATAAGATGTGGGATAAAGTTGAAGTCGGGCGCAACAACGGCGCCATTGATGAGTTTAAAGGCAGGCGATGTGACAAACAACATTTTTGGAACAGAGCGCCATTGTTGGAGCCTTCGGCCCGGTCGAGCGGCTCCACAGACGGGTCCCTTTTGTCGAGGCCTCAGCGGTGGGCGCGTTCGCGGCGCTCAGCGGCGTCGCGTTCTCTCGTGAACGCACAGGCCAGGGGGACAGAGAGCGCACGTAGCGCATGCTATCGGGTCGCGGGTCCGTGTTTCCCACCGAAGCGCCCGCTATCTGCTGCATGAGCAGGGGAGAGAAGTGAAATAAAGCTCGAACTACATCTGCTGTGTGAGTTCTGCAGAGGTGTGGACTAGAGGTCACATGACCAGGACTTGTGTCAGACTCCAGCTGTTAATGTGATGACTTTAGACTTGTATGTATTAGAGGTCTTCACGGGTCCACTTTCATGGACCCGAACCCGAATGGACCCGTAAAAATTCGACCTGAAACCGACACAACCTGAGCTATTATCATTAGTCCGGGAGTCCGAACCCGAATGGACCCGCAATATTTGGACCCGGAACCGACCCGACCCAAGTCTTAAGTTTCCGACCACGAACCGAACTGAGTTACCCGAATAGAACCGAGACAATCCAGCCCATAGTTGCTCATGTTAAAGTTGTCTAGCGTTGAATAAAACTTGATTTTCTTACCTAAAGTTGTCTTCTTCTACCGGTTCAGTTGCTACATAGGCTACGTGATGTAAACAACAATAAATCCACATCGTTGTTTTCTTTGTGGATACAGATGCTATTGGTAGCAACTGCTAACGCTAATAGCCTACACCAGTCAGGACGTGTCGTGAATATGTTCTCTCATCCAGCGTTGTCATGTTGGTGATCCGTTGTGCTTTACAGCTGCCGGGCAAACCGCTAATAACACGCTACGGCAACACGACTGTTTCATGACAAACACGCCACGTTAATGAATAATCATTTAACTGCCCCGAGTCCTGACATTAGCTGCCACCGCTAATATCTTTAACTCTCTGGAGTAAACGTGGACCCAGCCTGTCAGAGAGCACCGACCGGACCCGAGACTAACTGTTCCGACCCGAACCCGGAGTCACGTCTTTTGAATGGACCCGAGACCCGATTCAGGTTGGGTCGGAACCTCGGGTTTTCAGGTTGTCGACCTCTAGTATGTATGTAAGAAGACTTGTCGCTTGACTTGGACTTTTATGCCAGTGACTTTCTTGGACTCGAGACGATGGCTTTCAAACAGGCAATGCTTTACCCAAAAATGAAATATTAAAACACAACACTTAAAGAACTGTACAGTACAGTAGAGCTGAGCGATTTTATCGATTCTGTGATTTATTTCCCCAGAGAGTATCGATTTTTCAGCCGCGGGTATCGATATTCTAAGCTTCTTTCAAAACCCCCGTGTCCCACCTTTAAAAGCTTGCAAGCAACAATTTGCACTGTTTAAATAAATGAAACTATTTTTCTCAACAAATCTTTTATTCATTTTGTTCAGCATTTGCAAGCTGCCTGTCAGCCATATAATGTGTAATTGATGCTTTCAGTTCAATTAATTCAAACAAAGTCATTGGAACACTCACAAGATGTCACCAAAATCACTTTGTCCCTTTAAAATCTTTCAGAAAATGATGTAAATGTATTGTAAGATGAATATCGATATATATCGTATCGTGAGCCAAATATCGTGTATCGTATCGCGAGATTAGTGTATCGCTACAGCCCTAGTGCACCGATCAATTCAAGGGGCGTCAATTTATTTGATGCCCGTCAACAGTGATGAAATTAGCTCACAAACCAACGGCGCACATCACAGCAGAGGCAACTACAGCAACTGAGTCAGGAAAGTAAAGATGGAGGAGAGAAAAATGAGAGAGCGAGGCTGAGAAAAAGTAGATCTTGGAAAATAGTAACAGCTCAACCTCCAAGCCCATAGAGGGGGCTGCTGGTTTAAAGATGACATACGGTTATTTGTGTTGCTTTAAAGTACAAAAAAAAAGAAAATCCTCACACAAATCAGACAGTTTAAGTGAAACATGGCCACAACTAACCAGCTGTGTTTTTCTGCATCTTTTTTTCTTCTCCTTCTCTCATCAGTGACAGGTTCGTACTGCAGTTAGCATTCACGAATGTCCGCCATGAACGCAGCAGTGCACTGGTCACATCAAACACGCCGTCCTCCAGTTGGTTCTTATGACAAAACAGTGCACTTTTCTCTTTTTCGCTGCATCCAAGTCCTGGTTTTGCCGTCATGAAACCACTGAACCACTGAGCTGTCGGCGTCCATGTCGGAGACGTTTATATAAAGTGTCATGGCGTCTATCATATCAAGTAAAATTACATTCATATAGTTAGTTTTTTCCAACATTTTATTGCCTTTTTCTGTTTTTTCCATCTTCTTTTCATTCACTGAGGCCAGATTCAGATGGTCTTTGCTCATGTTTGTGGGAGCACTTGCTGTTTGGGCTGATTTGCATCATTGCACATTTCTAACATACATGTCAGATACTGAGAAAATAAATCCACCCGAACAAGATGCTTTTCCTGGTCACCACTAGATGGCATTTTGCTCTCCAAGTACCTTTGTGTTCATGTTTGACATTAATGATGTGATGCCAGATGAAGCGAGTGTGATTAAAAAAAAAGAAAAACAAACAAAAGAAAACTTGAACATTCTGTCTTGTGCCCTGTTGGAGAAAGCACTTTGCTGATGTATCTAATTTGAGGTGGTGTCTGCAGGCGGTGGGGTGGAGTCTCCATGATCCAAGAACATTCCTGTTCCAGCACATCCTGTAGTTGCTTAATTAGATTAGTATTGTGGGAGTTTGGATGTGTGTTTTTCTCTCTTTTTTACATTCTTTAAGCAGTCCTGGAGCAGTTTGGAGCATGATCCCTCTGAGACGGACCACTCTCACCAGGGAGTGCCTTGCCTATGGCGGGGATGAGCTTGTACTGGGTGATCTGTGTCAGAGCGGCAACCACATGACAGGCAGGACCAGAACTTTTCTTGTCTTTGCTGCTGCTGATTAGTTTGAATATGCGGTCCGGTTCCATGCGGCTAACGTTTAAATATAAAGTGTGATGAATGCAACTATATTTATTCAGCATATTACATCACAGGTGAGGATATCATGCATGACATTACATGCATGACATTTGTGATATCAGTGCTGCTACCTGCATCTGTTTATATAATCATTTCATTCAGTCATTTGTGTGCTCTCCTCTCTCTGTCCTCCATCCTCTCTCTGTCCTGTCTCTCTCCTCTCTTTTTCTTTCTTTACCCAGCTGGTCTTCATCAGGAAGGTCCCCCCATATGATCCAGGTCCTGCTCAAGGTTTCTTCCTCTTAAAATGGAGTTTTTTCTTGCCAGTGTTTGGCTTAAAGGTTTTTTTTTTAACTCCCTATGTGGGAGTTTTTTACTTGCCATTATCCTTTAATTTGGATTTATGTTAATGATAATTGCTCGGGGGTCATGCTCTGGGTCTCTGTAAAGCGCCTAGAGACAATTGACGTTGCAACAGACGCTATACAAATAAAATTGAATTGAATTGAATTGTAATTAAAAAACATGAAAGCATGAGGAAAAACAATTGCATTTAAAATGGGACATTTTTATGAAAGAGACCTTTTCTGTACTTGAGAGCATTTATTTAGTGGTTTGAAGTGACTAATAACTCAAACTCATTGCTATCACTTCATTTGGGGTCAGACTGGGACTGGAAACGTCTCTAATGAAGTTCTTCATTACGTATATGCGAAGCACTTCATACTGTTTGGAACTGAGCAGTCTCAAGATACCATGAGTAAACTGCATAAACACAAAGAATAAATGTATTTATAATGTTGATGAGGTCATAAGTTACGTGCTTTGGCATCTGTGTGTCAGCTGGAACTGAGAAAAGCATATCCTGTAAACAGAAGCACACATACATACACATACATAATGGTTGTTTTAATAAGTGAATCTTTAGACCAGCGGTTCTTAACCTGGGTTCGATCCAACACCAGGGGTTCGGTGAGTCAGTCTCAGGGGTCCGACGGAGGTCAAGACACGCACCTGAGTCATATGATTCATGATGATCCAAGCCCCAGTTGGCCATCACTGGCTACAGGTGATCATGTTGCATTGCTTGCATACATGCATTGTATTGGTTTTGTTCTATGAACACAGTGATGCTAATGGAAGGTTGATTTTGTGCACCAGTAAAATATACACTTGTCTTGAAAAAAAAAAAAAAAAATCATATTTTCAATAAAGAAGATGAAACTGGTGGGGTTCAAGTTAAGAACCACTGCTTTAGTCACTTGAATTTGTAAATGTTGGCGTCATGCTACGCAAGCCTCACTCATGTTTCCTTCCTTCTGGAGTGTTCAGGTTAAAAGAGTTCCCGGAGGACCTGAACACGATTTAAAGGTTCCGGGACGTACCATGTGTTGATGAAGGAGGGGGGGTTGGTGAGAAGTGTGTTTCTGACACTGACAGATTCAAAGGTGGCATTTCAAATCTTGGTAATGGCATTTAATTAGTACAAGAATTATTGATTGAAATGTGTTGCATATGTTGAGGGAGTGTCAGTCTCCCCTGTTGTGTGGTATGGCTGTCAGTTAATGTCAGAAGGAGCAGCCGTTAAGACTAGGGCTGTAGCGATACACTAATCTCGCGATATGATACACGATACTCGGCTGACGATACAATATATATCAATATTCATCTTTCAATACATTTACATCATTTTCCAAAATATTTTAAAGGGACAGAGTGATTTTGGTGACATCTTGTGAGTGTTCCAATGACTTTGTTTGAATTAATTGAACTGAAAGCATCAATTACACATTATATGGCTGACAGGCAGCTTGTAAATGCTGGACAAAATGAATAAAAGATGTGTTGAGAAAAATAGTTTCATTTATTTAAACAGTGCAAATTGTTCCTTGCAAGCTTTTAAAGGTGGGACACGGGGGTTTTGAAAGGACCTGGATTTGAAAGAAGCTTAGAATATCGATACCTGCGGCTGAAAAATCGATACTCGATAAAATATCGATATATATCGCAGAATCGATAAAATCGCTCAGCTCTAGTTAAGACCTTTTTATGAATGTTGGACCGTCGCTATCGTGGCTCTGCTTTTTTTAAATATAATAACTGAATAAACACCTGGCTGGTTTGCACCAAACCTCTTCTTCAAGCCTCCATGTCTCTTTTAACCGCTACGCCCATCCCAACAGCTGTTCAAGCTCGCAGCGTACTGTGACATCACAGACCCGGATCAGGCTGACATCATCCAGCCTCCCCGGCTATAAGGTCACACTGCATTTTCTTTACCTTCAGGAGCGGGCAAGCGCAACAAAGAAGCAACAATTGGTTGCGTCCGGTTGGCGTCATGGTGGAAGTGGCTCCTTCACTTACACCATGGAATAAATCAGACTCCACCCATTAAAACCAGGATCACCTGGCCACCGGGGGTCTCCACCAGCATACAACCTGAACTCAGGATTTTGTGATATCATCATTTTATTAACTATTTAGGAAATTGTGGCAACTTAAAGAAAGAAAAAGGGCCATTAAATGCCTCCTTTAACAGTTGTGTCCATCAGTAGCAAATTACATTTCACTAAACGTGCTCATAACAAATGTCACCTGGCTGAACTGTTCACTTTGCTTCCTGTTTTTAATACATGTCCTGAACAACAGTATCACCCGACCCACAGCGGTTTCAGTTTCTGCCTCATTCCTTCGTCAGCATCACAAACGAACCTCATTGTCGGTGTGCCTCCGCACCGCCGTGACCCTGAGATCGCGGCGCACCCCGCCGGCTTATGTCTTATAAGTGATGTCACCAAATGCCCCTCGAATCCGGCATGTACTCTCTCCGGACACGTGTCATCAGGCCTGGCACGAGCACATGTTGTTTTCCCGAGCGGTGGACGGCCGATGCAAAGACGGCATGAGTCACACGACTGTACTCAGCCCACAGAATTACCACCGGTGTTGGCGGCAGCGCCTGTGGGATGTTTATCTGTGACATCATAAACCCATAGCAACAAAATAATGAGCGTAAACACGGAGACAGGAGGTACAGATGTGTGTGTGGTTTGAGTGTCACATAACTGCATGTAGAGATTACAAACTGGCACTGACACATATTTTTTTCTGGCATATATTTTTTTGCCTCGGCTGAAAGCTGTGGTAAAAGGTGAGGACGTGACAGGAAAAAAGCCGCAAAGTCAGGTCTCGTCCAAAAGTGCGAGCACAGCAGATGACAGGAGCCTGACAGAGAAAACGACCCCTCTGCTGAAAAAAAAAACCAATCCCTCATTTAGAAAATTTTGCCAAGAAATGGTCACTCACTTTTAATTAGCTGTCCTAAAAATTCTTTGCACAGCAACATAATGTCCAATTCTTAATTTGCAAACAGCATCTGCTTAGGAAGCCACGGCTGTAATTAGGCTAAAAAGGTTTGCTGCTGCTATTAGGAAAAAAAAACAAGTCAGATAACATAATAGCAAACGACAGTGATTTAGAGGCGGCACATGTGTCCTCTGCTTTGAAGGATTGTCTTCCAAATGTATGCCATTTGGTGGGAAAACAATTTACGTGCACATGAGAGTTAATTTTTGCTAACGTATTCGGCGCGTGGCCCCCCCCCCCGGACGCCCGTTACTTAAGTCTCATCAAAATGCAAAGATATTCAGAGTGAAGGAATAGTACGGCGTGTAAAAAAGCAACAGAGCGAGAGTCTGCAGCAAAACAAGCGGGCCTAATTTAATTGGCCCGTTGCATCACATGTCTTCCCGACCTCGGGTTTTGATGCCCCGCGGATGAATCAGAATCACGGGACCCGCGGTCGTTAAAGGGGGAAGGATTCCTGCCTTAATGGACGCCGGTGTTTGCGGGAGAGAACTATGACGGGAATGTTGCCTTTGAAAGGGGGGCTGAGATGGTTTTCGTGTTTTGTGGTAATGGGTGACCTGAGCATGAGTCAGCAATCTCTGATCACTTCTGCTTCAGAAAAAAAATAAATAAAAAAAGAAGAGAGAGATCTTAAGTGGTGCCTGAAAGTAAAGTCCTCGACGAGGACGAGGAGCCCTGCAGAATTAACGAGTCCTCCAACCTGAACGACCGGCGAGCAGATTATTATGTTTTTCGACTGTTTAAAACATCGCGGTTTCGCTGAGATGAGGGTTTGGGTTTCAGCGGGGATTTCCCTCGTCATGGTGGCAGAAAACACTCAAGCGGTGTTGAAAGAGCCCTTCTGAAGAAAGGGGAGAGAAAAAAAAAAGAAGAGTTTCGAATTGAAACAGGAAATAAACAGTGCTATGGTTGTCATGGTTCCAATAATAAACATGCACTTATGGTTGGGGGGGGGAGGGGCTTACTGTCATTTGAAACCAGACACACGAGGCGGCGTCCTGATGTGCTCAGATTAAAGCCACTAAGGTTCTGACGCTGTGTTCATGCTCACAGCTAAATGAATGGGTGTAAGTTTTGACTCTTTTATTTTATTATTGTTTTTATTCTTATCAAACTGCAGAGGGATGATGAACGTGTGAGGCTTTCTCTTCGTAGTTGTTGTTTTTTTTTTTTTTTTCCCAGATCCCATTCAGAAAAACAGAGAAACCGAGACACTGTTTAAGCCTCTGTGTTGTGGTTTTCCTCTGTGATCAGGGTCACCTCTGGGGTCACCACGGGGTCACCAGAGGCTTCCAGGTGCATTCTTTGGTTAGAGTGGATCACAGGTTTACCTGAACGTTTCGAGATCACTTTAGGACAAGGGTTCGGCAACCTTTACTATAAAAAAAAGCCAATTTTTTTGTCACCCTGCCCTTAATGAAATTTATCTGAAGGCCGCAAAACTGGACCCTTAAAATGAAGATAACACAGTGTATGAATTTTTATATATACAGTGATCCCTTATTTTTTTAAAAACCCTAAAAAAGTATTGAGGCACTGCAGGGAAACAAGATAAAGGCTCAACTGTGGTCTTTCTGTTACCTTCACAGCCTCTGGTCTCTGAACCGTAGTAAAGAAACCGCTGGTATTGTGCTATTTTTGGCTCGTAATTAGCGGCTAACACGCTAACAACAACAAAAGAAAAAGTCTGGTTTTCTCTGCATGGAACGAGCACTTTATTCTGGCACTGCAGGAACTTGTAACATCACACAGGTTGTATTGTTGGGCTCCTGTCGGTTAACAGAGAATGTAAATCTATACACGCTGGGCTGCTGTTGATGCTCACTACACTTTTCATCTAACCTCGTTTTCTTCTGCCGTCCCAAGACACACACACTACATTACCCATAAGGCCACCTTCTTAAAGGGACCAGGCTGGCTCACAGCATTTTATTCACCGTGAGAGAACGAACACAACATCCTGTGATGTTTCCGTGATTTAAAATTTTTTTATAAATTATATTATATATTTCTGAAAAATCCGAGAATAACTAAAACCGCGGAACTTAAATCGGAATTGGCGTGGGATCACTGTAGTTATTCTGTATTCAGAGGGATTCTACCCAAAAGCTTATTCCTAGTATCTTTGGCAGTTTTTAAAGTTTTTAATGCAAAAGGTCATACAAGATACAAATTAAAATTTCATTTCCAAATTTTTTTTGTCATCCACTGTGAAAGAACTATAGTTTGTTGCATTTATGAAATTATAGAACAACGAACAGAAAACTGTTAACATTATATTGTTGTTTTTACCTGTTATAACAAAGGTAAACCTCAAACTCTTATAAAGACTTTTCCTTTGTGTGATTAACATTTTAGCTTGTTTTTAAACTTCTAAAACAAATCTCTCCTTGTATGTGGTTTAAACCTCCAACGTGGTTGCGCAGGTCAAGTCTATCGTTTTATTTTGAAAACCGACTGCATTCCCCAGGTCACTGACTTCCTGTCAGCGCGATCGGCCGCGTGTAACTCGATGCGCCGTCGCCGCGGCCAAAATACACCCGGCACATATCTTCCAGCAGAGCAGAGCAAAAAGGTCACGTCTTCAATGCGCCGCGACATTTTCTGGGCGGATCACCCTCACAGCGACTGCTAGGATGCAGCAGAACCGCGCCACACTTGACACGGGTCGGCCCGGCTGCGGTTTTGCTCGCTCCCCAGTGCAACCTCATCCCACCGGGAGCACTTAGAGACTTTCTCGCCTCGTCTTTCTGCTACCAGACATATAAACATGGCATATAAATAGGACGAGGGGCCCCAGATAATGTGCTCGCATGTGCTATTCAGGCCCGTCCTCGTACGTGGTTGAAATCGGCAATCAATCCCCCCGGTTGGCCGGATGCCGGCGTACGAGCCCAGACATTCTTGCATCTGAATTCCTGCTCTGATCTGCCGCCGAGCGTCTTTGGCAGAGCAGAGCAGTCGGGGACGCTTTGGTGGGATGACTCTTATTGATTAGGATGGCCGCCTCACACGACGGTGGCGTCCTGCAGCCGATCTACGGTCCCGGTGGGACCCGGGGGTTATGTTGGATTCATTGGCAAACCTTCTGAGAGCAGCACTCCCCGGCACCTCCATGTTCCATTAATTATTACCTCCACCAAGGAGGTTAAGTTTTTACCGGTGTTTATCTGTCTGTCTGTGTACAAGATAACTCAAAAAGTTATGGATGGATTTTGATTAAATTTTCAGGAGTTGTCAGAAAAGTGAAAAGAAAGAACTGATTTCATTTTGGGTGTGATCCGGAAGAAATCCTGGATTCTGGATCACTTTCAAATTTTCGATTAACATTGCGGTCAATGGGGCCGAAAATTTTGTTTCTCAATTATTGCCAAAAAACTCATTAATTTGACTCAGGGATTGACAATGGGAACCTCTATCAAATTTCAAAGGCTGATCAGGATCTGATCCAGAACGCAGATTTTATTGCAATCTGTAAATCGCTATATGGGGAAAATGTTGCACTTGGTGGAGGTCTGCGCTCTCTGAGTGCTTTTCTAGTTATTTTTTTTTCTCTTTTCTTTCTGTATGTTTGCAGGCCAGAGTTTCCTGAGTTTCATGCTGACCTGCAGTTCCCTCCTCTGTCCATCCCAGCGTTTACCTCCACCTGTGTGTGTAGATGTGTTCAGCTGGTGTGGTGACCGGTGATCTAGTCCTCTGACCATCTCACCTCAGTGCTTGCTACCTGCATCTGTTTATAGTCATTTCATTCAGTCATTTGTGCTCTCCTCTCTCTGTCCTCCATCCTCTCTCTGTCCTGTCCCTCCCCTCTTTTCTTTCTCTACCCGGCTGGTCTTCATCAGGAAGGTCCCCCCATATGATCCAGGTCCTGCTCAAGGTTTCTTCCTCTTAAAGTGGAGTTTTTCCTTGCCACTTTTTGGCTTAAAGGTTTTTTTTCTCCCACTATGGGAATTTTTACCTGCCATTATCCTTGATTTGGATTCAATATTATATCTTTAGTAATGATGTTTGCTTGGGGGTCATGATCTGGGTCTCTGTAAAGCGCCTGGAGTAAAGGTCTTCGGAAAAACCCGACAACCCGAAAACCTGAGGTTCCGACCCGACCCGAATTGGGTCTCAGGGTCCATTCTAAAAGACGTGACTCTGGGTTCGGGTCATAATCGGTACAGTTAGTCTCTGGGTCCGGTCAGTGCTCTCTGACAAGGCTGGGTCGTTTACTTGAGAGAGGTTAAAGATATTGGCGGTGGCTGGCAGCCAATGTCAATGGGGGGCAGTTTAATGATTATTAATTATCGTGGCGTGTTTGTCATGAAACAATCGTGTTGCCGTAGCGTGTTATTAGCGGTTTGCCCGGCAGCTGTGAAGCACAACGGATCGCCAACATGACACGTCCTGACCGGTGTAGGCTATTAGCGTTAGCAGTTGCTACCAATAGCATCTGTACCCACAAAGAAAATAACGACGTGGATTTATTGTTGTTTACATCACGTAGCCTATGTAGCAACTGAACCGGTAGAAGAAGACAACTTTAGGTAAGAAAATCAAGTTTTATTCAACACTAGACAACTTTAACATGAGCAACTATGGGCTGGATTGTCTCGGTTCTATTTAGGTAACTCGGTTTGGTTCGACGGTCGAAAAACTAAAGACTTGGGTCGGTTCGGTTCTGGGTCCAAATATTGCGGGGCCATTCGGGTTTGGACTCCCGGACTTATGATAATAGCTCAGGTCGGGTCGGTTTCTGGTCGAATTTTCACGGGTCCATTCGGGTTCGGGTCCATGAAAGTGGACCCGTGAAGACCTCTAGCCTAGAGACAATTGACATTGTAACAGACGCTATACAATTAAAATTGAATTGAATTATGACTGTTTGGAGGATCTGTGAAGAATCATGCTTCTGGCACAAATTTTGATTTTTTTTTTTTTCTGTCCCACAAAACTGACCACTTTTACCCCTGATGGCTCACCGCCTGTGACAACCGAACTCATGTGCTTCGGGTCCATGGCTCAAACACAACAAACTTAAGCTTGGGTTTCCCCTTTCCCATCTAATTTGTACGACTCAGAAGTGCCGTTTCTGTTTCTGTTTTGCCATATCTGAGTAAAAGCAGAGCATTTACGACCTCTTCAAAAGACTGGACACTGACAGAAAACACACAACGGCTCGATCATCCAGAGCATTTTAATGGTTCGAATTCTCGTCAGCTGAATCACCGTGACACAATGCAGCCCCGTATACTGTGAGGGATTAATCCGGAGTTTCGCCCGAGGGGCACGCACAAATAGCAAGGTCAACTGCAGCTCATTCCTCACATCTATCAGCTGTACATTAGATGAGTCATGACTCTGCTTCATCTCATCTGAGGAACACATCGTCCATTCATCCCGGGGACAGATCGACCGGCGACGACGCGTTAACCGTTAGCGCTGCGTTCTGGGTCTGAACATCTCAAAAAGGGTGCGTGGCCCAGCATGCAAATAAAGAGCTTCCAAGCAACGTGAGGTGCAGCGCTGACAGGTGATGGTTAATTTATCAGTGGTGACATCATCACCCAACAGGGTGAGAACGAGGACTCCAAACACTTTCCCAACCGTCTGGAGAATACTTGCTCGGAGTCCCGGCACAAAAAAAAAAAACAAATTAGTGCAGTTGATTCTCATGTGAAAGGCTGTTTTTGTCCAACGCATTCCTATACACTCCGTCTGCTACAAGCTTGGGAAAAGCAGAAGTGCTGTAGCGAATGCATTGATGTGCTAATTTATGTGTGACGACGTTTGGCAACCTTGCATGACTTTTTGGGCAGCCGGCAGCTACTTTCGACAAAAGAATGAGCCGCATGTGCCCTCTGGCAGCTATGATGTATTCAGGGAAAACCGTTTTTTAAAAGACCTGTATTCTGTAGCCTTGGTCACTGAGTTCACACTGGCGTGAAGCAGGAAAGTCATGCACTTTATTAAAGCGTGTGACAGCAACACAAGCTGAGCTTCCTGTCAGATGTATGTCAAATTTCAGTGCACATTTCACTTAGCTGTCGTTTCATAAAGAGTACAGTGATCCCTCGCCAATTGCCGCTTTAAGTTCCGCAGTTTTAGTTATTCGTGGATTTTTCAGAAATATATAATATAATTTTAAAAAATCAAGAAAAAATCACAGGATGTTGTGCGCGTTCTCTCACGGCAAAGAAATGCTGTGAGCCAGCCTGGCCCCTTTAAGAAGGTGGCCTTATGGGTATTGATGTGGCCTTATGGGTAATGTAGTGTGTGTGTCGTAGTACGGCAGAACGAAAACGGGGTTAGATGAAAAGTGGAGTGAGCATCAACAGCAGCCCAGCGTCTATAGATTTACATTCTCTGTTAACTGACAGGAGCCCAACAATACAACCTGTGTGATGTTACAAGTTCCTGCAGTGTCAGAATAAAGTGCTCGTTCCATGCAGAGAAAACCAGACTTTTTCTTTTGTTGTTGTTAGCGTGTTAGCCGCTAATTACGAGCCAAAAATAGCACAATACCAGCGGTTTCTTTACTACGGTTCAGAGACCAGAGGCTGTAAAGGTAACAGAAAGACCACAGTTGAGCCTTTGTCTTGTTTCGCTGCAGTGCCTCAATACTTTTTTGCAGTTTTTAAACATATTTTAAACACATTATTTAGGCTCGGGGGGCCTTGACTCCAGTTTGCGGATTTTGATTTTCGCGGGGGGGGTGCCGGCCCCCATTGAAAAAAAAAAAGAGATCACTGTACCATATTTTCTGGACTATAAAGCGCACCTAAATATAAGCTGCACGCACCCATTAAAATTCAAACGAAATATATATTTTGTAACATAAACGCCGCACTGGTCTATAAGCCGCCGGTATCCAGGCTGAGAAATAAGATATTTAAATCGAAAGATTTTGTACCATAAGTGTTTATTCCACATACCTGAACTGATTGTTTCTGAACAGAACCTGTAACACGGCAGTAAAAGTGCTGATCAAACAAAACAGAAAAGTCATTGAATGGTTTTATTAATTTTCCTCCTGTACACTAAAACCAAGTTGCTTTATTTTTCCTCCTCCTGTGTACTGAAACCCCCCCACACAGTAGAGATGCGCGGATGACGTATATTTTAACCCGCAACCGCTTCTTAAAATCTATCCGCCCGATCCATTTGCAGGAACGTTTTTTCACCAATTTTCAAAACCAAACCGACCCGCCATCCTTTTTAATAATATGTAAAATATTTTCGGATTATTATTATTTGAGTGCTTCAACGCAACCCGCCCGAATTTAATTAAAGTATTATTTTTTGACGAGTCATCCGCCCGATATGCGGATTATCCGCTCCGCCCGCGGGTGCGCGGTTCAACCGCGCATCTCTACCACACAGCAAAGACATCCGGAACGGACTCGTGAAACGGACCCGTATCGGGGTCCACTTGCACTCAGTGCAGGATCCTCTTTGGAGCCGGATCGCGGACCTGCTGGCTCCACGCTGCGTCCTGCGGAATCAACAAACTGACTGGACAAACTGATAAATCCAGGTGTGTCTGAGTAGCCACAATGGTCAGACACACCTGGATTATTCAGTTTGTCCATTAATAAAAGGTATTGATGCTCACAAAATGAATGTAGAGTAGCATAGCCAACATAGGCTACTTAGCAAAAACAGAATAGCCTTAACTACTTGGTTTGTTTTTGGTTTTTGCACTTCCTGCTTTTTTTAATGGGATTGAAAAAAAAAAAATCAAACTTTCTGTGCTTGAGTGCTCATATTTTGGGATTTGAAAAACTCCGGTATAACATAACTCTTTGATTTTGATTGGGAAAAATGTGTCATTCTGCGACTGGTTCAGATTCGCAGTGTTTTGTGACATCACAGACCCACAAATCACAGCTTTACCCATATTTATCTCCACCCAAATGTGCATCATGAAGCTGTACCGAAGAGGCTGCTAACGTTGCAACACTGGAATGTCAAGAGAGGCCCGCCTCACTGAGAAGAGAGGGGGCGGGGCCAGGCGGAGGACTCCGCCCACTGCTGTGAACTGAACTGTAAAGGAATGGCTGAAATGGGAGCTGTAGAGAAGAGTAGAGTAACTTTATTGATCTTGAAGGAAATTAAGGTGTCAAGTAGCATACTCATAATACACATTACACATAATACACATTATACACATTAAATAATACACATTACAAAACGAATCAACCATACTGCACATATCAGCATATCAACATTCACTTAAATACCCAAATACCTCATGAAATTATTTATGTCATTAGATTTTTGTGTGTTATAATGTTGCTGTATTTCTCTTAGTGGATCAGAAAAAAAGCTAAACAAAGCAAAGGTTTCTTCAACTCAAAAAGCAATGAAAAGCTTTTTGTCACATTCTGTGCACTTTTTATTTCAAATCTCCATCTGGTTGTTTTCACATTCAGACTGACGAAGCGCACAAAAACAAGTGGAAGGAAACACGATTATGCAGGACAATTTAACCTCAAAGCGAGGAAGCAACACATTAATTCAGATTAATCTGCTAATTAACGCTTGATCCTGAACACATTTGCATAAAGCCCGTGCAAATGTCTCGCTGATTACCCGAGTCAAGGTCCTGAGCGCCGATCGTCGGGAGGCGTAGGTTAACCGGTATGTCAGAGCGCGTCACGGCTGCTGAGACAGTTCCTGGTCTGGACGAGTCCACGGCTGATACTGGACTGTGTGGTCCATTCACATGAAAGGTGCCAAACAGCCCTTCTGAGGTCGATAAAGTGATAAAGTTAAAATGCACGAGGCTCCTAAGCAGAAAATCCTTCATGCGTACCTTTTATTTCAGGTTCCACCATGTCAAAAATAACATAATCCACTGTGAAGGAAAAAGTAAAATAATACACGCAAGGCTCAACAGGCCTGTTGCATATGATTTAGTCGGGAATCAATACCAATTTAAGCCTGTAACTTTGCATCTGCTGCATGTTTCATCTCTTTCAAGACGGGTTAGGGTCTTGATTATTGACCGAGGATGTGATGTCGTCCCGATCGTGCTGACTGGGCCATAAATACGACGACTACACTTGCAGGTGAGGTGCAGAGACATCCGCTAATGTTACGAATATTTTTTTCCTCCCATGTTTTCTCTTCACGCTGAAGATGCTGCAAATTCTCTCCGGGTCGGGCAATTAGGTTTGTAGTCGCTGAGACAGGGCTTGTTGACCCGTGGGCCAGCGGCAGCCAGAATGAATCACGCTCAGGAGGATCCAGTAACAACTGACTGTGAGTCATCTCTCTCGTCTCATGACCGGCTGTTCGCTGGAAACAGAAGCTCCCGACTTTAACTTGACCAATAAACCGTGAAGTGTGTCAATCTGCTGAATATCTCCGGTTAAGTTCTCTTAGCCGGGAGGAGGCGGGGGGGGGGGCTTGATCACTTCAGATGAGCAATCTGCTCTGCACCATCAGCTAAATGTGTGAGATGTTTAAAAAAAAAAAAATCTAAAAGATAAAAGGTTTGATTTCAGATGGGGGGGGGGCTATTATCACGACTGAGAGCTGTGGTCAGTTATTACAGCTTTGCCTCGGCTCTGGAGATTTATCACCTCTGTTGAATCGCAGTGAGAGAGAGATAAATTGAACGCTGATCCGCGGCGGAATAAGAAAGCAGCCTCGCTCCCGAAGTGAGATATATGTGAGATGAGAGTCGAAGCATTTACGCCTTGGAATGTGATTGATGACGCGCAGTAAAAAAAAACAACGTTTTACCAACAATTATTATTGGGAAGCAGCTACGCACTTTACGCAAGATGGGCTCGGTTCGGTTCCTTGACTCCGTCGGCACGATGAAACCGCTTCGATCTAATGAGTCGAATCGTCACAATCTTAACCTGACAAAAAAAAAGATAAAAAAAAGATGAGAGGAGATTTGAAAATGGGCTGAACTGCACGTTGGGAGTTTATGACTGGATCGTGTGAATGAGATGCGCTCAGGGTCTGTTAATTTTGGTGATTTATCGAACTCTATTTGTCCGTAATGGCTCGGATTGCACCGCTTCTCGCGCCGTTGCAGGAATTACGCTTCAAGTGCATCTGAAACCATCAACGTCATTTTCAACATCATTTCATTTGTTAATATCCTTGTTTATGCGTTTGCTATTTTTCTCCCGTTCTAACTGCCAACAGGTGTTTGAGGCGTGCAACGCTACGGGCTTACTGATTTTTTTGTTTTTTAATTCTCCACACATCCTTTATTTGGGGAAGGTCAGTGCAGGAACAGAGAATTTATGTTTATTGAAAAGAGACCCCCCCCCCCTCACATTGTTATTCTGTTGTCATAGAATAGGGTGTCATTTTCACAGTTTTACAAATTTGAACATCAGCATTGTTATTTCATATAAGTTCAACTAGATCAGGGGTCGGTAATCCGTGGCTCTTTAGCCTCTCTGCAGTGGCTCCCTGTAGCTTTGGGGAAAAACTTGTCAAAATAGGAGTGGAACCAACTGTTAATAGTAATCTATCATTTTTAGTAGCTGAGATCTTCGTTTTCTTGAATTATTCTAAAATTGTGCTATTAAGACAAGAAAATATACGGATTATGCTAGCAGTGCTACTTTTGGAAAAAGGGCAAAAATTATGCTCAATTCCTCAGATTATGCCAAAAATTATGCTAGCACAATCGGCAAGAGCCTACTCTGGAGCACATGTAGTGCCCTGTAGGTTGCTCGCCAGCAGGGGGTAGAATGAGTGTGTTCAGCGCAAAATACTGTTAGGTTACTGCAACGACTGTGTGTTGCATCCTGGGAAAGAAAATAAAGGCGAGCGCGAGCTCTGTGACTAGCGCCGGACATCTTTACATGTTCCTCATGTGTCGCTGTAAAAAAATAAAAGAAACATTTCCCACACCACATCGGTGCTTTCGTGGCGTAACACACAAAAGGAGCGATATTAGAAACCTTCCAAAATCCGACACATTAGTCTTTGAAACATGAATGTCATTCCCGACACTTAAATGGACATGAAGACGTTTTTATTTGGCGTCCTTTCAACCTTTGATCCACGTACTGATGTGAGCAGGTTTTCTCCAGCATAAACTACAACAAATGTTTTATATTCAGGCTCGATGGTTGATTGTTGTACGTGGCTGAGGAGAAAACAAGAGGATGACAACACACTGAAGTCATAATTAAATACAGACTGGCCTATTTTTATATTTATATATTTTTTAGTTATTAAGCTGCAGCTATACGTTTTGTTTATTTAAAGTGGGCTACTTTTTATTTGATCAACGTTTTACAAATAAGGGAATGACTCAAATGAACCTGCATGGTTCTTTGTTTTATTTTCAAAGTAAGTTTACATATGCCAGTGTTTTTTTCTCCTCATTCAAAAAGATTCCAGATTAAATATATTTACTTCCATGTCAACAAGTTGATAGGAAATTGTCTTGGTTCTGCTCCCAAAGATACAGTACAGCAGCAGCCAATATTCAGTCTTTATCAGAGTTTGAGGTTTAAGCATGCATAAACCATCCCAGAAGAAGTTGTATATGAGTAGAGAATACTAGTAACCATTAGAGAGGAAGAGTTGGACGGTAATTTCTTTGGGTTATGAGTTGAAACAGGATTTGTAATTGTCGAGAATGGCGATGCTTATATTGCATTTAAGCTAACTCCGGACAATGTACAGAGGCCTAGTGAAGCTGTGAGGGAATGGTTTGTGTCTAGTAAGCTTGTACGTTACTGCAATGAGCAATTATGCAAAAGGGGAGCTACAGTAGTACCTTTTGTGTTATATTTGATGCTTATTTTGTACTTCTTTGGTTCAGAGAGTGTTGGTTAAAAAGGAAAATGTATCAACACAGTTTTGACATCGCAGCCCAGGACTGTGACGGGAGCAAAGCAGTAATGCATCATTAACACCGTTGCTGTTCTCTGTGTGTGTACTTTTGCAGTTCCCTGAACCCTGCATTAAAAAAAACTTAAAAAGCACACTGAGTCTGCTTCTAGTGTGCAACATCAGGACTGCAGGCAGGTCAGTCCCGTACCCATACCCGTACCCTCTGCTACCTCAACGGTGCCTTTGTGGTTTTGCGTTGTCCTGTTGAAAAATGCATGAACGTCTCTGAGAGGCTGCTCCAAAGTCTTGAGTCTTTTTGCGTTAATGCTGCCATCCCAGAAGAGGAAACGGCCTTCACGGCGAGCACCAACCTAGGGTTAGGGTTAGGGTTAGGCGTGCCTTCGGAGTTCTCCTTCGGGAGAACTGCGCCTTTCTCTTGACCTAACCCTAACCCTAACCCCACAACGGCACAAAGCCTGACTTTTAGGCCTGTTGCTGATAACAGTCTGGATGATCCTTCTTTTCTCTAATCCGGAGCACAAGGGGCCCGTTTCCTCCGAAAGAGATCCTGAACACTGATTCATCTGGCCCACAGTGCATGACTCCCCAGATGGATCTGAGCCCGGAGATGTTTCGCATGTGGCTCCTTTTTTATCTTTTATTTTTGCACTGTAACATTTTAAGTGACACTTGTTAGCGTCCCTCTGTAATGTGGCAGTTTACAAAGGTTTCCCGAAGCGATTCGTGTGCTCGTGACATCACCTGCAGTCCATGACATCCATGACATGTGCATCAAATTATGAATTAGAGACGAAACATGCGACATCTTGGGTTTATACTACCTGAAAAGAAATAAAAGTCAAATGAAAATTCATTGATTTCTGTGTCTTTTTTTGATTCTCTAAATTGGGTTTGCATGTCGAATACCTGCATCTGAAATGATCGCACAGACAAACACGCGCTGATGGCTTTCTGAAAATAGTCCCAGCATCGGTTTACCATTCATACCCAACACCAGCTGCGTGATGCACAATGGAAATGGAAGTCAAAAGGGGCCGTGAAGAGCTAAAAATGATTTGTAGGTTACAAAAACCCGCACGTACGGTCCGAGCAACACACATCCTGTTGCTCATGAGAGGAAGGAAGCTGCTGGATCCCTGCAAATGGGAAATTCAGAGCGCGCACACACACACACACACACGCATGCACGGGAATATGGGAAAAACAGGTAGTGGAAACAAACATTTAATAACACAGCTGAGGATGTGGCACTAATTTGGAGACGGTGCCTTGAGTGGAAAGACAGTTAAAGGTCTTTGCAGCCGAGGCAGGAAAACATGTCAGCCGCTTCAGTCGCGTCCTAGTTTCAGCTCCTTCTCCTCCGTTATTCCTTCCTTTTTCTTCTCTCTTCCTTTTGTCACAGCTGCTCACGTTTCCTCTGAGCGCTTTCAGGACTATCGAGACAGGCAGCAGCTCACCTGTGACGGGTCCTTCGTTTGTTCCACGTGCAAAGTAAAAATCCGAATTGTGCGCGTTTCCCTGCAGCCGCCTCCGCTTCTAACTTATCACCCATTAAAAAAAAATAAAAATTCATTATTACATCTCCTCTGGTTGTTGCAGAGTATGCTGAGGCAGTGTATTCAGGCTGCTGAGTTTTATTTAAACCTTTGTTTATTCGAGGGAGTTTGGCTGAACATCAGTGCTCCGTTATTTTTTCTTTTTTTTTTTTTTTTTGAAACTCATTCATTCGGACCGGGCTGCCACACTACAGCGCTTCACTCAGCTAAATTCAGCAGGATCCACCTCGTCGCCCCACATTCAACTCCGAGTCTGGCAGGCTTGAGGAGCGTGCATCATGGGAGATTTGCTTTTTCCTGCCCCTCGTCTTCGTCCTCCCCCCGCTGGGCCCGGCCCTCCGACAGCTGCGAATGCGATGCGGGAGGGAGCGACCCCAGAGGACCCCGGCGCGACCCGTCCCAGCCAGGACTGGGCCGTGGCTACCATCCCATAATGCAAACAAACAGGAACCCCTTCCTTCCCACTGTAACTATGACTTGAACCCCCCTCCCCAGTCCCCTTCCTCCCCACCCCAGGGGGAATCCTCCTCCTGTTCAGCGGCGCTCCACATCCTGTCTCAATGTAAAGAGAGAAAAAAAAAACATTTAAAGGGCTCGTAGCAGGACTGCTGTGACAGAAAATCCCCCTACTGGGGATCCGGACCCAGATTTAGTCAGCACCATAGCCAAAACCAAAGGACCATGGAGCTGCCGAACAATATGCAAAGACTGGAGGGCTGCCTGCTAGCAGCGGCAGAAAAATAAATCCTTTTTGTGTCTTATGAGCTCTCTTAACTTAAAACTATGTGTAACTAACACCCTAATCTCCTCATGATCATTTACAGACGCAGCCGTCCAAAGCATATACCAATTAATTTGTGCTTTCAGTACACCAGGGGTGGGCATGCTGCATTTCTGCAACCCTGCAGGCCTTGTCTCGCAAATTATAGGACCGAATTAAAAACTCCGGATCGTTCTTAACGGATAATCCTTCGGTCAGCGAGGTTGGAGGCTTTTTGTCGGCTGATCAATGATTAGTCTTATTTGGATTTCCTTAAAGTCTCACTTTTCAGTCCACGTTTCAGTTGTAAGTATAACTTTGTACATTTCTACAATCTTAGCAAACGCATGACGCTCACACGCAAGTTCATCCCTCAGCCTCCAAACCGGCTCATATTCAGACGACCGGCGGTCCACTAACTGATCACGACCTTCTTTGAAAAACAGCCTGTCGCTTTGGGACCCTGGAAGTTTAGCCCTGCGCCGTGAAACTGGGAGCGGGAGCCGCGGGTCGCCGTGCAGACTGGTAAAGGAGATCCATCGAGTCTCTTTAGGCAGGTACTCGAACTGCGACGCCTACTTGATCAGCCTGCAGGTGCCGGCACCAGAGCCGGTTCGAAGCTGCTGCGACATTAGCATTTCTAAGAAGAGCCACCACAGAGCCGCGTCATTACTTCGCTGGAAATGTCTGTTCTAACATGATTGTATGATCTTACTCAAGGTTTTTCTGAATTTAGAGGATCATCCTCACAGCGGGTTGTTTGTCTCAACTTGCTTTAAAAGTGCCAGAGTGCTATGACACCGTTGCAGAGAGCAACAGGGTTCATGAGTGGTCTTTGAGTCACTGGATGGTGTTTCCACCTGCGGACCTTTCATAAAAGCCAGTACCAGAGGGATTTCCAACAGTAATCTAATTACTGACCTTAATCAAAATAAAACTATACTACAAATCAAGGTTGTCTTTAAGAATATTTGCCTTTCTTGTCACGGCCTTACATGTTGAAGAGTCCGCATTGATGCCTTCTCATTTTGAAATGATGACAAAGTTGCACCGGCCGCTTCGAGATTGGCTCTTCCTGCATCAAAGGGAAGGTATGTCAATGCATTGACATACATGCACTGACATGCATCAATGCGTGTCAGTGCACAAGGACGTGCATTGACAAAGGTGAGAGACGACGGCGTGAAGAACAAAGTATCTATACCACCGTCATTGCTCCTGCGTCCATACTGGGTTGGCGTGAATGGCGCTGGTGTGGATATCCGGTTGGGTTCGTTTTGGGACAGATGAAGACACGTGTGGACATACCCACAGTTTTAATGATGGTATGTCCCTTACATGCCTGCACGTTCATCCATCATCCCTTTGAATGTTCGCAGCTAAAATGACATTCAAGTTCCCTCACAGGCCACAGCTGGAATACTTTAGTTCCCATGAGGGGTGGAAGGCATTAAGGTGTTTAAATGTCTAGAACAATGACTCTGTGGTTAAAATTCTCTAAGTCTCTGGGTCTGGGATGATGGGGGTATTATCTCTATTATTGATCCTATATTTATGCAGGCCACTCTCTTTAAGACCCAAGGTCTCATTGACCAAGGTCTCATAGCTAGCTAGGTCGTCCTCAGATGAGCCTTCCATCGTCGCTTCCAGTCATCTCGATTCTCCAAACATCTAGCCAGTTCGTTGGTTCTCTGGGTTCCTGCATCCTTCTTGAGTATGTCCACGTATGTTAGTGTGGGACGTCCTCTTGATCGATGGCCATGGCATCACTCCTGTGGGACTCCTCTAAACCCAGACTTCGGTTTTCTGGCTCTTGTCTTTGAACCACAAAGAATTGATACTGGTCCACCACCACATGAGCACGCATGAAGACGTGCTCGTACCAGAACCACGTGATCCTATGTTCTCAGATTGTTTTTGCTAAAGTCACAATTAAAAAGGAGCCTGAGGCCTGTGATGTCATCGCCGTTCTGTAACATGTACGTGACACCTCTGGTACCAAACGTACCGCCCATGTGGCACTAGGGCGAGAAATGTTGGCGACGTAGCTGGTCGGGCATGAACCCATACCTGTCAAGTATCCCGTTTTGGCTGGGAAAGTCCTGTGTTTAACTCTTCTCTCCCGCCATCCTCCTGTATAAGTATTTTTCCCGTAAATCTCCCGTATTTTAACCTGCGTTATCAGAAAATAATAATACCGCATCGGGCGGAGTAAAAAAACAAAAACATTCCCAATCTGAGATCTGTCCCTTGTCTCGCGATAACTGCCACAGCAGTAGCCCACTACAGGTACAGTAGGTGGTAGTATCGCGAGGTTAGTGTGAGACATCTGATGAGTGACAGCGCAAGAAGAAAAAAAATTGTTAGAGAGAATAGGATGTCGCTCTTTTCTCATATAAAACAAACTACTCTGGACCAGTCCACAAATACACTCCTTCCAAAAGTGTCATAAAGAATGCAAAGCCTGCAACAAATGAGTACAACAGGTCATTAAAAGTATAAAGAAAAGTCACGTGAGATGAGATTAAAAACTGTAAAAGAAGAGTAACATGAAATTAAAACAATGTGTGGAATTAAAATCAAATGTAATTGTAAATACAAGCAATGTTAAATGAACAAAAAATATGCAAATCCCTTCAAATAAATACTCTTCACATACTCCTTTAGTGTTTTCATTTAGGCTATAATGAATGTTCACATTATGTTAACGTGGCTTTATGCACAGCTGCAATACTTCCTGAACTTCAGCCAGCTGCTTTGTTTCCTGTGTGCCATTAATTAACAAACTGATTAATCCAGGTGTGTCTGACCTCACAGCAATGGTCAGACACACCTGGAATGATCAGTTTGTCCAGTAATGGCACACAGGAAACAAAAGAGCTGGCTGAAGCTTAGGAAGTAGTGTCGCTGTGATTTTAGCTTTTTTGTACACCAAAAATGTAAAAGATACTGGAGCTTGGTTGGGATGGTGGGACTGCTCACGGCGGGCACCAGAAAATTTCCCTTATTTTTAAATCCAAAACTTGACATGTATGCATGAACCCGCAAGCGCCTGAATGTGCGTGTAGCCTGAGGTCGGCGATCGTCATTATGGTGGTGTCCACTCGTGCTCTGCCTAAAGACTTCAGCCCAAAAGCATTTCGAGGTGTGTTCCTGCTGAGGAAAACGGCATCGAACCGCTCGTCACGCATCCACAAAGTAACGGAGAGTGTTTTAACGATCAGAAAATAGCCTTCAGTCTTAATTCTTGACGCTACTCCTTCTCGCTTTGCTCCTGATGTTCCAACGTGAGACATCCAGGTAATCTCAGGCCAAATTGCCACTCAATATCCTGCAGCTAGTTGTCTTGAGCTTGTAACTGATAATCTCAGCAGATATCACAGGAAAGACTGCTGGCTGAGAGTCCATCTAATGGGGAAACCCCCCTCAGTGTAAGCGCTCCGGTCACATGTTGCGACGGCATGAATCACCGCTGCTGCGCGCCGTGAATGAGAGAATTCAGCTACAAATACCAGGACTGAATTTACACAAGCTGTGGGTTATAATGTCAGGGTAATCTTGGGCATTCGTGAGTCACCCCGTCCTTAAACATGTAGTCGCCGCGACCGCGCGGGTCTCTATAACTGCTGGAGCTCTGACTCACACCAGCCGGGCCCGGCGAAGTTGGAGCACATCTTGTGTTCGGAGCAAAGCAGTTCGGCATTCCAGAGTAATGGACTCTATATTGGGCCACGGAGATCGTGCACGTGCACAGTCGCATGTGGGAGCGTTTTGTGCGTCTGCGCGCGCACGTTTGATCTCTGGGAAGACTGGCGAGCGTTTGTGTTTGTTTGTGCCACCCTGGCTGACAATGAGCGCTGTGACCGGGAGCTGGTGTGTAGGCTGTTATGTGCAAGAGTGTTTGCATGTGTGTGCGCGCTCATGTGGGTGTGTGTGTGTGTGGTCGGGCTTTACTGGGGCAACCAGTGTTGCAGGAGGGCGCTCCCAGTAGCTGCCCATCCCAGCGAACAGGCTCTGCAGTGTTGCATACGGCGACTGTAGGACAGCACAGGCGACGACCCCGTTGAACCCAGCTTCAGTGCACACGGGGGGGAAAAATGGCCGCGATATAAAACGCTGCTGACGTTTCACCGGAAATAAACTGGTCAGGCATCCCATAAATGTAAAACGATGTGTCGCCATGTTTGAAAAACCACATGGGACGAGAAAGATCGCACAGGTTTGGTAATCCACTTCACTGTTGTGAGTATGTTACGAAGAAAGGTCTGAAATGTGTTTAATGCTTATTAAGAAAAAAAAAAAACACACACCTCACTGGTCAGGTTTATTACAGTTGCAATGCAGACTGAGAATTTTGTGGAAGTGATTACCGTATTTTCCGGCTTATAAGCCGCTACTTTTGTCCCACGCTTTAAACCATGAGGTTTATACAGAGATGCGGCTTTTCTATGAATTTTTCTTCAGCCCTCAGGGGGCGCTCTAGCAGGAAGTGCAAAAACCAAAAACAAACCAAGTAGTTAAAGGCTATTCTGTTTTTGTTAAGTAGCCTATGTTGGCTATGCTACTCTACATTCATTTTGTGAGCATCAATACCTATTATTGATGGACAAACTGATTAATCCAGGTGTGTCTGACCATTGTAGCTACTCAGACACACCTGGATTTATCAGTTTGTCCAGTCAGTTTGTTGGTTCCCCAGATTTCTGGGTTCTGAGCGGACCCGCCGCTGAGGTAAGGTTTTAATCGCAGATGCGGACCGGGCGCAGCGTGGAGCCAGCAGGTCCGCGATCCAGGCTCCAAAGCAGATCCGGCACTGAGTACAAGTGGACCCCGATACGGGTCCGTTTCACGGGTCCGTTCCGGATGTCTTTGCTGTGTGGGGGGGTTTCAGTACACAGGAGGAGGAAAAATAAAGCAACTTGGTTTTAGTATACAGCAGGAGGAAAATGAATAAAACCATCAATGACTTTTCTGTTTTGTTTGATCAGCACTTTTACTGGCCGTGTTACAGGTTCTGTTCAGAAACAATCAGTTCAGGTTTATGAATAAACACTTATGGTACAAAATCTTTCGATGTAAATATCTTATTTCTCAGCCTGGATACCGGCGGCTTATAGTCTGGTGCAGCTTATACACACGTGGACAAAATTGTTGGTACCCCTCAGTTAAAGAAGGAAAAACCCACAATTCTCACTGAAATCACTTGAAACTTACAAAAGTAACAATAAATAAAAATTTATTGAAAATCAAATAATCAAAATCAGCCATCACTTTTGAATTGTTGATTAACATAATTATTTTAAAAAACAAACTAATGAAATAGGGCTGGACAAAAATGATGGTACCCATAACCTAATATTTTGTTGCACAACCTTTTGAGGCAATCACTGCAATTAAACGATTTCTGTATTTGTCAATGAGCGTTCTGCAGCTGTCAACAGGTATTTTGGCCCACTCCTCATGAGCAAACTGCTCCAGTTGTCTCAGGTTTGATGGGTGTCTTCTCCAAATGGCATGTTTCAGCTCCTTCCACAGATGTTCAATGGGATTCAGATCTGGGCTCATGGAAGGCCACTTTAGAATAGTCCAACGCTTTTCTCTCAGCCATTCTTGGGTGTTTTTGGCTGTGTGTTTTGGATCGTTGTCCTGTTGGAAGACCCATGACCTGCGACTGAGACCAAGCTTTCTGACACTAGGCAGCACATTTCTCTCCAGAATGCCTTGATAGTCTTCCGATTTCATTTTACCTTGCACACATTCAAGACACCCTGTGCCAGATGCAGCAAAGCAGCCCCAAAACATTACTGAGCCTCCTCCATGTTTCACCGTAGGGACAGTGTTTTTTTCTTTTCTTCGTATGCTTGGTTTTTGAGTCTATGAACATAGAGTTGATGTGCCTTACCAAAAAGCTCCAGTTTGGTCTCATCTATCCAAAGGACATTCTCCCAGAAGCTTTGTGGCTTGTCAACATGCATTTTTGCAAATTCCAGTCTCGCTCGCTTTTTTATGATTTTTTTTCAGCAGTGGTGTCGTCTCCCATGAAGTCCACTTTGGCTCAAACAACGACGAATGGTGCGATCTGACACTGATGTACCTTGGCCTTGGAGTTCACCTTTAATTTCTTTGGAGGTTGTTTCTGGGCTCTTTGGATACAATTCGAACGATCCGTCTCTTCAATTTGTCATCAATTTTCCTCTTGCGGCCACGTCCAGGGAGGTTGGCTACTGTCCCGTGGGTCTTGAACTTCTGAATAATATGAGCCACTGTTGTCACAGGAACTTCAAGCTGTTTAGAGAGATGGTCTTATAGCCTTTACCTTTAAGATGTTTTGTCTATAATTTTTTTTCGGATGTCCTGGGACAATTCTCTCCTTCGCTTTCTGTTGTCCATGTTCAGTGTGGTACACACCTTTTCACCAAACAGCAAAGTGACTACTTGTCTCCCTTTAAATAGGCAGACTGACTGATTATGAGTTTGGAAACACCTGTGATGTCAATTAAAGGACACACATGAGTTGATCATGTCACTCTGGTCAAATAGTTTTCAATCTTTTATAGAGGTACCATCATTTTTGTCCAGCCCTATTTCATTAGTTTGTTTTTTTTAAATAATTATGTTAATCAACAATTCAAAAGTGATGGCTGATTTTGATTATTTGATTTTCAATAAATTTTTATTTATTGTTACTTTTGTAAGTTTCAAGTGATTTCAGTGAGAATTGTGGGTTTTTCCTTCTTTAACTGAGGGGTACCAACAATTTTGTCCACGTGTGTATGTGACAAAATATATATTTCGTTTATATTTTAATGGGTGCAGCTTATATTCAGGTGCGCTTTATAGTCCAGAAAATATGGTATTTGTCAAACCCAACCATCGGTTTAGATGTGTTGGCAACAGTTTTTACCATTCATTCATTCATTCATTCATTCATTCATTCATTCATTCATTCATTCATTCATTCATTCATTCATTTATTCATATTTCATACCTGCAAAAGCCTTTTCATGGTTGTGGGGAGTTTTCAGTTTCGACACTAATTAGTGAGACTGAGTGAAAACCATCTGCATCTACACCTGAAAAAAAAAAAAAAAAGAAAAAAAAGCAGAATTTTTATTCTAAGTGTGCACTCTCTGTTTTTCTTGTTGGCAACATGACTGGTTATGTTTGTGTTTTTTATATTATATTTATGCCATTAGTTTGCAGGATCCACAACAACCACAGTTCATGTGTTCATGTGTGGAGTCTTGAGTTGCCTCCCTTAGTTCGTTCTCCTCTGTTAGTTTTCGACTCGTCCCATCTCTGTTCCAATCTGTCCGAAGCCTGTTGTTGTCCTCCATGCTGTTGGATGTTTTCTTATTTTTATTATTTTTATCTAAATATGGTCAATTTGTTAAGTAAAGCTGGAAAAGAAAATCCAGGAAGGGAAGGAAGGAAGAAAATACAGGGGAGGGGAAGGAGATCCGATCATAAGGTGTCCCTCAAGGCACACATGAAGTGCTTTTATTTTTTCTTGCTCAAACCCATGTAATGGGTCTGTGTCTTATTTACATCTTCTTTTTGATCGCAAAGATCCGAACGTCTTTGAAATTAACTCAACTGTTCATTCTTATCCCAGAGTAATTAGCGACAAAAGCACAGCCTCTGAGCCTCTACCAAGTCCGACGGCGCCAGCGACTACAGTTTTGTTGAAGCCCCAGGGTATAATTTCAGAAAGCACCCTAAGTTTTCTCCTTAGCTGACACTAATCCCTCCTTAGCTGAGGTGTTGCAGCCGGGGGAGTTGCGCAAAATCTCTTAAAAGGTATCATTAGTCGAGAAAATGTGCTGATGAATTCACTGTATTGTTGCGGGGGGATAAAAAAATAAAACGACATAGAGACCGCATGTCATCTCGCTCAGAGTCGCCATTACTGGCTTAACTGTAACTATCTCACGGGAGCGCTGTTGTCTGTTGTCTCAAGGTGGAGGCGTCTGACATTCCCGTGACGGTTAAAGTAACACACTCTGATCCATGGTGTTTACCCTCCTATTATGTTGCGGGTCAAATTGACCTGTTTTGAAAATTAAAAAAAAAGAAATTGTTAAAAAAATGTTTTTTCAGGATAAAACTTCTTCTGCTTAGCTTAATTAGTGTAATCAACATATAAAATGAAAATGGTTTATGTAACATATTTGCACTCCCCCCCATGTTTATGTTACATAGATTCTGTTCGGGTCAATTTGACCCAGCAGCCAAAATGGAGAATAAAAGAGGTTATAAGTGTCTAAAACTATAGTTTTTTTTTTTTTTTTTTTGGCAACTGTGACTCCCATTTCTCCCCAGTTTCACACCCATCCTCTCCCTCGGGTCGTGCTTGACGTGACACGTGGTCTCAGAGGGCAGAATATGACCTGTGACAATTTTTTCACAAGCTGCAACTTGGGTCAGGAGCTTCTACAGAGAAAACTCACAATGGTTGGAACGGTCCAAAAGAACCAGTGTCTGGTAACCAAGAACAGGACCCCTGAATCTTCATGTCTGCCTTCACAGACACCACAGACCAAGAGCCTCACTGCCCCAAAAAGGGGGGGAATGTTGTCAAAATGTCAGAAGCACTTAACAAAAAATTCTGAAATCAGCACAAGAGAAGATCAGAAACCAAGTACACTCAAGGAAAAAAGAAACGCACCACTGCTTTTTTACCACATTTTCTTTTGGTTACTTATTTTTAATGGAAATATTACATGTGCACATCAACCATATACCTGTCCCTGATATTCAGACCCAATTAATCAATGCTTGTGACAGTTTCAATAGCAATAACATGACCAAACAATAAAGCATCACAGTAAACAAAAACACAGTTATTTGATTTGATTGTCAGTAATTAACACGACCACCATTCGCCTCAAGGACACTGATAATTGATGGGTCCCAATGGTTTCAGCAGCAGTTCTTGTTGCTGGTCGAAACCTGTCACGGAGATGTGACAGCCGATTCGCTCGGTCCTGTGCGGCCGTTGTGACACGTGGTCGACCAGATCTTGGACGGTCATTGGAGGATCCAGTGGTCTGGAAACGCTCAGCAAGGCGTACAACAGTAGAGTGATGGACTCCAAACACCCTGGCTACAGCCCGTGTGCTCCTTCCAGCTTGAAGCATGCCAATGGCACGATCTCTCTCTGGTTGCTGTAGTCGTGGCATCGTGAACAAATGTGCTTTTTATCCATTTTGGTGTCTTTTCATAGGGAATGGTTGTGCACAATTGAGGACAGGTCCAATTCATCTCTGAGTTTTACTCATGACCCAGACATAGGTGATTATACAAAACTACAATTGTTATTGCTGATCAAAATCAATTAACCGGAACCAGGAAAACAGTGATTTCATTTTGACTCAAAATTGTACTAAACTCATTGTAGTCTGTAATTTTTCACTGTCTATAATATTTTTGGAAAAATTGAGAAAACGAAAATGGTGCGTTTCTTTTTTCCTTCAGTGAATTCCAATTCCTCCCTTAACCCTCAATCCCAACCCTCAATCACAAAAACGCTCCTGTGAAGTGCAAGTGCTGTCCCGATTCTTAGAAAGTCAAGTTGAGGGACAAGTTTGAGGGCTGAATCGCCCTCAATATTGAGATTCTCCAGCACCACCCTTGGAAGTAAGGGCTACCCAGAAGGCATTGCGTATTTTCGCCAAGACGTCTTGAAAAAGGATGGCGCTAAAAAAAGCTAGCTACAAACATGTGTATTTTCCTAGTTAATAAAGATATAAATGTTACGAAACTATCTTACTGTCTTCGTTATATATATTCATATTATCTTCTCCTTCTTCTTTGTTGTCGTTGTTTTCTTGACAGACTGGACGTAGCTTTGGCGTAAGGCCGCCCCCCACAGTCTGAAGACGTAACTGCACTCAAGGGGTGTCCCATTTCTAAGTCACGAGATAACCCTTACAGTTACTTTGGAGGGCCACAGACTGAGGGTTAAGGGCGAGGGTTGAGCTTGGGGGTTAAGGGAGGAATTGGAATTGGCATGAACATGACCGATAGATCAGCCTACAACACATTTGTCATTTGGAAGGAGATCTTTCCAGAGTGGAACAAATCAAAGCTCTGTGAGGAGCACATCTTCTGTCTAAGCTGATTACGACCCCATGACCCTGCGCAGGAATAAGTGGGTTAGATAATGGATGCATGGATTTCTGGTTTTACACATTGCGTAGTATTTATTGTCACAACGTGATGACATGTCACTTGTGTGTCTGTGGAGACTCACAAACACACATATAAACACACCATGTTCATATTGTTAATCTGTTATTATTTTTCTTATTTTTGTCCATTTCTTGTTCAAAAACAATTCTTTAGTTTTCTTTCATTGTAAATCCAGTAAATTTTGATTTTAATCCAGCTGGTCACTTTGACCCTGAAGATGAGGTTTTCTTGTGATAATTTATCAGCATCATCACAAAAAGAAAAGTTCAAAATATAGAATAATTACAAAAAAAGTCAATGTCAGATTGAACTATTGTATTTCATGGATACATATTTCCAATGCACATTTAAAAATGTTTTAACATTCATTTAAAAAAAAAAAAACAACAGTGAATTATTTTCATTGAACCATGATCTGTGAGAGGTAAAGAGTAACAACGCACTAAACGTTGATTTAAAAATAGTTAGTGATGGAGTTAATAATGAGATATAAACAGTGTTTATTGGGAGTGTTTAGTTTTTAGACACTTTTGGATGATCAAACATGCCACATAACTGCTGTTCCTGAGAAACGAACATAACAGGAGGGTTAATTGTAATTTAGTGATTTCTGCTCGTTACCTGCTGGATCTATGGCAGCGGAGGTCCAGCTGGATTTCGTTTTGTGCATTCCCCGAAACAAAAGGAGGTTAAAGACACTTTTTGGCAAGCACAACAGGCAATTATCTGGCAGACTGCGGTCAGCAATTTATTTTCGGCCGGCATTAATAAAGCATTAATTAAATAAAACTGAATTCATTACATTCGGCCGACTTCTCAGCTGAATTAGTTCAAGCTGAATCCGCTGAGGGAGTTTCAGCTTCTCCGGCAAGAACCAATCGTTTATGGAGCCTTAAACGCACATTAATCAGCATCAATAAGTGTTAATTGTTATGGCTGAACATTTACCTTGTTAGTTACTCCAAAGCCATGCACCCATTGAGGGAAAATTCATTTTCCGACTCCTGCAGCCTGGTCGTGCGGCGTCGCCCACAAAGCTGTGTTGACAGTGCCAAAGGCTTACCGGGGCAGTCTGTCACTCTGTCCCAGCTCTGTGCCTCGTCCACACCAAAGCCTCCCCCCATGTTGACTCTCACACGTTCAAAAGTGCCAAATGCTCAAGATGACACACTTCAACACCTACAGAGCTTTTCACTTTGTTTCAAATCTGGAAGACAAAAACATTTCTTTTCTTTTTTTCTCTTTTGCATCTACTTCACGGCAAGAAAAAGAAAAAATATACTGATAAACAGACCGAACCACTTAAAACCCGCGCTGGCATGAGTGCAGAGGGGTCAAAGCTTGGATAAATCTCAGCTAAACCCAAATTGAAGCCAAACCCGTGGAAAGCGCCTCAGGTACCTTCATAATCAGTTCAGTGGAAAACAGAGAGCGGAGCCCGATGGCTCTAAAATCATGCCGCAGCGCATACACACTCTAAAAAAAAAGTGTGTGAGCAGCGTGTGGTGGATGGATGCTGCCAGGCTGGATCGGCACAGGACAGGGTGACACCGGTGGCGAGCTAATGACACAAGCCTCAAGCTGTTCTCGCACCTGCCATAACTCTGCCTCATTCGCATGACATTAACTTTGAGGAAAGGGGGCCATCTCGAACCGCCCACACGAACCCGGCCGTGCACGTGCCACGACAGGCGCGCGCTCGCCATCGCTCAGACACAAAACAAACAAATAGGCCATTATCCTTGAGCGGCCAATTAGGCAGCAAATGAGAGAGCTGACTTGTTAGCGGAAGAGAGCGCTCTTGACTGGATGCGTGATCTTCCAAACGGTGTGAAGGTTCAGTGGAACGTTTGAATGTTCAGTTTGACAGCAGTCGTACTTGAAGAAACTCTTATGACAGAACGAATCCATTTGGAGCGCAGCACAGCTACCTGCTCCTCAGACCATCGCTTCCTTCCCACTGAACATGCTAACTTTGTTTCAGTATCTGAACAAGGAAAATAGTTCCCCTTAAATTTCACACAGCTGTACGACTTAAGATAACAACGACTAAAGATGGCGATATATGAATTGTCCCGACTGGGTTGGTGGAGTCCAAACACATGGAGCTAAATTTAGACTTATTCACTGTGAATGAGCGCTGGTGCAAATCTAATCCTGTTGCATTAAAGCCTTGATCAAATGTGTCCTTAGTCTGTTTTAATCTCTAGACTGAAATGTACTTATCTATACAGTGGTACCTCCATCCATCCATCCATTTTCTATACCCGTTTAATCCTTGAAGGGTCACGGGGATCTGCTGGAGCCTATCCCAGCTGTCTTCGGGCGAAAGGCAGGGGACAGTGGTACCTCTACTTACGAAATTAGTTGGTTCTGGAAGCAGTTTTGTAACCTGAAAATTTCGTAAGTAGAGACACGTTTTCCGTGTAAATGCCCTAATCTGTTCCAAACCCCCCAAAATTCGGACATAATTTTTTTATAAATTATAGATAATACATGAAATTACATAAAAACCTGTAAGAAATACATGTTCGGAGAGCGCAGACCTCCACCAAGCGCAACAATTATCGAAAATTTGAAAGTGATCCAGAATCCAGGATTTCTTCCGGATCACAACCAAAATGAAATCAGTTCTTCCTTTTCACATTTCTGACAACTCCTGAAAATTTAATCAAAATCCATCCATAACTTTTTGAGTTATCTTGAACACAGACAGACAGATAAACGCCGACAAAAACATAACCTCCTTGGTGAAGGTAAAAATAGTTCGTTTACCTGGGTTGCTGGGTTACGCTCATACTTCATACATTACGCTCAAGGGGCTCTCCTAGCCAATGGGATGCCAGGAAGATGCTAAGCGATAGCCAATGGCAGAGCAGCTCAGACGCACCGCTTTCAAACCGAGATACAGAGCCGACAAGTATGTTTACGTTCAGTAAACTCTGGGAGCTGCGAGTAGCAGCGCTACTGGATATTTTCCTTTCGTATCCCCCCCCCCCCGGTACCGCACCGTGGCCCCCCAGCCCCACTTTTTGAGAAGGACTGACTCCAAACAGCGAGAGAAAATGGAAGCAAACAGTATCTGATAACAAAAGTAAAGGTTAAAAGTTGCAAGATCTCAGTTGGAAAGAAGAGGAACCAGTTTTAACTCTCTGAACCCCTGCAACCATCTAATTTAGGAATATATGCAACAATTAAGCTGGATTTAACTCTTATTTCGCCTTCTGGCTTTGGTGTTTTCTTGTTTTGTTTTGTTTTGTTTTTTAAATTAATTATGCGCGGTAGAAGTTGAGTTTTCCATTTTCGTTTCTCTGAAATTTGTGCTGGAGCAGTCTTTTTTCTTGGAAACAGAGTGCATGACTCACTCTCTACTAAATCTGATTAAAAGCAATTTTTCAGGCAAGCTATGATAACAAAATTACAATAATAAAAAAAAACTCATTAAAAAAAATAAAAACAAAAGGCTGCAGCTATTTCACACTGTAATTCCCAGCGCGAATGCCTCGAGTGGTGGCGGTCCAGCAGCCGACGAGCTCAAAAGGGGCCAAACTGCTTTGAAAGCGAGCTAACCCAGCGCAGCGGCCTTCGGCGTTTCATCCGAGGATGCGGTTTGTACGTGATCACGCGCTGCCCTGACACGTCTCGCCGTCCTCAGGCGGCGCGCGGGTCAGCTGAGGTGTTCCGCTGCGCCTCATGAGCGATGGAGGAGCTGGGCTCTGTCAACTTTAAAGTGCTCCGTTAGAAAATATGGTCGCCGTATTAGCAAGTCAGGCCAAGCCGAAGTTTGGCAGAGCTTCTTCAGAGACAAGCTTACATAACACTTTCTCTCTCTGTTTCTCTCTCTTATACACTTATCCTCCGTTCCTCTCCGTCTGCTTTCCTCTTCATGACTTTGGAAGACACTTCTATTACTTTTCACATAAGACATTACCAAATCTGTGCTCTCCCTCTCATTCTTCTGGTCTCAGCTCACTTGTCTGCTTATTCAGTCAGGGTAAACCCCCAAGACTGAAGCAAGAGGCTGGAACGCACAGACTTAGACATTCCTCCAGAGTATCACTGCAGCAGAGACTTACCGAGCCTCAGCTCTGATGCCAGGCAGGCACTTACTCAGTGTTTTGCAGAACAAAACACTGTGTTACATAACGCAAGGTGAGTCATTCATTCAGTCCCTCACTTGTAACCACATGTATTTTTAATTCGCACCCTTCGTTCTCCGTATGGATGCGTGTCCTGAAGCTGGATGGTGAAATGTGCAGAGCGTGTTTTCAGGCAGAAAAAGAAGACAGGAACGTATTTGTGTCATGCATTTGCAGGTTAGGGGCTCTTGGAGCTCTGGAAGTTATAGCGACGGTCTACCTGATGAAAGGGAAAACCGTCCTTTGAACGTTCTACGGTCTGGAAAGAAAAAAAAAGCAGTGAATGCAGGAATCCAATATTTACCTCATTACCTCATTATTGTTAGCACAGGGATTATGAGCGTGAAGGCAGGTGATGTAATGTCAGGCATCTTCTTGAAATGCTATTTGTTGTGTTCTCAAGAATTATCTGGTTTGTGCCGTAAAGTGATTTAAGAGGAGTACCGAGAGGAAAGTGTGAGCCGGCTTTCATCCCGGCTGACAAGCTGCTGAACAGACTGTGAATTCTCAGATCAGTGTGTACTCGTCCAGTAATTAGCCCAAGTTATGATGTCAGAGCTAAAACTCGATCTCCGCAGGGGCCAGCCTTGATAAACGAACGCATTTGTGGAGCTGCATGAAAAAAAAAAAAAAGAGTTTCACCTCATGTGGATACTGATGGGGAAAAAACAACAACAAAAAAAGACTTGAAAAAGAGTTTTCTGTGGTTGTGGACTGTCAACAGAAACATTTAACTTGTAATTATGTTTTCTAAATATTTTTCTTTTTCGGGTCGCAGTACGGTAATTAAGAGTAGCTGAGTAACCGAGCCCCCGTTTTAGCAGAGTCATGAGTCAACACGGGCCTGAAAGTTAAACAGCAGTATAACACACTGGAGCTGCTGTCAGCAACATTTAAATACACAGTTATTATATTACCAGGTGATTAGTCAGCTAACAGAAGGTTGCCAGGTCTGGTGACACCTGAACTGACCAAAGACCAGCTGACGGCTGGGACTGGGACTGGGACTGGGACTGGGACTGGGACTGGGACTGGGACTGGGACTGGGACTGGGCTCTGCTCCGGAGTGACACCATGACGGGCTCTTTTAAATACTATTACTGGTAACTTTTTTTGTTTAAACAGCACCACCATCCATCCATCCATCCATCCATCCATCCATCCATCCATCCATCCATCCATCCATCCATCCATCCATCCATCCATCCATCCATCCATCCATCCACCATCCATCCATCCATCCATCCATCCCATCCATCCATCCATCCATCCATCCATCCATCCATCCATCCATCCATCCATCCATCCATCCATCCATCCATCCATCCATCCAGCCATCCATCCATCCATCCATCCATCCATCCATCCATCCATCCATCCATCCATCCATCCATCCATCCATCCATCCATCCATCCATCCATCATCATCCCATCCATCCATCCACCATCCATCCATCCATCCATCATCCATCATCCATCATCCATCCATCCATCCATCCTATCCATCCATCCATCCATCCATCCATCCATCCATCCATCCATCCATCCATCCATCCATCCATCCATCCATCCATCCATCCATCCAATCCATCCATCCATCCATCCATCCATCAATCCATCCACCCAGCCATCCGCCATCCATCCATCCATCCATCCATCCATCCCATCCATCCATCCATCCATCCATCCATCCATCCATCCATCCATCCATCTATCCATCCATCCATCCATCCATCCATCCAGCCATCCATCCATCCATCATCCATCATCCATCCATCATCCATCCATCCATCATCCATCCCTCCATCCATCCTCCATCCATCCATCCATCCAGGTATCCATCCATTCCATCCGTCCATCCATCAATCCATTCATCCATCATCATCCATCCATCCCTCCATCCATCCATCCATCCATCCATCCATCCATCCATCCATCCATCCATCCAGATATTCATCCATCCATCCAGGTAACCAGCCAGTCATCCATCCATCCATCCATCCATCCAGACATCCATTCATCCATCCATCCATCCAGGTATCCATCCATCCATCCAGATATCCATCCATTCAGGTATCCATCCATCCAGATATCCATCCATCCATCCATCCATCCATCCAGATATCCATCCATCCATCCAGCCATCCCTCCATCCAGGTATCCATCCATCTATCCATCCATCCATCCAGATATCCATCCATCCATCCATCCATCCAGGTATCCATCCATCCATCCATCCATCCCTCCATCCAGGTATCCATCCATCTATCCATCCATCCATCCATCCATCCAGGTATCCATCCATCTGTTCATCAATCATTCCATCTATCCATCAATCCATCCATCCATCCAGGTATCCATCCATCCATCTGTTCATCAATCTTTCCATCTATCCTTCCATTTATCCATCCCTCCCCATTGCTCCATCCATCCATCAATCCATCCAGGTATCCATCCATCCATCCATCTGTTCGTCATCATTCCATCCATCCATTCCATCCATTCATCCATCCATCCATTATTTCAGACTAGAGACCACCACAAAATTAATAAAAATACCGTGAAATGAGACCTTTAATACAATCTGTTGGGTTCCCAAACTGGGGTCTTCGTTTTTTGTAAATTGGCTGAATTTTGAATCTGGACTCAATGGGAATTAATTAAATTAACTGAATTACAATTAACTGGATAAACTGGAACTGGGCGGAACTGGACTGTATCGAACTCAGTTTCAGTGTCTTGAGATGACTTTTGTTGTGAACTGGTGCTGCACAAATAAAATGTAAAATTCATTCTGGAGAGATAATGTCCTGGTTGTGTTATTGTAATGTATTAAATATATATAGCAGTTATATACTGGACTAAAAGCATTGGGTCTAATGGTGAAAAGAGGACTTCGTGCTTGTTAAATGGAAATGGTTGGTTTGCTTCAATGTGAAAAGGTCATTGGTCGTGTTGCAGAAAGGAATGAATATTTACAGTATATATGGTTGTTTACTTCTGATTTGTGGAATATTTCCAGATGCATATCGTGGCCCTGGTTTAAGGATGCACCTATGCGCTCTGTATTTATCATACATTCTTAAAATATGCATAAAGATACTACGCTCATGGCTTATAAAGAAGGACCAGACTGTCACTTTCTATTCCTGACACAGACACAACATTACACATGGCTCCCGCGTAGAAAAAGAAAATATCACTGGCATGAAAAGGTGTTTTTCTTTTTTTTTTTCTCCTCCTCCGCTGCCAAAAACAAACACAGATGAGAACGCCCTGCTTTTCACTCTCAGCGATGCACAACATCTAAATGTCATCACTAAGGCAGGCCAGACCTTTATTGGGATTGATGTGTGACGACGTTCCCGCTGTGATACACCATCCGTTGGTGAGGGGCCAGGGGGTTCACATGGACAGCCGCCCGCCGCGAGGTCCATCTGTCTGGGAGGTGCTGCGGCGCTCGGCCCCTTCGCCTGTGGAGGAGATGGATCTCGTACAGGTGCCTCTGCCAGCATGGACCAATTAGGAGTCAGATGGACACATGCACGGCAACACATAATCACACAAACGCATGCACAGGAACATGAAAAGAGACACACAGTGAGGATCTTGTAGCAACTCGTGTGCAAATTGTTTCCTTTTGCTGTTGCATAGCTGATCATTCCCTTGTGCTCCTTACGAAAGGGTCCAAAGCAGTTTCGGGATCTAATTTCTTTTTCAAAAGTGTTTTCTTCACAGAAACGGATTTACGGCCCCAATCATCTCATATTAAACAAATTCATCATATTAAATGAATGCAATTCATGAGACACGAAGATTAGCAATGAATTAATAATTCAATAAACTGGCCCCCGTTTAAAGAAAATTCCATTTTATGCAGATGTTAAGCCAAAAAAAAAAAAAAGAAATATACGGGGAGGCCGCGAGGAAAGACGTGCCTCAGCACAAATTAATATGATCCTCATGTGTTGGATGGAAGATTATTGCTGATTGAACATTATTTTTCTGGGGGAAAAAAAAAGGTTTGCTCTGCCACAAAGGTAAAAGCCAAGCCAGATGTTTCCATTGATGAGCGCTATTATGCAGAAACCATGCAGCCATGTTTCATGGAGCTTGAGAGAAGAACCCATCACGTTGAGTTGCGAAGGGGGATCCCTTTCATGAATATTGCAGGCGTTTTGTGGATGTAGCTGCTTATTTGGGATTATTTCACATAAATATCTCCTTTCTCTCTCTCTGCCGTAAATGCCTGATGGGGTTTAAATCGCATAATTTGTTCTGCTTTAATAATATATCAAGCGAGATATTTTCACAGAGAACAAAAACAGAGCTAAAAGAGTTATTTCTCACACTGTTGAAAACTAACTGAGGACCAGACATTTAACCTGATAAGCTTCTGCATCTAAAAAAAACTCAGAGAGAGTGAGTGAATTCTGTTCTCTACTGTTTGAACACCCTATTTGGTTTTCTTTGAGCAAAGTCGGGGCGTAGTATGCCTGCCTTGGACTGGTTTAAGTCATATTTGTCCGACTGATTCCAGTTTACACATGTAAGCGCCGATCTCGTTCTCTTTGTTCGCGTTTCCTTCTGGCAAAATAAAATAAGTTTTAAAATCATGTCATCGAAAGTCCTTCAGTACACAGTCTCATTTTAAGGATCTATTGTTCCGTATCGTCCCTCAGGACCTCTTTCCTCTCAGGTAGGGCTGTAGCGATACACTAATCTCACGATGTGATACGATACACGATATTCGGCTCACGATACGATATATATCGATATTCATCTTACAAACATTTACATCATTTTCTGAAAGATTTTAAAGGGAACAAAGTGATTTTGGTGACATCTTGTGAGTGTTCCAATGACATTGTTTTAGAGGTCTTCGGAACAACCTGACAACCAGAAAACTTGAGGTTCTGACCTGACCTGAATCGGGTCTTGGGTCCATTCAAAAGACCTGACTCCGGGTTCGGGTTGGAATCGGGTTAGTCTCAGGTCCAGTCGGTGCTCTCTGACAGGCTGAGTCCACGTTTATTTGCGAGAGAGATAAGTAAAGATATTGGTGGTGGCAGCCAATGTCAGGACTCGGGGCAATTTAATTAATTATTCATTAATGTGGCGTGTTTGTCATGAAACATTCGTGTTGCCGTAGCGTGTTATTAGCGGTTTGCCCGGCAGCTGTAAAGCCCAACGGATCGCCAACATGACAACGCTGGATGAGAGAACATATTTATGACATGTCCTGACCGGTGTAGGCTATTAGCATTAGCAGTGCTACCAATAGCATAAAATAACGACGTGGATTTATTGTTGTTTACATCACGTAGCCTATGTAGCAGCTGAACCGGGTAGAAGAAGACAACGTTAGGTAAGAAAATCAAGTTTTATTCAACGCTAGACAACTTTTAACATGAGCAACTATGGGCTGAATTGTCTCGGTTCTAGTCGGGTAACTCGGTTTGGTTCGTGGTCGGAAACTAAAGACTCAGGTCGGGTTGGTTTCGGGTCCAAATATTGCGGGTCCATCTGGGTTCGGACTCCCGGACTTATGATAATAGCTCGGTTCGGGTTCGGTTTCGGGTCTAATTTTCATGGGTCCATTCAGGTTCGGGTCCATGAAAGTGGACCCGTGAAGACCTCTACTTTGTTTGAATTAACTGAACTGAAAGCATCAATTACACATTATATGGCTGACAGGCAGCTTGCAAATGCTGGACAAAATGAATAAAAGATTTGTTGAGAAAAATAGTTTCATTTATTTAAACAAATTGTTGCTTGCAAGCTTTTAAAGGTGGGACACGGGGGTTTTGAAAGAAGCTTAGAATATTGATACCTGCGGCTGGAAAATCGATACTCGATATTTGATAAAATATCAATATATATCGCAGAATCGATAAAATCGCTCAGCTTTACTCTCAGGGTCCATGCTGACTTGTGGTTCCCAGAATTCCCAGGACATTTCCAGCTTTTTAATTTTCAGGTTCCCATCCCGTGAGACCAATCTCCCATTTCGGTTTCAGAATGCGGTCACCTGTTCTGTAAAGTACCAGTGCTTCTGGTTGCAAGACAAAGTTGCAAGACAGACAGTAGGGCCTGAGCAAAGGAACGTCTCCCGTACAGACTTTAGGGCTTCTTCGGACATCAAATGTTATCTGACTTGGAGATTCTTTGAATTTTCTAGTTGCGCTCTGCGACATACCTCTGTGTGTCAACACTTGGCCGAGCCATCGCAAGAATTTTCCATGACTGCACACCGTGGAGGAAGTTCGCCCTTAAGCTCCTCCCCTTTAGCACGAAAACACCTGCTGAGATCTTGCCCATCGGCGTGATAAACATGAACATCTGAGAACTGATATCGAGGTCTTGGTAGGAGTGCGAAAGGTCCTGAGAATCCAGCAGACACCTGAGCAGAACGTCTGTCTGGACTTGGAGGACAGGGAAGACTGCATCTGCTGTCTTTTTTAAATCAAATCATATAAAGGACTATGGATCCTAATCATTCACTAATCGACTGCCGAAGGCGTCACCTGAAACGTCGCACTGCTGCTAAAGCAGCGCAGCGTCAAAGCCTCTTCTCAGCCTGGGCGGAGGTACCTTGTAGCAAGGCAAACGGTTCACACCAGCTCAGGGTTTATCAGTCAACCCGGCGCAGAGGCACGTCATGCATTTCCAAACACCTGTGACGGGAAGCTCTGAAACGCAAAAGGAAAGTGCATGTAGCAATCAGGGTAAATAAACAAGGCATGTCTTCTTAGAGACGAACCACGAAGCGATGACTCATTGACACACCATTGCTTCACCTCACTTGTCGGTTGCTCAATCTCACGCCGGGTTTATTGACAATAGGTGGAAGATCTGTAACTTTAAAATGACTTTACACTTCTAATTGTGGTCCAGGCAGGATATATTGTATCGGTCGCTCTGAAATCAAGTCTCATCTTCTTGTTTGAATGATGCTTTTGACTCTAACTGTTAATTAGCTGATTGGAGAAACGGTACGACAGTTTAGAAATTTGAGTCATGAAGCCTGAATTTTCACAGAACAGCGAGTGCAGCCGGATTTATTTCTCTTTCCCTGTTCTGAGCCAAAACTCTGCGGTCCTCTTCAGCTACCTGCAGAGGCATCACTTCAGCCCGAGGCGGCGTGACAGCTTTTCATCACAAACGACAGGTTTTAGTAGAGGAACTTGATCCACATCGGCCCGGTCACTCAAGCAAAAAGGGGAAATCCACATTGAAATGTACTTAAAATACCCTGCTATGATATGATTTTGCAATTATATAAAAAAGAGAAAGAGGGAGAGGAATGGAGATAAATGTTGGAGATGCTCTGCAGACAATTAATAATGGCTAAAACGAAAAAAGAAAAAAAAAATGGTTTGACAGCACCCAGCAGGATCCTAATGAGATATTGGAACACTGTCTCACTCACGGCTGCAAGCTCGACTTTCAAATTTGCATTAATATCTGACAAAAATATCTGTGGGCTCATATTCAGCAGTTCAGTCAATAAAACATTTCACATGCCAACGTATTCAGCTTCAGTCCACTTTTGAAGCATGTGGACTGAATGTTTTATTACCATCTAACCTAAGTGACCTGTTCCTTTGAATAAGAAAACAGAAATATGAACAAGATGCTAGAAGAGTGTTTTCTGATCAAGCTGTGTCTTTCTTTGTGATCTTTTTTTTCCCCATTAAGGCTGAATTGGAACCATTTTCCAAGACGTGATGAGGTAATTTTGGCGCTTTTTTAAAAACGTTTACTGAGTAACACTTTAGGAAGTTAGCTTAAATGTAAAAGCCGCTAACTGAGCTTCCATAAAGCCAGTGTAATGCCGAGATCCAAATGGGTTGAAGAGCAGATGTTTAAACCCTTTCTAACTTGAACTGTCATGAAAATTGTGAGGTCACTGGTGCATAAAATGAAATAGCTTGGAGTACTGATGAAGACAAAGTGGGACTTGATTACCATGTGTTTGACCAAGATGCGGCAGCGGGAACGTAACACCCCGACGCCCCTCGACATGGCTTTCCAACAGATTTGTTTCGAGCAGATGGTGGAGCCGTGGATGTTTTACAGCAGTGGTGCGCAAACTGTGGTACGCATACCACCAGTGGTATGTGAGCGCTCTGTGGTGGTATGCAGGGAATGTCGTGACTTTCCAGATTTTTTCCACATTTTCACTTAAATTTAAAAAAAAAATCGGAAACACACAATGCATTATAAATACAACATTTCAAACAAAATGTGTAGCTAGAGATAATTGAAATAGTCTGATTCAGTAAGGTAACAATTCAGGTAACAATAAATAACCACAATAAGGAACTAGAAAAGCACTCGGAGAGCCTAGACCTCCGCCAAGTGCAACATATTCTGCCCTCGCACCGGCTAGGCAGATAGATAACCATCACAGAAAACCACACCGTTGTTCCTTCTTTCCTTCCTTTATTTTGGTGGAATGGCATGGAAGTTGGCTGTGATTATGGTAAAACTGTAAAACAGTACAAAGTGTATGAGCTGAAAAAGCAATTACAACCTTCTTTAAGGTAAAAATAAAGCTCCATGACCCCTGACAATACTGTTATGGCCCCCTACGAAGGCAAACAACACAACAGAAAAATGCTAACGAACTAATGCTAAGCACTAGCTCACGGCTAAATTAGAGAATAAACGCCTTTTCTCATCACAAATGAATATAAAACTTTATAAAACAACGAACCGAAGTTAATATTAGATGTAAGCAATGATTGCACAACATAAATACACACATACCTGGCTGTGCTGGCTCAAACAGCATGAGAATACAGGAGCAGCACCCAACTGAATGGTCTCCATGGCAACGGAAAGGAAGTAGTAAGCGGTGCCACTTCCTGTTTTTATCAAAATAAGATACACTTTTACAAAACACAAATAAAGGGCTATACTATCCTACTAATTAACAAACTAATAGCTGGGGCGGCTCTTAAGGAGCCAGAACACAACAGTTCCCCATATAGCGATTTACAGATTATGCGATAAAATCCGCGTTCTGGATCAGATCTGGATCAGCCTTTGAAATTTGATAGAGGTTCCCATTGTCAATCCCTGAGTCAAATTTCATGAGTTTTGGGCAATAATTAACAGGAGATATTGAGAAACAAATTTTTCGGCCCCATTGACCGCAATGTTATCAAAAATTTGAAAGTGTTCCAGAATCCAGGATTTCTTCCGGATCACACCCAAAATGAAATCAGTTCTTCCTTTTCACATTTTCACATTTCACATTTTTCACAACTCCTGAAAATTTCATCAAAATCCATCCATAACTTTTTGAGTTATCTTGAACACAGACAGACAGAACAGACAAAAACATAACCTCCTTGGTGGAGGTAACAAACATCTCTGCTGTGTGTTTAAAGCTAATTGAGAAAGTATATATGGCTGTATATTTTAAAATTGGTCATCATGGTGGTACTCAGAGAGCTGAACAGTTTCTCAGGTGGTAAGCAGTATTGAAAAATTTGAGAACCGCTGTTTTACAGTGAAGGAGCATCTCTGCACCCTGGATATTAAAACTGCAAGCTGTGAGTTACCACTCAGGCTCATTCATTAAAAAGGTCATCTGTTATATCTCCTTATGCTGCGTGTGACATCATCAGCTCATTTCCCACCAGGCTACAAAAACATTCAATCTTCGTTAATTTTGAACATGCAGCATCGAGTGTCGTTCAGTTCTATCCAGTTCATCTCAAAAACCTCGACCTGAGCATCTCCCGTCTAATCTGACTTCTCTGCTGGACTGCAGGCGCGCAGTACTCCGCTGCGAATCCATTATACAACACATGAGCGGCGCAGACGAGACCAGACATGCCCTTTACGAGAATTACAGTGATTTCTTCATGCACATGCTGGCTTGCAGGAGTGCAGCCACAATAAAGTGTTACAGATTTATTTTTCCCATGGCCCGACGCCAGCTCCTCTTATTAACGATGGCGTAATGTGGATCCGAGCGCCTGTGCCTGCTTGTCCCTGAGAAACCCCACAGGAGGTGTTGCTGTGAGGGAAAGAAGAATTAAAAAAAAAAAAAAGAAAAAGGATCTCATGCAGGAGCTGACATGTCAGTGCTTCTCTTTCTGACGTGCAGAAGGTTTGGCTCAGCCAATCTGTACTTGCTCGCTTTATTGTTCGCCTGGTTCAGAGCCGTGCTTGGCCTCGCATGAACTTATTTTCTCTGCAGTCTGAACGGTTTTCAGTTTCTCCAAATTCAATGGGGCTCATTTGACTGCAGCTGCAGAAACGTCTAAATCTCTGCATAAATATCACCTTAAACATCAGGAGTCCTTGAGATGAGCCCAACAGTTTATGCTTCCCTTTATTAACACAAAAAACAGAAAGAATGGCCTCTTTGAATTATAAAGGTTTTCTGTATATGAATACTAAATATTGAACATATCGATTTCAGACCTGAACTTTTCACCGACTGAACCAGATATTTCATTTCCGCTCTGGGGGATCGATAAAGTTTTTTTGAACTGAACTTGAATCGTATTAAATTATGAGACGTGAGGTCATCAAAAATCGTGCCTCATAACCGTCTCTTTGTCAAAACCGCCGACTGCCGCTTGATGGAGGGCGCATTCGTGAGCGCGTATCGGAAAAACCAGGTCATTTGGACTGTGTGAAACAAATCAGCTTGTCACCTCGAGGGGTTCCCTGACTGGATAGTGTGAACCGGTTCTCCTGCGCTAACTTGCAAGGCGAGCTAATTCATATAGAGCGCCGCGGGCTATTCTGCTGGTGCTGTCAGTCCTTGTCACCGTCCTGCAGCCCTCCCTTCCCCCGGCTCACAAAGAAAAACATGCTCATAAATCGTGTTTTTTTTTTTTTCCTTTAAATGTAGAGAAAAATATCGGTCGGCCAGGCAACGCTAACTTCAGACAACCAATAAAATTGAGCCAAGTGGGAGCCCCAGATACACAAAAATAAAATGTTTTTTTTTTTCAAAGCTGAGCATTTTTTACATTTTCAGCATTTGTAGTTGCACTATAAGCTGATGATAATTAGAAAAATGTCATAATGGAACTTTTTTGTAGGTTTAAAGCACAGGTGTCAAAGACCTGCAGCCACACGGCTCTTTCACGGATCAGTGTGACTCCCCTGGTTTGAAGAGTGACCGTGAGGGAGGCGTGTTTGAAATCTGCAGAGAATTCCATGAATGCATGAAAACTGTTGTGTTTTGTAGCTCGGCAACAACTGAGCCAATGATGTCACAAGCGTCACGGACAGGTAGCACAGGTGAGGTCTCTTGCAACAGCGTGGACAAGAATTACAAAGCTTGCGTTTGAGAGGCATTCCTTCTCGGTAACATCCAGACTTGCATATCTGTTGTTACCAGGCGTCGTAGTACTTCCTCCTTTCAGTCTAGCGTTTGTGTTTGCTGCCTCCGTCTCTCCGTGCAGCCAAGAAAGCCAAGCAGATAGGCGTTACAGTCCAGCAATGTTCCTGCAGCCATGACTTGTTGAGACACTTCTTTCTTGATTCCTGGTCCTCCAACTGTGTCTTCATCAGATCTTCAAGTGACTTCATCTCATGTCCCAATTCAATTAAATTCAATTTTATCTGTATAGCGTCTGTTACAATGTCAATTGTCTCCAGGCGCTTTACAGAGACCCAGAGCATGACCCCCGAGCAAATATCATTAACTAAAAATATAATATTGAATCCTAATCAAGGATAATGGCAGGTAAAAAACTTCCACAGAGGGAGAAAAAAAACTTTTGGCAAGGAAAAACTCATATGTAGGGGTGAGTATTGGCTAGGACCTCGCAATACGATATGTGTTTTGATACTTGGGTCACGATACAATATTATCACAATATCGTGATATCACGATATATTGTGATATTATACCCAGTTATTATTAAAATTAAAAGTAGAGATGAAAAATCAAGTTGCTGTATATGTTCATCAGATCATATTGATCATTCAGAGGACAAATTGAGTCAAAACTGTTTGCTTCAAAACAACCTATTTATTGTTTATTATTAGTGTTTTTGAAAAAATCGAGAAAAAAAAATCAATAGGAGCTAAAAAAATCGATATTATATTGGGTGGCCAAAAATCACGATATATTGCCAAATCGATTTTTTTCACACCCCTAGTCTTGTTATGGGTATTAACGATAACCTTCACTGCTATCATCGTGAGATAATAAAATGCTAGAATTACAAACCAGCTCCCAAAGTCATGTCATAAACCTGCAGCGTTTGGAGGATGAGTTAGATGTACTGATCCACAGCCCGGTTAAGAAGAACAATACTTTCATCATGTACCTTCTAATTCTCAGTAAGACCAGACGATCCATGCAGAAGACTAAAGGATTTATGCATGTGACCTACCCTGCAAATGTACCTGTGCAAAGCCTCTACAGGCGGTTATGGATACAGTTTAATCAAATACATGATCTGGCTAAAACAACAGGCACTCCACAATTCCTACACATTTATTTCTCAACAAGTGCAGCAGCGCTTTACGTGTTTTCCCGTGAGACTGGCCTCTTGTGCACACAGCTCACTGTCTGAATACTCCTAGACCTCAAAACTAGATTTATCCGTTTAAAAAGAATACCATTAAAAGGAAAAGAAAGGTCGCAGAATTGAGCACGCTGCGCAAGCAGCTCTTTCACATTTTCACACTCAATAACTTTAAATTATTCAACGTGCACTTCAAAAATGTCACTCAGCGGATCACTAAGCCACAGAACGTGCCTGTACGTTACACACCACATGAGAGGAGGCCACGACGAAACCATGTCAAAGCAGGTTTGAGTCATCTGGGCCACATTTGGCCCGTATAACACTCATCGTAACTAAAGTTTGGCACAGTTAATGACTTTTCCTACCTGAGCCAAAAGCTGCCAGTAAATGTGGGTTTAAAAAAAGAAAAGAACCATCAGTTCCTTTGATGCTGAATTCCACTGAGCTTTATCTATGTACGCATCTGTTATCCATGTATCAGGACTCGTGATATGTTTGTTCATAGTTTGTTTGGAAAAGGAGATTATGTCTGCTGGCAGATATGTGACATCTGGATGGTCACCAACATCATTATCTGGTACTACCCAGGATGTGGTTACATGTGTTAAAAAAACCGAAGGAGTAAATTTAGAAGATTTAAGTAAAACATAAAACCAACCCACAACCTTTTACATGGTGCCTAAAGGCCTTAAAAATGTAACTCTTTGGATTTTTACATTTATTCAGATGAATCAGGCTCTCGTGTAACTTCTGCAACACATGCACATGTAAAAGTAGCGTTAGCGTTTTGTAGGGTTCGGGCCCAAACGCAGGAGGCAGGAGTGTACAATCGAAAGTCCTGCGTGAACCAAAATGCAAAGAAATTTAACTAAGGTCAGCACTCAAGGAGCGGAGAATACGGGGAACAAACAAGAGCCAAGACGAAAAGCAGAACGAAGAACCAACGGACCAACAACCAGGAGAGAAGGAGACGAGACAGTCCATAAAACCAGGGGCACACATGAAAGCAATCAGGGGAATTAACACAAGGAAGCAAAACAGAACTCAACAAGGGAAAGACAGACTTTCAGAGTAAAACAGGAAGTTACAAAACAGGAGACAAAAATCCCCAAAACACGAACCCCAAACCACCAGAAACTGACAATTAGCAGGGTAATTTATTAAGTAATTGTAAAATAGCATGTGCTCTTAAGGAAAAAAGAACCACAACTGCTGTCAGAAACCCCCATCAGCTGGCGGACATGTCTGGTTCTGCTCAGGAAGTGGCTGCCAGTGATTAGATGGTGAACAGTTCGATATTCGAGAGATTTTCTGTGTCAATATCAGGAAGAATGAATCATCCAAGGAATCAGAATCAGGTGTTCCAGTCACTTCCATGTCCACAGGTGTATAAAATCAAGCATTTAGTCATGCAGACTGTTTCTAGAAACATCTGTGAAAGAATGGGTCTCTCTCAGTAGCTCAGTGAATTCCAGGTGGAACTGTGACAGGATGACACCTGTGAAACAAATCCAGTGGTGAAGTTTCCTCCTAAATATTCCACAGTCAACTGTCAGCTGGATTATAAGGAAATGGAAGTGTTTGAGAACGACAGCAACTCAGTCATGAAGTGGTAGGACAGGTAAACTGAGGGGGTGGAGTCAGAGGATGATGAAGAACATAGAGAGAAGAGGTCGCCAACTTTCTGCAGAGTCAATCACTACAGACCTCCAAACTTCATGAGGCCTTCAGATCAGCTCAACAACAGAGCAGAGAGCTTCATGAATGGGTTTCCATGGTGACGCAGCTGCATCCAAGCCAGACATCACCAAGAACAATGGAAAGCGTCAGATGCAGTGGAGTAAAGCAGCCACCACTGGACTCTAGAGCAGTGGAGGAACGTTCTCTGGAGGGAAGAATCACACTTCTCCATCTGGTAATCTGATGGAAGAGTCTGGGTTTGGTGGTTTCCAGGAGAACGGTACTGGTCTGACTGCATTGATCCAAGTGTAAAGTTTGGTGGAGGGGGGGTTATGGTGTGGGGTTGTTTTTCAGGAGCTGGGCTTGGCCCCTTAGTTCCAGTGAAAGGAACTCTGAATGCTTCAGCAGACCAAGACATTTTGGACAATTCCATGTTCCCAACTTTGTGGGACCAGTTTGGAGCTGGACCCTTCCTCTTCAACATGACTGTGCACCTGTGCACAAAGCAAGGTCCATAAAGACATGGATGGAAGAGTCTGGTGTGGATGAACTTGACTGGCCTGCACAGAGTCCTGACCTCAACCTGATAGAAGACCTTTGGGATGAATTAGAGCAGAGACTGAGAACCAGACCTTCTGGTCTAACATCAGTGTTTGACCTCACTAATGTTCTTCTGGAAGAATGGTCAAAAATCCCCATAAACACACTCCTGAACCTTGTGGACAGCCTTTCCAGAAGAGTTGAAGCTGTTCTAGCTGCAAAGGGTGGAGCCACGTCATATTGATCAGGAATGGGAGGAGTTAAAGCTCATATGTGAGTCAAGGCAGGTGAGCTAATACTTTTGGCTATACAGTGATCCCTTATATTTTGCTGTTAATGGGGACCGGCGCCCCACTGCGAAAATCAAAAACCCGCTAACTGGAGCCGGAGCCCCCCGAGCCTAAATAGTGTGTTTAAAAACCTCAAAAAAGTAGCGAAACAAGACAAAGGCTCAACTGTGGTCTTTCTGTTACCTTCACAGCCTCTGGTCTCTGAACCGTAGTAAAGAAACCGCTGGTATTGTGCTATTTTTGGCTCGTAATTAGCGGCTAACACGCTAACAACAACAAAACAAAAAGTCCGGTTTTCTCTGCATTGAACGGGCACTTTATTCTGGCACTGCAGGAACTTGTAACATCACACAGGTTGTATTGTTGGGCTCCTGTCAGTTAACAGAGAATGTAAATCTATACACACTGAGCTGCTGTTTATGCTCATTCCACTTTTCATCTAACGACACACACACACACTACATTACCCATAAGGCCAAGATTCAAGATTCAAGATTCAAGGCTTTATTTGTCATATGCATAGTTAACACAGGGTCAAGGATGCAATGAAATGCTTGCGGGGAGAAAGAACCGCTCGTGACTCGCCAGGGAAAAACCGGATAAAAATAGTAAGATAAAAGTACAGTACACTCTACACAGTAGAGAATTCCGACAAATAATGCAGTGAAAAATAAAAATTTCAAGCATATGCGGTAAGTGTACAGTGGGTCACAATGTGTAATATAATAATAATAATATAATATAATAGTAATAACAATAATGATAATATAAGTATAGGTTAATGTAAGTGTATATATAATGTGATATAGTATAGTACAGATACTCAGTACGCATAAGATATGGCAATATGATTGTAAATTCTATAATATAATATACGTATATAACTATGTATATGATATGTATATATAATATGATAATGATAATAGTGCTAGTAATGATAATATGAGACACAATATACACAGAGTGGTACACTATACACCGAGTGGATCCTAACAAAATTAGATATAGCATTTTCAAAAATATACAGCAATATACAATAGAAAAAAAAGATATTAGAGTGTCAACATTAACTAAAGTGTCGTAGTGTAAGGTGCATGGGAAGGGTGTGTATACAATCATTGCACATGAATACGGTATATTGCACATAGTGGGGTATTGCACATTGTCTATAGCAGCGGTTATGACAGAATATGGAATAGAGGTAGTGAGTCTTTATGGCAGAGTGAAGGTGCTACCTGGAGTTGAGTAACCTGACGGCCTGGGGGTAGTAGCTGTCCCTCAGTCTTTTTGTGCAGGCGGGCAGGCTCCTGTGCCGTCTGCCAGATGGTAGCGGACGGAAAAGTCCATGTGCTGGATGTGTGTGGTCTTTGGTGATGCTCTGTGCCTTACGCAGACCCCTGCTGTAGAAAATGTCCTGGATGGAGGGGAGGCTGCTGCCTGTGATGTCCTCTGCCGCTCGCACCACCCTCTGTAGAGCTTTGCGGCTCTGGGCAGTGCAGTTCCCATACCACACTGTGATGCAGCCCGTCAGCAGACTCTAGATGGTGCACCTGTAGAAGTTAGTGAGGATGCTGGTGTTCATGCCAAACTTCCTCAGCTTCCTCAGGAAGTAGAGTCGCTGACGGGCTTTCTTCACCACAGTGTCTGTGTGGAGTGACCAGGACAGATCCTCAGTGATGTGGACGCCCAGGAACTTGAAGCTGCTGACCTGCTCCACCTCAGCGTTGTTGATGTAGATGGGGGGGTGCTGGTCAGTCCGCTGCCTCCTGAAGTCCACGATCATCTCCTTGGTTTTGCTGACATTCAGAGAGAGGTTGTTCTCCTGGCACCAGCTGGTTAGTAGGTGAATCTCATCTCTGTAGGCTCTCTCGTCGTTGTTGGTGATGAGGCCCAGGATGGTGGTGTCGTCAGCAAACTTCAGGATGGTGTTGGAGCTGTGCCTGGCGGTGCAGTCGTGGGTGAAGAGGGAGTAGAGTAGCGGACTGAGAACGCAGCCCTGCGGTGTGCCGGTGCTGAGGACACGTGTGGAGGAGAGGTGGCTGCCGATTCTCACTGCCTGCGGTCTGTTGGTGAGGAAGTCCCAAATCCAGCTGCAGATGGGGCCCCCCAGGCCCAGGGCAGTGAGCTTGGAGACCAGTTTGGTGGGGATGATGGTGTTGAATGCCGAGCTGTAGTCGATGAACAGCATTCTCACATAGGTGTTACTTCTCTCTAGATGGCTGAGAGAGGTGTGAACTGCAAGAGCAATAGCGTCGTTTGTAGACCTCTTTGCTCTGTATGCAAACTGCAGGGGGTCCAGGGTGTCGGGGAGAGAGCTGCAGATGTGTTTCTGGATGAGTTTCTCAAAACACTTCATGATGACTGATGTGAGTGCTATGGGCCGGAAGTCATTTGGGCATGATGCTGTGGGGGTCTTTGGGATGGGAACTACGGTGGAGGTCTTAAAGATGGTGGGCACAGTCGACTGGTTCAGGGACAGGTTGAAGATGTTGGTGAACACCTTGGCTAGCTGGTTGGAGCAGGCTCTCAGCACCCGTCCGGGGATGCCGTCGGGCCCTGGTGCTTTGCGGGGGTTCACCTTCCTGAATGCCTGTCTGACTGTGGCTGTGTCCAGGTGGAGCACGGCGTCCTCACTGCTCACCTGTGGTCTGGAGGCAGGCGTGGTGTTGTTTGTATCAAACCGGGCGTAGAAGGTGTTTAGCTCGTCCGGGAATGATGCGCTGGACAGTTCCACTGGCCTGCTCCTCCCCCTGTAGTCAGTGATGCAGCGTAGTTCCTGCCACACACGTCTGGAGTCGTGGCTCAGCTGGGCAGACTCCACTCTCCTCCTGTATTCCCTCTTAGAAGCTTTGATGGTCCTCCTGCCACACCATCACCCATAAGGCCACCTTCTTAAAGGGGCCCGGCTGGCTCACAACATTTCTTCTCTGTGAGAGAACACGCACAACATCCTGTGATGATTCCCCAATTTTTTCTTGATTTTTTATTACATTATATATTTCTGAAAAATCTGCGAATAACTAAAACTGTGGAACTTAAAGCGCGAATTGGCGAGAGATCACTGTAAATTGTAAATGGCATAATACATTTCTAATTTAAATAACTGCATCAGTCTGCCAGGGATGTATATATATACACTATATATATATATATATATATATATATATATATATAGATATATATATATATATACATATATATATATATATATATATATATATATATATAATATATATATATATACATATATATATATATATATATATATATATATATATATATATATATATATATATACATACAGTCATGGAAAAAATTATTAAACCACCATTTTTTCTTCACTTTCTTGTTCATTTTAATACCTGGTACCACTAAACGTCATCATGTGACTAAAACAGACAGAAAAGAAAACACTGAATGCATAAAAGCAGTGTTTTTGGCAGTACAACGCCATAGCTATTGATGTAAAAACTTAAGTGATTTAGGTTATAATCAAGAAAACCATGGAAAATGGTAAGATATCAGCTCTTAAATAAAACTCTTATGAGCAATCTTTGTGGTTATCGTTATGTTTGTCCAAACAAATGTACCTTTAGTTGTACCAGGCATTAAAATGAACAAGAAACTGAAGAAAACAAGGGTGGTCTAATATTTTTTTCCATGACTGTATATATATATATATATATATATATATATATATATATATATATATATATATATATATATATATATATATATATATATATATATTTATTTATTTATTTATTTATTTATTTATTTATTTTTTTTAAGATGTGGCTCTAAAGCCAAATATAGTTGTTGAGATTGTTGGAGTAAATTTATGCAGTGTCCTCAATAAACAGTACATCTTCCAAGAATCTGTGCTGCTGAGAATTTCTGTCAGTAATTCATTGCACATGCACTGCTGTGGCTTAAAACTCTAACTGACACATTTATATCATTTCTACTCCGCTTACATTATCTTAAATGTGTGGTGCGCCAGTCTACTCGACTGTAATATAAACAGCCGCCATGACTGCCGTGACTGATAATGTCTTCTGCTTCATTGCTTATCCTTATAACAGTAACCCCCCCCCCCCCCCCCCCCCACCACCAGCACCAGCAACCCTCTACGCAGTCATCCTCCAGCAGATGGTTCCCCCCTTATGCTCGAGGGTTCTTCTCTTTAAAGGGGGAGTTACTCCCTACCTCAACCCCCTTGTTCTGACCTTATCTGGATGGTTTAAGCTTCTGGTTCTGAAAGGTACTCTGACGATTTTAATCATGCACTGAGGGATTTACAGACCGACTTGAGTGAAATGTTTCGGCAGGCAACAGGCAGAGGAATTAAATTCATCCAACATGCTGTGAGTTAGAAAGGAGATGGACTACAGTGAAAGAGGAAGTTGTCAAAAAGAAGGCAAAAAAAAAAGAAAAGAGGAAAGAGAACGTCCCCTTGCATGGTTGAGTGGCGTTGCATGCTTCTGCACTCTTCATCGGTCTCAGCAATGAGAGATGGGAGATGAGAAGGGATTTCAGAAGGACCGGTCACTAGAGCTGAGCGATTTTATTGATTCTGCGATATATATCGATATTTTATCGAGTATCGACTTTTCAGCCGTGGATATCGATATTCTAAGGTTCTTTCAAAACCCAGTGTCCCACCTTTAAAAGCTTGCAAGCAACAATTTGCACTGTTTAAAAAAATGAAACTATTTTTCTCAACAAATCTTTTATTCATTTTGCAAGCTGCCTGTCAGACATATTTATTTTTTGACATGCTTTCAGTTCAATTAATTCAAAATCATTGGAACACTCACAAGATGTCACCAAAATCACTTTGTACCTTTAAAATCTTTCGGAAAATGATATAAATGTATTGTAAGATGAATATCAATATATATCGTATTGTGAGCTGAGTATCGCGTATAGTATCGTATTGTATCGTATCACGAGTGTATCGCTACAGCCCTACCGGTCACCGATGCCGCCTCCCATGAACCAACAGTGGTTCTGAGGTGGAGAGTGCATGGAGCACCAAGTTTCAGGCTAACATCCAGTGACAACTAGCATGGCGGCCACCAACGGGGCCCAGCAGCGCCTTCGTTCCCTCCGCAGAGGCCCGAGGAGGTGGACCGGCCCGTTACCAGCCGTGGCTGTGTTTTATAGAGGCACCGCTGAAAGCATTCACACTCGTTACTGTGTCTCTTCCTCGTCTGGCAACCCCACAGCAGAAGTGAAACAACCTAAACCGGACTGTGAAAAGAGAGAATCATTGGTGCGTCGCTGCAGAGTCTGCAGGACACCTAAGCTCTAATCAAGACATTTGATGGCAACCTCAAATACTATATCCAGACACGAATGCTAAAAAGGATCAATGCATCAAGCTGATGTATTTAACCCTGAGCCTGATTCACTCTGAGATCTTGTTTGGTGCAGATACCAAACAGTGTTTGTGGTCAGTAATTCAGCTCTACAGTAAAACCTGAACATTTCTAGCTCTTCCTAACGGTGTACCGGGGACGTGCACATGAGAGCAAGCCTAATGTGCTCTTTTTAAGATGCAGCCTGATTTGCTTTTAGCTGATTTCTGGGCAGAGGACTGAACAATGTTCAAATATCACCCCGGGAGTATCACTCCTACTCTGGTCACATCTAATATCTGTAATTACTTGGAATGGATTTAATGGCACCGAGCTAACTTCCGACACAGCACAGCGGTTTTAGTGTTTTTGGACAACTTCCCGCAGAAGGCTCGCTTCCCTGTTAGATAATCTTTGGAACAAAAACTGAAAACACTCAAGGGTTTCGCGCACAAACATCATAATTCTCATGAAATCCTTTTGAACGTTGTCTTATGTGATCTAAATCGGGAATTAGGAGGAATTCGGCAGCGTACCCCACCCCGCCTCGCTGGCCCCTGAGGGCAGTGAAACGACACGTTCAAACACATCCAGAGCGCAGGCATAATGGGACTCAATCCAGCTGGGTTTTTTTTTTTCTTTGCAGACGACCACAGATCACCATCGACGGCATTTTCCCACGATGCCACCACAACCTGCTGTGGGGCGACGCGCTGCTGCAACACTGCATTTGATCACTTCCTGGCACTTGGCTGGAGGGCGGGATGCAGTCTGGTCGGCATTTTTTCTTAAATTACCACATGAGTTTCCTTTTGGCAAGAACACAACGATCCGGCTTGTCATGGACGCCACGGCTCGAATTACTGTCACCAGGTAGCTGATGGGTTTATTGGTTTGGATACTGGAACCAAAAATTACTGAATGAAAGTATGTCCTAAGAACAAAGAGACTTGTAGAGCGGGACAAAGCTGGTATAATAGAATTAATTAAATATTTTTTTTTTTCCATTCTTTTCCTTTTGTCAGTGTCATTCTGTGTTTAAAAACAAACGGACAGGCTGTTTGATTTATGACTGATGTATTTTTTTTGGGATAACAACTGCCAAATACCACGTTTGCCCCGCGGTTCTGTCTGTCAGTCTGTCACACACATGTTATCCTGCACCCAGGATCACTGTTATTTAATCCTGCGGGTATTTATGGCATCTCGTACTGGCGCTGAGAACACAGCCCCACCCCTCCACATGCTCCATAATGAATGAAATGTCACACAGGTTTCTTTGCGGGATTCTTGCATAAGAAAGGGGGGGATGTGTGGGAAAACAAAAAACACCTAACGTCTGAGGACGGACTGTAGAAGAGCTGACACGACTTATCCAACTTCATCATTTTAAACCGACTTAAAAGAAAAGAAAGGCTACTTAATCTCCTTTGAGCAACTTATATCTAAATATCCCCAGCAAAGATTTTTGGAAGTTCTTTCAGTTAAGGAGCTGTATTACAACAGCAGATAGAAAGGTCAAATGTACACCTGTCTCTTGTATTCAAAAGCTACGGCAATCAGGCTGGAAGCTCAGAGGAGGGACATCCAGATTTTATGACATGTTTAGAAAACATCAACCCCCAAACTATCAAGGTGTGAAGCTAGCATGGTAAAAAGACCTTAGGGTACCTATTGACTCGGAGGTTTGGGAGGAAACAATCCGGTCCTGGTACACTATAGCCCAAGACCAGGGTTATAATAGTTTTATTTTCCATTAGTTTTAGTTTTTATTTAGTTTTTAGTTTAGCTTTTCCAAATTCAGTTAGTTTTAATTCGTTTTTAGAGCAGTTTTGCTAGTTTTTATTTGTTTTTGTTTGAAATACTTAGTTTTAGTTTAGTTTTTATTAGTTTTTTGTGTTAGTTTTATTTTTATTTTAATAAATTAGGGTTGTAATTTTGGTTCAAGTGAAGCACTGAACTTTTTGAAGGCTATCGAATCACATAGTCGTGTTTACATTCTGGTCTCAATAAAGATATTTATCAATGCGTCTTCCCGCTTGTGGAGTTCCTGCGTATTTACTGACCAACGCTGACTGGCCTGCAGCTGCAGCTTCTTTCCGGGGGGCTAGCTTAGGCTAGCTTATCCAGGTAGCAGTGACGTGCGGTCAGGTGAGGCAGGGGAGGCCGTGCCTCACCTGCCATCATGGAAAGAAAGAAATGAAAAAAAAAATTTTTTATATTTATCAATTGATTTGTACTATAAAGTAATTTTTCGTTTAACTTCACCATTTTTAGATTATTTTTTATTCAAAATCACCAAATTTTCACATTTACCATTCAAATACTGAGAAGATGCGGGCGGTGAGGCAGCACCCCGCTGAGCCTCACCATGGATTGCGCAATGACTCGGCTAACTGTGCTGCCATGCTATGTAGTGAGACCAGATCGCCGTCTCTTTGTATGTCACTATTAAAATGTTCAAACACGTTTGCTATATGAAATAAGTTTCCATAGTTTAGCTGATTTATATAATGAACAGCAACTATGTGTGTAATGTGTTTCTTGTGCCGGCACGATCATAAAACGGCTGAGAAGAGGCACGGGGTGATGTACGCACTTCTCCTGCCTCACGTTAGGGGGCACTAGTGAGCACAGGGATTCTTCTTGCGACACATTGGCTGCAGAATAAGTGACAGCAAGCATAGCTTATCCAGCTAGTCTTGGTTAGCCTTCTTTTCAGGGGGCTAGCTTAGGCTAGCTTATCCAGCTAGTCTTGGTTAGCCTTCTTTCCAGGGGGCTAGCTTAGGCTAGCTTATCCAGGTAGTCTTGGTTAGCCTTCTTTCCAGGGGCTTACTTAGGCTAGCTTATCCAGCTAGTCTTGGTTAGCCTTCTTGTGTGAGCTTTTCAAATGGACTTTCAGATTCGTGGGTTTTTTCTCCTTCAGAAGTATTCCACACATTGTATCAGCTGCTTCTACAACAAGGCACTTATTTTTTATCATAAACAGTCATAGTCAAAGAAATCCCTAATAGGACTGTGCCGCTTTCTCCCAACTTTTGCCGCAGCCATCACTGCTGATCACTTTTTTTTTGTTTGTTTTTTTTGCGATTGTTGTTGTACGGCGGAGCGAAGTTAATAGATTTCAAACATTTATGAAGAAAAAAAATTACCAACATGAAAACGGAGGACGTTCTTGCCATTATTATAGTTAATTTTAGTTCGTTTTATAAACACATAATACAGTTTCAGTTAGTTATCGTTTTTTAAAAAACTTTCATTTTCATTTTATTTCAGTTAATGAAAATGTTTTTTTCTGTTCTAGTTTTTGTTATTTCATTCATTTTCGTTAACGATAATAACCTTGTCCGAGACATGCAGACACGGCTGATTTCATTCAGAATATTGAATAGGAACTACTGGACCCCTGCAAACATGTCTAGGTTGGGATGATGAATGTTGGAGATGTGAGAAGGAAAGGGGCACACTGGTACATATGTTCTATGAATGTGAGTTATGTTGATGTTATCCAATGTATCAATAAAGTACTGAAGATAGAGTTCAGAGAGGGGCCAGCTTTATGTGTTCTGGGTATTTTGCCGAGGAAATCTGGCCTATCTATACAAATATGCATATGTGAAACTAGCTCTCGCAACAGCAAACAGGGTAGTCTTGAGACACTGGAAGTCGAAAGAAAAGATCAGCTTTAAGGAATGGAGAGATGAGCTAACCAAAATAGCTTCTTTTGAACAATTTATTGATAAGATTTATAAGTTAAATCTCTTCTTGAAGGTATGGGCTTCTTATTTGGAAATGACTGGAAAGTGATGATCATAAAGGCTCATACCTGTACACTTCCCTGTGTACCTTATATCTTTGTAGGTCCAAGGAATAGAAATGTCATGTAACACTGTGGTGTGATTATTTATCTATTTTTTTTCTTGCTTCTTTTAAGTTTATTTTACTCCTTCTTTTGCTTGTTATTGTCAGGTTTGGTTTATGCTTCTTAAAATGCTGACTTAATCTTGTTAATGCTTATATTTACACACTGGTTGTGTATTTGCATTTCTAATGAAAAGTCAATAAAGAAGTTAAATAACGAAAAAGAAAAGAAAGGCCCAACTTTACGAGTAAAGCTTCACTTCCAACATCAGCGTCCTCACCAGTCTCACCCCACCCACAGGCTCACATCTGCAGGCGTCACCTGATCCAAATCATCTGCAGCCTTCAGAGCAGTTTTACGAGCCGGTGTTTCCTCTGCTTTCGCTCTGAACCCAGAACGTCGCCGCTGCATTTCAGTCACGCCGGAACCGTCAGAACAAAGCCTTCAAAGTCAGAACTTTGGGTCCGAAACAACGGAAAACACGAACTTCTGGGATGAGGTCATCCTCCATGCTCATTCATAAAATGATGCGTAATCAGAAAATGGCGACGAGCATCTGCAGTCACAGACCTAAAACAGATGAGTTTATAACAATACATTGACAGCATTCTTGTATTTGCTTCACATATACACCTTATGCTCTCTTTCTTTTCAAAACAAAACACAAAATACAACAACCAAATGTTCTCAGGTGCTGAAACAGCCTGATGAAGAGTAAAAAAAAAAAAAAGAGAAGGCAAAGCTTATTAAGTCTGTGTCGCGTCGTGAAACAAAATGCTTAATTAAGCGCATCGGTGTGCTTCATAAGCAACACCTCCTGTAATTTATTACAAGGAGAAATGTTTCTAAGACGGTTCCTTTTCATGCCTTTTTGATAAATAAGTATTTTCTGTGGTTGTTTATTCCTTTTTTTTCACTTCTTATTTGACAAGGAAATGCACTTGTTCAGTTTTTCTTTATACTTCATTAATTATCTTGTTTCATCAAAACTCTAATTATACTCCCTTTAAAATGGAGTTGTCAGAGTTTGTCGTTTGCGTCTTCGGGCATTATTTTTCTCGTGTTTACCACTGAATCTCTCATCGGCTGCCAGGCCACAAATTCAGTCGTGCCAATATGATCTTTTTCTATTTTTACTTTAAATAGCTCTTGTCTCAATTTGTAATTAGTATTTGAACTTTTCTTGCACTCTGTAATTCATCTTGTCCTTGCCTAATTACCTTTTTTTTTTTTTGCCTTCTCCTACATATCTGTAGCATCTCCATCTTTGTCCGTCCCTTACGTCGTCTGCCCGGTATCTTTCCCCGGTCTCTGTCCTTCCATTCGTCTCTGCTTCTTTCTCTCTGTCTCTTGTGAAGATCTATGCCTGCTTTTGATTTACTGAGGTACACTAAGTGCATACAGAGCCTTCTAAGATTAGCGATGCTATCAAATCCTTGCATGTCACTTCAAGGGAGAAATCCTTCCACAGATTTAGAAAGGACAGATCCCTAAAAATAAGACACTTTTGCTGCCAAAAAAACGGAGTCTTTTTTTTTTTTTTTTTTTGAAAAAAATCAACCCAGAGAACCGATGAGACTGATAAAACGGCAAAAGAGCTCCACTTAAACTGCATTTTCTTCTTCATTTACCATCGCCTGGGAGCCACATTACTAATAGTCCATTCACACTGATCTTCAAACCGCTCTACTTATGTTTGATTTAATTATCTTTTACACTGATGTTTGGCCTGTAATTCTGACAAGAATTTTTTTTTTCACATTTATTGACCTTATCTCCTGCTGACATTTCGTCATCATCAGACACCCCGTCCACATTTAAATACGGTGATATGATTACACAGGAATGTGAAGAATTAAATTACTTCATGTCCGCTGAGACAAATGCTAGTTTGTCTCAACTAAAAGAAAAAAAAAAAAAAGACATGAAAATATTCTACATTTTTTCACAGGAAATGGAAAGCTGCTCTCTCCTCTGGCTTTTTGAAACAGTTATTTTTATTCATGTGGGTCAACAGGGGAAATCCGAGTACAGCGAAAACCGTGTCCACTGGGTGGCAGCAGTGGTCGAAAACCGGTCATTACCGCTGCGTTTGGGGCTCTTGTGTCGGTGTTTCCAAATTGGGCGGTTTTCTGCCCAACTGGGCCACTTTGAACAACACCAGGCTGGGGAAAAACTGTGTTGGGTGGATGAAATTTTAGCTGCTTTTGCCCACATTTGGTGGGGTTTTAACCTTTTAGGCGCCAGAGTTTTTTCAAGAAAATATACAATTTTGATATCAAGTTTTCAAAAGGCTATAACTTGAAAGCAGTTTGAGATAAAGGTATACTGTCAATGAGAAAATTGTTCAGTATGACTCAAAGTCTGTGATGGGAGTGAGATTATTCATCTAATTTGCATATTATGACGTCACAAGGTGGCGGCCATATTGGAAAATGTTCAATTTTGATATCAAGGTTTCAAAAGGCTATAACTTTAAAGTGGTTTGAGATAAAGATATACTGTAAATGAGAAATATCTTCAGTTGGAATCAAAACTTGGAATGGAAATAGATTTGCATTCCAATTTGTTTATTGTGACATCACCAAACCTGCCCGTAGTCCTCATTTTCAGATTTTTCCTCAAGACCCATGCACAATGAAAGCTTTCATTTCAGGGACAATCACATCATATCATAAAGTCATGAAATCTGGAGTTTTCGCTTTCCTCATTAACAAAAAAAAAAAAAAAAAATTCCAAGCAGCCACCTGAGAAACTGGCAAAGAAGCGAAGGAACTAGCGGTTTACTCCCAGCTACAGGGCAGAGCAGTTTCTCCGAGATTATTATGAGTCCGATTCAATGTTCTGCAAGTTTAGCCAGCACACGGTTGAATGAGCACGAAAAGATACCTGCGAGGATCACTTCCATCCATCCATTAGCTCCCGCTTGGTCCGGAGTCGGGTCGTGAAGGCAGCAGCTTCAGCAGAGACGCCCGGACCTCCCTCGCCCCGGCTGCTTCCACCAGCTCCTCCGAGAAAACCCAGACATGTTCCCAGGACACGCTGGAGAGATATAGGCCCTGATTGTACACTTCCGCTAGCCGCTACCCGCAAATTGCATGTTCAGGAACCTCCGCTAACCGCTAATGCAATCTTCCCTAAAGCTGCTACCCGCTATCCCTAAATAGCGGCTTTAGCAGATCTGGCGGAAGATCTGGCCCATAATCTCTCCAGCGTGTCCTGGTCTGCCCCGTGGTCTTCAAACGAGGATCACTTAATGAGTGAAAAGCACAAACGTAAAAAGGAGAGAGTCACTCACTGAGCTAAACACAAAGAGGCTCACAGTTATTTATTTAAATGGCAATGTCTGTAATAGCTGGAACACCTAAAGAAAAACACACACTCATACACACAACCAGTGTTTAGTGCTTTGGATTTCATAGTATCTACATCAGCTGTAGTAAATATAGTTTTTTCTGTTCAGACACACAGTTTGTCATGACATACCTGAAAAATGTCAGGAATGTTATGACAAACTTTGTGTCTGATAACAGAAGAAATTAAAGCTAAAAACGAAACTGCTCTTTCAATTTTTCTTTTTTGCACTTTAAATAGATTTTACCTATTTGATTAATTTTTTTCTCCTAGTTATTTATTACATAAAAATAACTTTTGAATTTTTTGTTTGTTTGTCAACAAAACAAATGTTTTGTTGGCCGCAATATGTTTAAAAGTATGAAAACATTAAAGTTTACTGTTATAATTGCATAATTTGTCTATATTTCATTACCTTATATACTGTCTTGGGGTTAAATTTGCATAAAATGCTAAAAACGGAATTCTCAAAAATTAAAAACCGAAAAACACCAAAAATGAAAAAAAAATTAAAACGGAATTTGAGAAAAAATAAAATGGATTTCATAGGGCCCTACAGACATACATCTCTGTTAACAGTCCGGTTCATTTCACTGTGTCTTTTTGTCACATATGGAAAAAAAAAAAAATTACAATATCCTCTTAAAAACCAAGTTGACGAGGTAATCATTATTTTTAATACATATTGCGCGGTGCGGTTAAAATTAAGACCAGTTAAGACCGATTTTAACACCATGCAAACAAAGCGCCTGAACGCAGGTGTTTCTCACTGATTGGGCTCTTCTCATTGTATTTGCTCCTGCTGACCTGGAGCAGTTGTGAGGACATTTCCACCTACCTTCACACCTGGGCAGAAGCTTAAACAGTTACACTAACTGACAACAGCTGTGTTTTGTGCACCAGTGCATTAAGATCTGCCTTATTCATGAAGACAACTTGGCACGGAAAGCACCTGGGTAACTAAATTTCAGCTGGTTTAAATTTAGTTGCCTGGTTTTCTTCCCGCTGGTCCATTGTGGCATTGTCATGACATTTTCCTGAGCCTCTAAGCCAAATTGTTTCAATAAAAAAAATAACCTTTTTTGGTGCGAAACGCTGGGAGCACAGGGACATAAATAATGGCGTCGCTGTGATATACATGTAGCTGATGCAACGAAGCAGCCAGGAATATGTTGTTCTGATTAATTCTACCAGCACGTTACCCCGAGACTTCCATTTTAGGACGTAAAGTGAGTTCGCAGACATCTGAAAATCCAATTTATGATGCCAGAGATCCACGGTATTTTGTGCTTGAATAATACACTCAACCTTAATCTCAAACCTTAAATCTCGAGAGGAGACAGGAGCTATGCGCTCTTTGGGGGGAATGACCTCGCAACCCATTTGCTGGCCCGTCACATGCTCGGCGCCTCACGAGAGTACCTTAGCGAGCCACGGATGGCGTCGTAGATGCCACGCCGTTTCCAATGCACCACGTCTTTAAAAACATAACTGAATATGCTGATCCGTGCAAGCTACGCAATCAATCGCCAGCGGTCCACCAAGAGTACCAACCGCTGGGGAAGTATTAAAAGTGGCACCCATGTGCCCATGTTGCCAGGTTCAATCTAAAGCCCCTTGAAATGTTTATTGAATTATATATATCTTCTCGGCCCCGTTTAAAGTCGCCTTTGTCACCGCGAGCGATCGATACGCTGGCGCTGCCGAGGCTAACAAGGGGCTCCCGTCTGCTGTGGCTAGCACTCCCGCCTGTCACCAGATGGTATTTATTACGTGCTTTGTTTTAACATCCATTCAGTATGAGTGGAAATCAATTTTTCATTTGGACCTAATTGTCTCTGTCCACTGGCAGCTCAAGGCTCTCCGGCGCTGACTCCCCTCTGTGTTCCAGCAGCACCAGGCCCACCCCAGCCATCCACACAGCTGTATTTTATACCTAATTACACATGTCTGAGGCCCACGGCGAGGAGCACGGGGCTTTGGGGAATTGTTCCTGTGAAGAAAAGCGGAGGAGACCTGCTATTAGTATCTCCCTGGTAAGGATTTTGGTCATGCTCGCAGTCACTGGGAAACTGACTGGGACTCGCTGAGCCTCTGGTATTTTACATTCCTGCTGAGTGCCGCGAGGAAGCTGCACGGCTTAATGCTTGCATTATGAAACTTCCTGAGAATGTGAGTTGGAGCAACTACATTGGAAACGGGGCTCTAAAACAAATGGGTCCAACTCCAATGACACCTTGGAATACAAAGGCATAGTTATGCTTCCTTATTATCACATTTATTTTACTATCGTGGGTCACATGGTGCATCTTTTGCAGACTCTCATTTATTATGCTCTTAATGTTTCATCCTGCACGTGCATCCTTGTGGGGCCACTCATGCCCAATCATGTTGTGTAGCACTTTGATTTCCGCTTCGGCTGGTATCGAACATCTTTAGAGCCCTATGGAATCCACGATCACGGAATTTGCGGAATTGGAGATAAAAAACGGAATTCACTTTTAAATGCGCGGTATAACAGAACTGAACGGCAAATTGTGTAAAAGTTTGGTTTTTTTTTCTTCTGAACTAAACGGAACTTTTCTTTCAAGAAAATGTTCCAAGAGGGGTCACTAAAAGCTGGGGACACTGCGCACTTCACTGCCTTAACTTGATTTTGCGTAATACAATGCGATTAATCGTGATAAATCAGGGAAATAATGCGAATTAATCGTGATTAAAAATTTTAATCGTTGCCCAGCCCTAATGAAAACATTAAATTTACAGTTATAATTTCACAAATTGTCTATATTTCATAACTTTATATACTGTCTTGGGGTTAAATTTGCATGAAATGCTTAAAAATGGCATTCTTAAAAATTAGAAACCGAAAAACACTGAAAATGAAAAAATATTTAGATTAATCGCATTGTATAGGCAAAATTATTTGATTTTGCGTATATAATGAGATTAATAGTGATTAATCAGAGAAATAATATGATTAATCATGATAAAAAATTTTAATTATTGCCCAGCCCTAATGAAAACATTTAAGTTTACAGTTATAATTGCATAAATTGTCTATATTTCATTACTTTATATACCGCTTGGGGTTAAATTTGCATGAAATGCTTAAAACGGATTTCTAAAAAATTAGAAACTGAAAAACACCGAAAATGAAATATTTTTTTGATTAATCGCATTGTATACGCAAATTTATTTGATTTTGCGTATACAATGCAATTCATTGTGATTAATCTGGGAAATAATGTGATAAATCGCGATTAAAAATTTTTATCGTTGCCCAGCTCTAATGAAAACATTAAAGTTTACAGTTATAATTGCATAAATTGTCTATATTTCATTACTTTATATACTGTCTTGGTGTTAAATTTGCATGAAATGCTTAAAACAGAATTCTTAAGAATTAGAAACCGAAAAACACCGAAAATGAAAAATTTAAAACGGAATTTGATAGAAAAATAAAACTGATTTCATAGGGCCCTTTATCATTTAATCATCCTTTTAATGTACGAGCTCTTTTTGTATCGTCTGGATTTTCCACGCGAAGCGACTCAAAGTTTGAGAGTTTGTCATGTAACTTTTAAACTTTTTGGGAGATTTCCAACGTGTCACTTTTCAAATCTGTGTTTTTGGTTTTGTTGCTGTCTTCTGTCTGGTGTTTTTGTGTTTTGCCTCCCAGGACCAGAGACAAATGAACAAACATGCTTGGAATAGCAAAAGGAGGAAATAAGTGTTGCTTGGTATTACACTTTTAGTACAAATTGTCCAGCCAGTGAGATGAAGCAAAGAGAAAGTTCTTTTTATTTTAATTCAGTTTTCAGGAAGTCTCTCATTTACAGTTTTGAGATGATGTCAGACGACATTTTCTGAAACTGCCCGTAAAGCATGAATGGAGCCTCCGTGACTCACCCTGTTGGCTTGTGAACTCTGTTTTTAAAGCCTAGAGCTTGTCATTTGGCTGTTGCCATGGAGAGTCCTATTGAGCAGCAGCTCCAGCAGTCACCTGTTAGTCAACGCATACGTTACTGTGTGGCTTTGCAGCAATTTAGATGAGCCAGCTAAAATAAATAAAGACGGTTGGGATAACATTTCAGCTGGAAAAAGTGGCATTTTAGGGTCAATAGCAAATTACCCTAGTGGCCACTCCCGGAAGTGCAGTTCTCTGCTTTTTCTTTTTTTTTCTTTTTGGAATCACATGGCTTAGATGAGTGGTGCGCAAACTGTGGTATGTGTACCACCAGTGGTACGCGAGCGCTCTCTGGTGGTACGCAGGGGAACATCATGACTTTCCGCATTTTTTCCTAATTTTCACTTTTTAAAAAAAAAATCGGAAGCATACAATGCTTTTCGGGCCAGCCCCCCCGGAAGTACCCCAGCCGCCATTGCTGGAGTGTGCTACAGAGCGACACTTTCACCGGCTTGCAGATTAACCAGTGTTTTTCTCTTTCTACAAATATATATTTTTATAATGTCGAGTCGGTCAAGTGGGAATACATGTTCCGTCATAAACTGTGCCAACAATGGCGTGAAAATTCAACAATGGAAGAAGAAAGTATGCGAAATACACAAGCCTTTACTGCACGAAGACTGCCTTGTTTGCAGAACAAGAAGTTAGGAAGACGTGGGTGAAAAATATCAACAGAAAGGACTTTGTTCAAAATGAATACAGCCGGGTGAGTTTTCGTTAACATTCAATCTCATACTACTCATAGTCTCGCTGAGAGTCCCGGACGATTCTGGCCGAAAGAACAGCAGTATGAGGCTACTGTAGCCCTCGGCACTAGCACAAGCCTATAAAACAATGAATGAATGAATGAATGACTTAGGAGAATGATAAAATAAATTAAATATAACATTAACACATAGCCTAATTTACCGCTAGCGTTAACGTTACAGTAGCATAATCTTTATGGCTTGTTGACGTTAGTTATAGCCAGCGTTGCAGCGTTTCCCACAGTTTTTAGTGTTTGGTTATGGGAATAGATCATGCTATTTCCATAACCAATCATTAAAAACACGATAAACTACCCTGATCTGTAACTGGAGGTCACTGCCTAACATCATCAATCCAAGACATGTCTGCGTTATCAGTAACAGATGCTCCACGCTGCTGTGTTTGGGTTAGTTGGTGGAGCACCGCACACTCCAGTTATGTCTGGGCCACTAGGGGGCGCATGTCCACAATTTTCAAGTAGAAAACGTGTATAAAGACAAGATTTCAAACAAAATTCAGGAAACAATAAATAACCACAATAAGGAATAAACATCTCTCCTTTGTGTAAAGATAATTGAGAAGGCATGTATGGCTACATTTTAAAGTTGGTCATCATGGTGGTACTCAGAGAGCTGAACAGTTTCTCAGGTGGTACGTAGTATTAAAAGTTTGAGAACCACTGGCTTGGATTATTACAGTGGCGAACCGTGAGCACTACAGCTGGGCCTTCACCTCGGCCCTCACTGCCGAGAAGAGAAATCATCACAGAAAAAAGAAACAGTACGATGAATTCAAAGCGTTTAAAACACTGCAATCCTTGAATTAACGATGACAAGGATGTAAACAATAGACCATAACATAACATTCTCCGCAACAAGAAACTTTCTCAACAGTAACTTCATAAAACTGGAGACTATTTAGGCAACATTAAATAAACATAAGCCAAAATCTGGAAATATAAAATGAGGTCACCCAGAACGTCACCCCCATAACACTGCTGACACCGACATCCACACCGATGCTCATTTCTTCGCCACAGACAGCGCTATAAAACACGGCGCACAACAAACCATACACACATTGATAAATAAATTTATGAGCATCCTCAAATTAAACAACTTCAAATGCACAATATAGCAAAAGTTACACAAAGCTGGTAATACAAAGATTTTTTTAAGTTCGATAGAAGTGCAAATACCTCTTCATGCGCAATAAGGCATGGCACAATGAATACTGATGTCAAAAGGCACAATTTTCATAGATTCCACTACACCTTCTGTGTGTGTGTGTGGGGGGGGACCCTTCTAAAAAACAAAAGTCCAACCACACACTGCTGATAAGTTTGATAAGTTTACATATTGAATTAAAGGCAAAGGAATTAAAGGCACAAATTCCACTGGAAATTTTACAGACAACCTCTGCAATAAATACAAATAACTGAATGTCCACTTGGCCCGATTTAATCACTCAAAATAATAATCAAGGTGGCTTGTAACATAGACCTACCTTACATGAAAATGAAATCCATTCATCTGTCTTTCTTTGTGAAGTGGGCGATGGCAGCGTCATAAAGTTTGTCCTTTGACTTGAGCTCCAAAAGAATCTGCCCGCTGTTTGGACTTCATGAAGGCCTAGAATCTTTTTTTTTTGTCCCGCCCACTTAAAATCAAATCGTGATTGGTTAATTTTCCCATCACTCTCCAAACCAAAACACATAGCTTGGCCTTCGCCGGGATTCATGAAGTCCTAACCAATTAATGAGCCAGCTAACCGGAGATTGATGAAGACAGACGAGTCTGATTGGATAACATGTTTCAGGACAGTAACCCTTTCATTGCTGATGTGAACTTGACAGTAAACTTAACTTTTGAACATAAATGAGAGAACATTTATTAAATATAATCTATGTATAATTTGATACTCATATTTTTTGATTTTTTAAGGCCTTCTCTGAAAGCGTAGAAGGCCCTGAGGGTTCCCCTCTGGATTATTATATTGGCCAAAAAAAAAAATACTACAAACTAACAACTATGCTATAAAATAACTATAAAAGGTGTAAAAGGAACAGAAATAGGAACAGAGCTTGGTTGGTCACAGAGACAACTGCAACACTTTGCAATTGATTTATTTGAAAGGCGGCGCGCCCAAGAGCTGCTATATGCAGCAAGCTCAACCCACATGTCTGTGCAGATGGGCCTGACGAGTGTTTAAAGTTGAAATAGAGCTTTGAGAATTGAATTTAGAGTTGAAGTGGAAGGAAGTATAACCCAACTTCTGAGAAGAAAAAAAAAGTTGGGACACTATACGTAAAAGGTAAATGTAAATAAAACAGACAATGAGATGCAAATCTCATAAATACACATTTTTATTTTCAGAAGAACATGGAAAACATCACATGTGCAAACCGATACTACATCTGAGAAGACTGGTGGGTGTTGGGAGAAAGATGTCCTGCCATTCCTGTCTGATGTGGATCCTCTTCGTCATGTTTTTCAGTTCATAATGCGCCGTGACGTTAAGATACAAACGTACATTGCTTTAAGACACTACGTGCAGGATGAAACCCTCATGATGCACCCCCGCACCATCAGAGAAGCAGGCTTTTCAGCTGAGCGTTGACAGCCAGCCGGTTCGTCCCCCTCCTCTTTAGTCTGGAGGACGTGGCGTCCATGGCTTCTCAGAAGAATTTCAAATTTCAGCTCATCCGACCACAAGCAGTTTCCCTCTGCGCCCCAGTCGGGATCATTGTTACATACGACTTCTCCGTTGCACGATGGGGCTTTGACCGGCATTTGTGGCTGGCGCAGCTGACGGCGTTCCTCGTGATATATCGAAGTGTTCCCGAGCTCATGCAGTGATTTCCATTAGAGAATCGTGGCAGCGTTTAACAGACTGCTGAGAGCCCAAGAAGGCACCCGCTGGATTTTAGTCCTGTCCTTTGTGCACATAGAATTTCTATATTCTTAGAAACTTTTGATATTGTGTTCTATAAATGATGCAGTATTTCACTGATGAACGTTTTCCTGAAATTGCTGATTTTGTTGATGAATGAACCTCCACCTGCCTTTACTCTTCAGCGAGTCGGTTTCTGACTTCTTATTGATTAACTGAATTCGTTGCAGCATATTTCTATTGGTGTTTCTTCTTCGCACTGCTTCCTTTTCCACCTTTTTGTTGCAGATGTCCTAAGTTTTTTTTGATACATGTTGCAACAGTCAAATTCAAAATGGGCTGGTATGTTTTCTTGCAAATGGTTAAATAGTTCTTTCAACATTAGATATGTTCTATTGTGAATAAAATATAGGTTTTCAAAAAAAAAAAACCTGCTATTTTATTCACATTTTACACAACATGCCAACATTTTCTGGAATTGGGGTTGTCATATATTCTCATACACCACTGGTATGATTTTACAGTGAAGGTCTGATTGAAAAATAAAAGAAATGACCTGATCCAGCAGCTTTATAACGTTGTTATAGTAGGTTTAAACCGTTGATATCCTGATGGTCACGCACATTTTAAACAAGACGTACAGAAGCATAGAAAAGTAAACTAATGTACAGCGGTACCTCTACTTACGAACGTCTCTACATATGAAATTTTCAGGTTATGAAATACGTTAATGGGAAAATATTGCCTCTTGTTACGAAAGAAATTTCAGGATACGAAAGGCAAAAATGCAGTACACGCTGCTACTAGCAGCTACCAGAGTTTACCGAACATAAACATACTTGTAACTGCTCTGCCATTGGCTATCTTTGCATCTTCCTGGCATCCCATTGGCTAGGAGGGCCCCTTGTCTGTATGAGTGTAACCCAGCAACCCAGGTAAACGAACAATTTTTACCTCCGCCAAGGAGGTTATGTTTTTCCAAGCGTTTATCTGTCTGTTTGTCTGTGTTCAAGATAAGTCAAAAAGTTATGGATGGATTTTGATGAAATTTTTTTTGGAGTTGTCAGAAATGTGAAAAGGAAGAACTGATTTCATTTTGGGTGTGGTTTTTTTGTTGCGCTTGGTGGAGGTCTGCGCTCTCCGAGTGCTTTTCTAGTTCTAACATGTAATTTCTTACAGGTTTTTATGTCATTTCATGTATTATTTATGATTTATAAAAAAAATATGTTTGAATTTTGGGGGGCTTGGAACGGATTAGGACATTTACATAGAAAACTACTTACTTACGAAATTTTCAGGTTATGAAACTACTTCCAGAACCAATTAATTTCATAAGTAAAGGTTACCACTGTATTACCATCAAACAAGCTTTAAGGAGACTGTAATTTGGTGGATAATCTCCATTGGTGGGATGCTGTGCTCACATGAGTTAGCCTTTCCCTGCTTTCCAGATCTTTCCATCTTGCTGGTTTAGGTTTCTGATCCTGATACAGTGGCTGATGGGATGGATGTACGTCTGCATTGGCTTCATGGTCAGTACTGTGGAGCTTCTCCAAACAACTCCTATTAAGGGTGTTGCAGTCTCAGCCGTCCTGTTCTGATTCATGTTCTCTGGCTGCAAATGAACACACACTGTATGCAAACTTAAACAGTCGTGACGCTGAGCGCTTTAATTTTCCACCGCTCTCCTCTCTTTTTGATATACATTTTTTTTTTCCTTCACTGAATTACAGTTCCATGAAATTTTGTTTTACTATTTCCAGAGTGGATTCATCTCCTGCCACCCGTTTAACAGATTCCTTTGGCATCTATCTGGCTTGATCTTGCTGAGTACTATCGTATGTTTTTTCGGCTACTTGAGAAAGCCCTGCGCCCTTTCAGTCACCTTTACAAGGCTGTGCTCCGTTCAGTTGTTATAAAACATGAATGTGATTAAGTGAACTGCGACAGGTTTGCATGAATCAATAGAAAACAGATACGGTGAAGCAGCCAAAGGGGAATGTGAGTTATGTAACAAACAATGTTGGTTCGAGTAAAACTTCAGTGGAAGTTTATCTTCCCTTCACGCTGCCACACAGATAGAGGAGAACTGTACACACAAACACACGCTGCTCCTGCAGTCATCCAGCGAAAGACCCCTATCTAAACTGTTTCTGGAAATGAACGCATAGCTGGATGAGATCAGCAGTTCTCACTAAGCTTACAGGGGGATCTCGGCATAACACACTTCCTGGATGCCAGAGTGACTCGGCCCACGCTGGCTGATAGGAAGCTGACTCACAGGACAGCAGATACCGGCTGGAGGGACTAGGAAATGCCGGGTCAGGGATATTTAGTGTAAATGGCGAAAGGTTTGTTTGTGTGTCAAAGAGAAGCTCAGATGTGGCTAGATCTGACCAGTAACTGTATTTATTTTTTTCTTAAGTGCTTGAGCAATTGAACTCCACACACTAAAGAGCATATATGCATAAGTAGTAGAAAAAAACTGTTTCCTGAACTGCAGAATACGCTTAAAACCTGTTTTTGTTTGTTTCACTTTCAAGCTGATGCCTTACTGGCACATAAAACCATTTCTGTGGGATTCTGACTGCGTGTACAGCAACAGTCTTTAACAGCTCACCGTCCTTGCAAGAATACTGCAGGGTGCATGTCTGTTGTTGGGGCCCTTAAGTCTCCCTGCAATCAGAGCGAGAGCTTGGTTGACATTGCCAGCTGTAAGTCAGATTCATTTCCAGTGATATTCAATCCTGTTCATATCTAAATTATAAAGAACATTACTGGGTGCAGCCAGATGTGCAGGATTTCCCATTCTCACTGGTTAGAGGGGTTGATGTGGTCCCGCTGGGTTCACCGTTCGTTAGGCCCCAGCTGGCAGGTACTATGGTGGTTGACAGCCAAGCCGGACCCCAACATGCACCTCTCTCCAAATGCCACTACACGTTGTGTCAACGTGGACTGCAACAAATGCGGTCGGTCCGCTTAGTAGATTTGTTCTTCTTCGCCTTTGCGTTTCCCACGACTGCTTCGTTTTCGTAGTTTTCAAGTTGGGTCAAGTGATACTTCAGATCACAAAATGGAGGATTCTCCACTTTGGATTGGGAATTCGCTGGTTGCCATCTCACATGGAAGAGTTTAAGTAAAGTATTGTGGTATTTCATAAATAAACAGCAGTGGCAGATTGGGGTATCAATAAGGGTGAGGAACTCACTTTTCTGACGGGTGGCTCAGAAAACAATAGGGGAGCCAGTTGAGGTGATCAGTCAACTAGTCGTGATGCCTCCCAGTGGAGTTGCTTCAGTCCCACCTTGGGTTTAGAACTGGGATTAGGCAGAGATATATCTTTCAGATGGTTTGGAAACGTCTTGGTATTCAGTTGAAACAACTGGCTGGGGAAAGGGCAGAAAATGTCAGAGCATGGATAGATGGATGGATGGATGGATGGATGGCCTATCCATCCATCTTCTATATCCACCTGAGCCTATTCAAGGTCATGGGCCTAAAGTGTATATTTCACCCGAAAAATACAATACTTTCACACATATTCAAACATTTCTTGCTGGCACACAAAGCAACTGATTCCTGCTTTTCATAAATTGCCAGATTTAAAATACATCAAATAAGAGGAAGTGACTGGTACAACCTGTGTCGGCAAGAAATGAGATCTCAACAGGGTGTAAGTGCAATAAATTGTTCCACTGTTTGTCAAAGGATGGTTTCCTATGAGAAACGTATGAATTTATTCGGATGTGGTTCGGACATGACATGAAAGCTAGGATCTTAAATCTCCTCATAATTGAGCCAAGATTTAGTGTTGTGCCCAGTCGTTTTATTTGCAGAGGTTCTTGCAAAGATTGCAACGTGGACACCGATTACAAAAAAACTCTTGCTTCATCACTAACCCAATCATCATATTCAGTGCGTCACATACCAGGTATTTGTTGGGTAAACTGCAGCACCATAAAATAAAAAAAATTGGAACTTGAGGGTAGTGATTTGAAAAAAAAATCAATTTTGGCAATATATTGCGATTTTCTGCCACCCAATATAATATTGATTTTTTAGCTCCTAATATCGATTTTTTAGGAAAATTCAAAATGTCCAAAAACACTAATCATAAACAATAAATAGGTTGTTTTGAAGCAAATAGTTTTTCCTCTGAATGATCAATATCATCTGATGAACATATACAGACACTTGATTTTTCATCTCTACTTTTAATTTTGATATTAACTGGGTAGAATATCGCAATATATCGTGATATCGCAATATTGTGATAATATCATATCATGTCCCAAGTATCATGATACATACATACATACATTGCGAGCTCCGTGCCAATACTCACCCCTACTTGGGGTCAAATGATTCTCTGAAGTTGACGTAATGGCAGCAGTTGGACTGACATAAGCCGCCCATCAGTGCAGCATACTTGACCTCAACCTTTAACCTAATTCAAAGCCAAATTGTCATTCTGACCCCGATCGTAAAAACCGAGTCCATCAAACACAAAGTGTCCGTGTTCGCTTGCATTGGCCCAGAACAGCAATTACCTCACTATTGCTTAATATCACAATGCGGCACAATACATTAACTTTCCAATCAAGAGTGGATTGGCCTCGTGGTGGCTGCATAAAATAATATGTAGGGAGACCGTCAGCAGTAACTGAAGGGAGGTCACTTCACGACTCACTGTCCTCTCTGGGTTTATAAACTCTTTATGACTGCAGGTGAATATACATTGACTGTAACTGTGAAACTTTGAAAGAGGAAACCGGAGACTTTTCTGCATTAAGTTATCAATGACACTTGACCACTTTGAATGTGTTGCTAGAAGGTTCGACTGACTATCTTATCGGCTGGTTCTTGAACAATTTCACTTTTTTTTTTCCTGACTTTGAACAACAGTAGAAAAATGAAAAGAAGAGACTTATAATTCATGTCTGCAAATCATAATGTTGCCACACTCAAAGCGAACAAGAAATGAGACTGTTGAAGCTTAAAATCCACTGCCGAAAGTCACCACCTGGATTTAACTAAGCAAATAGATAAGAGCCTCCCACTGGAAAAGCACTGAACAAGCAGTTCTGTATTAGAAAAATAAATCAGAAGTGGTGTAGTGACGGCGTGTAAGACACCAAGTGCACTTCTGTATGTTGACATTGTGATTAATACGGTGAAAGGCAGGTTCTACAAATTAAATGGCCAGAAGAAAGTCATCAGCAATGATCTTAGAGAAGCATCTATTGCTGCCCGTCAATCCGGGAGGTGTTGGAAGGCCATTATCAACGCCGAGTTCATGAATTTATAGTGAGAAAGATTATTCACCAGTGCAGGAGACCAAAAACAGTCACCAGCCGTCTCTCTGGACTTGACATCCCAGCAGTTCATCCCGAGGTCAAACTAAGCAATGCTCGGTGAACCTCGGTGTCTGAAAGCCGCAGTCAACATGTGAAGTGCTAAAGCTGCACGATCGGCGCGTCACGTGTTGCTATTCATCTGAAATCTCCTTTGACAGCTGTGACTTCAGGTCCTCGGCTCTGAATCAGACCTTTGCACAATGTTCAGGAGGAGTGCTGGACCGCTCCTCTTTGCAGAGCTACTCGCAGCTCGGACACTGTCGAGAGATTTTCTGGGCGGACGACCCTCGAGGTTGCGTTAAGGTCTGGACTCTGACTGGAATGACAGCCAAACCCAATGTTTGATTGTTGCCGATTATTGCTTGATTGGCAGCTCGAAGCCACACCCCCAATCTCACTCCCTTAACTGACTCCAGGAATTAAAGGTCTTCACGGGTCCACTTTCATGGACTCGAACCCGAATGGACCCGTGAAAATTTGACACTGAAACCGACCCGAGCTGTTATCCTAAGTCCGGGTTTCGAACCCGTATGGACCCCACAATATTTGGACCCAGAACCGACCCAACCCAAGTCTTTAGTTTCCGACCATAAACTGAACTGAGATACCCGAATAGAACCGGGACAATACAGCCCATAGTTGCTCATGTTAAAAGTTGTCTAGCGTTGAATAAAACTTGATTTTCTTACCTAAAGTTGTCTTTTTCTACCGGTTCAGTTGCTACATAGGCTACGTGATGTAAACAACAATAACTACATGTTGTTACTATTGGTTGCAACATCTAACACTAATAGCCTACACCGGTCAGGACATGTCGTGAATATGTTCTCTCATCAAGCGTTGTCATGTTGGCGATCCGTTGTGCTTTACAGCTGCCGGGCAAACCGCTAATAACACGCTACGGCAACATAATTGTATTATGATAAACACGTTAATGAATAATCATTTAACTGCCCCGAGTCCTGACATTGGCTAAACCAAACTACTGTTTGTTTGTTTACTTTTGCTTGACCTGACATTTCACAGCCTATTGGATGGAAGGGGGCGGGGACGGAGGGCTGAGTGACAGCTGCTACTACCAATATCTTTACCTACAAAATCTTTACGCGGACCCAGCCTGTCAGAGAGCAACGGCCGGATCCGAGATTTACTGTACTGATTCCGACCCGAACCCGGAGTCATGTCTTGTGAATGGACCCGAGACCCGATTCAGGTCAGGTCGGAACCTCTGGTTTTTGGGTTGTCGGGTTGTTCCGAAGACCTCTACCAGGAATGCAAACGACCGAATGCAAACATTTAACTCATCAGTCCATGGCTTCTCTCACTTTTCCCTCCAGCACTGTGAATTTTTAACAAGTACGTTCAATAAAAACACACAAAATTACCGTTGTTTTTGTATTATCAATTCAAGCACACTGTTTGTCTATTAATGCCACTTATTAATTTCAAAGGGTTCACATATTTATTCTTGCCACTGTCCCAACTTGATTTTAAACAGCCAGCACGGATCACATGATTATATTATTACGTCCTAATGTGTCAAGCTCTTGAATTTAAAGGTGGTATATTCACAATGTATAAATATTTTTGTTCTCCTTCATTGTCAAAGTGACCCTTTTCTTCTATTTTTGCCAACAACAAGGCTCCAAAGAAACCACAAAGTCATTTGGAGATTTTTTTTAGAGGAAAAGTACACGAATGCCACTTGGAAATGTTCATTATGTTATCTTAAAAATCCTGATCAGCACTGAGAAAATGTGCCATTTTTTACAGCAGTTTATTTTATTTTTCGAGTACATGCATTGTAGACAACACTCAGACTGCAGCGCTTTTATTTTCACTCCTTCCCCTCGCCGTGAACCTGCCTCCAGTCGAGCAAGCTTTTTTAAGAATAAAACAAATATAACGCATTGTTCAACCCCGGGGTGGCTATCCCAGCAGGCTTTTGTAACCATGTGACTCATCCAATGAAACATTGATATGATTAACTCATCCGTCATGATGTCATGGAGTCGGCCGCTGAATTTACACGCCTAAAGAGTCTCTGCTCTATAAAGACCTGCAGGCTTCATCGTGTAGTACACACACACACACACACACACACACACGATATACTTTCCCCCCACTAGATTGCACACATGGACACGTAGTGCACAGATGTCACAAGTGAAACACGCACACACACACATTTGTGCAGAAGCAGCAGGGTGATGTCACCAAGCACGCTTCATTTCCAGCAGCTTTAAACCCACTCCGGTCCGAGGAGAAATGACTATGAATGTGGAGACTAAGTGGCTTTGTCAAACTGGAGCAGGGAGCCGTAAGAGCCGAGCAACACTCCACTCAACAATGAATGACAGTGCAGAATCATAACGGTAATGTGCCTGTAAAAAAAGCCACGAGATATCGTCCGCTCATCGTGATGGGCCAGGAAGGTGAGGCGTGCTGAGTGTTATTGAACGGGCGCAGAAGCAGCAGTTGTGTAAAGTGGAGCTTAAGGAGCATTTAAAGATGTTTAATAAACGCTTACTTGCTTCAGTTTGCGTGATCGTGTAAACATCATCGATATCGCGTCATGATCTCATTACATTATCTTTCTATTTTTCTGAGGTGTTTCATGCGTGAGATTGACCGCAGCACGTGTGTACCTCCAATTAAATATATATATTTATTTTTAATTTAGAAAAATTGATTTTACTTTACGGTTCTCCATTTCGGAGAGGAAAAAAATAAAAAAACACGTGGAGTTCAACAACCAGGTGCAACTCTAACCTCGTAACAGAGTGTGTATAATCAGGAAAACAGCATTTCACTGCAAACAGGGAAACTGTCACCCAACAGTATCGGATGGATTGTTCTTGGACTCCTTCATCAGTGTGTCTGGTGGTATTTCATGAAACTGATTAGGTGGATTTGTGTTAAACGGTGTCCCAAAGTGTCCATGTTAGGATGCTGTAGAGCAGGGATTCCCAAAATGTGGGCCGCGGCCCCCTGGTGGGCCGTCGTGGTACTGCATGTGGGCCATGAGAGGTCATTAAAATTAAACAAATATGTCTTGAATCCTCGATCTTTTTTAAATCTGCTTTTAATCACGATAAAATATTCATGACGTGTTTAAAAAAAAACATTGAGAAGTAATAAAACAGACATGTTAAGTGTTATTCTACTGTCATCTTAATTTATTATGACAAGTGTCACCTTATTTGTCGACCCCTTACATTAATAACGGAACAGAGCTTCTAGTCCTGCATGTTGACCAGAGTTGTGATTCAAGGTTTGGGTGGTCCGCAGAGATTTTTCACATTTCAAATTGGATCTTGGTTTTCTGAAGTTTGTGAATGGCTGCTGTCGAGTGTTTTATGACGTTTCCAACCGACACTTCTGTTTCCGATGTAACTATTATTTCTACGTGTCGTTTTCGTCTGTTTTTTATGTGCTGGTTGATTAGGATTAGGTTCCCAAACAATGGTTAGGGTTAGGAGAAGAATCATGGCTTGGATCCAGAATAGACCACCTCAAAAATATCTGCTGCGTGTTAAAGAAATCTACCTGCATCTCAGTAGCTCAGTTGGTAGAGCGGGTCATCCAGTCATTGAAAGGTTGGTTGTTCGATCCTGTTTTCAGTCCCGGCTCCAACTGTCCACATGCCAAAGTGCCCTTGGGCAAGACACTGAACCCTAACTTGCCCCCCAGTGAGTCTGGCAGCACCTTGCATGGCAGTAGCCACCCACTGGTGTATGAATGGGTGAATGAGAGGCCATTGTAAACCGCTTTGATGGCACCTTGATGGTGTGGAGAAAGCGGTATATAAGTGCAGTCTATTTACCACTCTGTAAGGATACAAAAAGATACTAGGAATAAAGAAAAATAAATACTAGGACTGTCAAAGTTAACGCAATATTTTTTTAACACGAGATTAACTCACACCCGTTTCTGTAAATATGACCCTCGGCCAATAAGTGCATTTACAGTCAACGTGTGGGACAGACATGGAGACAGAAAACGGTCTTATGAATGGCAAGTTTAGCTTTAAGGTGCTGCCAGATGGGTCTGTGGACAAGAAAAAGGTTATTTGTATTTTCTGTCGCTGTGAATTGAGTTACCACCGCAGGATGCAGTAAAGTTAGTTTCACAATCGACATTCGCTCGTTTTTTTTCTCTTTAAACTTTAATAGCCTCATGAAAACGGCACCGATTTCATCCAGGTTGGTATCATTTTGTAGATATAAGTGTGCCAGACATTTCACAAGTGTCATCAACCCTCCAAGCTCAGTGAGTGTGTCTAAAACTCTCAAGGAACAGCGCTGAATGTCCTTCTGAGTACCTCACTGCTGCTGTGGAGTTTAGGGACCGTCAGCAAATTACTGCAGGTCAAGCAGCAGCTCTGACAAAATATACTAAGAAGCTGATGAATTAAGCCCCCAAAAAGTACGGCAGCATTGGTGGACTTCTGGTTTTTGGACTAAAGGCTTAAAAAAAAAAAAATAAAGCAGATCCCAGTGACCCTGTATAGGACAAAATGGGTATAGATGATGGATGATAAACAGAACATTAAAAAAATGTGCTTAATATGCGAGTTGACTATGAATATCTTGCGATTAATCATGATTAAAAATTTTTATTGACTGACAGCTCTATTAAATACGTTTCTCACCGTAATAGTAAATTTTGAAATGTAAGGATTTTAAAAGGTTGCATTTTATACCTTGATGTGATCATTTCTCGACCCAAGTTTGTTGCCTAAAGCTAATCAAGAGAGGAAGGGAAAGTAGAGGGGGAAAAAAAGTAATCTCAAACAGGACTCCAGATACAAGTGTAAAAAAAAAAGAGAAAAATGAAGGAGTGGTAAAAGAACTGAATCCACTTCCAACTTTTGCCGCAAACTTTTTGGCTGATTAATAAAGTTTGTGCTTGAACATGTTTCTGGGTGGTTTCCAAGAAAAGCTGTGACTCTGACGTCAATGCTTTACCGCGGCTCCGTGTCACCAGGTAGTCATCACCAGACCGGTTAATAAATTCACAGCCTGCTGAAAAATATTGCATTTATGTAACACAAGAAAGCAACTACTACAATGTTTTTCTTAAGGTTTAAAAAAAAAAAAAAAAAAAAGCAAATACATTTCCCCTGAAAACAGTATTTGAGTCAGCTTCACCAAAATGCTTCTGTGGGACAAATTTAAACTTGATTTAACATTATTTCAAGTAAGGTTTAATGAAGAATATTATCAGGAGATAGGGAACATGATCAACTAATGTTTCTTTTTTAATTAATTTCATAATTGTTTGCATAATTGGATATGTGTTAAACGAGTGAACAAGCAACTTTACAAATGAGTCTGTAGTTATGGCCGTCTGCTATTTCAAAATTCAAATGGATTAGCAATATTAAGAAATGGAATAGGCACCAATAAGACACCTTTGATGATTGATTCAAGTGCTTTTTTCTGTCTTCATCATATCATCTTTATGGCTGAGATGGTATTACTGCTTTACTGACAATCTAATCTCAAGGGTTGATTGTAGAAAAAAAAGGGGGCCAAATGCTTACATATCTCCAGTTTAACAAAGCACATAAAAAAGTGGGTCATGCAATCACGCCACTTGATCCAGCGCTACGTCGAGAGCGCCTGATTTAATACATTGTCTTGGCTATCGACAAAATGTAATGTGATCATCAAAAATTCTACATGGTGCAGCGTCTGCAAAATCTCATTACTGTCTCATGTTTCGCTCAGCCCCCCTTACGCCGCTGGAGCACAGAGCCAAAAGGGTAATGCCAATAAGAATGAGATAAATTGGACCACAAAAAAGAGAGGGGGGGAGGAGGGGGTGCATCCATTTAACTTGAAAAGGAGGGGCAGGTGGGTTTCTCTTGTATAAGTCCCTTTTAAATAAATAAATAACATAATAATTTTTTTTTTCTTGGTGTAGGTAATTATCCATACGCACCCTGAGCTAATTTCTCCCAGCTGAACCAATCAAGCTCCATCCTCACTGTCCTTTAGAAAGGTCATAGTGACACAACCTTATGGATGCTACAGGACATCACACTTCCTCCAGCTATTTGTAATCAGTTCAATAAAAAAAAAAAAAAAAAATCTTTTGCTCACTTTTAAGACCTTAAATGGCCCTGCTCGTAAATACGTCGCTGATTTATTGACTTGATATGGGGCCTTTTAGATCCCCAGATAGAGGCCCGGCAGGTTACTCCCATATCTCAGTGTGTGACAGAAGGTGATCAGGGAGACTTAAGCTACAGAGCTCTTTGCCGTCAGAGTTCAGACACACCGAGTCTTCGGTCTCGCTTGAAAAAATGCGAAAGAGCCACAGGACTGCAATCATTTCCATTTGCGAGGGTGGACCTGGATTTTGGGCCTTGCATTTTCGTGACATCTCGCAGTTTTCAAAGAAATGCATTCAAGGTAAAGGTTTTCCTGCGTGCCAGTTGGTGCCTGTTGCACGAGGGGTTTTCATTTCTGGGTTTGAAGCAAAGAAAGACAGTTGTCTCATGCAAATATGTTGTAATAGGATTTATGCAAGCCATATTCTTTTTCCAATTCGTCTTTTTTTTGTGCTTTTAACACCTTAACCTAATCAATTGGATTACGTGAATTAATCTAGCCACATACCAAACTGGGCTGGACAAAGGCAAGCTTGGATCTCGTGAAAGACAGTCACGTGCACACCTCAAAGTGGTCAAGACTCCACATTTGGGCCTGTTTGCCTTGCAAACACACCATTTGTGACAGATTCACATTCTCGGAAAGAGCACCATGATATATCATTGTATTTGTTTCCATTTACACAAAAATGTCTCCAAAACCAGTGGAAACAAACAAAGGAAGTGATTTAATTTTACCATTTTAATGGAATTGTCTCAATGAATAGTATTATAGGCGTCCCTTTGGGTGTACACATGAAAATGAGCGCGCACGGGGGCGGGGTAGCTGATAAGTAGTACCTATGAACTTCTCTACACCGTTGGATTCCTGTCGCTGTGATAAACTGTGATAGTAACGAGCTTGTCGTCTCGACCAGAGCGTGAGCACGTTTTTAGGGGTTTGAACGGGTACGTGGACACTGTTACAAAGTTAAGATGAGTGCAGAAGCGGGTCATGGCAGTTTTTGTACATTCAATGTTCATCAAACAGTCTAACAATATGAGATTTTTTTCTTTTTAAAAGAGCAGTGGTCCAATCATCCAGCACCTGTTTTCAGAGCAGCCATGCACACTGTCTCAGTCCAACAGGTTATTTCCATTCTACTCTCTCCTGATCCTGGGGACACCAACCCATCCCTCCTTTGACACCAATACTGTTGGCAATGACGGACCAATGTCCGTCATCTAAGCGATGGCTGCTCTTACAGAAAAAGCCCAAGTATCGATGAAGCAATCTTCCGACTCTCTGATTCTCAACGGTAGCTTCAAGAGCTGGCTAGAGATGTGACTTGGTGGATAGCGTGAAAGTGTATGTCTCTGCTACATGACCTGGGTTGTTCTGACCAAATTTTGGAAGAATCGTCGCCTTGGGTGCAAGGTGGACCAAATGAGCCAGACACAACATCCGTGTTTATCTCCTGTTCCTGAGTATATCTAAGAGGTCTATTTCAGTTCGCTTCTGAAGAAGGTCTGGACCCCCGATTTTATCCCTGGGTACCTGATCCAAATGGGATCCATGCATCTATGGACAAAACTTAAGCTGGTGCTGAGGCTCTCTTGCTTGAACTTAAACATGAGGATGATGCCCAAGTTACCCTTGGTTATATGAAGGATTGCACTGACGAAGACGAGTGGAAGATGGCTCAAATATCTATATGTGGACACACCACGTATCTGTGTATGTGTGTGGAAGATTATCAAATAATACATATCGTTTGAACATCAGGAACTGACAGCTTAGATGTGAGCTGTTCTCCTTGTTAAAATTCGGGAGGGGCGTGAAGCATCAGAGTGCTCCTTTTGGAGACTTGATGGTTTATGGATCTGATCGCAAAGGGCACCCAATTGACAAATGTGATGGTTGGCACTAACTTTCTTCAGCATCCTGAGTGCCAAAGCATACAGTGGAGGAGTGTAGGAGACAGTGTAGGAGGCCATTGCAATGACCTTTTTTAAAGACAGGTCCCTTACACAACACGCACACACACACACGCACACACAGCAACAGAAAACGGTTACTTACTCACTAGTTGTGGATAACTTGCGTGCATGAGGTTTAAAAAAGATTGAAAATGGCAGCTCGCTTGTGTTTACGTCACTTGCTCAGGCAGTGGTGCTGACCTTTTCTGAAGGTCCCCTAGATGCAGCATTAGAAAAACAAAAATGGTCGTAACTTATCGATCTGCATACATGCACAACGATCTCAAATTCCAACAGATTTGAAACACCTGTTAGTCTGTGTTTATACCACTCTGTCCAGACAGTGTAAGAGCCCACCGGTACTGACCTTTCTTCTGGAAAAGGCCCATTAAGACCCCTACGTACACACACACACACACACACACAGCATTAGTAGGGTTTGATATTGTCATCACAGAGGTAAAGAAGTTCACTGTGATGCTACATAGGCTTATATGTTGTTTCAAAACTCTACAAAAATAAGTTATTGTCATTCATTGGATTTTTGTGTTAAAAAAACGCAAAAGTGTCATCCTGGTAAGCACCACCCTTTTTCCACACGGTGGTTTTCTTGTTTTTGTGCCTTCTGGTCTCATCACCTAAGACATACCCAAGTGTCCTAACATAGACTCCACTTCCTCCTTGGGTCATTTCCGGTGGTCCGATGACGTCAAGCGTGGACATACTTGCCCGACTGCACGTGCATTTTCACAGGGAAACCTATAATACTACTTTCATGTCTTTGGCCTTACCTTTTCTTGATTTTCCTTTTTCCAGTTTTATTTCACTTTGCAGGTTTCATCTCTTTGACCTTTTCCTGCTCTAAAATAGTCATACTAGTTAGCTACAAAAGCTTTTAATTTTTCTGTGGGAAACATGTATAAGTGGTGTAATGCAGCTTTGATTTATATGTCCGTTACATTGGGTTTGGTTTATGGTACAAATGCATTGAAAAGAATAATAATAATAACTAGAAAAGCACTAGGAGAGCACAGACCTCTGCCAAGTGCAACAATTCCCCCATATAGCAATTTACAGATTGCAATAAAATCTGCCTTCTGGATCAGAACCTCTATCAAATTTCGGCCTTTGAAATTTGATAGAGGTTCCCATTATGAATTCCTGAGTCAAATTTCATAAGTTTTGGGCAATAATTAATGGAGATATTGAGAAACAAAATTTTTTGCCCCATTGACCGCAATGTTATCGAAAATTTGAAAGTGATCCAGAATCCAGGATTTGATCCGGGTCACAACCAAAACCAAAATCAGTTCTTCATTTCCACATTTCCGACAACTCCTGAAAATTTCATCAAAATCCATCCATAACTTTTTTTAATTATCTTGAACAAAGACAGACAGACAAACAGACAGATAAACGCCAGCAAAAACATAACCTCCTTGGCGGAGGTAAAGATCGAGAGAGTTTATTGCAGATTAAAGGTCCACGTAAAAAATTGAAATGAACAGCAACAACAGAGAGAAGCAAACCAAACATAATAACAATAATAAGACGATCGTTTGAGGGGATTGACACAGTATGAAAGGAAAACATTAATAGCACAGAATGCATATTAAATTCAATCTGAATATTACTTAGCTATGTAAGCTAATTTGTTGAATTTCTAGTGTTTGAATATACATGTATGTACATATCGGACTCTTATTGTGTTGGTCTAAAGCAGAGTTGTACCTGTATTGTTGGGTGGTGGTTGTTAAAGTTCAACATAGTATGCATGTCAGGTTGGTTAAATGGAGAAGCTTTGCTTTATTGTTTTACAGTTTTGGCCAGTAAAAGTGTACTATAATTACAGATATGTACATATTTGTCATGTATAATTACAGTATTCTCCTAAAAAGGACCAGTCCACTCAAATGTAGGGCAATCAGTTCTGCATGATTTCTAACCCAGAACACATCTCGTCACATTCAGAAAATATCTGCAAGCTGCCCATGTTGCGAGTACACTGTTTAAAAGAAAAGAAAAACAGACGTCATACACTGCATAAACTGGCGGCATAAACTGGAAACTGGAGCCTGGGCAGCCTGCCCCACCAACCATCACAATCACTGATCCAACCAGTCACTGATGGGGAGGGTTCGTGCCCATGCACGTGAAGTGGAAAGGTCCATTCATGATGAGGCACGTTTTCTCAGGGAACTGGAGGGAGGAGCGGGGGGGTTGCTTTCTGTGTTTTTTGTATGTTTTCTTCAAATATTAACAGAAGTGACATCATCCAGAAATTGCATACTTGACCTTTAAATGATTCACCATCCAGATAGTCAATTAAATGATAATAATGACTGTAACATTTCCTTTTTTTTTTCCATTAAGTGGAACTTTTTCTGATCTTAGAAATATATAGTCAGGTTCAAAATAATGGCAGTGTGTTTAAAAAAGGGTGAAGCTCCAAATCCGTATAATAGCCCTTTTTTTTTTCAAATATGCAAATGCATTGGGAACACCACACAATGTATTTCAAATCAAGTCATGGAGAAAAAAAAATTAAAATCTGCTACTTTTTACCATTTATTTTACAGAAAATTAAGATAAATCTGTGAGCTGATATGTATTTGTAGAACTGCTTCACATCTGTGTTGATGGAGTCCAGCAGCTTCTGTCACCTGGTGAAACAGGTTTTCCAGTCCAGGAACTCTGGACTACAGTCCACAGTTCCTCTGTACTTCTCAGTTTTTCCTCAGAAACAACATTTTTGATGTCACCCCACCAGTTTCCTGTTGGATCCAGGTCCAGGTCTGGACTGGTCCCTCCATAACGTTAGTCTGGTTGGTCTGGAACCAGGATGATGCTGCTTACTGGCCTTTTCAAGTGTTCTGATGTGTTCGGACTGATCCATGGTCCCTGGTGTGTGATAAACTGACCTGACACCACAGTATGAGAACCATCACCATATCATGATGCTTACTCCACCGTGCTTCAGTGTCTTCAGTGTTCTGTGGCTTTAATTCAGTGTTTATGGGTCATCTGACGAACTGTCTGTGGCTCCTAGACCCAAAAAGAACAATCTAGCTTCCATCAGTCCATAAATGTCGCTCCATTTCTCTTCAGGCCAGTCAATGTTCTTTGGTAAACTGTAACCTCTTCATCACATATGTTTTTTTTCCACACTGGAACTTTGTTGGATCTTCTTGCTGATATCTTGGCTTTACATAGACGTCTTCTAATAATCCAGTCTTCTCAGGTAACTTTAGATCTTCTTTGATCACCCTGGAGCTGATCATTGGCCTGAGCTATTCATTGATCCATTCAAACGGTAGTTCTCTGTTTTCTTCCAAGTCTTTCTGGTTTTTGTTTCCATTTCAAAGATGATTTTGAAATGATTTTAGCGGATCGGCCACATTTTCTGCACTTCTTTTTAAGTTAAGTAAGTCTTAGCCAGAGTACGTTGTTCTGCTGGACAATGAACGATTTTACCTCAGATTTTCAGAGAAATGAACAACAACCAGAGTGAACAACATTTGCTGCCTCTGTCCCAAAATAAGGATCAGATGATAAGAACGATGACCTCACCAACTGAACTACCACACTTTCCTTCGGTAAACGGTAACACATTTGAAAAATATTTCTTCAAGGCTTCATTTGGAAAAGAATGTGTTGCATTCCCAGATTGGAAGTAAAAGCTATTTATAAGGATTGTGAGCTTTACTCACTTTTTTTTAAAAGTGCAATTATCTTGAACACAGCCGTACAACCCTTTTATTTTATTTTTCATCCCCTTTTTCCTCACCAGACCATTCATTTAGCATTAGTTCGAGGGAGGTTCAGAGTGGGTTTTAAAAGTAGATTAGGATTAATTTCCTGGATCAGCAACATTGCAAGCAGCCAATAGCCAGGATGTCAAAGGTCAGGGACCGTGTATGGAATAGATCTGCCGCGCAAGGAGTGATTGGCTTCACAACCGAGGAGCAATATTAATCACAGAAACTGCAAAAATGACTCATTCATTTAGGATCTTTTTTTCCCTTCCTATAATATTGTTATTGGAAATCAGTAACTGTTTCAGTGTACCTTACAGAATGGATCCTTTAAATAATTTAATCAGTGTTAACTCTCCATCTATTTCACTTTCTCTTTCAGGTGCATTATTTGTGCAACTTTAAAGGCTTGAAAGCAACCTTAAGAGACTAAAAACATTTTTTTGCCCATTGTCTTATATTTAAAGGCTCTTCTGCTAGATGTGTGACAAAGGCAGAAACATCAGTAGCCAGCATCAATATCTAATGTCAGTATTTAGAGTGATTATGACTCAAAAATACAAACAAAAAAAAAATTAACTTTTTGCAGTAACACATGTGTTGTTATTAACCTAGTATAGACATAGCTAAAGTGTACATGATGTTCTGATGTGCTCCAAATACAGAAGCTGGTAGAAAGACCCAGGCTTCAGAGAACAATGCTCCACTAAAATGAGAAGGTAAAGCCTGCTAAGCAATGTCCATAGAGTGTCTTCTAATATATATTGCTTCTAGCCTTCCATGATATGACTCCCCTGACAATGACAATGAAAGTGGGCTACAGTGAGCAAACAGATCAGCCTACATCAAATATCCCCTCATATATTACGGACATAAAAAGTCATTATCCTCAGTGGAAATCGATAGCCAACGTGGTCAAGATGAAGAGACCCCCGTGTGGTTTTCGGGGTCAGCTTACAAAGGAGCATTGCTGCAAATGATATCATTTTTCTATCATTAACTGGCCCCAAGGTCGATGACCATGTTTAAACCTGGGGGATAACGTTACTTATAATGTCTAGTAATGAATGGCACGCCAGTCGGGATGTGTTCAACATTGATTGAACATGTGCCTCGAGGTTAATATGCCACTGTTTCCATGGCACAGCTGCAACATTGAGTTGTTGGCCAGGCTTATATCTGCTGGAGCGCTTTATTTGGAGATCTTATTAAAGGTCTCTGTTAGTGTTTGTCCAGTCCAGCGGTGTTTGTCTGCTGTCTAGCTGTGGCTGAGCCTGGACGTCGGAGGGGAATCAAAAACATCGGTTTCTGTCTTTATTGTGACACCCAAAGCAAACCTAAAATACTGAGATAATACTTTTATTTATACCGAGCAACTGGACCGCTCCAACATAAACACAAACCCAAATATATCATGTCTAATCTTCATGCAGTTCACTGTGATATCTGCACTCTATCATTTTGATTTGTCAACGAACATTTCAACACTGCTTTTGAAGTACTGTTTGGATTTTTATCCAGCTGCTAAAAATCTAATATTCTGCAGGTCCCTTTCTGGTGGCGCGGCAGGTACGCCCAGGCGTCTATACGCATTCAAAACAGGAGCAAATCACATTGATAAGCCACACATATGAACAATGTCTTTACTTCCAGTAAATATTAATGTGGTAGAAGGCACTACATTGTCAAGACGAACGAAAACGTTTAAGTGCTGCATGAATTTAAGGTCTTAATTTTGTTCTCTTCACATGGGATGTGGTGGATGACTGGACCCCAGATGAGACTTTCCCTCAGTTTGTCACCGGGATTCTGCTTACATGATGGTACGAAAAAACTAGATAAAGTAGAGAAACACTCGGAGAGCACAGACACAAGCGCAACAGTCCCCCCATATAGCAATTTACAGATTGGGATAAAATCACGTCCTGGATCAGAGCCGGATCAGCCTTTGAAATTTAATAGAGGCTCCCATTGTCAATCCTTGAGTCAAATTTCATAAGTTTTGGGCAATAATTAACAGAGATATTGAGAAACAAAATTTTTGGTCCCATTGACTGTAATGTTATCGAACATTTGAAAGTGATCCAGAATCCAGGATTTCTTTTTTCTTCTGACAACTCCTGAAAATTTAATCACAATCCATCCATAACTTTTGAGTTATCTTGAACAATGACAGACAAGCAGACAGATAAATGCCGGCAAAAACATAACCTCCTTGGCGGAGGTAATAATGATAATAAAATTATTGCAATAGTCCACCAGAAATTATAATTTAAAAATGTGTGTAAATACACACGTGGACAAAATTGTTGGTACCCCTCAGGTAAAGAAGGAAAAACCCACAATTCTCACTGAAATCACTTGAAACTTACAAAAGTAACAATAAATAAAAATTTATTGAAAATCAAATAATCAAAATCAGCCATCACTTTTGAATTGTTTATTAACATAATTATTTAAAAAAAAAAAAAACTAATGAAATAGGGCTGAACAAAAATGATGGTACCCATAACTTAATATTTTGTTGCACAACCTTTTGAGGCAATCACTCACTGCAATTAAACGATTTCTGTATTTGTCAATGAGCGTTCTGCAGCTGTCAACAGGTATTTTGGCCCACTCCTCATGAGCAAACTGCTCCAGTTGTCTCAGGTTTAATGGGTGTCTTCTCCAAATGGCATGTTTCAGCTCCTTCCACAGATGTTCAATGGGATTCAGATCTGGGCTCATGGAAGGCCACTTTAGAATAGTCCAACGCTTTTCTCTCAGCCATTCTTGGGTGTTTTTGGCTGTGTGTTTTGGATCGTTGTCCTGTTGGAAGACCCATGACCTGCCACTGAGACCAAGCTTTCTGACACTAGGCAGCACATTTCTCTCCAGAATGCCTTGATAGTCTTCAGATTTCATTTTACCTTGCACACATTCAAGACACCCTGTGCCAGATGCAGCAAAGCAGCCCCAAAACATTACTGAGCCTCCTCCATGTTTCACCGTAGGGACAGTGTTCTTTTCTTCTTTCGTATGCTTGGTTTTTTGAGTCTATGAACATAGAGTTGATGGGCCTTACCAAAAAGCTCCAGTTTGGTCTCATCTGTCCAAAGGACATTCTCCCAGAAGCTTTGTGGCTTGTCAACATGCATTTTTGCAAATTCCAGTCTCGCTTTTTTATGATTTTTTTCAAGCAGTGGTGTCGTCTCCCATGAAGTCCACTTTGGCTCAAACAACGACGAATGGTGCGATCTGACACTGATGTACCTTGGCCTTGGAGTTCACCTTTAATTTCTTTGGAGGTTGTTCTGGGCTCTTTGGATACAATTCGAACGATCCGTCTCTTCAATTTGTCATCAATTTTCCTCTTGCGGCCACATCCAGGGAGGTTGGCTACTGTCCCGTGGGTCTTGAACTTCTGAATAATATGAGCCACTGTTGTCACAGGAACTTCAAGCTGTTTAGAGATGGTCTTATAGCCTTTACCTTTAAGATGTTTGTCTATAATTTTTCGGATGTCCTGGGACAATTCTCTCCTTCGCTTTCTGTTGTCCATGTTCAGTGTGGTCCACACCTTTTCACCAAACAGCAAAGTGACTACTTGTCTGCCTTTAAATAGGCAGACTGACTGGTTATGAGTTTGGAAACACCTGTGATGTCAATTAAAGGACACACCTGAGTTAATCATGTCACTCTGGTCAAATAGTTTTCAATCTTTTATAGAGGTACCATCATTTTTGTCCAGCCCTATTTCATTAGTTTGTTTTTTTAAATAATTATGTTAATCAACAATTCAAAAGTGATGGCTGATTTTGATTATTTGATTTTCAATAAATTTTTATTTATTGTTACTTTTGTAAGTTTCAAGTGATTTTCAGTGAGAATTGTGGGTTTTTCCTTCTTTAACTGAGGGGTACCAACAATTTTGTCCACGTGTGTATCTTAGTCCAACTGAGATCAAGCTAAACCGAACTTCTCAGTCAGACTGATGCACACAGATGGCACAGATGGGCAAAGTAGAGCTCGTCCTGCATAAAAATGCTCCTCCCAGTTCTCTGAATCTTTTGATGATATCATGGACTGTAGATGGTGGAATCTTCAATGCTTTTATTCTAATTATTTTTTCCTAATTCTGAAATTTTTCCACAGGTTTTAGACAGTGTTTGCTGCAGATTGGTGACCCTCAGCCCATATTTGCATCTGAGAGGCTCTGCCTCTCTGAAATACCCCTTTTATACCCAATCATGATACTGATCCGTTGCCAATTAACCAAATTAGTTGTCAAATGCTCCTCAGTTTATTTTTGATTTGCACCGATTACCTCTCCAGCGTTTTGTCCCCCCCTGCTACAAGTTTCCTGAGACGTGCTGTTGTTGTTGCCATCAAAATCAAAATGAGGCAATATTTTCCAAGAAACAGTAAAATATCTCAATTTCTGTTATGTACTTTTTGTTCTAATGGGAATAAAATACTGTTTTATGAGATTTCCAAACAATTGCGTTCCATTTTAATTATGTTCTGCACAGCGTCCCAGACTTTTTTTTGGAATAGAGGCTACCTAGTACCACATAGATGCTGCTATTGTTATGCTGTAGGTGGCAGTACCAGTTGCAATGCGTCACATTTGAAGGCTTTTATGCTGCACGACCATTTCCGATAAAGAAAGCAACTAGCCAAAACAACTAATACAGATCATCCCTTCTTATGTCATTTCCAACTTTCGAACAACTGCGGTGCGCTGTTGCGATGCTGCAGAGTGTAAATCACATAGATGTCATGATTTGAGGTGGGATGAAGGACCCAAGAGCAGGAGTTCTCAAAACAGAAAGGGTTTATTAGCAAACCATGACAATAGATCCACAACAAAGAAGCTACACATCCATCCCTTCATGGCTGATGTGATGCAGGTAAAGTTGAAGTTGCTGACATACAAACAAACTAAGGTGCCTTAGAATACGTCATGATAATGAAATAATGTATCAAAGCAGATGCACAACAAACTAGGAAAGCACTCAGAGAGCGAAGACCTCCGCCAAGTGCAACAGTTCCCCCAATATAGCGATTTACAGATTACGATAAAATCCGCATTCTGGATCAGATCTGGATCAGCCTTTGAAATTTGATAGAGGTTTCCATTGTCAATCCCTGAGTCAAATTTCATGAGTTTAGGGTAATAATTAACAGAGATATTGAGAAACAAAATTTTTGGCCCCATTGACTGCAATGTTATCGAAAATTTAAAAATGATCCAGAATCCAGGATTTCTTCTGGATCACAGCCAAAATGAAATCAGTTCTTCCTTTAAAAGTCAGAGTTATTATTTATTATATTAAAGTCAGAGTTATTATTTATCATTTATTATATATTCTCTATTGTAGTTATTGTTTGTTTTTATTATTGTTTTATCCTATTTTATTGTTGTCCTTTTCTCTTTTTTTTTGCTATTCTCACTGCTGCTGTAACATTGTAAATTTCCCCATTGTGGGACAAATAAAGGAATATCTTATCTTATCTTTTCACATTTCTGACAACTCCTGAAAAATTTCATCAAAATCCATCCATAACCTTTTGAGTTATCTTGAACACAGACAAACAGACAGATAAACGCCAGCAAAAACATGACCTCCTTCACGGAGGTAATAACTCTTTCTTATGTTATTGGCTGTTTATGATTTTTGTGGAAATACGTATGTATTATATTAAAATAAAGCATTTAAATATTGATTGTTCAGCATACAATGTAATTACCATGGCAGTGGTCTAAGCCTTCAATCTTTTTATATGCAAAATAAATAAGAATGTAAAAAACAAAAACAGTGACAGAAAAAAATAGCTTTTTTGTTTGTGGGAAATGAAGAAAAAATAATAATTTGATCACCTTGCCTCTGAGCAGTGTTCATCACAGTAAATTGTTTTTGTTTCTTATTGATTAAACAATTGTGAAAAAGCTGAAAAATACTCAATGATGAACAAATATATATGTTTTATTCCAATTTACTGCAAATGATCACAAAAGCATCATTATAATTTTGAGCGACATCATGCTTCTCCCTCGTGCTTCGTTTAAAAAAAAACAAAAAAACACACACATTTTATTTTTAGGCTTATCACCAATAAACCACACACTAAACCAGTAAATAGACTCCACAAACACACATGCACGGACACAATGTGGCTCATGCAGCGGCTGACACAACAGTCCCATATCCGGTCTGATTTGTGACACAATGCACCCATTGCTTCACTGGAACCATTCAAAAATAGGCACGGAGGGGGGAAGTCAGTCCAAGAATGACTTTGCACCACAACCCAGAGCAGCAAGCAGCCACTGCTGTGTTCACGCTGAGCGTATATTATCTAGAAAATCACCTCGAACGCCGCCATAGGAAGGCATCGGGTCGTGAAGACGTATCTCTCTGAAACTGAAAGGGTTTGCCCCTGTTTAGCCACTTTAGGCCCTTTTGCTTCCTGTAAAGAGGAAACAGTGCGTGTAACCCGCGACCCTAACGTCTCTTGAGACCGTGGGTTTTCTCATGTGTGAGTTGAGGAGAACAGGCGCCGAGAATAAAGCAGTACTGGCCTTTAAATACCTGAAGAAAACACCAGCTTCAGGCCCGTGGTACTGGAATTACTCACCTCTAATATGGACAAAGCACATGTTATTTTAATCATTTGTGCAAACACTGTCCACGGAGAAAATGGTCACACACTTTTTTTTAAAATCCCAGATGATGCCTCTAGCATCAGAAAAATGTGCAACAGTTCTGAAATCCCGTTCAACATTCATTGCATCTTGAATTTAATCTTTCTTTGGCACAGTTTGATACAGTACCAGGAACCTCCTTTTTATTATCCATCACTGGGATCTGCTGGAGCTTATACTGACTCTCTTTGGGCAAAAGCCAGGGGTCCACCTGGACAGGTAGCCGGTCTGTCGCAGGACCACCTGTAGAGGAAACCTAGAGTCACCAGCTAACTTGACCTACATGTTCTGGACTAGGGGTGTGAAAAAAAATTGATTTGGCGATATATCACGATTTTTGGCCGCCCAATATAATATCAATTTTTCAGCTCCTAATATCGATTTTTAGGAAAATTGTTTCATTTTCACATTTAAATTGTTTAAAATTGAAATGTATAATGATAAACAATAAATAGGTTGTTTTGAAGCAAATAGTTTTGACTCAATTTGTCCTCTGAATGATCAATATCATCTGATGAACATATACAGCAACTTGATTTTTCATCTCTACTTTTGATATTAACTGCGTAGAATATTGCAATATAACGTGATATCGTGATAATATCGTATCGTGACCCTAGTATCATGATACATATTGTATTGTGAGGTCCTTGCTAATACTCACCCCTATTTGCATCACTAGTTTTTTTTTTTTTCTCTAATCCTTGGCTGCAGCTGACACCACAGGGTCACGTACTGAGTGAGCAACTAAAAGATGACATCATACGTACCTTTACATAATAGCCGGTAATGAATAAATCATTCACCAAATGGTGCCGGTCTTTGTTGGTGTTGGTCCTGCTGCCCACCATCTAAATTCTTTGAATACAGTTCTGGCTCAAACTTGGACGAATTTCAGCCCTTTAGGGCATTTACGGGAAATGTTGAAAACAAAGCTTTGACGTGTTAAAATGTTAAAAATGTGTCGTGTTACCAGCACCAGTTGTTGCACAGGTTCAGGATCTGTAAGTTCTGCCCGTCAGCAAGCCTCCGGGAATTTAACCGCCACCATTTAATGCCTTTATTAAGACCAGATTAATGTTCTCTTGCCACTCGACGTGCATTTGCACGGCCCTTTGCTTCACCTTCACGGGACTTCAAACGTTCACCAGGCACATCAGCAAACATTGCTGGTATCGCTTGAACCCCGACAAACAGAAGAGATTTGAAAACACGCTTGAAAAAAAAAAAAAAACCCTATTCAAGTCTTGACAGCATGCAGATTTTCTCGTTATTCCTCCGTTTCTCATGCGCCACACGCCCACGCAGGCTCTCACACCGGCCTCGTATCAGAAAGAATGCATTTAACTGTCTTGAATCGCACATACAGATTGTTTTGTCTGTTCGTGTCATCCAGTTCAGAGGCCACATTCTTACGGGAAGACACAGCGAGGCCCCGCACCTCCTCCTCTTTCCTTTCACATCCTTCTTTCTGTTTTTTTTTTTTTCTCATCCCTGTCACGGCCCTCTTTTCTCCTTTCACCGCAGGGAGCACGACGGCTTCATTCAAGCTCAGCAGCGGTTTGCCAGATTTGATTTTTTCCGGATGTATAGACGTCAAATCTCCGGGTCTCGGTTGCATCACGAAATGAAGCATCCAGGCGAATTTTTGAAGAGTTCAGACGAGACGGAGCGGAGGAAGCGAGAGTGACGGTTTCACTTTCCTTGGCGTCCTCCTGGTGTCAGAGGGCTCATGAGCCGTTATTCACCGCGCTTCTGCTCAGACCCACTCAAGAGGTCACCAATTAATTGCGGCACAAGGCTATTTAAAGCTTTTAAAGTCAGTAGTAAAATTTTAGAATCGATACGAGAACCCGACAGGGAGCCAGGGCAAGGTGGCTATACAGTACCGGGCAGGTTTATGTTCAGGAGTCTTGATCTCCGGCAATAATTTCTTTTCCGGGTGAGCTATGCGCCAGTTGGAGGCATAGCGGCGGACGTGATTAATTCCTGGAGTAAATAATGAGGTAGCCACGATCCAACATCCTCAAAATCTCCAAAACCTTACTGGAGAATAGGAAAAAAAAAAAGGAAATTACTGTAAGTTGTATATCTTGAAGAAGTCAGTTTCCTTTTCTTTGCTTTACTCAATTATGCATACAGGTCTAAATCCTAAAAACAAGAAAAAAAATGTATAAGGAAATGTATTTCTTATAAATACCTTGTCTGTGAAGATAATAACCTACAAAATCATAATAACAGCAGATAAAGTACTTTATTACTCTGATGACAGGCAATGGGGATAAAGGGAAAAGACTGCATGCTAATTGATTTTCATTAATGTTATAGTAGTCTAGAACGTAGACTATAGAACGAGAGTAAGGGCCCGATCTTCCGCCAGATCTGCTAAAGCCGCTATTTAGGGATAGCGGGTAGCGGGAGGGGCGTTCCCCCGCAAAGAACGCAACCTTCCATTTAGCTAAATCCCGCTATCCCACCTGCGCTACCTGCTACATTATCCATAGGAGTGGTTAGGGCGTTCCACCTGTTAAACCAATCAGTGTGTCAGTAGTCATTACCTTTAAGAGCAGGTGGCGCTACCCGCTAACCGCTATGGAGCATCTGTTCATCCAGATCAGAGCAGCTCTGGTGCAGCTCGTCTGGGACTCTGCTGTAGAGCTTCCTACTCTTCCTTCCTCCTCCTCCTCTGCACTGATATATACATATAAATATTTTTACACAGACAATTCCTATCAGCTACCTGAAAGTCCCAGATAGTCGGTGTCCTCCCAGTAAACACGCTCTGGTCGTCTATGGTTTAACTGGTGAGCAAGACGTTTCAGACGATCTCTGCTATTTTCTCAGGGGTTCAACTGAGGCCAGACAACGCTTTTTATACAAGAGTTAAATCCAGAGGTAGAGCAGTTTGTGCACGTCCACATGTGACCAGATGGACGCGCATTTGATGCCATTTGGACGCACTCCTGTACACGCCGACATGCGCAACCTGCAACCCGCAACTGCAAGAAGGGCAAAAGACATGCCCATTGCCACACCTTCAAAGTGATTAAGGGAGTCGGCAAACGGGTAGTGGCTTTAGGGAGCGGAAGATTGCATTAGCGGTTAGCGGAGGTTCCTATACCCGCAATTTGCCGGTAGCAGCTAGTGGGTAGCGGCTAGTGGGAAATGTACGATCGTTATAACCCTGCAACAAATGTATTTAAGTTCATTTTTTCAGTTCTAAACATTGTCGAAGATGATGATGAGTTATCTGTGTCGTGTTCGTGACCCAGTTTTGTCCCTTCACTCAGCTGCAACCGGGGGTCTCTCCTGTGGCCTGTGAGCGAGTGAGTTAGCAGCTGTTAGCAGGATAAAGGGACATGTGTTGAGACGCCAGCGTGTTCTGTGTGCTTTACAAAGTCACTGCTGTGAACCAATACGGTCTTATTTCTTTGATTCACGACGGACGGGGTCCAAGCTGGAGTGCTGTATTGCAAACAACCTGTAGCTCTTCCCGCATTCAAGGTTGCTAAACTTTCTATAATTGAAAATATCTGAAGCTGAGTGTCCCGCGATGGTGAAGGTATAAGTTAAGCGCTTGCGCTTTGTCATCATGGGACACTTGCAGGTTTATTTGCAGATGTTGCTACAAGCACGTTGAGTCATGCGCCTTTATCTCATTTAATCACGCAGCCTGTCATACTCTGAAATAACCCAGCACAGAAATTTAAATGACTTCCATTTTCTATCTTGGAACATATCTGACACATGACACAAGCCTTTCATTCATGCTTCACTGCTCCCAACCACATTACATCCTTTTTTTTTTTTTTTTTTTTTCAGAAAAGCAGTCAGACTGTGCAGCTATTATAGCCTCCCTCTTTTCCCCACAAGGGCCTGTACAATTTCAGACAGCGCCTGCAGAAGAGTGCCCCCACCATCTTGAATGAAATCACCCTCTCTTTCTCCTCCAGTCTGTGATCCAGTTAACAACTCAGCTCTGCCAGGAAAAGAGATAAGACAGGGAGGAAGAGACAGAGGGAATAAAGGCCAGCGATGCCCTTTGCCCCTCCTCAAGCTGCCAAAGAACCCCCCCTCACCACCACCACCCCCCCACTAAAGATCCCCAAGGCCACGTTGTGAATCTTTAACAATCAGAACATTCACAAACGTGAACGTTTCTTTCCACGAGTGTCCGATCTGCCAAGCTCTCCCTCTGAGATCCGGCGGTAGCCAAGCAAAAATCCCCCCCGGAACCCCCCCCCCCCGCGCTCACCATCTCCTCTCCAAACAGTGAGAACACCCCTGGAGTGCTGAGAAATCGCTCCCGCCATGTCCCCTTCAAATGCGTGTGAATTCTAAATAACGCTCCGCAGCCAAGAAGCAGCTGGCGAGGAGCCCCGGCGAAGGGCTCGAGAGCGACTCGCTCCCACACGGAGCGGCGAGGACGGAGATAGTCGGGGGGGGGGGGGAGATGGAGCGAGTCTGCTCAGAAAGCGCAAGGCTCCCTGAGATGGAAGAGATGTGGAGTTTGCTTACGGTAGCTCACGGTGGCTCTTCGGCTCGACGACGATTAGAAAACGCCGTCTTCTCTTCGCTGCCGGACGGAGTTGGGCAACTACGTGGAGAGATATTAAACGGCTGGCATCTCCTATCATAAAGGCCCAGTTATTAATAACTAAAACTAAATAACCATCAACAACAGACGAATGGAAACTTTGGGAATTTACAGTGTTGCTGTGCAGTCAGAGATATCGGACTGTGTTCTCAGCATGAATGTGGAACAAGAGACAAAGGACTCATTATATGAATGTCACAAAGATAAAAAGCAGCCCACCCTCACTGTATGGGGTTATTAAACGCTTTTGTCAAATCCAAGGCTACTTTTGCACACACCCACTTCCATTTTCCAGTTTAAAATTGTATTTTATGCTGCAGTTTCACTCCTTGTTAGGTTTGGGTAAAACTAGAGCTGAGCGATTTTATCGATTCTGGGATATATATCGATTTTTGATCGAGTATCATGCATCGATTTTTTTAGCCGTGGGTATTGAATATTCTAAGCTTCTTTCTAAACCTCCGGTGTCCCGCCTTTAAAAGCTTGCAAGCAACAATTTGCACTGTTTAAGTAAATGAAACTATTTTTCTCAACACATCTTTTATTCATTTTGTCCAGCATTTGCAAGCTGCCTGTCAGTCCATATAATGTGTAATTGATGCTTTCAGTTCAATTAACTCAAACAAAGTCATTGGAACACTCACAAGATGTCACCAAAATCACTTTGTCCCTTTAAAATCTTTCAGAAAATGATGTAAATGTATTGTGAGATGAATATTGATATATATTGTATCGTGAGCTGAATATCGTGTATCGTATCGCATCACGGGATTAGTGTATCGCTACAGCCCTAGCTAAAACAATATCCTGGTTAGGACTAGAACTAAAAAGAGCTTGTTTATAAGGTTTCTCTCTCTCTCTTTTTTTTTATAATACCAAAGGGTCCTGACAAAACAGCAGCATGTCAGACTGAGAACAGACTGAACATTAACATTAAGAGACTCAGACTGACTAATGAGACATAAAACGACCAAAACTGAGACATAATGCGACCCAAGACAATCATTTAGGGATGCAAAATGAGCTGATGGATGCACTGAACAACAAAAAATGTGACCATAAACACTGCAGATTCAAACAAGATGGAAAGATGAATAAAATGGACTGCAAAAATCTTCTGCTTATGCGGTAAAGTTTCACCTTGTTTCTGAAAGAGTTTTCTGCACACAGTCATGCAGAGTTTCTGACTGCAGACTATGACGTGCAGCGCTGTCGTCTCCGGGATGATGCACCAGTGAGCAGATCAGGGGCAACGTGGAGCTCGGTGTCTTGCCTCGGGGGGGGGGGGGCGGCTTTGACATGTGAAGGGGCTGGTGCCCGGGCCGCTGACCTTCCTGTTAGCGGACAATCACTCAACACGCTGATCCGCCAGATGTCAGCGGTCTCGTCTCATTCACTTCACGAGACGCACCTCCTCTTCACTAATGAAGCCGGTAGGGGTGAGTATTGGCAAGGACGTCCCAATACGATATGTATCATGATACCTGGGTCACGATACGATATTATCACGATATCGCGATGCCACGATATATTGCGATATTCTACCCAGTTATATCAAAATTAAAAGTAGAGATGAAAAATCAAGTTGCTGTATATGTTCATCAGATGATATTGATCATTCAGAGGACAAATTGAGTCAAAACTATTTGCTTCAAAACAACCTATTTATTGTTTATTATTAGTGTTTTTGCACATTTGATAAATAAATAAAATAAAATAAATAGAATAAAATTTTGCTATAAAAAAAATCAATATTAGGAGCTGAAAAATCGGTATTATATTGGGCAGCCAAAAATCGCGATATATTGCCAAATTGATTTTTTTTCCACACCCCTAGAAGCCGGGTCGACATAAGCCAGTGAAAACACAGCTGCGTTGTTGGTTGGGAGCAAAAACCTGAAGTTACCCTGACGCTGTAGCGTCAGAAAATTTGATCGTCACTGAATAGACGTGGGCTTGATTTAAATTCATTAAATCAGCTGGCACGGGCAGTTGATTTTCCACCCTCAGGTTTTCCACTATTTGATACTGGATGACGAGACCGTTTAAAAACGGGTGTCGAACTCATTTTCACTGAGGGCCACATCAGCATTATGGTTGACCTTGAAGGGCCAGATTGACAGCATGAATGTAACAAAATGTAACGTAAATCAAAGTAAATTAAACTGCATCTTAATATATTGTTAACAACTGTTTCTGTATTTATTATGTATTAAAGTTTCAAATATTTAACTCATTATTATATTAAATTATATTATATTATTATATATAGTTTTGTGGTTGTAAACCTACTCTCGCACAGGTGATGTTTACAGAGCCCATTGCTATGGTAACCTTTGTTTCAGAGGCAGAAGCAATTCTTTGTTTTTCTTGTAGGCTAAATTTAGCATACTTAGCTCCGTGTTTGTTGTCAAAATGCCGACGTAGATTATACTCTTTCACGACTGACACCGCCTCATAACACAAAAGATATACTGTTTTTTTCACCTTGAGGTACAAACTTGTATTCGTTTTCCCGTCGTTCATGAAACTGCCTTCCTTGTGCATCAATTTCTCTCTTCTTGGACATATTGGGGTTATACTGTTATCGTTGTGGTTGATGACGAAATGCATTGTGGGAGATGAAGTTTATTGTCAATACGTGCTTTAGAGCGGTGTAAGCTTATTTTTAGTCTTAAAATATTGGTTTAAAATTCAAGCCAATAATGCACAAGCTCTCGAGGGCCATGATGTGGCCCTTGTGTTTGACATGTGTGTTTTAAAATGATGTAATTATGATTTCTCCATTGGCCTAACCGTGGGCTATTGTGCTGCATGCAAGAGCAAAAGCAGCAACCCGAGCTTTTTTTTCCACCTAAACAAACTACAATCGACCCTATGACTCAAAAAAAAACTAATACCTTTCCACTATGGTCCGATGTGCAAAAGACATGAAACAGTCACTCTGTATTCAGGATAAGACTACATCATTTTTGGACTCTGTCAACCTCTGAGGGGTTTTTATCTCGGAGGAAAGGAGTAACACAACAGCACTTCCAATTACTGGAGGGAATCCGTCATGGTGATGGGAGAAAGCCACGTTAGATAACTGCTGGATTGCAGCGCGGTAGAGGGTTATTGGCAGTTTCCGTTCGGGGGAAAGCACCGTAACTTCAAACTCGAAAACCGTCGATGTAGCGTCGAGCGTTGGAGCTCTCTGCCAGGAGAAGGCCCGTCTCCGTTTTATCCATTTGGCTTCCACAGTCCTGAAGCAGCGCGGGGGCAGCGGGACTGTTGCACATGAGCTTACTATGTGTGGTTCGGTGATGTAATGCAGCAGGATTTTAGCGCCCCCCCCCCTCCTCTCTGCATGCCAGCTGAGGTCATCGGTGCGTGAACGTGCAGAGAGCAGCTTTCAGTGACAGAAGAGACCGTTACTGGTAGAAGGGATACGTGTCTTCACCGGGAGCAAATGTTACTAGCGTACTGGTGCTTATGTAATGTCAGATGACCGATTGATCCGCTGGTTACTGGTGGTTGAACATGAGAACATTTAAAAAATAAACCTTAGGATTATAAAACGCAGAATGCTAAGTGAGCTGAACAGACTATAATTGTTATTTTTTTGAGCTTGTTTCAGCTTTGGTCTCATATGTCAGTGGTTATAATTTAATTCTGGACATTTTCATGCCTCAAGGCAAGAAGCTCAAATGAACCCCAATGTACATGAAACAGGATACCACTGCTGTGGGAATTCAGAAAGCACATTGTCTGTCCACGCTGCCACAAAAATTTGAATGTGTTTGCGTAATGTAATGTTGCAGAAATGACCCTGCGAGCAGCCGTAGCGCTACAGTTTAAAAAGAGAGTACAACACCATGTGCATGACAATGCGAGCCCAACCGTAAAGGGGGGGGGGTGCGATTTGTTTTGCGTGTGCAGATGAAGGTGTGTGGGTGGGTGATATGGAGGTGAAAAGTGAGGCAGAAAAGTGGATTAATCATTGTCCGCTGCATTAGGCGGTCCTGCAATTTGGATACAAGATATCGTAAGCCATAGATCTTCCATTAGAAGGAACAGACAAACTCCACTCATGACAAATAGGATTCGTAAATTAACTAATCTCATTCCGTGCCAGGTTAAGAAAAAAACAGTCTCACTTTCGTAGAGGCTCAACAGGGGGGACAAATTGCTCGTAGATCTTTGGAGCCATCAAAAAGACAGTTTATTTGTTTCAGCATTAATAGCTTTTCCTTCCCAGGGGAATATAAATACATAAATAAATGTTTAGCCATGTTTGGAAGAGAGGGGTCTGACTTTAAAAGGAGTAACAGCAACATATAAGCAAAGATGTTTTCTGACTGAAGAGGATTCGCTTTGCTGACTCTGTCTTGAAGGTGGTCCGTATTTTAAATGGACCTCCACTACAGTCCTGCAGGACAGGTTTGTGCCTCATGGGAATTCCCAGTTTGAGTCGCATCGTGCAACATGATAGCAGATTTAACATTCATCTGTAAACCGCCCCCAATAGATATAGGCCCCGATCGTACACCTCCCGCTAGCCGCTAGCCGCAAATTGCCGGTTTAGGAACTCCGCTAATCTTCCGCTTCCCTAAAGCCGCTACCCACTATGCTGACTCACTTACTCACATTGTAAGTGTGGCAATGGGCGTGTCCTTTGAGCTTTCCTTAAACTTGGTATCTTGCAATCGCGGGTTTAGGATAGCGGGTAGCCCACCTGCTACAATCGTGCAGGTGGTAGCGCAACCTGCTCTTAAAGGCAATGGCTACTGATGCACTGATTGGTTAAACAGGTGGAACGACCAACCACTCCCATGCATAATATAGCGGTTAGCGCAAGTAAGACCGCGGATTTAGGGACGTGGAAGATTGCGTTCTTTGTGGGGGAATGCCCCTCCCGCTACCCGCTATCCCTTAATAGTGGCTTTAGGAGGTTTGGCAGAAGATCGGGCCCATGCAACGCAGCCAAAGGTAACTGTTAAATGCTGTTCAAGTGCCATGAGTGGTTCCTGGACTAGAAAGATGCTATATTAGCACCTTGTTGTTGTTGCTGTGGCTTGGATAGTAATTCCCTGCAATATCAGCACCACAGCCCTGGGATTTTGATTTTGGTGTTGGTTTTCTTGTGCTCTTTTTCTGTTAGACTTCTGTTTTTGTATGCTGATCTCCTGTTTTGTCTTGAAAGTGCTTTTCCTCCAGTGTGGTTTCTTCTTCCTCTTTCTCTGTTGCTCCTCTTTCCTGATTGTCAACACCTGTGTCTCATAACCCTTCTATCCTACATGTTGTCCCTTATCATCTCTCCTTCATGCTCGCTCATCGTCCTTATATTCTGAGCCTTGACACTACAAACTAGCCAGACATGGACCAAGCATGGACTCTCTGAGCTCTTGAGGAGAAATAATATGCAGCAGTCCCGTGGATCAGTCACCTTAACGGGGCGAACACCTACTGTAGCTTTTGGAGGTCCCAAAAAGAAACAAGTCAGTAGTTGCCATCCTGCTCTTCAGCTAGTTAACTACAAGCTTCCTAGCTCCTAGGAACCCTCCTTGGAGCCTTCATGAAAACCCTCATGGAGGAGATGAAGCTCCAATCAATGCTCTCCACACTAACCGACGTGGACCTTCTGCGTTTGGGTCCTTTATCTCTGAACCTTGGCACTCACCTGTATTTTAGGGAGTATGATATATCTTTACACAGTTTAAATGCATTGACTTTGCAAAAAAAAAAAAGTACAGATATTTTGTAAGACAATCTGAATTTGTGGACACTCTGCACTCGATGAGCATGTACAGTGATTCGTGAAACCATCCTCAGAATGCTCAACAATACTATCTGCGTTTCCTCAGTCATGCTGGCATAAGGTGGGTTTCAATATCTTCCCAGAGGATACGTGTGGTTTGATGAAGGCTTGGATCAGAGTACCGGCTTGCTGGCAACAGTTCTATTACCTGAGGCTCATTCCAACTGTTTAAGAGACTGAGGTCTTCTGGAGTGCTGAGGTCATTTCTGAGGACGTCAGAGCTCCGCTGTGGCATTACCATCTTTAATGGTAGGGGTGTGAAAAAAAATCGATATGGCAACATATCGCGATTTTCGGCCGCCCAATATAATATCGATTTTTTTCAGGAAAATTGTTTAATTTTCACATTTGAAAACATATGTTCATCTGATGAACATACATAGCAACTTGATTTTTCATCTCTAGTTTTAATTTTGATATTAACTGGGTAGAACATCGCAATATATCGTGATATCATGATAATATCGTATCGTGACCCAAGTATCATGTTTCATATCGTATTGCGAGGTCCTTGCCAATACTCACCCTCTACTCAGCTGGTGACAAGAGAGAGCGGGCAAACTGGGAATGAGAAAACTGAAAGTGGAGCGCTTGTGAGCGCCACCTACTCGGCCAGATTTGTGAAACTGTCCAGTAGTCTTTTTTGCCATGTCTTATTCTCTCTGGAATTGTACGTATGAAAGGGATAAATGGTGGAAAATAAAATATCTAAACTAAAACTATAACCACATGGCGTTCAAATCTCTTTTCTAACCCAGCCATTTGTTTACCCATAGCCTCCGCGGGTTAATGTCATGTCCGTGTGTAAGTCCAAGCCCGTCGTGGTGTTTTATTTCCTGAGAATTTACTGGATGCCATTCTCGTGCCCGACCTCCCGCCAGCTCAACTGTTGTGTGTAAATCGATGCGGGAAAGTGGTCAGCAGTCACCGCGCCAAACAGACTTGACATATATTTTTAGCAGGGCAGAGTAGACGGTCGCATCTGGGACACTTCTGAACTGCTCCGTAGCGCCTCTGGCGGGACCGAGCTCATCGAGTGGAAAGGCCGCGATCCACGGCGGCTGGTGGGGCGCAGCCGCTTCATGGCACTCCCTGCAATAGACTTTGTGAAGTCGTTGTAATAGCTTAAAAGATGTACAGTGATCCCTCGACAATTCTCGCTTTAAGTTCCGCGGTTTTAGTTATTCGCGGATTTTTCAGAAATAAATAATATTTTTAAAAAATCAAGAAGAAATTGCGGAAACATCACAGAATGTTGTGCACGTTCTCTCGCAGCAAAGAAATGTTGTGAGCCAGCCTGGCCCTTTAAGAAGGTGGCCTTATGGGTAATGGTGTGGCCTTATGGGTAATGTAGTGTGTGTGTCGTGGGACGGCAGAATGAAAACGGGGTTAGATGAAAAGTGGAGTGAGCATCAACAGCAGCCCAGCGTGTATAGATTTACATTCTCTGTTAACCGACAGGAGCCCAACAATACAACCTGTGTGATGTTACAAGTTCCTGCAGTGCCAGAATAAAAAGTGCTCGTTCCATTCAATTCAATTCAATTAAATTTTATTTGTATAGCGTCTGTTACAATGACATTTGTCTCTAGGCACTTTACGGAGACCCAGAGCATGACCCCCGAGCAAATAAAAAGCTTCCATGCAGAGAAAACCAGACTTTTTCTTTTGTTGTTGTTAGCATGTTAGCCGCTAATTGCGAAAATAAAAAAATAGCACAATACCAGCGGTTTCTGTTTACTACGGTTCAGAGACCAGAGGCTGTGAAGGTAACAGAAAGACCACAGTTGAGCCTTTGTCTTGTTTCGCTGCAGTGCCTCGCTACTTTTTTTTTTTACAGTTTTTAAACATATTTTAAACACATTATTTAGGCTCGGGGGGCTCCGGCTCCAGTTAGCGGATTTTGAGTTTCTCAGGGACAGCGCCGGTCCCCATTAACCGCGAAAAATAAGAGATGACTGTATTTCATATTTATTTAACTAGGTTAGTCCCATTTAAATCAATGATCTCTTTTAAAAGGGAGAAAACTGAGAACAGTTTGCAATGTTTTCCAACCACAAGCAAATCATCAGGTATTACTAGAACTAAGTGCTTTCACCAACTTGAACGCAAACTCTCCTTTTTTTATATGGCCCTACTTTTGTCATTCATGATCTGTTTTTCAGAGCTTCATTTTCCAGTCTGATGTGTAACCGCAGAGATATTACAGAATAATAGCTGCTGTTAGACCGAACGTACATGGTTTGTGGTCTCCTCCTGCAGCTGCGTACTGTAAGCGGCTCTGAGTCAGTTCCTCAGCATTACAACATGTTGCTTGTGCTTGACATTACAGTTATGCAAAGCCAGCCAAATAAGCAAATGTGCTGAAGGGGGGAAAAAAAAAAAAAGAGGGGAAGAGACGGCATACAGAGGCTAAAAGTGGGTCAAGTTGAGCCTGCTGGGGAGGCGTCCAGCAGGATTCCAGATGTGGATCCAGGGGTGTGGTGGGGAGGACTCTCCTTACAGACGGGGGTTGACCCTGCAGCATGTAGCTCCAATGAAAACCACATGTGACCTGAGGAGAAACGTTCACTCCCAAAACCAGATGTGCACCGGCTCAGATGTCACTCACTGGGGGAGCGACTCCCCCGTCTGCCTGACGCACATCCAGATATTAACTTGGCCGTGCCTCGTCCTCGCTGCGTGAGCCGCTACGTGAGCCGCTACGTGAGCCGCTACGTGAGTCGGCCTCAGTGCCCGCGGCGAAGATAAATTCCTGCTCTGACAAATGGTGATTTATGCACTCACAACATGTTCAAATCACTAAAGATGTGTTTTCTCATTAATATTGACATGCAACTTTTTAAATATTTTCTTAATTAAAACGATTATGATAATAATAATAATAGTAATAATCAAAATTTGCTTTGTATTTTTTAATTTTTATCTCAATTGTTTTTTTTCAAGTGATACTTTGTGGTCTGACCAAAAATTAACCATTTTTTTGTTTTTTCTTTTCATTCTTGTCTATTTTTATAACAAACTAATCATTCAATCATTTTTATTCTAATTAAAACAGTGTTGCGCAATCTTGCTTTTAAGCGACAGCATGTGTGCGTCTGTAATATAGGCATCCTGAATTAATTTTCCCTGTGTTCAGATGTGTGTGCAATGATCTCCAGCCAGTTCCTTGGGTTATGGGTCTGGAAAAAGCAGGTCAAGCTAAAAAACCAAGTTCAGCCAAAACAACAAAAAAATTAAAATGAAAAAACAACACAAGGGGAAACAGGTTGATGGACTTAGAGATGATAGACCAGCTCAGGAAAAATGAGAGACATAAATAGTTACTGACAAGAACTCGAGGGGTAACAAGACACAGGTGTTCACAATCACAGCAGGGGAGCACAGAGGCGGTTACACATCAGGGAGAGTGGCTTCAACACAAAGCAGGAGAACAAACTGCATAAAAATCAGGAGTCCAACAAACAAAAGCGCACAAGTATCCCAAAATAAGAACTTTAAGCAAGATAAGTCACTGAAGTTTAAATAAAACCCAAACTGAACCCCAAATCCATGACTTCAGTTGAGATAACTGATGCCACCGAAGCAAATTCAAAATTTAGCCTTGAACTAGGGCTGTAGCGATACACTAATCTCACGATACGATAAGATACACGATATTCAGCTCACGATACGATATATATCCATATTCATTATTTACATCATTTTCTGAAAGATTTTAAAGGGACAAGGTGATTTTGGTGACATCTTGTGAGTGTTCCAATGACTTTGTTTGAATTTATTGAACTGAAAGCATCAATTACACATTATATGGCTGACAGGCAGCTTGCAAATGCTGGACAAAATGAATAAAAGATTTGTTGAGAAAAATAGTTTCATTTATTTTAAAACAGTGCAAATTGTTGCTTGCAAGCTTTTAAAGGTGGGACACGGGGGTTTAGAAAGAAGCTTAGAATATCGATACCCGCGGCTGAAAAATCGATACTCGATCTGGGGAAATAAAATATCGATATATATATCGCAGAATCGATAAAATCACTCAGCTCTACCTTGAACTGTGGGAAAAAGGAGACAGAGATGTCAGAGATGGATCAAAATGAAAATTAGCACGGTTAACGATTGTTTGCTTTTGCACAGCTCTGTTTTGCTGGTGCTTGACGAAGGTTTCCCGAAGTAATCCGTTGACCTTATGGTTGTTTTATCTATTAACAAATTATGACTTCAAAAACTCTGTCTGTTCAGAGGTAATACCTCTCTGTGCATCTACTAGATGCTTGTTCTCGGAACTTAAATCACTACTGTTGTATTCAAATGTTCACAGCGTGCAACCGTCTAGATTTACAACCTAAGGAAATTTAATTGCAAACTACGATTGCGTTACAATACTCACCTCTAATCTAACTAACTATTTGCCAGACATCCAACACAGGTTTTGGAATATGCACTCTAATAAAACAAAAAGAAATGCATACACACACACACAAAAAAAAATCTTCTTATAGTTTATAAGTGAAGATATGTTTCAGTGTCAGTAACACAAAGCAGAAAGTAAAGGTCAGGAAGACAGAGTTCAACAGAGTACATGAGTGAATGAGGTTAACTATAATGGGAGGTCAGTTCAAATAAAAGTCAGCGACACAAACGATACGACAGATCCGTAATGACCTGTGGCTGACCGGTAACTAATCTTTAAAAGGAATATCCAGCAGCAAAGCATGAAGGATTATTACTGCGTGGGCCCGGGTCATTAGTCCTGTAATTTGACTATGTGATGGATATGGAGCAGGTTTATTACCTGAGCTTCTGCAAGCCTGGAAATGTTATGTCACCGCCGGCGGGACCGGCCCCGTCTTCTCCTCTGTCTTATGGTTTATTTCATTGTCATTGTGGTCGTTTCACATCATCAACTTCTCAACTTTTGAAATATCTTTAATCTTGTAAAAATGCGTTTAATTGCACATGTTTTTAGTTTTTCTGTCCTCTTTTTTTTTTTTTTTTCAGGGATTTGGCAGTTCCATTCATGTCTGTGTTCGAGCACAATAAAAGCATGAGCCAGAAAGTTTGTCACCTGTGAATGATGTCAGAGTAAGTGTTTCACTTTATTTGTCCAAGCAGACGTCATTGACAAGGGTGTGACTAAAACTGGAAAACTGATTGAAAAAATCAACTCTGAGCTTCAGTACTTTGTTCTTGATTTTATTTTATTTATTTTGTTTTGTATTTGCTTTGGTTGAAGTGGCATTGTGTGAAGCAGCCATGCATGTCCTGCAGCAGACTTGCAGTCAGTTTAGAGAGTTGGGGGCCAGTTTTGATTGGGTGCACACAGCCAGTTTATACCAGTTAGGGTTAGGGTTAGCATAGCATAGCATTGGTCAGCGTTGCATTGAACACATTCACACTGCATCGCTTTGAAACAGGACTAGCTTTCACTGTATTTTCTTCACTGCAGAGCGTCCGTGTTGCGGTCATACCTGTCCAGTTTTGGATTTGAAAATAAGGGAAATTTTCTGGCGCCCGCCGTTAGCAGTCCCACCATCCCAACCAAGCTCCAGTATTTCTCACATTTTTGGTGAACAGAAAAGCTAAAATCACGGCTGCACTACTTCCTGAACTTCAGCCAGCTCTTTTGTTTCCTGTGTGCCACTATTGGACAAACTGATTATTCCAGGTGTGTCTGAGCATTGCTGTGAGGTCAGACACACCTGGATTAATCAGTTTGTTAATTAATGGCACACAGGAAACAAAGCAGCTGGCTGAAGTTCAGGAAGTAGTACAGCTGTGCATAAAGCCACATTGACATGATGTGAACATTTATTATAACCTAAATGAAAACACTAAAGGGGTATATATGAAGAGTATTTATTTGAACATTTATTTAACATTGCTTGTATTTACATTTACATTTGATTTTCATTCCACACCTTGTTTTAATTTCATATTGCTCTTCTTTTATAGTTTTTCATCTCATTTCGCGTGACTTTTCTTTACTCTTTTAATGACTTGTTCTACTCATTTGTTGCAGACTAATTCCTTTATCACTTTTTTGGAAGGAGTGTATTTGTGGACTGGTCCAGAGTAGTTTATTTTACATGAGAAGAAGAGCGACATCCTATTCTCCGTAACAATCATTTTTTTCTTGGCGTGCGCTGTCACTCATCAGATGTCTCACACTAACCTCGCGACATCTACCACCTACAGTACCTGTAGTAGCTGCTGCTGTGGCAGTTATCACGAGACAAGTGACAGATCTCAGATTGGGAATATTTTGGGTTTTTTTTTTTACTCTGCCCAATGCGGTATTATTATTTTTTAAGAACGCAGGTTAAAATACGGGAGACTTATGGGAGAGAAGAGTAAAATACGGGACTTTCCCGGCCAAAACGGGATACTTGACAGGTATGGTTGCGGTGCAGTCGGCGCTCTTCAATGCTTTTCCGTGCTTTTCGAAATAATTTATTAGATAGGATTAGATGTACTTTATTCATCCCCCAAGGGTGAAATTCAAAAATCTCATCAGCTTATCAATAACACAAAAAAAAACAAAAAAAAAAAAATATATATATAATATATATATATATATATATATATATATATATATATGTTATAAAAAAGAGCACATTTAAACTGTGTAAATCCAGTCAGGTGGGAAGATATGTGACTTGATTGATCACCGCAGATCACCACAAACCGGGCACAAACTGGAGCGTCCAGCGTCGCAGGGATAAGTCCCGGAGCAGCAGCAAGTAGCCTCCATGCCAGGCGTCGTCCGGGCAACAACAATGTGTTCAATATCCTTGAACTGGGTGAATGTAAACAAGTATTGTTATTGAAATGACTGAATTCTCTTGGTAGATAGTTTGGTCTCAATTCAACTGCCAATAATTCAACATCTGGACAACACATCTGCTCCTTCACAGTTACACCATCTCTGGTTCACTAGCCCCGCCTCCTCCTTTCTCTTAGACACCAGCTTTATCATCTCTGTCTGAGCATATGAGGGTGAATCCAGGTAGATGCCACGATGGAGTCTGAGATGTTTGGATTCAACCAGGTTTCAGTAAAACACATTCACGCTCCACTTTCCTGACTCTTCACCAGTATCTCCAGCTCATCGCTCTTGTTGGTCAAAAAGTTGACATTTCCATGATGACTGACGGCAGAAAGGGCTTGTATCTACATCTCCTGACCTTCACCTTTGCACCAGCACGACAACCACGAAAACTCCTCTTCATCTCAGCTGGAACAGGATGATTTACTCCAGATTTGCTCCGTTTCAATGAAAGAGGTCCTCCCTTTAATAAACTCTTGTTTCCACACTAATATGCACAGAATATTCATCGGTAAGTTGATAAAAACACCAAAAATAGTGCAAAAAAAAAAAAAAAGGTTAAATTAAAATACAATTATTTGTCATCTGATAATAGCTCCAGCTCAATAAACAAACGTAGATGTGGGGCGTGAACCCTTAAAACAACTTCACATGCATTCCCAAAAACCAAACCATTGTAAACATGCAATGACACAGAGTCTCTGGGTTGTTAAGTACACTCATTTGTTTCATGCCAAGCAGACGTGCTGACAGAATATCCAGTGAGTCTTCGGGACAGAACGTAGTATGGCTCCCTGCCACGCATTGTTCACCTGCCAGCTTATTTCAACATCACAGCAGATAATATAATCTGATTAGCTTTGAGGAGGCACAAGCAGCCAATCACAGAGACGTCATCTTTTTTTTTTCTGCTTCACTGTTTTTCCCTTCTCCCCCCCCCCCCCCCTCACCTCTGCACTATTGCACAGATAGATAGCATTCTTCTCTAAGCTCTCGTCCTAAGACGCAGGGCCATAAATAGGAGTGGAAATTTCCTCTCAGATGGCACATGGGTCTAATGAATGCGTCTCTGTGTGTCATGTTTGTTCGTACCGTACATGTCATGTTACATAACACGTTTCGAGCAGGTCGGGACAGTGCAGAGATATGACATCTCTTGGCGGGGCCTCAGTGCAGCGCATACCAGAGACCCGATGCTGCGCCTCCCCCTTTTCGCTCTAAACAACACCACACTCCCTCATACGTGCATTTCTGCACATACGGTCCATACATCCAGTACTTCTGAGAACAAAGCTGAAAAATATTTGTTCTGGTGAAAAAACTCTGGGGGTGAAGTGTGCATAGTTTATGTTCACGGTGCGTGCTGTAAGATAAAGACACTGACAAAAAAAAAAAAAAAAGAAAAAGAAGGGAAACGGCCTCCTTTATTTTAGCTTGGATACATTTGAACGCCGCGCCGTACGCTCACATGCTCGCTGCACTGCAAGCATTGTGGGAAAGGTGTGAACTTGACAAATCCTTGAACTCGACACCGTCCGACACTTCTGGGTTAAAACAACATGGTTCCCGTGAGCCGGGTCTTATCAGGCTTCACCAGTGTCAGACCCAAGCAGTTCTCACGTGCGGCCCGGTTTTCTGGAAGCAGACTACACAAAGGACGAATTCACAGCTCGCACCAAGCATGTAAAGAGAACCGGAGCGTGAGAAGAGGACGCTGCTGCAGGATGAACGTTTTCCAACAGCCGCTCTGCATTTGCACACGTGCATAGAAACCCATGCAGCACTTCTGTCTGTGCTTTTACAGAACTAATTAACAGTAGATTGGAATCATTGATAGGCTGACGGACTCTTTAGCCCCGCCTTGAAAGAAGCTGTGGAGAGATTGGAGTGGGTGCTAATGGTCAGCGTGCTAATGGTCAGCGTGCTAATGGTCAGCGTGCTAATGGTCAGCGTGCTAAATGTCGGCAGATATCCCCGCAGCATTGTTAGATCTTCTCATTCTGCTGATAGTTTAAGTTATTTTATGGCTGGGCAATGATTAAAATTTTTAATCGCGATTAATGGCATGATTTCCCTGATTAATCACGATTAATCGCATCGTATAAGGAAAATCAAATAATGAATTCAAAAGTAGTGTAAAATGCACTTTTATTTAAATGTTCTGCTGTCATATGAACTAAAGTGTCATAACATTTGTTGTTCAAACACTTTTAACATCAGCACTTGTCAGTAACACATATTTAGTGTAAATCTCATCTTAAAAAATGTCAAATACAATAAAGCTTATTGCCACTGCCAGGGCATTAATGTCATCCTGTTTTTATAAAAAATAAAAAAAAGTCTACCAACAAAATCCTAACAATCTAGAGGCCACAATCAGAACATTAAAACAGGTAATTTCTGAGGTAACAGCAGAAACCTTTAACGGGGAGTTCAACTTGTCAGTTCTCCCCTGGAAAATGATTGAAAATGAAATGAAAAAAGGATAAAATGTCCATGTTAAAGTTCTGTAACTTTATCAATCCATGTGATTATCTGTGTATCATTTGTTTTTTTTTTTCATTTTCAATTGTCAATCAAAAATTTAAAAAGTTAAAAGTGACTTTTTTTCTGTTTTTTAATCTAACACAAAAAGCAAAAAAAAAAAATGGCTGTTTTTTTTATATCTCATTTTTAGCAAACAGGCCACGGGACTGAATTTGTTTTTAATATTTTATTGTCTGGTTTACGTGACTCAGAAATGGCTTTGTTTTATAATCGAGGAATAGACTTTCTGTTGTCATTACACATCTGTGCCACTAGATGGAGCCGCACTGCAGTAACCAGCTAGAGAACAGCAGGACAGTGAACACATGGAGCAGATCTGATGGAACATGGAGGAATGACACCAAAGTTTTGTTGCAAGGGATTTGAAAGGTTTTTTTGTTTTTTTTTTCAGACAGAATTGTTAATATTGCTACCTGAGTTGCTACCTGAACTGTAAAGTTCACGGATTTTTTCCGTTCTCCATGTCTGTTTTAGCTTTTCCGCATGTTTACCTGCCAACTGTCGTCCGATTCTGCAGCAGCCAGTAACAGACTTTTCAAAACAAAAGCATGTAAGCGAAATGTGTTAACGCACGATAAAATAAATATCGGCTTTAATAAATAATGCGTTAACACGATAATAACGCATTAACTTGCCCAGCCCTAGTTTTTTTTCAAAAGTTCAAAACAAAATAGAAGTAGCAGTGAATTGCAGACCTGCGTCAGACTTACTCATAATGCTGAAAACTTAATAATCAGTGTTCTTCCTGTGTAGCTGCATGCTGTTTTTCTCCTGCCCATCACTCTGACAGTCACTGTACACCTGTAGTCTTGTTTTATCAACATTTTAATGACACCCATACCTGCACGCTCCATATGGGTCCGTGTCATGAAACATCATTTTGAAAGAAACAACTCCCATCCAGCAGCTGCAGCTGCTGCTGCTGAGTGTTTTGCGATATGTTGAACGTGAAACATGTGGAAACTGGTTGCATTTTGAAAGAACATTCCTGCATGCGCAGCCATTACGTAACGGCCCGTTTTTAAATGAAAACAGCGCAGCACTGAAACGCATGTGCACATGGCTTTTGCAGCTGCTGCTGCAGAGCGTTTGAACGTAGGAGGACCGTTGTGGAAGAGGGCCTTTCAGCCGAGGAGGCCGGTGGAGACAAATGCCATCGTCAAGCTGTCTGCCGACGAGATACAGGATTTTTACATCTGAGGTGTTCGGCTGACAATCTTATCCGAAGAGACTCTCGGGGACGGGCTCACGTCTCGTCCGAAGATACTCCACGACTGTTCGTGGACAGATTGACTGTTGTAAGAATTTGAACTCGTGACCTCAGACGTGCTGGGAAACGTCCTCCTGATCTCTACATTTCTTCTGCATTCTTATATCAGGCCTTTCTTATTCTGTGAGCGTTTTACTTTTTTGAACACTGACCCTTTAAAATGAAGCTCTTGAGAATTTTTGCAAAGAAGTGAGTAAATACATTCAAGCACCGACGCCAAATATGTGACTGAACTCTGAGCATGGCTCATAAAAGACATAAAATGGGACAAAGATTTGATTGCACACTTGATGCAAGCTTACTTGATGCATCCTTAATAAGGATGATAAAACCTAGTGAAAATGTCATTTCCTTCTGACCGACGGTTCTGGGGAGGTGGTTACACATACTAAACACAGCGTCATGCAGACGAGTTTGACTGAGTGTCAGCTTGGCATCGACTCCTCTGATTGATTTCTGTAGGGGAAGATGCTTGTTTTTCCCTTTGCACTGACAAGAGACCAGCGTATGTGTTTGAATTGAACATAATTCTAAGGCTTAAAACCCTGGATAAAACAAATGATGGTGGAGCAAACAAACAAAAAAAAAAAGAATCAAAAACAGATTGATTACATCATTTGTCCTGCCCACTATAGTGACTGAAATGGCAGCCGTAGGGCAGTGGAGCTCAAAAGACTCAAAATTATTTTTCAGTCTTACACGGAATAACTAGGGCTGGGCAATTTAACGCGTTATTATCGCATTAACTCATTAATTTATTAACGCAGACATTTATTTTATCGCACGTTAACGCATGTTGCTCACATGCTTTTGTTTTGAAAAGTCTGTTACTGGCTGCTGCGGAACCAGAAAACAGTAAACATGCAGAAAAGCTAAAACAGACATGGAGAACGGTAAAAATCTGTCAACTTTACAGTTCAGGTAGCAACTCAGGTAGCAATATTAACAATTTTGTCTGGAAAAAAAAAAAAAACCTCTCAAAACCCCTTTGTTCAACAAAACGTGTCCCATTCTCCTCCATGTTCCATCAGATCTGCTCCATGTGTTCACTGTCCTGCTGTTCTCTAGCTGGTTACTGCAGTGCGCTCCATCTAGTGGCACAGATGTGTAACGACAACAAAGTCCGTCCAGTCCTCCATTCCTAAAACAACAATTCAGTTTCTGTGGCCCGTTTTTTTAATTTCGTATTTTTGATCCAAGTCTAAAATTGAAATATAAAAAAACAGGCATTGTTAGATTAAAAAACGAAAAACATAATAAAATGTCACTTTTTAATTTTTAAAATTTTTGATTGACAATTGAAAATTGGAAAGAATGATGATACACAGATTTGGTAAAGTTACTGAACTTTAACAATGGACATTTTCATTTTAAAGTTCTCCCAGACGGAGGATCAACAGAAACAAGGTTATTTGTAACAACTGACAAGTTGAACTCCCCGTTAAAGTTTTTCTTTGCTGTTCCCCTGTTACCTGTTTTAAATTACCTGAGGTTTTTTTGTTTTAATGTTCTCATTGTGCTGAGACACAATCATTTTGTTGGATTTTGTTTGTAGACTTTTTTTTTAAATTTTTTATAAAAACAGGATGACATTAATGCCCTGGCAGTGGCAATAAGCTTGTCATGGTCTGGGGTGGCCATGACGACAATTTTGGGTTTTTTTTTTTTTTTTTTTTTTTTTTTTTTTTGGCCGTCAATGGCCGTCCCAGACCATGACAAAGCTTTATTTTATTTTGCATTTTTTAAGATGAGATTTACACTAATTATGTGTTACTGACAAGTGCTGATGTTAAAAGTATTTGAACAACAAATGTTATGGCACTTTAGTTCATATGGCAGCAGAACATTTAAATAAAAGTGCATTTTACACTACTTTTGAATTCATTATTTGATTTCATGTATACAATGCGATTAATCGCGATTAATCGCATTATCTCCCTGATTAATCGCGATTACTAATTTTAATCCTTGCCCAGCCCTAGTAATAATCTGACAATCATGTTATGACAAACCATTTAGCAACCTTTCTTCTACATTTATCTGCTTCCAGACTAAACGCTTCCACTGAAGCATAAACCCAGCAACAAGTGAACGGCTTGGACGTGCTCAGCATCAGTCTGTCGCTCACCATCTTTACACACATGCTGTGAATATACCTGAAATCAGAGATCCGATGTCTATTTTTTCCATCGGATGACGCTGCAGCTGTAAAATCGAGTTTTATTTGAGCAGAGCGGCCCCTGGTTGATGCATACTTTCAAGGGCCACACTTCAGTCACAATTGTAGGTTTGTTTTAAGATATAAAAGAGACAGTAGCTTCAGTGGGTTCATACACATGAGCATCTAAAGTAAGACCCATTTCTCCTTTCTGAATACAATACCTGTCAGCGCATCAGCATTCGTCAGTGTCGCCGCTTTGGCCAGAATCGCTTATAGGAAAGAAGGAAGGTTGGCTTGTGTTGGTCTGTGGATGTTTTATGGGCTCCATAAATTAGCTGCTCTTCCCACATCGACGTTACAACTCAAAACATGGTTTTGGTATTTTAACGCTTTCTGACCCCCCCCCCCCGAGCTGGCCGACACCCAGCGTGGACAAATAAAGCCGGGCCCTTTTCGACGTTGACTTCAAAGCCGGTCTTTGTCTGCTGAGGTGTGTGAATTATATGGACCAACATCAACAGCCCGTCTCCCTCCAGTCTCCCCTCAGAGGCGGCGACAGAGGAGGGGTCGCGCCAGATGTTGGCCAGCCTTGATGCTGGGGGGGAGCTTTGGTGCCGAGGAACGTAATGGCAGTTGAAGCAGAACGCATAGGTCTTCATCAGCTGGAGATAAACTGACCAGCCCCCCCTCCCCCCCTCCCCCCGTCTGACCTTGTGTGGTTTGAATTAGGGCTGCCGTGATGGAGGTCTGCTAATTTAATTTTGCTGCCGCTAACAAACAGCAGCTGTCCGGTATTTTAGGAGGAAACTTGTCACCGGTCCAATTTATTTCCACGGCAGTATCTTTGATATCGTCCCAGATATTGATTCATGATCTGGTTGTGGTCATGTTAGGATGTGTTTTAGAAATGACCCTGATCAGACAACCAAAAAAGCTGGTTAGCAGCTTCTTTGAATTAACTCAAAGTTAACTTGCCTTCATGAGAAGACACATATGCGCTAAGTTTCTAAAATGTTTTTAGTTTTAGAGGATAACTTTTAATGAGATTATTGATCTGCTGTTCCGGTTAAACCAAAATCGTTTTCACTCTTGAATCGCTTTTTTTTTTGTTATGTTTGTTTAAATAAAGTTATCATAGAGAGACAAGTGCATGTCAGAATCAAGCTAAGATTTAAAAAAAATAAGAATAAATAATAGAAATGAAAAATACATCAACTATATTGAGCTTATGTGGTCATCTTTCTAGGATGTGTCTTAGTTACATGACTTGGATGCCTCCACAGTAGAGGTCTTCACGGGTCCAGTTTCATGGACCCGAACCCGAATAGACCTGTGAAAATTCGACCCGTAAACCGACCGATAGCTATTATCATAAGTTCGGGAGTCCGAACCCAAATGGACCCGCAATATTTGGACCCAGAACCGACCCGACACAAGTCTTTAGTTTCCGACCACGAACCGAACCGAGTTACCCGAATAGAACCGAGACAATCCAGCCCATAGTTGCTCATGTTAAAGTTGTCTAGCGTTGAATAAAACTTGATTTTCTTACCTAAAGTTGTCTTCTTCTACCGGTTCAGTTGCTACATAGGCTACGTGATGTAAACAACAATAAATCCACGTCGTTATTTTCTTTGTGGATACAGATGCTATTGGTAGCAACTGCTAACGCTAATAGCCTACACCGGTCAGGACGTGTCGTAAATATGTTCGTTGTCATGTTGGTGATCCGTTGTGCTTTACAGCTGCCGGGCAAACCGCTAATAACACGCTACGGCAACACGATTGTTTCATGACAAACACACCACGTTAATTAATAATCATTTAACTGCTCCGAGTCCTGACATTGGCTGACATCGCCAATATCTTTACCTCTCTCGAGTAAACATGGACCCAGCCTGTCAGAGAGCACCGACCAGACCCGAGACTAACTGTACCGATACTGACCCGAACCTGGAGTCATGTCTTTTGAATGGACCCGAGACCAGATTCGGGTCGGGTCGGAACCTCGGGTTTTCGGGTTGTTCCGAAGACCTCTACTTCACAGGAGATCTGACTTAATGACTTAGAGTTGCCATGTAAATGCATGTCAGGGTGCAGTTTTTTCCCAAATGATGGACACGAGGTCGTCACAAGATAGTAGATGTAGATCTGTAGATGTGTTTGGGGTGCCGGCTGGCGTGGTGACCGGTGATCTAGTCCTCTGACCATCTCACCTCTGTGCTGCTACCTGCATCTGTTTATGTAGTCATTTCATTCTTTATCCAGCTGGTCTTCATCAGGTCCCCCCATATGATCCAGGTCCTGATCAAGGTTTCTTCCTCTTAAAGTGGAGTTTTTTCTTGCCACTGTTTGGCTTAAAGGTTTTTTTTTCTTCCACTTTGGGAGTTTTTTACTTGCCATTATCCTTTAATTTGGATTTAATATTATAATATAAGCGCCTAGAGACAATTGACATTGTAACAGACGCTATACAAATAAAATGGAATTGAATTGAATTGAATTTATTAGAATAGATGTCAATCGGCATGGAGCAGCTCATCAATAAATGGCATGTGTTGGCTAAAACACAAGGTGCTATTAAATGAGAAGTCTTTAGTGTTTCCTTCTAAATGTGCAGGAACAATTACAGCTGCAAGGAAATATGAAAAGCCTTCTCCAGAGTCTGTGTGGTTTCCCATCATGCACCTTTAGAGATGATCATGATGGACAAGACAGACAGAGCTGACAAAAGCCTTTTTTTTTTTGTCTGACATGATTCCATACTGATAACAGATTTCTGAATGGTGTAGATGTAGATGTAGATTCTGAATCTTTGAAGTAGATTTCATTGACTTTAAACAAAACCTGTAAAAAATGACAAAAGCCATCTTTTGTTTGTTTCATACGATCAGCCCTTTATTTGAATATTCTTTGAACCTTCATCTCTACAAATGATGAAGAAAGTCATCCGTCGTCAGACACAATGCAGATGCAAAAAGAAAATAAAAATCCGGTTCACTGAGAAAATAAGAAGTCATTATGTTTTTAGGTTGTTGTGCATCTCAGCGACTCCCAACATGAGCCGCATAATGTGAGTTAATATTTGTAATGTCACAGTGATCTGCAAATCTGAATGACTCATTCAATTTAATATTTATAGAGCCGGTCGCTCTGAACAAAAGGGAGAGGGTTGTGTCATGTTTTAATTTTTTATTTGATAGTGACTTCAGACACCCAGATTAAGAGCATGCACTCAGAAATAAAAAAAAAAAAAAACACATATGCTCACACACACCCCTCTGAAAAGAACGAGGGCACCATTATTGAGATTTTACAGTTTGTCCTGTTCACAATGATCCACCTTCTTATTGCAAAGTGGATAAAAGCTCAGGTTTGAGGTGATACTCCTGGATATTTGGCTTGTCCCGTTTTATGAAAACAGCTTCAGATCATTCTGGGCTTCACTGTGAAAGGAAGGAGACTAAAGAATAAAAATTCACTGAGCTTTCGTTGTTGTCAGTGTTTGGCATTCGTGGAGGAATGCTGGAGGATTATGGGCCAGTAAGAACACTGTCGACATCATCCTTTTCTTGTTTGACTCTGCAACACGGTACTGGTGTGTGTGTGTGTGTGTGTGTGTGTGTGTGTGTGTGTGTGTGGGTGGTTTTCTCATTAACAATACGTCTGCGTGCATGCACGTCAAATTTTATGTCTTCATAATGACAATTTGATGACTGTGTGAGTGTATTTATATTAGGGCTGGGCAACGATTAAAATTTTTATCGCGATTAATCGCATTATTTCCCTGATTATTCACGATTAATCGCTTTGTATTCGCAAAATCAAAAAATGAATTCAAAAGTAGCGTAAAGGTCACTTTTATTTAAATGTTCTGCTGCCATATGAACTAAAGTGTCATAACATTTGTTGTTCAAACACCTTTAACATCAGCACTTGTCAGTAACACATATTTAGTGTAAATCTCATCTTAAAAAATGTCAAATACAATAAAAGCTTATTGCCACTGCCAGGGCATTAATGTCATCCTGTTTTTTATAAAAATAAAAAAATAGTCTACAAACTAGAGGTCTTCACGGGTCCACTTTCATGGACCCGAACCCGAATGGAGCCGTGAAAATTCGACCCGAAACCGACCCGACCCGAGTCTTTAGTTTCCGACCATGAACTGAACCGAGTTACCCGAATAGAACCGAGACAATCCAGCCCATAGTTGCTCATGTTTAAAGTTGTCTAGCGTTGAATAAAACTTGATTTTCTTACCTAAAGTTGTCTTCTTCTACCGGTTCAGTTGCTACATAGGCTACGTGATGTAAACAACAATAAATCCACGTTGTTGTTTTCTTTGTGGATACAGATGCTATTGGTAGCAACTGCTAACGCTAATTAGGGCTGGGACGACGCGTCGACGTAATCGATGACGTCGACGCAAAAAATACGTCGACGCAAAAACTGCACGTCGATCCGTCGTCACTCAGAATCAAAAAATGGCGGCGGCTGCCGCATTAAGTAGCAGCGAGTCGGGGGAGAAGAAGCTATCTCGTAACATGTCAAAAGTATGGGAGTACTTTACACCTAAAGGAAACGACTCGGTGGTCTGTGACCTGTGCAGAATAGAGATGGCATATCATAAAAGCACTACCGCGATGCACCAGCACCTTAAGAAGAGAGCTGCTTGTGTGGAGGAGAAGACACCGTAAGTTTTCAACTTTTTTTTCTTTCCTTGTTTGCAATGATTAACCCCGTCATTCATCCAAACCGCACTACGTAACTTGTGCTCCAGCCTCGCACACACAGAACATGTGCCCACTTAAACACACACACACACGCCCCTCACACACTCGCCTCTTGCTGACATACTTTTTTTTAACTGACACAGACACACACAAATACACGCTAAAGTTTTTTTTTTTTTTTTTATTTCTTTGTCTGTCTTTTTTTTTTTTAAATACAACATTCATTGTTGTTTTCTAACTTTCAACTTTTAGGTTAATGTATTATTATTATTATTATTATTATTATTATTATTATTATTATTATTATTATACTTTTATTGGTATGGGCAGATCATTTAGAAGTATATATTTTTATTAACCTGTGCACTGTGTTTGTGATTTATGTTTTCAGGGACAGGGATAAGCAGAAAAGTTTGTACTATCAGATGAAAAAAAACCCCCCCCCCCCCCCCTGCACCCCCCAGGAGGCTGCTGCACTTACTGAGAGCATCCTAACTACTAAAAGTTAAACTACTGTTCACTTAACTCTAATAGGCCTAATACTTGAATTTATTTGTTATTTATTTCACAGGTTTAAATGATTAGGCTAAGTTGCTGCTGTCACACATTGTGTTTTGTTTTGTAAATTGCAGCTGTCACCGCTGCTGTTATTTTTTTATTTATTTTATGTTGATAAGATTTTAGTTCAGATTGTGTTTTTTGCAGTTTTATTTATAGAAGGAAAGTTTTATTTTATTTTTTTATTATAGGATTCCATTGCACTACAACTGTGTGCACTTTATTGTTGTATTGTTCAATACAATTCATTTTTGAACTTGAAAGAAGAAATTTGTGTTTTATTCATGGAGATAAATTTGCATTAATTGCTATATAGGTCAAATTATGGGGAGATAATCGATAATCGAATCGAAATCGAATCGAATCGGATTTAAAAATGAATCGTTAGATTAATCGATGCATCGAAAAACTATTTTCTAGATTAATCGATTACAAAAATAATCGTTTAACCCAGCCCTAACGCTAATAGCCTACACCGGTCAGGACGTGTCGTGAATATGTTCTCTCATCCAGCGTTGTCATGTTGGCGATCCGTTGTGCTTTACAGCTGCAGGGCAAACCGCTAATAACACGCTACGGCAACACGATTGTTTCATGACAAACACACCACGTTAATGAATAATCATTAAACTGCCCCGAGTCCTGACATTGGCTGCCACCGCTAATATCTTTACTTCTCTCGAAAAACGTGGACCCAGCCTGTCAGAGAGCACCGACCGGACCCGAGACTAACTGTACTGATTCCGACCCGAACTCATAGTCATGTCTTTTGAAATGGATCCGAGACCTGATTCGGGTCAGAACCTCGGGTTTTCAGGTTGTCAGGTTGTTCCAAAGACCTCTACTACAAACAAAATCCAACAAAATGATTGTGTCTCAGCACAATCAGAACATTAAAACAGGTAATTTCTGAGGTAACAGCAGAAACTTTTAACGGGGAGTTCAACTTGTCAGTTGTTACAAATAACCTTGTTTCTGTTGAATCCTCCATCTGGGAGAACTTTAAAATGAAAATGTCCGTGTTAAAGTTCAGTAACTTTACAAATCTGTGTATCAATCATTCTTTCCATTTTCAATTGTCAATCAAAATAAAAAAAATGTAAAAGTGACATTTTATTACTTTTTTCGTTTTTTAATCTAAGACAAAAAACCGAAAACAAGCCTGTTTTTTTTATATTTCAATTTTAGACTTAGACAAAAATATTATATGAAAAAATGGACCACAGGACTGATTTAGTTTTATAATGGAGGACTGGACTTTCTGTTGTCATTACACATCTGTGCCACTAGATGGAGCCACACTGCAGTAACCAGCTAGAGAACAGCAGGACAGTGAACACATGGAGCAGATCTGATGGAACATGGAGGAATGACGCCAAAGTTTTGTTGCAGTCCAGAATTTCGGTTTTCAGACAGAATTGTTAATATTGCTGCCTGAGTTGCTACCCGAACTGTAAAGTTCACGGATTTTTACTGTTCTCCATGTCTGTTTTAGCTTTTTCGCATGTTTACCTGCAAACTGTGCTCCAGTTCCGCAGCAGCCAGAAATAGACTTTTCAAAACAAAAGCATGTGAGCAACATGCGTTAACGCGCGATAAAATAAATGTCGGCGTTAATAAATTAATGCGTTAAGGCAATAATAGCTTGCCCAGCCCTAGTTTATACATATACATTACCAGTCAAAGAGTTTGCCTGAACGTGTCTGAACCTTTGAATGGTAATGTTTTACAGCATATACTGTACGTGTACATCATGTTATGTGCATGTAATGCAGCGTGAGGATGCACATCTGCGTGGGAGAACATATGCTGATTTATGCCTGTTTGTCTTCCTTTTCATGTCTTCTGCCCCCGTCTGTTGACAGCGTGGTCAGTCCTCGTGGTTTTGACCGTATTACGGTACAGCGCGTCTGCGTTTAGGTTTCTCCGTCCTATGAGGTGGGGGAAATATTCAGATGTCCATTTATATTCCCATTTTCAGCACATAACGCCCCGTAAACTCTCGCAGGGGCGACCGAACCTTCATAATCTAAAGTCGGTGCTCGCTCCATCCATCTTCGAACTGCATGCGAGCTAACAAACATTACTATTCATCATCAGTATTCACACCTGTCCAAATCTATAACCTCATTGCCTGGAGGGAGGAAAGAGAAGAAGGTTGAAAAAAAAAAAATCATCCCAATCTCGCTGAGGAGGGAAGAATCCAATTCCCCTCCGCCCGCGTCTCCTACGTGCATTTGTCATACATCAACCAGACAAGTGAACTCCCTCCTCGCTTCGCACGCAGCTCCTCGCTGACCCGGCTAGCTTTGTCCTGACTCATAAAGAGGGCTAAATGAAAGCAGGCCCGGCACCCCACCCCCCCGTTCGCTCTTGTCTCTTTGCAATGAAACTCATTTCCTCTGTATCAGTTGAAAAAAAAAGATAAATAAATAAAACACACACACAATCTGGAAGATGAAGTCGGCCCGGCGACCCCCCGCCCTTCTATCCTCCTCCTCCAGTAGGCCCTGATAAATAGTGTGCGTTTCTCAAGGAATTCCCTCAATGTGGGAGTGGAAGCTGCAGATGTTGGAGAGCTGTCACTCCTTCAGACCTCCAGGCCCACTCCCAGGAGCCCCTCTACGCCCTCGACTCCCATGTGCCGCTGAGCGTTTGTGCACAAACAGATGCAGGGAGGCAAACATGCGTGCGGCCGGTCGGACAGCTGGGTATGTACACTTGTACCTAGTCGACACGCGTTGCACACGCACCACCAGTCAGCGCTGCAACCGCAGCCACTTACCGTTGGGGAGGGGCGGTCGCTGCCCGAGCGTGTCTGCAGGTGTGAAAGCGCATGTTTATGCGCTCGTCCAACCCGTCCTGAGGAGCAGTTAACCCTCTATTGCATGGCGTTATGGCAACAATTACTTTAACTCAATTTTACTAAAAGACAGTAATGTAAAATCCATGTTTTAGTGTTCAATTGTAAAAAGGGGGTCTTCATTATCGCGTTAATTGCGATTAATTAATTACAGACATATTTAGCGTGTTAAGTTTTTTAATCGCATTAATCTAATTTTTAATCTCTAATTTTACTGGTCCTGTTTGCGAGTTGCCTTTTTATAAAATCCGTTTGTAGGTCAGTCACCATAGACATATATGTCAGTCACACCCTGAAGTGGACATTGATTGGCTGTCATTGTGTTTGGGCGTGTTAAGCATAAGCTGATAGGCTCCTATTGTAGTTGGGAGGGCAAGGTGAGGAGCGGTGAGTAGCGGGAAGGAGACGTGAAAATGGAGGAGCATCTGAAAGTTGTCGGTCCAATGAATGGGAAATTTAAATTTCAAAAACGCCCCGACGGCAACATTGATAGAGGTAGAGTGATATGTCTTCTTTGTAAGAAGGAGTTAGCTTACCAGCGAAGCAGTTCAAGTTTAGCCTACCACATCGTGAGTGCAGCCACAGCTAACGTAGGCGGCGAAGACATTAGCAATTTAGCGAACAATAGCAAACATAGTGGAAGACGAGGGGTCAAGTCTGTCAATAAATGACTTTATAAAGCCACTTTCTTGTTATTGTTTTATATCAATCTTTTGATCCTGCCACAATCGTGAAATAATGAATTTAAATGAAAAATACCTCAAGTTGAGGGCTTTCCTCAGCAATTTTTAGGTGAGATTAAAAAAGAGATTAATTAGATTAATTAATTACAGATCATAATTAATTAATCTCAATTTTATTTAATCGCATGACAGCACTAGGTCTTTTATTTTGATAAGACAAATAATGCATCACATTACATTTCCAGTAAATACTGTTTGCATGGACACAGACATTTGGGTGAGTCAGCATCTGAGGGCCCCCAAAGTTGTCTAATTGCTGTGTATTTAAGCAAAAGCCATACCGTACCGTACCGTACCGTACCGTACCGTACCGTACCGTCTTCTTCCGCTTATCCGAGGTCGGGTCGCGGGGGCATCAGCCGGAGTAAGGAAGCCCAGACCCCCCTCTCCCTGGCCACTTCCTCCAGCTCCTCTGGGGGGATCCCAAGGCGTTCCCAGGCCAGCCGAGAGACATAGTCCCTCCAGCGTGTCCTGGGTCTTCCCCGGGGTCTCCTCCCAGTGGGCCGTGCCCGGAACACCTCACCAGGGAGGCGTCCAGGAGGCATCCTAACCAGATGCCCGAGCCACCTCATCTGGCTCCTCTCGATGCGGAGGAGCAGCGGTTCTACTCTGAGCCCCTCCCGGATGACCGAGCTTCTCACCCTATCTCTAAGGGAGAGCCCGGCCACCCTGCGAAGGAAGCTCATTTCAGCCGCTTGTATCCGCGATCTTGTTCTTTCGGTCACTACCCAAAGCTCATGACCATAGGTGAGGGTGGGAACGTAGATCGACCGGTAAATCGAGAGCTTCGCCTTCCGACTCAGCTCCTTCTTCACCACAACAGACCGGCGCAGCACCCGCATCACTGCAGATGCCGCACCGATCCGTCTGTCGATCTCCCGCTCCATCCTTCCCTCACTCGTGAACAAGATCCCGAGATACTTAAACTCCTCCACTTGGGGAAGGACCTCATCCCCAACCCGGAGAGGCACTCCACCCTTTTCCGGCTGAGGACCATGGTCTCGGATTTGGAGGTGCTGATTCTCATCCCAGCCGCTTCACAACCGGCTGCGAATCGCTCCAGCGAGAGCTGTAGATCACGGCTCGATGAAGCCAACAGAACCACATCATCTGCAAATAGCAGAGACCCAATCCTGAGGCCACCAAACCGGATCCCCTCGACACCTCGACTGCGCCTAGAAATTCTGTCCATAAAAGTAATGAACAGAATCGGTGACAAAGGGCAGCCTTGGCGGAGTCCAACCCTCACTGGAAACGAATCCGACTTACTGCCGGCAATGCGGACCAAACTCTGGCACCGGTCGTACAGGGACCGGACAGCCCGTATAAGGGAGTCCGGCACCCCATACTCCCGAAGCACCCCCCACAGGAATCCCCGGGGAACACGGTCGAACGCCTTCTCCAAGTCCACAAAACACATGTAGACTGGTTGGGCGAACTCCCATGCCCCCTCCAAGACCCTGAAGAGGGTGTAGAGCTGGTCCACCGTTCCACGGCCGGGACAAAAACCACACTGCTCCTCCTCAATCCGAGATTCGACTATCCGACGGACCCTCCTCTCCAGGACCCCTGAATAGACCTTCCCAGGGAGGCTGAGGAGTGTGATCCCCCTGTAGTTGGAACACACCCTCCGGTCCCCCTTTTTAAAGAGGGGGACCACCACCCCAGTCTGCCAATCCAGCGGTACTGTCCCCGACGTCCACGCGATGCTGCAGAGGCGTGTCAACCAAGACAGCCCCTCAGCATCCAGAGCCTTGAGGAACTCCGGGCGGATCTCATCCACACCCGGGGCACTGCCACCGAGGAGCTTTTTAACCACCTCGGCAACCTCAGCCCCAGAGATAGGAGAGTCCACCCCTGAGTCCCCAGACTCTGCTTCCTCATTGGAAGACGTGTCGGCGGGATTGAGGAGGTCTTTGAAGTATTCCCTCCACCGATCCACAACGTCCCAAGTCGAGGTCAACAGCTCCCCATCCCCACTGTATACAGTGTTGATGGAGCACTGCTTCCCCCTCCTGAGACGCCGGATGGTGGACCAGAATCTCTTCGAAGCCGTTCGGAAGTCTTTCTCCATGGCCTCTCCAAACTCCTCCCATGTCCGAGTTTTTGCCTCAGCAACCGCCAAAGCCGCGTCCCGCTTAGCCTGCCGATACCTGTCAGCTGCCTCCAGAGTCCCACATGCCAAAAAGGCCTTATAGGACTCCTTCTTCAGCTTGACGGCATCCCTCACTGCTGGTGTCCACCAACGAGTTCTGGGATTGCCGCCACGACAGGCACCAACGACCTTACGGCCACAGCTCCGGTCGGCCGCCTCAACAATGGAGGCCCGGAACATAGCCCACTCGGACTCAATGTCCCCTGCCTCCCTCGGAACATGATCGAAGTTCCGCCGGAGGTGTGAGTTAAATCTCCTTCTGACAGGAGACTCTGCCAGACGTTCCCAGCAGACCCTCACAACACGTTTGGGCCTGCCAGGTCTGACCGGCATCCTCCTCCCCCACCATCTGAGCCAACCCACCACCAGGTGGTGATCAGTTGACAGCTCCGCCCCTCTCTTCGCCCGAGTGTCCAAGACATGCGGCCGCAAGTCCGACGATACGATTATGAAGTCGATCATCGAACTGCGGCCTAGAGTGTCCTGGTGCCAAGTGCACATGTGGACACTCTTATGCCTGAACATGGTGTTCGTTATGGACAGTCCATGACGAGCACAGAAGTCCAACAACGAAACACCACTCTGGTTCAGATCGGGGGGCCCTGCCTCCCCTCCCAACCACACCCCTCCAGGTCTCACTGTCGTTGCCCACGTGAGCATTGAAGTCCCCCAGCAGAACGAGGGAGTCCCCAGATGGAACATTCTCCAATACTCCATCCAATGACTCCAAAAAGGGTGGGTACTCTGAACTGCTATTTGGTGCGTAAGCACAAACAACAGTCAGGACCCGTCCCCCCACCCGGAGGCGGAGAGAGGCTACCCTCTCGTCCACCGGAGTAAACCCCAATGTACAGGCGCCAAGTCGGGGGGCAATAAGTATGCCCACCCCAGCTCGGCGCCTCTCACCCGGAGCAACTCCAGAGTGGAAAAGCGTCCAACCCCTCTCAAGGATACTGGTTCCAGAGCCCAAGCCGTGCGTTGAGGTGAGTCCAACTATATCTAGCTGGAACCGCTCGACCTCACACACCAGCTCAGGCTCCTTCCCCGCCAGAGAGGTGACATTCCACGTCCCTAGAGCTAGCTTCTGCAGCCGGGGATCGGACCGCCAGGGTCCCCGCATCCGGCCACCGCCCAGCTCACTGCGCACCCGACCTCTATGGCCCCTCCTGCAGGTGGTGAGTCCACTGGAGTGGGGGCCCATGTTTCCCTTTCGGGCTGAGCCCGACCGGGCCCCATGGGCAAAGGCCCGGCCACCAGGCGCTCGTCTCCGAGCCCCACCTCCAGGCCTGGCTCCAGAGGGGGGCCCCGGTGACCCGCGTCCGGGCAAGGGAAATCTTGGGCCTCGGTTCTTCTCCATCATAAAGGTCTTTATGAGCCACACTTTGTCTGGTCCCTCACCTAGAGACCTGTTTGCCATGGGTGACCCTTCCAGGGGCATAAAGCCCCCGACAACATAGCTCCTAGGATCACTGGGACACGCAAACCCCTCCACCACGATAAGGTGGTGACTCATGGAGGAGTTAAGCAAAAGCCCCTCAAGAAAAAACTGAAATACTATCTTGGGTAAGTTAACTTTTAATTTTCATCCTCAAAACCAGTTTAGATATGATATGTTTTTTGTAAAATGCTAAAATTAATTTGTTGCCATATGGCAACTCCATGCGAATATGGAAGTGATCTGTGTGCATTCAACCTATTGGACTGTAATTGACTTACATAGAACTAGGCTACTCTGAGACTATGTTTGCAGTTTTTTATTAAATTTAAAAGGGAAAAAACATTATTTGTATTTATATTTTGTAATTTCAGACATTACAGTACTTGGAATTATATGCAGCATTTTCTGCTTTTTTTTGACTACATAGCCAGTTTACATGTGTCGCTTTCATCCATAGAACATGGATGATTTAGTCAGGAGAGGGAAAGAGAACAGGGCTGAGTTAGCAATGGGTCGTCAAGTGGTTTGACAACTGTCATGTGACCCTCCTGAGCACACTTGTGGGAGCAAACCCAACCAAAGAAGTGCAAAGGTGGGACAAAAAACATTGTGTCAGTGTACAATAAGAGCATGGGAGAAGTGGATCTTCTGGATTCTTTGATAGCCCTCTACCCCACCGAGATCAGGTCCAAGAAATGTTACCATGGCATTGTCTTCCACATGCTGGACCTGACCCCAGTAGAGTCATGGCTCCTCTATCGAAGAGACTGCCAGTCCCAGATCTCAGAAAATGCCCAGTTAAATATTGGGTTACACATTTCACTAAGTAAGTAGGATTTGTTGAGTCTTGTTTTCAATAAAATGATGTTTTGAGAGAAAAATGTGATTTTATGGTACTTTCCATATTTGCGCAGTGTTGCCATATGCCAACAATATATACTATATATATACTAATATATACTATCCCCCCTTTAAAAAAGAAAAAAATAAATTAAAAAAAAAATTTCAATTAGTTAAGCAATAAAAACACATTAAAATATTTTTTATCATGTTTAAATAATAATTTATATGCGGGTTAAAAACATATTGAAAAAAAATGTAAAGTACTCATAAAATACAAGTATACGAGACAACTCCACAAACAAACGACTCTTCTGGTCGACATGCAAGTTCACAAACAAACACCCAACAAACCGCTGCTGTGAACATAAACCCCAACAAACGCTGGCTCAAGCGCACGCTCCGATAATTTCCCTCCCGCCTCACGCTTACGGACCTGCATGTTAAGACACGCACACACGCGTTAAGTACTTGGACATCCCGGGGCCTGGACCCTCTGTTTTTCCATTACGGGGCCTGGCAGCGGAGCGGTTCAGCACCAGCAGAGACATTAGCGGCGGTGGGAGACGGAGCTGATGGCCGAGCTCATAAAAACTTAATCCAGAAGCTCGCAGAAACACTGGGAGATCATCCACACACACCGAGCCGCCGATGCTTCCACGAAATAAACTGCGCAGGTCTTGTGCAACTTTCATAAAATTTGCCGAAACAGAATCCGCGTGCGATCCATGAAGGGCCTGTGAATTTTCACTCTTTAAGCTCGTAAAATGTTTTTGGACGGCAGGAAGTTTTGTGTTCTCTTTTTTTTTTTTTTTTACAAACAACTGAGAAGAAAATGACACACACACACAAAAGACTGGTAATGTTTGTTTGTTTTTTTCAATTTCTTTTGGGTACTCCAAATTCCCCCATTTATTTAGTAAGATCCCTTCAAGTTCCAACTGCCTATGGAGCTGTTAAGTGATTCTTTTAGTTGACAAAAGAAATAAGAGACCGTACCATGGTAATTTAAGGAAAAATCTGCATTTACTTCATTTACTTCACCTTTTCATTTTTACAGACCAGATTTACCACAATATTCAAATGCAAAGGTGTAGTCTGACTTGATTTTATTTATTTATCTATACATTTTTGACCAATTCGACTATTCTTAGATGCATGGAATTTTTTAAGGCGAGCATATTTGTTTCCTAATGCAGCAAAATGCAGTAAAATATAACCTATATAAGCAGTTGTTCTAAACATTGGCTTCTAAAAACAGGAGAATAAACTGAGAGTGAAGCACGGGGAAAATTGAGTTACTGTAGGATGGTGAAGTAGAGGTCTTCACGGGTCCACTTTTATGGACCTAACCTGAATGGACCCGTGAAAATTTGACCCGAAAACGACCCGACCGGAGCTATTATCATGAGTCCGGGAGTCCGAACCCGAATGGACCCGCAATATTTGGACCCGGAAACGACCCGACCCGCGTCTTTAGTTTCGGACCATGAACCGAACCGAGTTACCAGAATAGAACCGAGACAATACAGCCCATAGTTGCTCATGTTAAAGTTGTCTAGCGTTGAATAAAACTTGATTTTCTTTCCTAAAGTTGTCTTCTTCTACCTGGTTCAGTTGCTACATAGGCTACGTGATGTAAACAACAATAAATCCACCTCGTTATTTTCTTTGTGGATACAGATGCTATTGGTAGCAACTGCTAATGCTAATAGCCTACACCGGTCCGGACATGTCGTAAATATGTTCTCTCATCCAGCGTTGTCATGTTGGCGATCCGTTGTGCTTCACAGCTTAAACCGCTAATAACACGCTACGGCAACACGACTGTTTCATGACAAATACGCCACGTTAATTAATAATCATTTAACTGCCCCGAGTCCTGACATTAGCTGCCACCGCCAATATCTTTACCTCTCTAGAGTAAACGCGGACTCAGCCTGTCAGAGAGCACCGACCGGACCCGAGACTAACTGTACTGATTCCGACCCGAACCCGGAGTCACGTCTTTTGAATGGACCCGAGACCCGATTCGGGTCGGGTCGGAACCTCAGGTTTTCGGGTTGTCGGGTTGTTCCGAAGATCTCTATGGTGAGGTTATGAGGTGATTTTTATCTCTTACCTAAAAGCTGGCTGTTTTATTACTTCAGCTTTCCTATGTGTGGAGTATTACTTTTCAACAACTTTGTGTTTCCAGTTTAGTTTTGTGCGTCATTTGTGTTTTTTTTGGATTCTTCTTGGTTCTCACTATTTTTGTCTCATTTTCTTGTCTTCATTGTCTCTTTTGTGTTACTGTTAACTAGAGCTGAGTGATTTTATCGATTCTGCAATATATATTGATATTTTATCATTAGTATCGATATTCTAAGCTTTTTTTAAAACCCCCATGTCCCACCTTTAAAAGCTTGCAAGCAACAATTTGCGCTGTTTAAATAAATGAAACTATTTTTCTCAACAAATCTTTTATTCATTTTGTCCAGCATTTACAAGCTGCCTGTCAGCCATATAATGTGTAATTGATGCTTTCAGTTCAATGAATTCAAACAAAGTCATTGGAACACTCACAAGATGTCACCAAAATCACTTTGGCCCTTTAAAATCTTCCGGAAAATGATGTAAATGTATTGTAAGATGAATATCGATATATATCGTATCGTGAGCTGAATATCGCGTATCGTATCACGATATATTTTTATATTCATTTCACAATCGATGACTATCGATATATATTGTGATATCGATATATATCGTATCGTGAGCCGAATATCGTGTATCGTATCGTGAGATTAGTGTATCGCTACAGCCCTACTGTTAACTTTAATTCTTTTATTTTGATAGTCTGTTTCTTACTCTGTCTTGTTCTAGTTGACTTCACTTTGCCTCATCTCTGTATTATCTTGTCTTTCTCCTCTTTTGCGTTAGTCTGTCCTATTAACATCACATTGGTTACTTAAGCTTTGTTTTCTTTCTTGCTCTTTCCTTTTTTTTTTTTTTAATTTATTTTGGTTAGTGGATTCCCTGCCAATAGCGGCAGTTTTTGCTTTATTCATTAAAGGATCTTTTTCAAACAACTTTGCCTCTGGGCTCCTGCATTTGGATCCTGACACGTCAAAGCATAACATTTTGACAAATGCAACACAAGTCACAACAAGATTGATCCTAAAAGATATTTCCTCATTAGCAGCTGTCCATGACCAAACTGCAGGTGATGGAAAGCTTTCGCAGGTCAGGTAATGCGTGCTCGCTGATGCGCTGTCATGTTTCTGCTGGTATTCAACTGTATGTTCACCAGGCAGTGCAAAGCTCTAGGACCGAACTTCAATAAGGCACATCCCTCCAGAGAACAGGGTGTAGAGGAGTTCAGACAGGAACTATAACCTCTGAAACTGGCTGCTTTGAGGTGAAAATAAATTGTTGCAACACGACACCTGTTGGCGCATATCTGTGGTATTTTCACCAAAGCGTGTCACAGACATTTCATTACGATGTCTGGAAATTCTGTCATTTTCTGAAGAAGGGACTTTTTTTTTTTCATGTCATGTTACATAACCAGTCTGGATATTTCTGAACGGCCATCTGCTTGAGCCGTCCCAAAAGTATGATTAACACGGAAACATGAGGGCTGGACCAGAGCAGGAACATCAGGTTTCTGCAGGATCAGTCACCATTCACCCACCACAGGCAAAAAAATTCAATAAGACTGTTTCCACAAACATTTTAGAGACAGTCGTTGGCTTAGACCACGCTTCCTGACAACAGCTGGTCTTTTTTTGTTTTTTTTTTTTTCTCCCTCCAACAATGCCGGGACTTCTTCTGGGCAACAACCTATTAAACAACCAGCTCTAGTTGCTTACTTTTCTGTTTCCAGTCATTTCTGTTTCTTCAGTTTTCTCTTTCTAACCAGTACACCCATCATTCATCTCACCTCAGTGCTGCTACCTGCATCTGTTTATGTAGTCATTTCATTCAGTCATTTGGATGCTCTCCTCTCTCTGTCCTCCATCTTCTCTCTGTCCTGTCTCTTCTCTTTTTCTTTCTTTAGTGCACCCTCAGTGCAAGAAGGAGCGTTACCTTCATCCCATCAGCCCCCAGACTCTTCACCAGCAGGACCTAATGGAACACCTTTCTGTCTGCTGTACAACCCGTCACCTACTACATCGTGCAATATTTTTCCTGTTTATACCTTCTTTATCTAAGCCTCATTAATCTATTATATTGGACCCAACTGTAAAATCTCTATTTATCAATAGGGGAAATGTTCATATATGTGTAGATATTGTAAACACTCCTGTATATGTAGCTTATTTTCTAATATTTGGTTAATTTTTTGTATATATTTTTTTTTTTTTTTTAACAATTTTTTTACTTTTTCATTTGTCCAACTTGTGCTGCTGTTGCAAGTGAATTTCTCCGGTGTGGGATTAATAAAGTTCTATTCTATTCTATTCACCCAGCTGGTCTTCAGCAGGAAGGTCCTCCATATGATCCAGGTCCTGCTCAAGGTTTCTTCCTCTTAAAGTGGAGTTTTTTCTTGCCACTGTTTGGCTGAAAGGTTTTTTTTTTCTCTCACTGTGGGAGTTTTTTTACCTGCCATTATCCTTGATTTGAATTTAATATTATACATTTTGCTCGGGGGTCATGCTCTGTGTGTCTGTAAAGCACCTAGAGACAGCTGACATTGTAACAGACGCTACACTAATAAAATTGAATTTAATTTAATTCATTGAGACTCCAGTTATAGACGGTAACTGCAGAAATCCTGTCCAGCGTAGATCATACAGCTTTGACTATTTACAAAACACATAAATAGATCAGTTTTTTTTTTCCCCCTGCACTACGAAGGTTCAACCTTTTTCTCTCTTCACATTCACAGCTGCTACAGTCCGAGTGCTCCACCGGTTTGTGCAGCGTGTGGACAGGCCTGCGGGGACATTTGGGGAAACTGGTTGGTTTGTAAAAAACAGATTTAAATTTCTGCTTCACATCCTCATTAGCAGGTATTCATTTCAAACGCACTGCCTCTGCATCGTTCCCGTCCTTCGCTGCTCCGTATGCAGAGCAGCGCGGCATCCGGAGCTGCCTCCGCATGCGGGGTCACCATGGTGATCTCCAGAAACGAGTCAGGGGTGCGACGGCACAATCAGCCGTCAGTTCATTAGCTGCGTCGTAGCGGGCGGTGCTGTCAGAACCCGGGTCTGCGGCGGGAGCTGAAACGAGAGGGTGGATGAGAGGACCGGCGGTCCAGACCAGCATCCAATAATGAACAACAGATTGCTATGGGAACAAGGCCGTTCCTGTTATTACCTTGCTGGACAAACAACGAGCGAGCGGTGGGATTTCGGAAAAAAAGCGGCGCGGCACATATATGATTTCACAGCAGTCCATTTTCACTTTCTCGGGTTTTATTTTCCAACTTTAATATATACTTTTTTATTAGTATATGTATTGTCCTGCTTAAGGCGCATGTTGCATCTAAAGAAGAGGCTCAGTCTCCGGTGGCTGGAGAGCCTCCTCGCCGCTAAATAAAATGAAAGCACAGAGAAGATGAGATTTCCGAACACGGAGCGACTCTGAAGGTGGCAGCGTAAAGAGTGGGTTTTGAGTTTTAGAGCGGCGAACGGCGAAGAACTCGCGCCGTACTTCTTGTCCAACTTTTCCGGCGCCCTCGCTGAGCCGTATAAATCCAGAAATGAAACAAATCATAAAAGTGATGTCCCGTAATAACGGGTGGGGCGAGTGGCGTTGAGCAGTAACTATACGATAACAGAAACCATCAGAGGTTTGTAATCGAGGACGACGGAGCCATCTGATACCATGTGTCCCTTCATTCCAACCCCCCCAACCCCACACCTCTAAACAATCACCAGAGGTAATGAAAATGATAATGGTAATCTTTACGGCCCACCGTGCCAGCTCAAGACCACAGCGACCCCCCAACACTGATTTAATTAGCTTCCCCACTCTTTTCCTCCTGCTTGTCTTTCATCAGGCTTGGCCTTATAAACTATTAATGGCCTCTTAGGCAATTTAGTTTGATCACTCATACCAGTCAGCATTCGCCTGAAAGTGTTTGAGGAGATTAGCAGCAGGGAGAAAATGTCTGCCTGCACAAGCAAAACTGGGGGGGAATAAAATAAAATAGAATAAAAAAGCAGAGGGGGATGATTCATGTTAATCAGAAGAGTTTTATCGTGGTCTGGGTACCCCGCGAGGGAAATCAGGGTTGGTTGCATCTGTTTCACAAACCAAACCATGCTCCGGACACGCCTGGTGTGGTGTTTGAACCCCTGAACACTTCAGAGGAATGTCGTAGTGCAGTTGTAACCGAGGACCGGTCAACGCTTGACAATTTTACCGCGGGGGGGTGGGGGCGGCCTTTAACAAAATAATCAAAAGACAAAAATGACAAAGGTTCATGATAGATAAAGATTATTATGAAAAAGTATTGGTATCGGTATCGGCGATACTGGCCCTGTATTTACTTGGTATGGGATCAATACCAAATTTCCCAGTATCGCCCAGCTCTAGTTTAGGGTGTTGGTGTTGGTGTCCCACCCCCTTCCCCCCCAGTTTCTGTGGCTCAGGCCTCTTTTGAAATCAGTGCTACAGTTTTTATGGGTGAGCTGGGTAATTCAGCTCGGATGTGGTGAGGTCACTAGATGACAGACTTTCAGGTTTAGGTGGCCACAAAAAAAGATGACAAGCTTTTTAGAGTTGGTAGTCACTTTAGACACCTAAACATATGCTTTCTTCCTTTATTTTTCCTGTGACGTGTCCCCATCAATTGATCAGATCAGCAACTCAACATCAGTCAAATGAACATCCGTGTCTTTGGACTGTGAGACGAGATTCACTCAGGACAATAAACCAGATCTGTCCAGGAAGGCTGTCCGGTTAAACCAACAACCAGACGTTACGGTTCCAACCACGTCCTCTCCGTCCCCCGAATCAGAGAAAATAAATCTCAAAATACAATCCGTGTTGTTTGTCACCGTCGTCACGCTGCATAAAAACATCAGGAGGAGGAAACTGGATGAGACGAAAACACCAGGAAATGAAGTCAATATCTTCTAAAGTCAAAATCATTCGTTGATCAGAAGTTGATATAGATCTTGTTAAGAATAGATAGATTACTTAACAAATCCTGTACTTGTTGTTCATTTATTACGTAAAGCATGTATAGTGGAAGTTAATTTTTGTTTCACTTCCCTTTATCCAGTAAAATACAACCAGCTCTGGTTGCAGAGTCTCGAGAAACAACAGTCAATCAGATAACAGCCTTCCTGTCACAAACCCTCCTCGTTGATTATCAGAAAAATAACAGTCGATTTATCATGGAATCAGTCTTTTTAAGCTTATCGCTTATTAGAAGTAACTTTAGGCTTTTCTGTTTTTCCTTCACAAGTCATGAACAAACACTGGCAGCCATGGAGTTGTTTTTTTCCCTTCTTCTTGGTTTATTCAGGCCTAAGCGAGGGATCAGCACCATCTGTCTCTGGCCACACTGCAAATGAATCAGTCTCGCTACTGTGTGATCCTTCATACTGCAGTAATATGTTTTAGTGGGTTATTATTGATTGGGATTTTTGTCCAAGTTTACTCATGTTAAAGCCAAACTGCAGGACAGATCTAGAAAAGGGTACACCAAGCGAGGGAGATGGAAATCTTTGCGTAATCCGGACAAAGCGAGCCTTTTGTCAAGCCTGGTTTCATCATTTTCCGACAGTTTATGCTGCGACTGGTCCATCAATTGCTTGTGGCGAGCTACCGTTGCTGGCGGGGCTGGAAGTTTGGGTTCTGGGAATAAGAGCTTACTCAGAGGAAGACTAATATGGCAATATGGAGCTTCTGTTTAATGTTATGGACTTGTGCAATCTCAGATCTAGCAGCGGCTTTGATGGACGGGTTTCACTGTCTGCAGCAGGCTGACTCAGGCAGGAAGTGCATCATATCTGCATTTAAAATCAGTTTCACAACTGCTGCAAAAGTACCCATGTTTTCCTCGACTCACGTCTGCATCTTCTGTTCAGCCTGAGAGATTTGTTAAATGCGGTGTACGAGCCGAAGACACACAAAAGATCACTTTTTTTTTTTTTTAAGTGTGAAAAACAAGAGTCTGGATGAGAATCTGCTGCTTTTGTTTGTCCCTGTGAGATTCGGTGCAGCGACTTGTTAAACTCACATCGTCGTGTAACTCTTCAGCTCTGCCTCTTATCTCGATGTTGGATCAGTGAATTTTCATTCATTGATCCAACATCGAGATAAGAGGCTCACATATTTCATGCCAGCCTTGCAAACTGGTCAATTGAAAACACATTTTTATAACCATCTAGCATTTCTGCCAAAGGGCACGCCCACTAATGGACGATGCATTAGGGGTGTGAAAAAAAAATCGATTTGGCAATATATCACGATTTTCGGCCGCCCAATATAATATCAATTTTTCAGCTCCTAATATCGATTTTTTTTTTACAGTGCTGTCAGTATGTTGTAATGGTTACTTAAATGTGCAAAAACACTAATAATAAACAATGAATAGGTTGTTTTTTGAAGCAAATAGTTTTGACTCAATTTGTCCTCTGAATGATCAATATCATCTGATGAACATATACAGCAACTTGATTTTTGATCTCTACTTTTAATTTTGATATTAATTGGGTAGAATATGGCGATAATATCGTATCGTGACCCAAGTATCATGATACATATCGTATTGCGAGGTCCTTGCCAATACTCACCCCTAGCATGCATTACTTCTTGTTAGGGCCGATAACAGGAAATTATGATGTCATCTTGATAAGTCCGATATCGTGACAAATAGCCCGGATAAGATATATATTTTTTGTCAACACAGCAGTGCCTCGCTCCCTCTGAGCCTTGAATGACTGACAGTGAATGTTATGTTCATGTGACGTTAGTATAATCAGAAAAATGATTTCTCAGTAAGGAAAATCAAGAATACCCCCTCATGCAAGAGAACAACTTGTTAACTCGGTCATCATTTTGGTAGTTGCTGACTTTAATTAGTTAGTATTTTCCCACAAGTTACACATACAAAATAGAAAAACTAGAAATGGCCGAAAGAACGACTAGCAAACGAGGGAACAAAGGAATTTAAATTACATCTTGAATGCAGCATTGCGAGACAGTGCGTTGATTAAAAAAAAAAAAAAAAAAACATGGAGGCGACTACATGGAACTTCGTTCAAGTTTCAGAGGAAGATAGTTCGCTGGTTATTTGTGACAAATGCTCCAAGCGAAGGAGGGAAAAATAGCACAAGCTTTAAAACGTCAAACCCGACCAGCCACCTGAAACATAACCGTCACTTCCATGGAGTTTTGAAATCGCGCTAACGTGGACAAGCCAACACCAAGTCTCGTCTCCGCTCCCCTCCCCTCTCCTCTCCATCATCTCATTCCATGAGATTAAAAAAAAAACCTAAAACTACCGAACCTCATTTACTTTAATTAAAAGCATTCATTTGAATGGAACCACAAGCCAAAATCCTTTAAACATAATTTTTTGTTACTATGGAGTGTTTTTTTTTCCAGTTTATTTACACAGACAAGTCTAACTTGTATCAGTACATTATGCACTGTGCATTATTTTTTTATTATCATTGAGGAATGCATTTTTTCAGTTAGTAATTCTGATGCATGTATTTCCATCAGTTCAAGGAGCCTTTATTTTTTTATACCAGTCAGTAATGAACCTTATTTAAGTTGATGTGAGATATCAAATAGGTTTGTTTGATAGCTTTATGAAAATGTTTGAGAGGCTTGCCAATAGTTTTTCATTGGAAAAAATAAATATCAGTTCATTTAAAGAGTCAAAATTGTTTTTGGTTTTGTTCATAGTATTGATGTAATGATCTTAGGTATATGTGTGTGTTATTGGTTATCGGTTATCAGTATTGGTATCAGCCTTTAGGAGCTGATAGTTATTGGTTATTGGTATCGGTTTTAAAAAACAGTTATCATGCATCCCTAGTTCTTGTTGCACCGCCAACCTTTCTGTTCATGCACAATGGAGAGTTCTTCAAGTATCGCCCTTTAGAGCACCTAAGCTTTAAGCAGAAAGAAGTGTGCACCGAAGGTTTTATGAAGAAAAATAAAACTAAATTGTATTTTAGACACGGTGATAATTCAGTCTGGAATCATTCAAACGTGTAAAAATCTAAGTTTGTCTCCAGCTTAGCGTCAGCGTCCCTCTTAAGAAAATTCATCCAGACTTTTTTTTGTTCCCCTTCATCACCTGAGGCAAATTCCAGTAATTCAATCAATACAATCAATTTCATTGTTTACCCTTCCGTGTTCAGCTCTGGTTTCAATCTAATATGTCCAAAATTAAACCAATATGTCCATTTGTTGTTGAGTTAACATTTATGGGCGCCACGCTTTGTTTCTGAAAGTATTTGTCTTTAAGAGAGTCTTTGAGATGTGTGCAAAAAAGAAGAGAAAAAAATGGAGCAACTCTTAATATGTATTAATAAAAAGTAAAAAAAAAAAAAGGTTAGGAAAAGTAAATATTTAGCAGAATGCTTCCATGGGGAGGGAGTCACACTGTAGCACATTGAAACAAACTTGAACAGGATATTCAAGACATTTTGTGCACATGTATGCATTTGTTACAAGGGCTTAATTAGTTGCATAAAAACTGCAAGCATGCTCAATCATTTATGGAACGTCACTGACGCATCTCTGACTGTTTCAAAGCCTCTCACATGCACAGCGTGTATGCAAAAAAAGCTAATGGTCTAGTTTTGTATCTATTAACATGGTGACCTCCACAGAGCAACGTGCTCGGGGATATTAACAGCAGGCCATTTGCCAATAATGGGACCTTTAATCTGATCCTGAGCCAAACACATGAATGACATTTCCCAGCCAGTGTTCCCATTCATAAACAGCAGGGGACCAATCACAGGGAGGCAGAGTTCAATTAGGCTGAAATGAAGCACATCTGTCGAGGCAGAGGGGATTTTACATTAGATGTGTAACATGACCCTTTTCTTCAATCTTGTGCTGAAACCATTGACTTCCAGTGGCCTTCAGTGGAAAGGGCATTGCTTTAATGCTGCAGCACAACTCTTTTGCCTTAATTAAAAATGTCCTTAAAAGAAAATGCTTCGTGGTGTTTGCAAAAATGATTCCTGTAAATTTCTATTTCTAGCTCAATTTTTGAACAATAAAGCCTGTTTGATGGTAGCCCTAGATTTATCACACAGTAAATTTGAAAAACACAAATCAATGTACTTATAGCATGGCTGTGGCTTGGTCTCTTTAGACCTTAAAAAGTCATAAAGGAAGATGATGCGATAATGGCCTCGGTTACATGATGTTTTTTAATTCGGAATTAATTTTTCCGAATTAAATAATTCAGAATTAAACTATTTTCCTTTGAGTTTACATGGAAATACTAATTCCGAATTGAGGTGTACATGGAAAACACGTTTGATCGGCTTTATCCAATTCCGCTTAAGGTCTGGGGGTTGGGAAGGGTTCTGATTGGATAGGGGGGTCTTTACGGTCTTTACGTATTTACGTCTACCGGAAGAAAACAAACTTACTCGATTAGCAACAACATGGAGGACTACATTATTAGCATCCTTTTTGGATTTGTTTTGATTTTATTTTTGAAGCAGCAGCTGCTAAACCTCCTTCATTTAACCTGGCCGCTACAACTTTGAAAAGCTCACAATTTTTATTTTTCCTGCCATCTGTTCTTTTAATTATTTCCAGTTCCTCCAAACTATTTATTAAATAAATCGTCTCTACTCTTGACCACCATTTACTGCGTGCTGCCATCTTGAAACTTGGTTTCGAAAACAAGCCCAGCGCGGAATATAAGCGTCATCGCGACAGACGGGCAAGGGAACTAGCATGCGCAGAAAGACCGGAATTAATTTAAAGCGGAATGAGTGTATACATGACCGTGGAATTATTGTATTTGGATTTAAAATCAGGATAAACCATCCACTTACTTCGGAATTAAGTTTAATTCGGAATGGACATTTTCATTCGGAATTAGGTGTTTACATGGTAATTTTTAATCTTTTTAAAATCGGATTTAATTTTAATTCTGAATTACAGAGGAATTAAAGTTCCCATGTAAATGCACTGAATGTGCGATTACCTCCACCTGTGTGTTTAGATGTCTTTGGGACGTCGACTAACATCCTGACCTGCAGTCTGACTCTGACTCAGTGTTGCTGCCCACATCTGTTTATATAGTCATCTCTGTAGTTCAGTTACTCTGCTCTGGGTCTCTGTAAAGCACCTAGACACAACTTGCATTGTAATATACAAATAAAACTGAATTGAATGTGAGCATGTTTACAACATGCAGGTTCGAACTGTGATTATAAGTGTGCGACTATATTTTAGAAAGGATCTCTGCTTCGGTGTCATGAAAGGAAAAGTCTCACATCAGTTGTGTCTGGAGATGCGTGACACAAATGTGTGCAAGAGTGGAAGGAATTATGGGTGATTTATACTTCCACGTGGAATCGAGGACATGTGCCCCCAATAACTGGGGACTCAATTAACCTCTGTCAAATCCTGACATGCACCGCCCCAAAAATGTAGCTGCACGTCAGGCTGGAGACCATAACAAAGGTGATTCATCCCCTTTACAGCATGTCATTCTGCGTGTGTCCCGCTACTATTTCTTCTTTGTGATTTTTAGGATAAAATGATAAAAAGACAGAGTGCTGTAATGTCAGGAAAAAGTACCGTAGTTATGAATTTTTTCTAGCCCCATCCATTGACTGTAAATGCTGGACACAACATCTGGTCACATGACCCATAGGAAGATTTTTTTTTTTTTTTTTTTGGAACTGCTTGGCGCCATGTCGCTAAGAGGCGGGACCAGCAGGGCTGAGAAGCCTGTTGGGACACGCCCACCAGTGAGCTGTTTTTGGGTGAACCCTCAATTTTTGGCCCTCGATCTTAACCCTTGAAAGTAAGTGTCAGGGCTATCTTTGTGGCTTAGAAATGGGACACCCCTCGATTGCAGTTATGTCATCAGACTGAAATGTATCAGAGCCCGTGTTGTCTCTGTATTCCCTGAAATGACACAGGAATAACATTGATTCTCTAAATAATATTAGCAAATAACACAATAGAGGATACATTATTCAGTCTGCCGTCGCTACACAACAAGGTATACAAGTAACGTGAAGCCGGCCGGTACCGCCGGTCCGGCAGCAAACATCGTAAAGTAAAAAAATAAATGTTATGCAACAACGATGTTAATCCATGAAAAAAGTCTCAAACAAAGACAATAAGATGGTTTCGTAACATTTATATCATTAAGAACTATGAAGATACTTACATTTGTAGCTAGCTTTTTTTGTCGCCATCCTTTTCGAAGATGTCTTGGCTAAATTACCCAGTGCCTTCTGGGTAGCCCTTACTACCAAGGGTGGTGCCGAAGAATCTCAAGTTTTAGGGCGATATGGCCCTCAAACTTGTCTCTCAACTTGACGTTCTTAGAATCGGGACAGCACTTGCACTTAGCGGGAGCACGCATTTTTGAGATTGAGGGTTGAGATTGAGGGTTAATGGAGGAATTGGAATTCACTCTTTAGTTTAGCTGTCTTAGACTCTGTTAACCCAGGATGATCACTCATATTACTATATATTCATTTCGCCCAAACATCCTCATTTCGTGTGTCGCTACCGGAATGAAAGAAGTGACGTCAGGCTTCAGCATGGCAGATCTCACGGCTGAGCTCGGTGTGACTGGATGTCCCAGTCGAAGCCCGGTCCTAGCCCACAGGTGGCCGCTGCAGAAGCCAAGGAAGAGACGGAGGCTAGTCGTGGATCTCCGTGGAGACAGAGGCCCCATGGTGAAGCTCTCTGGGGTGGTGGCGATGATTGACTCCAGATCCCAGCATAATTTAAAACCAACCACAACCAGTCACTGTGGTCGGCTTTATATGAATTTATCTGATATGGTAAAAAAAAAGTTCACCCACCATAAAGTTGTCAAGGATGTAAAATCTATCAAGAGAAACCAAAACTGATTGTTGTAACAGGCTGCAAATATGTTTAATTCTGCTGCAAAGTTGGCCACTTTAACATGGCTGTCAGTTGGGATTTACTCCGTTTTGGAGCCGGCACCTAGTGGTCAGTGGAGGAACTGCAACAAAACCTACTTCCTGGATGAGCTCCAGTCCAGAAGTGGGATGGCTGCCGCTTGGCTGCATCTCACATAAAATATGCTTTAATCACGCTTTGTTACGTGCACCGTAACGTACGGCGCAGCAGAAAAGAACCTGCAGTGCCATCTAGCGGTTGGTGGTGTAATTACAGAGCAACACAAACTGCTTTGTCGGCTGTGGGCGTAGCTGTTCTGTAGAGGCATAAATCAAACTTTACGATGCAGCTTTTTAAAAACAGACCATAGTTCATGCACGTCCTTATTATAAACTGTGGTTTAAAAAAAAGATAATAAATCATAAATTCATCTACATTTTTAAGGAAAGGGACATGCTGTAGTTGTGGTATTCTGTGCTACATATAAATGAAAACAACCAGTGTGTAGATCTCAAACTTTAATCAGGAGAACATTTTGACCTGATTGAGTACTGAGTAAAGGATCCAAGAAACCTGCTTCAGCTGGAGACAAATTTATTGGTTAAAATGAGGAGCTTTTCCATATTCCACTTAAAATGAATAGCAGTGACAGACTAAAATGACCAAATCCATAAATGAAAACATTTCTTAGCAGTTTGACCCTTTATCACTAAGATAACTAGCTAAGTCTCCTTAGAACCAGAAGGATTCCTCATTTTTTACAAAAGATGCCAGAAAATAACAAAAAGTACAGAGTGTGATGATGCAACTGAGGAATGGATTTGTGTTTTTCAACGTAATGATACCTTCAGCCAGCTAGACGCAGTAACAAACACCTCTACTTTGACACGGATGAGGTCATGTGTTATTACAATGCAACCCTTAAGCCATTTTTAGTCATGGTAATCTTGTGGAATAAGAGTCGACTGCAGAGATCCTTACACCCATCAGTGTTTTACGCCCTAATACAAAATAAAAAATAGGGCCGAGGCTGAAAAATCCTGGATTTTCCTGTTTTGAAATTAACCCTGTTAAGCTGCTTGCTGTGCTTGTCCAAGCTTGTTTTCCAGACACTGCTACCTATTGTTTAACACTCGGGGTTGATATGAGTAATGAGACGTAAATACCATGTCAATACGCTGAAAGAACACAGATTGAGCCAGCTGGGGGGGGGGGGGGCTCTGAAAATGCTGCAGAGACGGTTCTCATTTTTTTAAGTGAGATTAGTGAAAAGATCACTTTATCCGAGTTTTAAAATGCATCATGTTGATGTGCAGGTGGCCGCCCTGTTTGTCATATTAAACTGCATCAGGAGAGGCCTGCTGCTGAATAAAGTCATGATGAATGACATATCAGAGCCTGGCCAAGTCTGATCTTTGAGGGATGAAACCAGCCTAAAACGGCTCAGCCTGCTCCTCCTGGAGCTTAACCTCAAATCCAATAGGTTCACAAAACAATATAGTCAAATTAAATAATGTAACCCGATGATATAAATACGTGAAACATTGAGCGTCTTTGGTTGATTTACCACAATACATTTAAAACGGGGGTGAATTCTCCTGCGCAGATTAAATGACATGAGTTTACATGTCTGGGGAAATATGCTAAATACTTTAATGGAAATAATAATGAAAATCCCTACTCTAATTAGAGCAAAGTACCCAAAGTGAATATTCGATTCAATTCAATTTTATTAGTATAGCGTCTGTTACAATGTCAACTTGTCTCTAAGGCGCTTTACAAAGACCCAGATCATGACCCCCGAGCAAATATCATTAACTAAAAAATATAATATTGAATCCTAAACAAGGATAATCGTAAAAAAAAAAAACTCCCACAGAGGGAGAAAAAAACCTTTAAGCCAAACAATGGCAAGAAAAAACTCCACTTTAAGAGGGAGAAACCTTGAACAGGACCTGGATCATATGGAGGAACCTTCCTGCTGAAGACCAGCTGGGTAAAGAAAGAAAAAGAGAGGAGAGACAGAACAGAGAGAGGATGGAGGACAGAGAGAGGAGAGCACACAAATGACTGAATGAAATGACTACATAAACAGATGCAGGTAGCAGCACTGAGGTGAGATGGTCAGAGGACTAGATCACCGGTCACCACACCAGCCGACACCCTGAACACATCTACACACTAGGTCTGGGCAAGTTAACACATTATTATCGCGTTAACGCATTTATTTATTAACGCTGACATTTATTTTATCGCGCGTTAACGCATGTTACTCACATGCTTTTGTTTTGAAAAATCTGTTACTGGCTGCTGCAGAACCAGAAAACAGTAAACATAAGGAAAAGCTAAAACAGACATGGAGAACGGTAAAAATCCGTGAACTTTACAGTTCAGGTAGCAACTCAGGTAGCAATATTAACAATTCTGTCTAAAAAGAAAATTCTGCACTGCAGCGAAACTTTGGCGTCATTCCTCCATGTTCCATCAGATCTGCTCCATGTGTTCACTGTCCTGCTGTTCTCTAGCTTTTTTTTTTCATTTTTTTGTGTTAGATTAAAAAACAAAAAAATTAATAAAATGTCACTTTTTAATTTTTGATTGACAATTGAAAATGGAAAGAATGAATGAGTTACTGAACTTTAACATGGACATTTTCATTTTTAAGTTCTCCCAGACGGAGGATTCAACAGAAACAAGGTTATTTGTAACAACTGACAAGTTGAACTCTCCCGTTAAAAGTTTCTGCTGTTACCTCAGAAATTACCTGTTTTAATGTTATGATTGTGCTGAGCCACAATCATTTTGTTGGATTTTGTTTGTAGAGGGGTTTTTTTTTAATCATTTTTTATAAAAACAGATGACATTAATGTCCTGGCAGTGGCAAAAAGCTTTATTTTATTTTACATTTTTTAAGATGAGATTTACACTAAATTTGTGTTACTGACAAGTGCTGATGTTAAAAGTGTTTGAACAACAAATGTTCATATGACAGCAGAACATTTTAATAAAATTGCATTTTACACTACTTTTGAATTCATTATTTGATTCCGCGTATACAATGCGATTAATCGTGATTATTCAGGGAAATAATGCGATTAATCGCGATTAAAAATTTTAAGCATTGCCCAGCCCTATTACACACACAGTGAAATGATATTTAAATCACAGTTTGCAAGAAAGACTAATATCTGTGACGTTCCAACTTGGATTATGTTTCAGCTTTCAAACTAAAACTCATATTCCACTATGATTTGTTGAGGGATTAGAAAGCAGTCTGCAGTCATGTTAAAAAAAAAAAAAAGGTTTTGAAATATTTCATCAGTATATCAGAAAATACACTGAAACATGTGCCAGTTGCGTGGGTTCACACAGAGCAGTTTGACAAAAAAAAAAAAGGATAAGAACTTATTGGGTCTCGTGATGATGAATTTCCCAGTTTGAGCTACTGTATTTATACAGTATTATTGGAGGATGTATCTGCTCTCTGACTCACAAGCTTCTTGCTTTTTAAATGCCACTCTGAGGCGAAGCTCACAAAGTCGAGGACGCCTTTTGTTTTCACCGTGCAAGTGAACGGCACAGCCAAAGAAATAATTGTCATCACGTACGAGCCATTTGCGTACGTGACTTATACTTAGAAAGGCTGTCAAAAAGAAAACTGCGCATCTACGCGATGTATATGACGGGGCCGAACTCCACCCACCAATCCTGCAGGAGCGAAATCAAGTGACCCTCCGGTCCCTGCCGTCCACAAATCTGTCAAACCCACACGACCGTGCTTCCATCAAATCAGTTCATTTGTCCATTTATTTAAAAAACACATTCAATACCATCTAGTCCCCCCCTCCATGTTCCCAGTCTTAACTGAAAAATACATACCAGCCACCAGGTAATCAAGGGGCTATTGCCAATAACAAAATCCATGAAGAAAAACATTCCTCTCGCCTGTGTCTGCACGCGTATTGATCCAACGGGAGGCCATTCGTTTGAAATGATCGAGATGATTACATTCCACCAATCATCCGGCTGCAATGCATATAGTGTGATATATGGATAATCCATCAGCCTACGGGTTTTTACAAGATAATATTGGATTTGGGGAAGGCTTTCCATACAGGCGACGGAGAGAGGTGGGGGTGGGGGGAATGAGTTCACGCTGGAAATTTATGTATTATACATGATTGCTTTTACAAACAGCAACAAATATCCGAGTTGATTTCTCATAACTGCGGGACTCCCACATATATTATGGTGACCATAAACTAAATGCCCCATTGTGTGCTTTGCTAAATGAGGTGAATTAATATTAGGAAATGGCCTCCAAGACAGTGGTATTGAGTGGTATTATTTTCTAAATGTGATAATGCATCATGCACATGTGAGTGCTGAATCTCCTGCCACCTCCACATTGTTTCTCCCTTTGTCTCATCACGTTGAACATCTCATCCTTTTTATGTCTTGACAATGTACAGAACCAAAAAAAAATAATATGGGATCTGGAATATCACCTGTTCAAGGATGTGAAGCCAGTTCTTTAAAGTTCAGTACCACAGAAAGGCCTCTCATCGCTCCGTTTCCAAAAAAGAGTTAGCTTCTCTCACTGAAAACCAGTCGTATACATTTTTTTTTTCATGGTGTGACCAAGGTATTCTAAGGTCAGCTGAGAAATGTAATCTCTCCAGCCGGTCACAGTTCAGTTCAATTCAATTTTATTTGTATAACGTCTGTTACAATGTCAAATGTCTCTAGGCGCTTTACAGAGACCCAGAGCATGACCCCCGAGTACATATCATTAACTAAAAATATAATATTCAATTTGTTTGGGACCAAAGACAATAACCTCTGTTTTATCCGAATTTAGAAGCAAAAAGTTGGAGGACATCCAGGACTTAATGTCATTAAGACACCCTTGAAGTTTGGCCAACGGTTTTGCATCCTCTGGTTTTCATAGATAAGTATAGCTTGCGTATCATCAGCGTAGCAATGAAAGTTTATGCTGTGGTTCTGAATAATTTTTCCCAAGGGCAGCATGTATTAAGTGAAAAGGATTGGTCCCAGCACTGAACCCTGTGGGACGCCATAGCAGACCCTAGTCCGTGCAGACGAAACGTCATTAACATGGTCTGACTGGAACCTGTCAGATAAGTATGACTTAAACCAGGCTAATGCTGTCCCTTTATTTCCAACAGTGTGCTCTACAGGTCACAGGTTTGCCTCGAGGTCCTCTCCTCGTTGCTCATGCCCAGAACACCTTCCCAAGGGAGGTGACCAGGAGGTCTCCTAACCAGCTCCCCAAACCGCCTCAGCTGGCTCCTCTTGGCTTGGAGTGGTGGCGACTCTGCTCCGAAATCCCTCCTGGACGATTAAACGCACCATCTCTGGAGGAGAGTCTACCGCTGTGAAAGAAAAACTATTTTCAGCTGCTTTCATTCAAGATCTCGTTTTTGTTTGGGTCACGACTCGTGATTGGTGACCGGAGGTGAGGATGGGATCAAAGATCCACCAATAAAGGAAGAGCTCGCATCGCCCACTCACGAGCAAGACTCCAAGGGGGGAGGGGCTTGTATTTTATGTAATGTTTTTTTTGGGCTCCAGTATAACATGTGCTATATTATATACAGTGGTACCTCTACTTACGAAATTCATTGGTTCTGGAAGTAGTTTCATAACCTGAAACCTTTGTAAGTAGACATGCGTTTTCCATGTAAATGCCCTAATCCGTTCCAAGTAACCCAAAATTCGAACATATTTTTTTATTATAAATTATAAAAAATACATGAAATGACGTAAAAACCTGTATATACATGTTAGAACTCGGAAATCTGAGAGCGCAGACTTCCGAGCGCAACAATTATCAAAAAATTGATAGTGATCCAGAATCCAGGATTTCTTCCGGATCACACCCAAAATGAGTCAGTTCTTCCTTTTCACATTTCTGACAACTCCTGAAAATTTCATCAAACTCCATCCATAACTTTTTGAGTTATCTTGAACGCCGGCAAAAACAGAACCTCCTTGGCGGAGGTAAAAATTGTTTGTTTACCTGGGTTGCTGGGTTACGCTCATACAGACAAGGGGCCCTCCGAGCCAATGGGATGCCAGGAAGATGCTAAGCGATAGCCAATGACAGAGCAGCTCGGACGCACCACCTTCAAACCGAGATACAGAGCCGACAAGTATGTTTACGTTCGGTAAACGCGCTACTGTATTTTTGCCTGTGTTACTGAAATTTCTTTCATAACAAGAGGCAATATTTTCCTGTTGAGGCGTTTTGTAACCTGAAAATTTCGTATGTAGAGACGGTTGTAAGTAGAGGTACCATTGTATAAACACTATAATCTTTGAGACTATCTTCTAGGTGTGTAACGGTATGCAAAAATCACGGTTCGGTACGTACCTTGGTTTTGGGGTCACGGTTCGGTACAGTATGGGAAACAGAATGCAAAACCATTTTCTTCCACAGTGTGTTGTTTATTTAACCAAAAAATTGTCAATGTACAAACGTAAACAGTAAATAAATTCAAAGTGCTGCTTGGTACCATAAATGAATATGGTCTAAGGTCCGATGTTATAAAAGCACCATTAGATGTTGTTATGACTTTAGCCCGATCTGAACTGTGATTGAAAGGATGCTTGAAAGCAGATATCAGTGGAGTTTGCACTACGGGGGTTTTCTTTCTTGTCGCTGGTAATCTTACCACTTGGGTGATGCCGTCTCAGGTGAGTTGTTTAGCGTGTTTGAAGTGTTGCCTGACACGTAGCCGACCTCAGCAGAACAATGACGACATACTGCCTTCGTTTTATCCACTTGTTTTTTTTCCATTGTAGGTTTTTACTGTGAAATCTAAGTGTTCCCAAACGGGAAATTTTAACAAGGGGGGGGGGATTTTCTAGCTCCGGTTGGTCGCTAGCAGCAGCCATAATGTCGAAATTAAATCAGATAACAAAGTCTACGCCGTTCTCTGATACAACAGAAGCGTGGACCTCGCAAAAATGTTTTGAAGAGTGGTCAGGAAAGGCTCAACTGACTGGTTCGCTGTGCGACGTCACCCCACATGGTCACAAGAGCACGAATCACAAAAAGTTTCTTTATAAATATTAAAGAGCCTTCCCTTTACTACTCCAATCACGTACAGGTATCTAATAAATATTAAATAGCCACATGAAGCAGGCACAGATCTAGGGTAGAACCTATTCTTCTAGGTCTGTGATGGCTGTATATAAAAACACATATAAACTGACTGTATTCGTTCGGTACAGCACTGTACCATACCGAAGGTCTGTTCGGTACGAATACATTGTACCGTTACAGGCCTACTATCTTCTGAATCTTCCATGAAGCTTCCTATCTTCATGAAGCTTCCACAGGATTCCTCCACCTCTTCAGTTCTGTTTGCAGCAGTCACATGTGCATCGTACCATGACCTCCATCCCACATCCTTCCGCCTCGTTATCCTTGGTCAACCTCCTTCCCTTTTTACCCCTGGTGTCCAGGTCACTACGTTCGCTACGTTGGCTACGTTCGCTACGTTGATTGGGACATGTCCAATCATTTTCCATCTCCTTTGTCTCACTTCTGCGTCCAGCGCCCTCACCTTCGCTTCTTCCAGGAGCTCTTCAGTGGCGACGTGTCGTTCCCATCAGCCACTGCCTGTGGTCCCAAAGACAACGAGGAGGAAGAGGAAGGATGAGCAGCCTCACTTCCTGATATTAAATCCTCTCTTAAAACGTATTATTGTCTTTAGCTTTTAACTCACTTTGACAAAATGGTTGCATTGTCTTTATTTTTTGGAGCACGTTTATCTTTTACTATATTTCAGCATACTTTAATGTGCAGCGGGTCGACCCACTCTTAGGTTAATTTATCTTCCGTTATTCAGTTTTACATCCAAGCAGGCTGACCCACTGCTGTTCTTACATCCCTTTTATGGTATATTTTATCTCTTTATTCCTTGGCTTTGAACCCAGTTTTGCCTTGTTGATTTTTATTGCTCTTAATTTTATTTTCTGCTACTACTTTATTATTGTATTGATGTGTCCAGCACTGTTTTTAAAAGTGCTATATAAATAAAGATGAGTTGAGAGTTGATTAAATTGCAACATCTGTTTAAGGCATTTATTTTGAAATATATCTCCTTTGCTCATCTTCCAGGTCTCCCAACCATCTAGGAGGACTGGTAAAACTAGGGTCTTTAATGGCCCTCTTGATATGTTGCTGGCCTTTTTAAGCCTCGTAAATGCACCTCTAGGTTTTGTCAGTAACAGCTAACCCTAACACTATAATAAAATAAAACGTTTGAAAGCATTCAATACTTCAATCACAAAGCAGCACGACTCGTGCAGGTCACTCACTGGGAAACCAGTTTCCCTGCTAATATTCTTCAAATCTAAAAAAGAAAAAGCCACTTCCTCTTGTAAACTCCTGAGTGGCGATGATGACAGCCCAATTAGCCTGACTCATTAGCTCTCGGAGAGCATTAGAAAATAAAGCTGTGGCAGGATGGACTTCGCTCTGAGGGGTTTTTTGCATTATTGATTGAGAATTAATGGAGGAAGCAGCTGTCATTAAAAGGGTAAGGATGGCTCTAAAAAACCTTAGTAATGGCAATCTGGGCCATTTAAGAGTCAGCTAGATGGCTGTTAACCACTTAAGGGTTGGGGCAGAACGTATGGTGGAGAAGTGGGATGGTGGAAAGAGCACAGGCTGATAGGATGCAAGCTGGATTAGCTGTTTGGATGCATTTTCTGCTGCTCATAGTCAGCTATGGTCCTTTTTTACTGCTTACACGATGTTGTGTATATCTATATTATGCACTTGGTATACAGTGATCCCTTATTTTTCGCAGTTAATGGGGACCAGCGCGTCCCCCAACCCCCCCGTAAATCAAAATCCACGAACTGGAGCCGGAGCTCCCCGAGCCTCAATAATGTGTTTAAAATATGGTTAAAAACCCCAAAAAAGTAGCGAGACACTGCAGCGAAACAAGACAAAGGCTCAACTGTGGTCTTTCTGTTACCTTCACAGCCTCTGGTCTCTGAACCGTAGTAAAGAAACTGCTGGTATTGTGCTAATTTTGGCTCATAATTAGCGGCTAACACTCTAACAACATCACAGAATGTTGTGTTCTCTTACAGTGAAGAAATGTTGTGAGCCAGCCTGGCCCCTTTAAGAAGGTGGCCTTATGGGTAGTGGTGTGGCCTTATGGGTAATGTAGTGTGTGTGTTGTGGGACGGCAAAATGAAAACAGGGTTAGATGAAAAGTGGAGTGAGCATAAACAGCTGCCCATCGTGTCCGTGTCCGTTGCCCGGATGACGCCTGGCATGGAGGCTACTCGCTGCTGCTCTCGGGGACTTATCCCTGCGACGCTGGACGCTCCAGTTTGTGCCCGGTTTGTTGTGATTTTTGTGGTCGGATGTCGACGTGCTGTCTGCGGGTGTGGACCGGTCCTCTTGCGGCTGGTGGAGACGGGCCGCCGCGGACACGGACGGTGTCACTGGGGGCCGGGTCATTGAAGCTAATCCCGAACTGCTACCCGCGGCAACCACCGCCACTGGATCCGGGCTGCAGCGCCGACTGAACCGGGACGGGAGCCCCCCAACGTGGCAGCGGCGGCATGCTGCCCCTGTCCAGCACTCTGCACGCCGGGGTGAGTCAGCTGACCTGGCAGGGGCCGTCTGAAGACCTGGCGGGCCCAGCACCGCCAGGGGTGATGCCAGCAACCGGTCCGCATGATGAACCGGGCTCTGGGACGGTCGGCTCCAGCTCGCTGGACTGAGGGAGCTCGGTCTTCCCAGAGGAGACAGTTTGGTTCATCGGAGTTTGGTTCATCTGTGTTTCCTCCTCTGACCTGGAGATATCTCACTTGATTCACCATTGTGGAGATATACTGGTTTTAACGGCTGTTAACTGGAGTTAAGGGGTGTTAACTGGAGTTAGCACTCGGACCACAGGACCGGGACATGAAGGAGCGCTGGACGCCGGCAGCTCCTCAAGTACACCAGACTGCAGCGTCTGTACTTGAAACTTGAATTTCTCCCTCGGGGGATCAATAAAGTATATTTGTATTTGTATTTGTATTTGTATAGATTTACATTCTCTGTTAACTGACAGGTGCCCAACAATACAACCTGTGTGATGTTACAAGTTCCTGCAGTGCCAGAATAAAGTACTGTTCCATGCAGAGAAAACCAGACTGTTTCTTTTGTTGTTGTTGATTTTGGTCCCCATTAACCGCAAAAAATAAGGGATCACTGTAATATCGTATCGTGAGCCAAGTATCATGATACATATTGTATTGCGAGGTCCTTGCCAATACTCACCCCCCATTAACCAGATCATAATATTTCGATTGGAAAATGAATAATGAGCTGAAACATACAGGAGACTCTTAGAAGAGGAAGGTAGACGATGCTGTCCTAATGTTTTCATTTACACTGGACCCCTCCACAGCTCCTGCAACACACCAATTAGTTCATTGTGAAATGTTGACCCTAAATTGGCAGTAAATGTCAGCGGTAATGGCTCTGTGACACCGTCAGCGGCGTGGTAAGCTGGCCGTCCGGGCTGCACCTTAATTCACGTCTAATCTGATGGGCACCAGATTTCCCACAACTGTCAGGAAGTGGATAATAGACTGACCGCTGTGTGTTCGAACAAAATAGTACGAGTTGTCAGACAATAAATTTAAAGCGATATAGTCGCGGGACAGGGGACTGAATCAAATTCAAGATTCAGAGAAATGTGTCGGTTCACTCAGGTAGGCTGTTGTTAATGAGTGGGCATTAAAATTACATTCATAAATGTATAAACGGGACTAAAATGGAGCGCAGGTTTCACCGTGAATTTGGGCTTCTCTTTGACAACTTTGTTACACTTCATGTGACACTATTTGAAGACAAGACAGACCTTCAAAAGTAAAACAGGAAACATGGAGGACGAGAACACCAACTAAACCAGTGCTTCTCAATTGTTTTCTGTTGCACCCCCTCACCCCCCACTGTGACTACACATATTATCATTTGTCTATAGAGTCGTTATAAGTCCACCTCTGCATAACACTGTATCCTTATTAACATTAAAGGAAACAAAAGAGAAATAAATGTAGATCAATTTAACACAAACAATAACTTTATTAACATTGTTTTTTAGTAAAGATTTAAAGTGCGTCAATCCCACCGTAGTCACAGTGAAGCCAAGCGCTACATCAGCATCGTCAGATTTCCTCGTCTTAACTTTCTGGAGACTTTCATTTGTCTTATTATCTCCTTCTCTCTCCTCCTTTCTTTTCATCCCAATTAAATATTTAAATTTTTTATTTTTATTATAAGCATATTCCCCGCGGTCACACACGTCCCCCCAGCATCGCACCGTGCACCCTCAAGGGGACGCACCCCCTGCAAAAGACAATTAAATGAATCATAATGAGGTGATGTAAAATACCTCAATAAATCAAATTGATTAAAAGAAGCTAGACAAAGTAAAAGATACCATGCAGATTTCATGGATAGGCAAAGGAAAATAAAAATGTTTTCAACCTGGATTTAAAAGTGTCTACAGTTGATACAGAGAAGGGCTGAACTAAACAAAGAAGAAAATCAAGAATGCCTGCCATGGTCGACCCAGATCATGACAGTACCCCCCCCCCCCCCCCAAAAGGACCGGCCCCCAGACAATCCAAAACCCATGAGCCCACAAAAAAAAAAGAACAGAGCGGGGAGGGCGGAGGGGGCCGAAAGGCAGGAACCAGAAAACATACAAGAAAGGAACAGGCAACAGGCCACAAGGCCATACAATGGACAAAGTCCAGGTGGACGGGTCAGGCAGACAGGTCAGGCGGACGGTCTCGGCAACGGGCAGAGTGCTGCAGCAGGGACCAGAATCAAGGCCAGGACTGGGACTGAGGCCGAGGCTGAGACAGAGACTGAGACACAAACCCTTTGCTTGTGACTTACTGGACAAGAAAGGAAAACTATGAAGTTGTGCTGTATGTCACAGGAGAAAAAGAAAACACACAATTTAAACTTTGTTACATATCATTTGATGTTTTACAATAACACTGGGCAAGAAAAAGATATAATCTGCACAGTTCACCTAATGCACCAAAGTACAGTCATCCATTGTCTTTAAAGCTGCCATGTCCATATTTTCATTGCTTTTAGAGCATTTAAGATTTATTGACACGGCTTTATCTTTGAAAGCTCTCCATTCCTCGATCCTCTCTTCTAAAGTCTCCCGTGAAGCGTTCAGAGTTAAAAGAATGATAAGACATTGCATGCTTAGTGTTACTTATTAACCTGCAACATTCCTCCGCTGAAGTTCCACTGAGCTTAAAACCCAGACACGTCTTTGTCTCTGTGAATATTTCTATTTCCCACCGTACCACCCACGCGCTGCCGTAACATTCAGCTGCCAAAAATAAAAAAAGGGGGACTGTGGCCCAGTCGGTGTGCATTACAGGTGTGTGTTTTGTTTCAAACTGCATGGCACCAGAGGGGATGGCCAGGTTTTAAAGACTCCATTGAGTAACAGAAAAAAAAAAAAATAGTAACAGGCAGATACATGTAGGATCTGCACAAGGAGGTATGCACTGTAGGAAGCTTCATTATTCCTGTACAGGCACGCTTACTGTACACATGCAAAAAACACATATGTAGAGACGCGTAAAGCACACGTTTAGCTTTAACGGCACCTGCATTGCTGAGATTTTCCCGTGCGCACCCGTCAGCATGGCTGCGGTTTACTTCTCCGTAATTATACAGCTGGAGGAAGACGAAGAGCCTTCATCTTCATGTTTTTCAAAGAATGCTAAGAGGTACCTGAAAGACAAAAAAAACAAACCTAAAAGGAAAAAAGGAGGAGGAGGAGGAGGAGGAGGAGAGGAACCTCTGTTTCAACTTTAACAAAGCAAGTAGTAATAAAGCATCTGCCAAACTGCCCGGCCACTGTTTGACAATCAGCGTATCTGTCAGCGGCAAAAACAAGCCAATTAGCAAGTAGGAATGTGTGACCTTCTGGCATGACAGGTAACAGATGAGTCACATTCGATACTTTGTAAAGCAAATGTAAAAGCTTGTCCTTATCCTGGGATTCATTTTAGTTTTTTAGAAATGATAAATGGCAGCTGTTGGCCGTGCACCAGACGGCTTTGCAGAACCTTCGGACAGACCGACGTATCACGACCTCTGACATCTACAGACTACAAGCCAAGTCTCTAAACTGCAGACTAAGGTTCGATCGTCCGCCAGATCTGCTAAAGTGATATTAAGGGGTAGCAGGGTAGCGGGAGCGGCGTTCCCCTGCAAAAGACGCAATCTTCCACCCTTGCTAGAGCCGCTATCCCAACTGCGCTACCCGCTACATTATGTATAGGACTGTTTAGGGCGTTCAACCTGTTAAACCAATCAGTGCGTCAGTAGCCGTTGCCTTTAGGAGCAGGTTGCGCTACCCGCTAACCGCTATGGAGCGTCTTTTCATCCAGATCGGAGCAGCGCTCGTCTGGGACTCTGCTGAAGAGCTTCCTCCTCTTCCTTCCTCCTCCTCCTCTGCATTGATATACAGTGATCCCTTTAACTTCCGCGGTTTTAGTTATTCGCGGATTTTTCAGAAATATATAATCTTTAAAAAAAATCAATCAAAAATCAATTAATCCGAGAGGTAGAGCCATTTGTGCACGTCCACCTGGTCACATGTGGCCATTGATGCCATTTGGACACACCCTTGTACGCACTGACATGTTTGTGGGATTTGCGGGTAGCTTATCCTACCAGCAAACCTAAACCCGCGATCCCAAGATACCGAGTCTGCGGAGAGGGCAAAAGACACGCCCATTGGCACACCTACAATGTGAGTAAGGGAGTCTGCATAATTGGTAGCAGCTTTAGGGACCAGAAGATTGCATTAGCGGAGGTTCCTATACCCAAAATTTGCAGGTAGCGGCTAGTGTTTACGGGTAAGGGTTAACGGGTAAGTGTACTATCGGGGCTTAAATATTTGGCCGAGACCACGGATTTTGCAGGGTCAATGTACGATGCTTCTGATTGGTTATTGACACCAAACGCATCGCTGAATGACAGTTTGCACGAGACGAGACCAGAGGCTTTTGATAATATTTAACACGTTTTGATTCTCTCGTAATGTTTCTGATTTGCTCCGAAGAACTCTCTCTGCAGCCTTGTGAAATCGCTTGTGAAATCAAGTGTAAGGTTAGCTTAAAAATAGAAAAAAAATTACACAGTTGAACAAGCATGAGACAAAAAGAGACCCTGCAGTTTAACTCTTTAATTTGCACAACGCCGGACCAACATAAACAACCATCATTTGTATTCTCTCTGTCCGATTCTCTTTAGTGCTCTGTCGAATATTTGATCTGCCCTGATGTATTTGGCCTCCACTCCCACCCGCGCGCACATTCAACATCAATTCTCAGTTATTTTAGGTGCCGGGGGTCTGCGATTGACATTTGGCTGCAAATACGGCTGCGCGCTGCTGAGAAAACACGGCGATCCATCAATTCATGATTCATCCCGAGTTCCCGGTCCGCGCGCCGAACGTCCGAGACTGCGAGGACGAGCGCGGCAGTATGTAATCACGGCGCGACTTCGGCGATGGCCGGTGAGTAACGGCCCGCCGCCTCACTCCCACGTGACAAGTGTGTGCACAAAGCTGTTTGTCTCTTTCTGCACTTCCTCATCCTCATTTACCACAACCCTTCCATCCCAGCCCTGTCGGCCCTTTTCCACCCCCCAGTCACTCCCTAATCTTTCAGAAAAAAAAAGAAGAAAGAAACTCCCATTTGTATCAGGACCAGTGGGTGGACCCTCCAATCAATTAGCTCATGTTCTGTAATGACAGCAGCTGAGGCCCGGCAGGGCTGCTTCATATTTAAACGTGTTTTACGGCCTGCGAAAGAAATAAATAAAGAAAGAAAGGAGGGATAAATAAAACAGGGATGCCTCCCATTTTCCGCCCCAGGGAAGGGTGGATGTAAGCCTGCGTATGTTCATCCATCTCGGTGCATATACTCTTAACAGCATCTGGTCTGTGTCAGAGCCGGCTGGACGCACAAGCCAGATCAGTTTGCAGAGATTAGAGGAAGCCCCTTAAGAATTTTAGCTTTTACTTCACAAAACCTGTCCACCCATCAGTCTTCCATACAAGCTTTATCCTCTTCAGGGTGGTGGAGAACCTGGAGCTGCCAGTGTGTATATATATATATATCTATATATATATATATATATATACACATATATATATATATATATATATATATATATATATATGATAAAAAAGAAAAGGACAAATGGAAGTTCAAGGTTTCTGATGTGTCTAAATGCTCCTCATGTTCCGACTTGCCACCTCTGATAAAATTTCCTCCAGCAGTTTCTTAAATCAAATTCCTTAAATTCAAAAAAAAAAAAAAAAAAATCAAGTTACTCAAATTAAATCAAATCAGGCAAATGAAATTACACGCTCTGTAGGGGGGGGGGGGGGGGACTTTTCGCGGCTCCGTACCTCTTCTGTGATTTAGAAGTCTGTGGATAATTCACTCCTCTATGACTGAATAAAAATTTTTAGCACGCCATCGAGAAACTTCTCGCACGTGCATGCTGGTAGTTTCTGCAACTTTTCCCACTGACGTTTGTCGTTTTCTGCTCTCTCCAAATGCTTTCATTGGGGTTTAGGTCCATGCTCATTAAAACCTCGACTCCAGGCAACTCTGGAATCACGTGGAAACCACAAATTGTATAAAAAGAACTGGATAGACCCTCCGTGACATCACTCACAGGTTTTGTGAGCCTCTCTCTGGTTGGCCTGCTGCTGCCGGCCGACAGGACATTTAACTACTAAACTTTTTAAGATGTGAATGAATACGCTCCGTTGGGTTTTTACTTGCAGCTCAGAAGTGCTGTGGATCAGGATTATAATAGTTTTGGATTTTCCATTAGTTTTAGTTTCTATTTAGTTTTTAGTTTAAATTTTTCAGATTCAGTTAGTTTTAATTCGTTTTTAGAGCAGTTTTGCTAATTTTTATTCGTTTTTATCTTTTGACTACTACTACTTAGTTTTAGTTTAGGTTTTATTAGTTTCAGTGTTAGTTTTATTTTGTAAATTAGGGTTGTAATTTTGGTTGGAGTGAAGCACTGAACTTTTTGAAGGCTATCGAATCACATAGTCATGTAGACATTCTGGTCTCAATAAACATATTTACCAATGCGTCTTCCCACTTGTGGTGTTTCTACCTAATTGGTCTCCGGTGGAAACAGTCCATTATAGTTGCAGTTTTCTCTCGTTCCTTCCCAACGCTGACTGGCTGTAGCTGTACCTTCTCTTTCCAGGGGGCTAGCTTAGGCTAGCTTATCCAGGTAGTCTTGGTTAGCCTTCTTGTTCAAGCTTTTTTAAATGGACTTTCAGATTCATAGTTTTTTTTTTCCTTGAGAAGTATTCCACACATATCACCTGCTTCTACAACAAGGCACTTACTTTTACCGTTAACACACGATTATGTGAAAGAAAATTACAAATACGAAAACGAAGGACGTTCTTGATATTAATATAGTTCATTTTAGTTCGTTTTATAAACACATAATACAGTTTCAGTTAGTTATCGTTTTAAAAAAAAAACTCTTTCATTTTATTTCAGTTAACGAAAATGTTTTTTCAATTCTAGTTTTCATGATTTTGTTAATTTTCGTTAACGATAATAACCTTGCTGTGGATACTGAATAACAATGATTAATACTAGAAAAGCACTCAGAGAGCTCAGACCTCCACCAAGTGCAACAGTTCTCCCATTTAGCGATTTACAGATTGCGATAAAATCCGCCTTCTGGATCAGATCCGGATCAGCCTTTGAAATTTGATAGAGGTTTCCATTGTCAATCCCTAAGTCGAATTTCATGAGTTTTCGGCCATAATTAACGGAGATATTGCGAAACAAAATTTTCGGCCCCATTGACCGCAATGTTATCGAAAATTTGAAAGTGATCCAGAATCCAAGATTTCTTCCAGATCACACCCAAAATGAAATCAGTTCTTCTTTTTCACATTTCTGACAACTGAAAATTTCATCAAAATCCATCCATAACTTTTTGAGTTTATCTAGAACAGGGGTTCCCAAACTTTTCAACCCGCGACCCCCAAAATAACGGTGCCAGAGACTGGCGACCCCCACTATCCCCGGATCTGACTGAAAAAATAAAATGTGCGCACAGGCCATACGCACAAACACGGGCTTAACGACAACACAAAAGAACAGAGCAGCCTGTTATGATTTTACATATAGAAATTTACTGTTTGATAAAAGCAGAATACCTCAGTCAAAATAATATCTATGTAACATGAGTGCACAGTATTACTGTCATGTGCAAACTTAACTTTAACATTACTTTAATGGTTAATGGTATTAAAGCATCCGCTTTGTGATGTTTACTGTGGAGCCGTAACCTGACACCTGCAAATGATGCTATGTTAATCTGTCTTAATCACCTCAGGAAGAAAATCTGTAGTTTTATTTTAATTTTAACTACCATGTTTCATAATTTTTACAACTATGGCTGAATTTTTCTGTATTTTATTTTTTTTTTTTAATTTATTAGATTTATATATATATATATATATATATATATATATATATATATATATATATATATATATATATATATATATATATATATAAAAAAGATTTATGGGAATCATTTCGCGACCCACCCCACGGCGTCCCGCGACCCCCCGGGGGGTCCCGACCCCCACTTTGGGAACCACTGATCTAGAACACAGACAAACAGGCAGACAGATAAATGTTGCCTTGGCGGAGGTTATAATCAGCAACACAATAACACAATTGAGAGAGTGCACGGGAAGAGCATAAAACAGGAACAAGGGTGAAGCAAGGTGCAGAAAATGAAAAATTAAGTAGAACACTGAACAACCAACATCAGTTAACACCGACTCAACGCAGAGCTGGTGCTTTTTGAAGGCAGTGAATGCACGAAAACCTAGGGTGAATTCCAATTCCTCCCTTAACCCTCAATCTCAACCCTCAATCTCAAAAATGCTAAGGACAAGTGTTGTCCCGATTCTAAGAACGTCAGATGAGGAACAAGTTTGAGGGCTGTATCGCCCTCAATATTGAGATTTTCCAACACCACCTTGGAAGAAAGGGCTACCCAGGAGGCATTGGGTAATTTAGCCAACTTTTAGCTAGCTCTAAATGTAAGTATTTCCGTAGTTCTTAAAGATATAAATGTTACGAAACCATATTATTGTCTTTGTTTGAGACTTTTTTCATGGATTAACATCGTTGTTGCATAATATTTATCTTTTTTACTTTACGATGTTTGCTGCTGGACCAGCGGTCCCGGTCGGCTTCACGTTACTTGTATACCTTGTTGTGTAGCGACGGAGGAATGAATAATGTATCCTCTATTGTGGTATTTGCTAATATTATTTGGAGAATATACAGCGCTCATTTTAATGTTATCCCTGTGTCATTTCAGGGAATACAGAGACAACACAGCTCTGATACATTTCAGTCTGAAGACGTAACTGCACTCGAGGGGTGTCCCATTTCTAAGTCACAAGATAACCCTGACACTTACTTTGGAGGGTTGAGATTGAGGGCCAAAGACTGAGGGTTAAGGGCGAGGGTTGAGATTGAGGGTTAAGAGAGGAATTGGAATTGGCCCAAAGACTGAACTAACAAAAACAGGAGATCTAAACATCTGAAACCATAAACCGTGGTGCACGATAATATACTTGATTAAGAAATGTAAGCCTGGAAAGAAAACGTGTCAAATAGCAGAACATATTAAATACCGGCTGTCACTTCAAAGGAATGTGAAAACAAATAAATAAAATTAAACCCCTTGATGAATAAATGAACATTTCGGAGCAGAAATGCAGCTGCTTTGTTCCCAGCGTTCCCGTCTAAAGGAGGTTCCAGCATCTATCAGGAAGATTCCTCCCAACTCTGATCTTTGTCTGCAGCTCCTCCATTTCAGGGGCCAGAAGACATCGAAACCCCGGTCACAGCAGCAGAAAACTCTCCCATTTTCATCGTCTTCTGCTTCTCTCTGTCATCCTGCCTCTCCGTGGAGAGGTTGATCCATCATGCACTCACTCGCTCACGCGCACAGATACAAACACAACGCACACACTAGCGGACTCGCCCACAAGAATGTCATTCCAGGGATGGCTTGATCCATCACAGATGCAGCCGCGCCGACAGAAAAACACTCTCGCACATGGCACGCACACGCGCACGTGCACACGCGAGCACACGTCTTTGGCAACATGTAAGTCATTCCAGCAGCTTTTACCATCACTCACGCCCCTCGCTTTCCCACACAGTCTTACATGCAGGTACCGTGGATGTTACCGGGTAATTGGACACTAGGCTGGCAGGAGGCTGTGAATCCTGAGTGATTGTCAGGTTTGTCACAGAGCCCGGAGATTCGTCTCTCCAGCTTGTCGTGCTAAGTCAGTCAGAGAGAGCAACAGGAGCAGAGACAGAAACGGACACACGAGCCGACCGGGTGCAGCTCAGAGCCTCGGAGCTAACGCCTGACTCAGTCAGGTGACCCAACGCCAGACTCAGTCAGGTGACCCTTCAATACAGGTGTAATATAGATTAATACCCCCCCCCCCCCCCCCCCGAAAAAAAAAGCAACATCACAAAGCAAAACGACAACAAAAAAAACAATCTTCAATTAAATTGAACTTATCCTGTTTGAAATAACAGTAAATACGTAAAAATCGGTGTGGCGTCTGCAGTGGTGTGGGCTCTAGGGTCAGTCTGTGGTGATGAAGAGAGAGTTGAGCCGTAAAAACAAGACTCCGTTTACCGGTTGATCTTTGTCACTACCCTCACTCAGGCTTCACGCCTCACCTGTACTTTAACAGTCCAGTCTGATGTAGTCTTTTAGGTGTACTGGCATCTCGTAGCACAAATTGCAATTTTCAACTAAATGAAGAACTCCAATATGCGGGGAGTTCAGCGGCCACAAAAACCATCTAAGGCACAGTTCATCTACATATATGTCCACGGCCTCGTTGCATGTAAACTGCTGATCCTAAGGACATGAAAACACAGCAGTTTTACAGTTTCATCCTCCGGAGGGTCACCAGGATCTGCTGGAGCCAAACCCAGCTTTCTACGGGTGAAAGGCAGGGGTCCACCCTGGACAGGTTGCCAGTCCATCGCAGGGCCACATGCAGACAAACAACCACTCACACACACATTCACTCCTACGGGCAATTTAGAACCACCAGTCAACCTGACATGCATGTTTTTAGACCGTGGGACGAAGCCGGAGTACCCGGAGGAAACCCACGCAAGCACAGGGAGAACATGCAAACTCCACACAGAAAGGCCCCTGTCGAGGTTTCGATGTGTGTATATATATATATATATATATATATATATATATATATATATATATATATATATATATATATATATATATATATATATATAAATAAATTAGAAAACACTCGGACAGAAACAAGGTTATTTGTAACAACTGCCAAGTTGAACTCCCCGTTAAAAGTGTCTGCTGTTACCTAAGAAATTGACTGTTTTAATGTTATGATTGTGGCTCAGGATTTTGTTGGTAGACTTTTTTTTAATTTTTCATGAAAAAAACAGGATGACATTAATGCCCTGACAGTGGCAATAAGCTTTATTTTATTTTAAATTTTTTAAGAAGAGATTTACACTAAATATGTGTTACTGACAAGTGCTGATTATAAAAAAGTGTTTGAACAACAAATGTTATGGCACTTTAGTTCATATGGCAGAACATTTAAAAAAAAAGTGCACTTAACACTACTTTTGAATTTACTGATTTTGTGTATAAAATCCCAATTCTTAATCTGGATTAAAAATTGGAATTGTTGCCCGGTCCTAATATATATATATATATATATATATATATATATATATATATATATATATATATATATATATAATATATATATATATATTACATATACATATATATATATAAATACACATATACATATCACACAATAACACACACATAATGAAATAAGATGCACTACTTGCAAAATGATAACACTAAAAGGGCATGGTCAATAAAACCTGCTGAGATAAGTTAAATCAAAGTAAAAATTTAATGAGCAGACAAAAACAAGAACAAGAACATCTAACTGGAATGAGAAAGAAATATTAACACGTCCACAACATGAACATTGGCCAAGACAGTCTGAAAACCAACTCATTAACCAAAAGCAGTAGACAGGGACATTGCATAAACCTAATTAGACTAAAAGAATAAGGACTCAGTCTGGCTCAAATTCTAAATAAGATCTCGCTTACTCGGTTACTTGCTGAGTGGACTCATGAGACCTCCAGCTTTGACATATCCCCGATGAATAATACTGCCTGTCTCACTGAATAATCGCTGCGTGTCCGAGCCCAGGAGACATTAGGATGTTTTCTTCCTTTTCCAAATTCTTTATACTGCTTTTGAGACTTGTGAGACATTCACAGAGAGGATCTGCTGCAGAGCAGCCAGGAGAAGGTCGCGTGGCTTGCTGCTTCCTGAAGGCTTGAGTCTCCTCACCTACACAGTTCCCATGAGGCCACTTGCCCATTCTTCAAAATGTCTCCCACACAAACAAAGCACACCTGTTTTCTTCTCTCTCTCTCTCTCTGTCTTTTCTGCTTTTAAGCAATTTTCTGTGGCTTTCGAAGCAATATTGATATAAAGGGCTCCAGGCTCACCCGGCCACGGTGCTCCACGGACCTCAGCCAACAATAAAAAAAAAAAAAAACAATGTACCAATGTCTGTTCAAGTGTTTCAATTTCATGTGTGAGAGACAATTCATCCTGGCAATTTTGTCTTCGCGTCGAGTCGCTGTGATTGACAGTCTAAACCGACGCTCCCACTGTGGTCCATCACAATTTGTTTATATGGTTTTCTCTATGGAGTTTCGAAGGCAGGTACCTGCTGAGAGCATTGATGTAAAGCCAGTGTTTCATCCAGCACTTTAGCAGAGCCAGTAGCCCGTGTGAATAATGAGCTTTTATCCTACAGGAAATTATTACTATAGCTCCTGCTCGGTTTGACAGGGCGCTTTAATGTCTTTTGTGCTTCATTAGATGGCACGTTGTGAAAAGAGGTGGAAGTGAAGAGAGTGACAAATGAAAAACCTTTATGCCTCATCTCACGAAACGAAAATATGTTTTTTTTTTTTTTTAATGCAATGCAAAGTTGCATCAGTGATGAACAGGAGCGCTTCCCTGATTCAACATTTCTAATCTGCGCGAGTTGCAGTAAATGCTGCACGGTGTGCACGAGACTGGTTAATCCTGAACGGTACAGAAATTATTTTGTAATGTTAGAGTTTCTGTTTTGGTAGTGACTTAAGGCATCCAGACATATGCTCAAGCAAATAGAAATAAAAAAGCATTTTTCACAAGGTGGTTTCAGACCACCCTGACCATTCCAGGAACTGTTTGACCGCTATACGCTGTACTCTCTGTTTGTTGTTGGTCAAATGGACTTGTTTTAAATCACTCCATGTCCAGACCTGCAGATCTGAACCTCCTCCAAGATGACTGAAGGAGGTTAAAAAGAAAAAAAAAAAGAAAAGAATGAGCCTCAGGAGTCCATCTGTACTTTTTTGCAGATGATCTGCCACTTGTTGGCATCATCACGCTCCTATTTTCAGCTCTTACCACCGTGCTCCGCAGCAAGTGTGAAGTGGCAGGGATTGAGATTCAGCAACTTCAACTCTGAGGCCATGGCCCTTAGTCAGGAAAAGGTAAAATCCCTTCTCCGGGCTGGTAAAGAGTCGCTGCCACGAGTGGAGCAGAAGTATCTTGTTGCCTTCTTCATAAGTGATGGGTAGAAGTGGGAGATAATGTGAACTCTGCACCAGTCTTTTGTAGTGAAGAGAGATACTTGGGTCAAGAGGCGAGCTTCTCTGCGTTCCTACCTTTGTGGGAACTGTGGGTAGTGAGTGAAAAAACAAGACTGTGGACAAGAACATCTGTGATCTGGGAGAGCTTTGGAGTAGAGACAGTGTTCTTCCACATCAAGAGGAGCTAGCTGACGTGGTTCAGTCACCAGCCCTTTGGACACGCTGGAGTGACTGCAATCTCTAAGATGGTATCCACCTGGAAGGGTTGGACGAGGTAGCGACGGAGTTTAGACTACTGACCCCTGCAATCTCAACCTGGTTAAGTTGAAGTTAATGATGGATGAATGGATTATCAACTAAGCTATTGGAGTAAACTCAGCGTTGGATCCATTGCATCTCGCCTGCTGTTTCTACAGAACAGCAGCAGGGTAAACCTGCTGTTTGAGCCGAGTCAACCTATTCATTCCCATTTTTAACCCCTCATGAAGCCTAAAGTCCACGCTAACGCCTCAGGACTCCCGCTGGTTCTGCTTCAGCGGTCGAGTGCAACGCTACTTTTGGCTCCAACATCTCAGGCTCCAGTGGGTTCCCATTCAAGAAACACAAATCTTATTTATCAAACACATTTTGGGTCAATACATTTCTTGTCCTCAACCATTTTCAGTGTAATTGGCTCCTACCATTATCCCCTCTGACCCTTTAAATACATATTAACGCTGGGTCTCAACTCTCACTGTTCACCCATGACTAGGGGTGAGTATTGGCAAGGACCTCGCAGTACGATATGTATCATGATACTTGGGTCACGATATGAAAATTATCAAAATATCACGATATATTGTTATATTTTACCCAGTTAATATCAAAATTAAAAGTAGAGATGAAAAATCAAGTTACTGTATATGTTCATCAGATGATATTGATCATTCAGAGGACAAATTGAGTCAAAACTATTTGCTTCAAAACAACCTATTTATTAATTATTATTAGTGTTTTTGCACATTTAAGTAACCATTACAACATACTGACAGCATTGTAAAAAAAAAAAAAAAAAATCGATATTAGGAGCTGAAAAATCGCTATTATATTGCGCGGCCGAAAATCGCGATATATTGCCAAATTCATTTTTTTTAACACCCCTACCCATGACCCTACTTTTACAAACAGGGTCACTTCTGGATCCAGAAAAAGGCTCCGACGTGGACAATCCTGAGACACCAAAGCTTGGACCTGAAGGGCACGAGGCTCGTGATCCGTTCATCAGAAGATGTGCAGTGTTTCAACACGTGTTAGTTTTTAAGCATTTACTCACCATGGTTACTTATTAACTGAGATGCAAAATGGGAAATATATGTTGAAGTTGAGCTTTTGGCATTTAATATATTAATATCAGGATATATATATGTGCCTCCTGTAAAGCCTCCTTAAACAACAATGTCACCAATACTGGCTACTACCCCCCCCCATTCCCCACATCTATTTTTAAAACCCACTAACTAAACTGTAACAGGAATGTGAGTCTTTTTCCCCCCCTCTCTCTCTCTTTTTCCTCCCCTTTTCCTTGGGAAAATTGCACCTTAAAGACTTAAACACCTTGTTTGAGGTCTGTAAAATTTAATTCCAGGTTGGTCTCATGCCAGTGCTTCACACTTTGTGGTTTTCTGGAGTCAACAGTCTCCATGCCAGAAATCCCACAGTTGGAAGTCAGCCGTGCTGTGATCAAAACAGATTAACCTTTAATGCAGGGAAATATAGGACGACCGTCCAGTACATCTCACACACGGATAGATCCTTAAATAAAAAGCCAGCTCGCTTTATGGGAGCGTGACACGGGAGGTTTAACACACCAGTTTGGAGCACAGAAAACTGCAAAATATGAAGCTCCACGATTTGCTTCAGTAAAAGGGTTACGACTGTGATGACAGTTTTGTTTTTGTCTTTGATTACTGCTCTGCCAATGAGACATTTCACATCCAGATAGCTCTTTGCACCGTGCAAGACTCCACTGAAAATTCATTTTAGCTTACAGTCAAACAAATGCCAGGCCCAACTGATTTCTGTTTTTTTTTTTCCACAAAGGACATCTTTATATTCCATCCTCATTTCTTACACTACGACCAGTAAAAGTTAATTATGCGACGACCTCTTCTTGCCATTGCCAAAATATTTTGCTCCATTTCCTCTGGGGCTTCAGCCAGCAGAAGGAATGTCCGATTTCCTCAGAGGTGGAGGGGGGTCACAGACAGTGGCTCGGATGCTTGTGAAATGAGCACTGATGTACAGCGAATGCCTGCACATCCTAAAAGTACAATCGTAATACAGTAATCCCTCACAACTTCACGGTTAATGGGGGCTGTGACCCTTGCGAATGGTGAAAACCGCAATGTTGATGTACATGTGTATGTACATACAGTATACATGTACGCGCGTACGCAAAATCCACGGAACGTACACTCACTTTGATGTAATGCCCGTCGTAGCAGCGAATCACAGATTTTTGATCATGGGGCATCCCGTGTAGGCTTTCGTTGCTTCCCGAGACTTGTTCTTAATGTCATGTGTTTCGCTTCAGCCTCGCGCACTTCGTTTGAATTTTTTTCAAATTTTTTTTCTAAAATTTTCTTTCCGATGAATATTTTTGAAACCTCCACGATTGCCGAGACCACCAGGTGTGTGGGATTACTGTACACCAGTGTTGTACCTGAACGCATTCATTGAATGAAAGTTCGTATTTTGTGCGAAACGTGAACTGAGCCCGCTCTCTTTCCCCTTCACGAGCGTCGGGTATGAACGAGTTCATTTGGGCAGTTGTGAACGACGCTCTTTCAAAGTTCATGCACGGTCAAAACCATCTCAGGTTTCCAGCGAACCCCATTTAAAATACACCACAAACGATCCTGATATGTATCTGAGGAAATCAATCAAACATGGCAACACGGGCTGTTGCTTCTGTCACGCTAACAATTGCGTCATCAAATGTTTAAAACAAGCATGAACAAAGATGAAAGCTGCAGTCGGCCAGAGTGGGAGGAGCGCCCCGACTTCCAGGCGGGATTGAAATGGTGGAAAAAAAACATTTGCACCGTAAGAACCTATTTTTGTCTCATAATAAAGACCATTTGGCAGCAGGTTTTTCGTCATATTTTTAATCCACTGTAGAAAGAAGCTGAAAGGGAAATGACAGTTTTACAAGGGCTGTTCCTTCAATGCTAATGTGAACCCTGGTTGGTTAAAGATTCAGAATTGGACCAATAGTTTTCGACAGATAAAATGGATAAAATAATTGCCGTTTGTGGTGGTGTAGTATATGAGGCAGCGGCAATCATTTTGACTAATAACTGCTCGCAACAACATTAAAAAAGAATTTAAAAAAGAACTAAAAATGAACTATTTAGTTCACTTTTTGAAATTGTGAACTGAACTAGTTCATTTTAATTTCTGTGAACTATGAACTGATCTAGTTCGTGTAGAAAGTGAACTTGCCCAACACTGCTGTACAGGCAAAAACTTTGAGAGAAGATCTCCTGAGAGCCTACAGGTCAGGCTTGGTTCCAGCAGCCTTAAAGAAGCTCAACTTGTGAACGACACTATGAATTTGGTCAGTATTCAAAATAAAAATGATGTAAAGCAGATTATTATTTTTGAATATCTTTTTATGTTTATGTGAAGGCATGAGGCAAACGTGCTCCACATTTAATGCACTGGTTCCACAACCCTCTGCACTCCATAACCAAGACACCCTGGCCCTGATCGTACACCTCCCACTAGACGCTAGACGCAAATTACGGGTTTAGGAACCTCCGCTAACCGCTGCAATCTTCCGCTTCCCTAAAAGCCGCTATCCACTCCCTTACTCACATTGTAGGTCTGGCAATGGGCGTGTCTTTTTTCGCTTTCCGCGATCGCGGGTTTAGGATACTGAGATACTGAGTTTGCGGAAAGCGCAACCCGCATGTCGGCGCGTAAAAGAGTGCGTCCAAATCTGGATTATCTGGATGAAAAGACGCTCCATAGGGATTTGCGGGTAGCTGGTTGCACAACCTGCTCTTAAAGGCAATGGCTACTGACGCACTGATTGGTTTAACAGGTGGAACGCCCTAACCACTCCCGTGCATAATGTAGCGGGTACTGCAGGTAAGTTCGCGGGTTTAGGGAGGTGGAAGATTGCGTTCTTTGCGAGGGAACGGCCCTCCCGCTACCCACTATCCCTTAATAGCGGCTGTAGGAGGTTTAGCGGAAGATTGGGCTCCCTGCCTCTCCCTTCTGGAGGGCCCTGGCTCCTCCCCCTCCTCCTCCTCCTCCCAAGCACGGACCTGGCCCTGGACTTGTAGGACCAGTCTGGCTGCAGACAGGTCCTCTGGGCAAATGGCTCCTCTTTGCCATGACCGGTGTGCGATGAGAGTTCAGCCACCCTGATCCAAGACGATACGCTGCCTGAAGCCTCCTGAAGCCCTGGGGTCCAGACAGGATGGGGGGAAGAGCGGCAGGGTCTCTTTAGGTGTACGACTCCACCGGAGTTCCCCATTTCTTGATCCCTGTGGTGTCATCTTCCATCGCTTCTTCCTCTTCTTCCTCCTCCTCTGAGCTGCAGGGCCCTCTCTGTGCTCTGTGTCAGTCGAATCCTCGCAGCTGCTTACACAGGTCCTCAGTAACACACTGCTAGCCTCTCCTCAGAGGAGTCCACGAGGGCAGCAAGAACCTGACCTGGTTTCAGGCTTCTCCTCATGGCTGTTTGCTGGAGAAAGGAGTCTGACCAGCCGGACAAGGCTGGAAAGCTGTTCTCATAGATGTCAAACATGTGCCTGCGTCAACATGCTACACCACACATCCAATAGTCAATTAAACTTTATTTGTATGGCTTCTCTTACAGTACAAATTTTCTTGAGGCGCTTTTTAGTGACCCAGAGGATAATCCCCGAGCAAATATTATTAAATCTTAGGTAAAGAAACAATAAGAATGTGATATTAATAATCGCATTCTGAGGCCTGAAATTGCTGTGTCATGAGTCCATGACTTATGGCCCCGATTCCTGTCGGCCGAAGGCCATGATTTGTTATTGTTCTGGCTCCATCAAGTAGCTAAGTTTTGACACATAGGCGTCTAGACAGTGTCCAAGGGCCTGATGTTTTCATGTGATGTTTTAAAGACGGCTGGCTCCTACTGAGAATTTGTCATTCTGAACCGTCCTTTATTCTGTCTAATGACCTCTCTGAATTGTACAGCTCGGAGAATAAATCCGTTTTGCACCTCAGTCGTTGTTCAGCCTATTGTTTAACAGCCGATTGACTGCCTCATCAGAGCACAATTAGAGCACAATTGGAGTATATGCTTATGAGTAAGATATACCCAAATTTTAAAACAACAGGGAAAAAAAAAAAAAAACTCCCCTAACAGAAAAAAAAAACCTTCAAGCCAAACAGTGTCAAGGAAAAACTCCCCTTTAAGAGGAAGAAACCTTGAGAAGAGAAGAGGGCTCCCTGACATAAACAGCACCCACCTGGCCTTTGATGACTCCAATCCACCCAGGGAAGCCAAACTGTTGTAAAAATATTAATAATTGTGCATATTAGTTTACCAATAATTGATTGGGATTCTGGTGAGGCAGTTATACAATACTTAAACAAAGCACTTGACAATCTGACGAGGGTGCAGCGTGGATTTAATCTCCATTTGTTTACAAGCAGAGATGGTCAGGTAACTCGCATACAGGTGCACAAGACTGCTGTTGTCACAAGACAATGAATCAAAGGAAATGCAGTCACTCTTAAACACTATTTATCAATACTTTGATTCTTGAGCCACTTTCTCCTGACAGCTATGTGTCCCAAAAATCAGACGATGACCCCTGAGCAATATCCCACATTGGATTAGATATTCCACGTTAGATATTATCACTTGATCAACAGGCCATGGTGACATGACCCTAGGGGTGTGAAAAAAAAATCGATTTGGCAATATATATCGCGAATTTTCGGCCAAGCAATATAATATTGATTTTTCAGCTCCTAGCATTAATTTTTTTAGGAAAATTCATTCATTCACTTAAATGTGGTTACAATGCTGTCAGTATGTTGTAATGGTTACTTAAATGTGCAAAACCACTAATAATAAACAATAAATAGGTTGTTTTGAAGCAAATAGTTTTGACTCAATTTGTCCTCTGAATGATCAATATCATCTGATGAACATATACAGCTACTTGATTTTTCATCTCTACTTTTAATTTTGATTTTAACTGGGTAGAATATCACAATATATGGATATGATAATATCGTATCGTGACCCAAGTATCATGATACATATCATATTGTGAGGTCCTTTGCCAATACTCACCCCTACCTGACCCTATTTTTAATACAACACACACACAAAATATATTCTCAACCACTTTTTATATTGATCCCAGCACACCCAGACCATTCTTCCTCCCCTGAAGCATCATGTGATGAAGCTGAAACCTGCTGCATCTGTCCTTAAGGCAAAGGCTTAGCTATTCAAGGTAAAATCATCATAATAAGTCAGGATTACAGTATATAACATTATGCATCTCCTGTTATGTAGAAGCTGTGATGGAGAGGATGAAAGGAATTTTGAAAACTCAAAAGAAAAAAAAAAAATCCTGGCCAAGTTTCAGACGATTTGCTTTTACCGTGACCAACACACTGAGAATCCAAAAACCCAAATAAGCAGGATGCACATGTTTGGTCCCCCAGGATGCCCCAGAGGTTGAAAGAGGGGATGCTACACAACGAGAATCCAAATGCTGCTGCTATCAAATTTATGAAATTTACAAATCATTGTTTTTTCTTTTAAACATTGTACATCCTCACAGCTTCTTTGGAATTGAGGTTGTAAGTAAACAACAGCTCTAGAGTATAAATAACATTTCAGTCGAAATTCACAGACAATGAATAGTAAAATAACTGGTATTAGATAGCAGATCAGCAGATAGAAAACAGTATTCAGTCAGGACTTGCTGCTGTTAAGGAGTCTCTCTCCATATCTTAGTAGCTTAGAGGTTTCTTTTTTCCCTTTCCTGCGTTTGGTAAAGATCTCCTACTCTAACCCGGTGCCAGAACTTGATGTGAAGAAAAACCTTCACACTCAGGATGAGAAGAGTTGTAGCTCATCTCAGCAAACGTTTGGCACACTGCTGGGAGACAACTTTGTAAAATTGCACATTTAAGTTTTGAAGGGTTTTTGGCAGGCGAGGTGACTCGTTCGAACATTTTCTCTTTTTTCTCCCCCCCCCTCTCCTCTCCCCAGTTTGTGCAGGGAATGAGAAGCCGTGAGGGGGCGTGGGTGAAAACTGTGCTCACATTCTGCAGACTGTCACTTGGGGCCCGGGCTCGTCTCATCACAGCTGTTCCCCGCCCACGTACGGACATGGAGCAGGGAATATAAAGTACTTGAGCCAGCTATGGAAAACTCTGGCAAACTTCTCCGCCATGTGCTGCTGAAACCAGGGAGGAGCATCTGTGTCTGAGGGCATTTCATTATTAATTTACATTTTATTTATGCTTGAGAAATACTGAATGATAGAAGGATGGATGGTGTCGAAACAATTCACGGTTTTTCAAGTTTTTTTTTAATGAAGGAGAAGTCAAAGAAAGCATTCAGATGAACGCAATAAAATAAAAAAAACAAACACCAAAAACCCACATTATATAAACAATCAGATTCTGTGAGGAGCAAAGTGACTTTGATTTTGATGCTTGTGTATTGATGTTGGCAGCGTATCCCAGGATCTGCAGAGGACACGGTACCGTTTCCAACAAACAGAGCTGTTCCACATAAACAAGAAAAGGTTAAAGATGAAGGGCCTGACCTTCTGCCAGATCTGCTAAAACCGCTACCAAGTGATAGCGGGTAGCGGGAGGGGCGTTCCCCTGCAAAGAACCCGCTATCCCACCTGCGCTACCTGCTACATTATGCATGGGAGTGGTTAGGGCGTTCCACCTGTTAAACCAATCAGTGCATCAGCAGCCATTGCCTTTAAGAGCAGGTTGCGCTACCCGCTAACCGCTATGTAGCGTCTTTTCATCCAGATCAGAGCAGCTCTCATGTGCAGCTCGTCTGGGACTCTGCTGTAGAGCTTCCTCCTCTTTCTTCCTCCTCCTCCTCTGCACTGATATATACATATAAATATTTTTACACAGACAATTCCTATCAGCTACCTGAAAGTCCCAGATAGTCGGTGTCCTCCCAGTAAACACTCTGGTCATCTATAGTTTAACTGGAGAGCAAGCCGTTTAAGACGATCTCTGCTATTTTCTCTGGGGTTCAACTGAGGCCAAATCACACTTTTTATATAAGAGTTAATTTGAGAGGTAGAGCTGTTGGTGCATGTCCACATGTGACCAGGTGGACGCGCATTGATGCCACGTGGACGCGCTCTTGTACGTGCCTTCATGCAGGTAGCGGGTGTACTGTACCGCTACCTGCAACCCTAAACCCATGACTGCAAGATACCGAGTCTGCAGAAAGCGCAAAAGTCACGCCCACTGCCACACCTACAATGTGAGTAAGTGAGTCGGCATAATGGATAGCGGCTTTAGCGAGCCAAAGATTGCATTAGTGGTTAGCGGAGGTTCCTAAACCCGCAATTTGCGTGTAGTGTTAACGGGTAAGGGGAAGTGTACGATCGACGCTGAAATCCTCTGACAACTGATGCCAAAGTCCCATCTCTCCGTTGTGTTCGTGGACAACAAGAAATGCACATGCTCGAGAACAAGGCTTTAGACGACAGAGGTCCAGGTTTAGTGTCGAAACAACAATACCTGCGCTTCATGTTTGATTTTATCAAAAATTGTGCAGCTGAATAAGTGAACACCCAAATTTATTTTTTATTTTTTAATCTTCAGAGCCACTTTTCATGGGCTTTTTATAATCAGCCCAAAGCACTGAGTCAGTAAGTACTCCCAATCAGCTGGCATTGTGCCCTCCGTGTACTCCCGGGCCCACCCAGCTGCTGCCTTTGTGGGAGAAGAAGGTGTCATTTCGAGTTTGAGCCGCTACTGTTACCGCAATTGTGCTCGAAGAAAGGGAGTCTCCTGCTAAACCCATTAAAACCTGGAGGGACACGTACAGCGGATCAGCATTTTCAAGACGCGCAGATTAATCCCACAGTAAAATACGACAGCAAAGCTCGTCATCTGCAATGAAAGGAGAAGATGCAGCCTCCCAAATGGTTTTTATCTTTTCAGAGCTGAGAGAGAGAAAAAAAAAAGTCATGTTTTAAATCATCATGTTTTAAATGACTTTTATTTAGCAAGACATTGAACTTTTAATGGGTTAAGGAGAAGACGACATGAAACAGCAACTTATTCACCCTTGTTCTGGGAGAAAAAAAATCAGCTGGCTATTCTCTCCATTAATTTATTTATTAATTTTTATTCCAGAGTGGCGTACAAGGGCTGGCAAGGACGTTGTCTCAGAAGAAGGAATCAAAATACAGTTGATTATTTTTCTTTTTTGTCTGCATTTACATTCATGGTTAGTGCCATCAACTAGCCAAACCATCTAGTATGTTTATGCAATTCAATCTTATAGCAGACTTTTTTTGTGTGTGAGTGTGAAGGGTGAATGTGTCCTTCACCAGTCCTCTCTGGTAGTAAATTCTAACATCCTTTATTAACATCCTAAATCCTGATTTCATCAGAGAGGACTAGAAAAACACCAGCAGTGAAACATTTAAAGACAAGACAGTTAAAGAGACACGACAGTGAGGGTGTGGTGTGTGCTGGGTTGTGAAGTGTCAGGGGGTGTTGTGTAGTGGATTGTGTTGTGACAGCGAACAAACTTGAAAGATAAAATGTATGAATCAGAAACTACTGACAAAAAGACTGGATGAACACCTTACAGTTGTTGATGATGAGACTCGAGCTGCAAGAAATGCAAATTGCAGCCGACTGAATACAGGTCACATCATTAGGTGGTGCACAGTGCATGTACCAGAGAGTACAAATGACACTGATGTAATCTTACAATTAGGGCTGGGCAACGATTAAAACTTTTAATCGCGATTAATCGCATGATTTCCTCAATCAATCGTGATTAATCGCATGATCGCAAAATCAAATAATGAATTCAAAAGTAGTGTAAAGTGCACTTTTATTTAACACATATTTAGTGTAAATCTCATCTTAGATCTTAAAATAAAGATAGTTGCCACTGCCATTAATGCCATCCTGTTTTTTTTCATGAAAAATAAAAAAAGTCTACCAACAAAATCCTAAGCCACAATCAGAACATTAAAACAGGCAGGGAATAGCAGAAACTTTTAACAAGGTGCAGCATTACCATTTCAGTACCAAATGTCAAATGTTAGAAATCAAATCAAATCAAATATTCTTTATTGATCCCCCAAGGGGGAAATTCAAGTTTCAAGTACACCAGATGCTGCAGTCTGGTGAACTTGAGGAGCTGCCGGTGTCCAGCGCTCCTTTTCATGTCCCGGTCCTGTGGTCCGAGTGCTAACTCCAGGTAACATCCGTTAAAACCTGTTAACAACCGTTAAAACCAGTATATCTCCACAATGGTGAATCAAGTGAAATATCTCCAGGTCAGAGGAGGAAACACAGATGAACCAAACTGTCTCTTCTGGGAAGACTGACCTCCCTTTGTCCAGCGAGCTATGGAGCCGACCGTCCCAGAGCCCGGTTCAACACGCAGACAAGGTTGTCAGCGTCACCCCTGGCGGTGCCGGGCCCACCAGGTCTTCAGACGGCCTTGCCAGGTCAGCTGACTCACCCCGGCGTGCAGACTGCTGGATAGGGGCAGCATGCCGCCGCTGCCACGTTGGGGGCTCCCGTCCCGGTTCAGTTGACGCTGCAGCCCGGATCCAGTGGCGGTGGTTGCCTCCTTTCCTTGTCCGTGGGTAGCAGTTCAGGATTAGCTTCCCCGAACCAGCCCCCAGCGACACCGTCCATGTCCGCGGCGGCAGGTCTCCACCAGTCGCAAGAGGACCGGTCCGCACCCACAGACAACACGTCGACACCCGACCGCAAAATCACCACAAACCGGGCACAAACTGGAGCGTCCAGCGTTGCAGGGATAAGTCCCCGGAGCAGCAGCGAGTAGCCTCCATGCCAGGCGTCATCCGGGCAACGACTGAAAGTGTGAAGGACAAAAATGTTTCACAATTGAAGTTTCCTTTACAGGGGACTAGAATGTAAAGTGCTTGTTTATACAGGAGTATCTGTTTTTTACCTCCGCCAAGGAGGTTAGATAAACGCCAGCAAAAACATGTCTGTCTGTGTTCAAGATAACTCAAAAAGTTATGGATGGATTTTGATGAAATTTTCAGGAGTTGTCAGAAATGTGGAAAGGAAGAACTGATTTCATTTTGGCTGTGATCCGGAAGAAATCCTAGATTCTGGATCACTTTCAAATTTTCGATAACATTGTGGTCAATGGGGCTGAACATTTTGTTTCTCGATATCTTCGTTAATTATGGCTGAAAACTCAGTTTAAAATTAGGTTTATCATTTTTGAGCAGGAGTCTCAAAAAGAGCCTGAGTTAGTAAGGGAAAGTGCTGGTGATGACTCATGAGGCAGTGAAGTCAGAGGACTGACAATGTCCTTTATTGAGCAAAAAATGCTGCACAAAAAGAAGCAACTGCCAGGATGCAGAAATAGGGAAAAGTGGGGAAAAGGGAAGCTCGACACACATTGAGAAGAAAACGCTCACACAGAAACAGAGGCCAGAACAGGGAACGTGTAAATGAGGCACAGCTGGTGATACCTCAAACAGATATCACGAGTCAGATCTCACGTCCAGAGCAGATTTGGAGAAACTCGTCCATGATTTCATCTCCAGCAGACTTGGCCGCTGAAACGCTCTCCTGTCTGGTCTTCCCAGAAAGTCGATGAGACAGCTTTAGCTCATCCAGAAGGCTGCTGCCAGAGATCTAACAAGAAGCAGGGACACACATTTACCGTGCAAACATATTAGTCCACCCAGCGCTGTTTCTATTGCTCCAACCGAAGAATCCACTCCACCTGATCGATAAAAGAGTATCCTTATCACTGAGAGTCGACTCCAGGTTCTCCTGGGTGCCTTCAACAATTCACCACAAACAAGCATAAACAAAAAGAGAGTTTAGAACCTGGGGTCCATTTCAAAAAAGGAGGTTCAACTTCCAGTCACAAAACTAACTCAGAGTCAAAAAACTCTGACTCAAAGTTTTCGGTTTCAGAACAGGAGTTTGGAGTTGATTCAGTCACCTCTGAGTGTGTCGACCCCGAGTTATAGCAACTATTAAAAGCCATCACCAATGGAGCTCTGAGACTGTGATTCATCATGGCGAGAGAACGTGTAATTTTAAATACTGAGTGCCATCAGTGGTTATATGGGTAGGAGTCAGTACATCCAGTAACTTTGGAGATCTTTAAAAGGGGTTTTCTTGACTCAGAGAAGTGGAAGTAGGATGATAATTAGGGCTGTAGTGATACACTAATCTCGCGATACGATACAATACGATACATCTGGCTCACGATACGATATTATATCGATTTTTTTCTAACAATACATTTACATCATTTTCTGAAAGATTTTAACAGGACAAAGTGATTTTGGTGACATCTTGTGAGTGTTCCAATTTGTTTGAATTAACTGAACTGAAAGATAGGTGACTGCAGACAAAGAGGAGAGAAAGGAGGCCTCTGATTGGTCAATTCTACATCCACGTCATCGAAAAAATGAGGAAGTACCTACATCTGTACGATTCTCGTTCTCCACACTACAAAGACAGCACATATTCTAGTAATTCATGAAGGGAGATAGCGATGAATGTGGGTCTAGATACAGCCGAGACGGTGAGGAAGTCGAAAAACGCAAGAGATAAGTTTAGTAAGTTTAGCTAGTTCGTGATTGTCCCTCTCCGTTGTGGCGTTGAATAACATAGCGCAGACGCGCTTCTAAATTGAGCATAAATCAAAAGTAACTGCGACACATTGCCGCGAGAGTAAACACAGCCCTTAAAGCCGGCGTTTTCCACCACTGAATACGGTCTCAAATCCTGACAAATAAAGTTTGGCTAGCTCTCAATTAGCTCGTCCTTACCTTTGGTTACGTGGTTACGTTTCAGGTGGGCTCGCCTCGCAGGTTGGTGGTATTTCCAGAGTACTTCACGTTTGTGTGACAAAGCTTGCAAACCACCATACTTCTGTCTAAATCTTCGCTTTCCTTTTTCTTTTTAAAACCCGAACTGCTCCCACACATCTGCTTTTAAGCACGCAGGCGCTGGATTTATACTCGCCGCCATCCTCCTGACTGGCTCAGCTGAGGAAGATAACTTTTTATGCTTCTGGATACACTGTTAGAAATGCTCTACAGCGACACTAGTGGCTGGAGGACTTAATGGCTCTAACTGCACTTTGCAGGAAGAGCACCCATGTGGGACACGGGGGTTTTGAAGGGAGCTTAGAATATCGATACCCACGGCTGAAAAAAATTGATACTCTCTGGGGAAATAAAATATCGATTTATATCGCAGAATCGAAAAAAAATCGCCCAGCCCTAATGATAATAAAATGATATTTTAAATAATTAATTATATCAACTTCAGTCGTGCAGTTAACCCAACATCCTCCTTTCATGACTCTAACGTTTGTGCCAAAGAAGAAAGTGCATAATACAAGAATAATGATTATTTTTTAAATGGGGGAGTGACACGAGCCAGGCCACTTCATCACAGCCCTGCGTTCACTTTCTGATAGTATAGCATCCTCGTTGCTGCTAGGAACAGACATTTCCCAATAGATAATAGCTAATAAAACTAAAAGGTGTTTTTTGTGATGTATGGGCATGAGATGAATGATACTTGTGCTCCGAGGGATAAGATATAAGTGGGGCAACTCTGCAGAAAATCAGTGGACCTGACTCTATTAAGACATTAATCCAGGTTCCCCAAACACAAGTGCCAGCTGGCTCGATCGCAGTGTTTAGTTCTTCAATGTACTTTCCCAACGCAAATGTGGCACGTGATCGTTCAGATGTCTCTAAAATGTGGTATATGATTATCTGCCTGATGAAACTGAACATGTTTCAGCTTGAAAGTAGCTCGGGGTACGTTGAAGTAAAACTGCTCTGGACCAGGTTTAGTTCAGAGAGTCCCAGTAAACACACTCTGGTTGTCTATGGTTTAACTGGCAAACAAGCCGTTTAAGACGATCTCTGCTATTTTCTCAGGGGTTCAACTGAGGCCAAATCATGCTTTTTATACCAGAGTTAATTCGGTAGGTAGAGCCGTGTGTGCAAGTCCACATGTGACCAGGGGGATGCGCATTGATGCCATTTGGATGCGCTCTTGTACGTGCCGACAGCGGGTGGTCAGACCACCCGCTACCCGCACCCCTAAACCCACAATCGCAAGATACCGAGTCTGCGGAAAGGGCAAAAGACACGCCCATTGCCTTTTACCGATTTACCTCAGCTTCTGGAACCAGCTCAATTGAACCCTCCAGGTCGGGATTAAGTAACTCCGCTTTGTGAAACCGAAAACTCAGTTTTTTCCCCGAGTTCCGGTTCAAGTTTCCGACCGAAGTGACCCGTCAGTGCAGGCTGCTCAAAACTGGTCATGTCAGCCCCGTGTCTATCTCACAATGTTCAAATGCACACCAAAACAGCTGCACTGTTAGAATGAGGGGGCGTCTCGCTGTCGTTGAACCCTGGTGTTGGTTCGTTTGTGGTCCATGAACTCGGGCCGAATCAACTATGGGATGTACAACGCATGTTTGAGCCAAAGAGGCTTCCGTAGTCCGCTTGACGGCGCATTGTTGCTGGTAAAGTAAGAACATAAACGTGAGAAAGAAAAGTCATGGTCCCAGTCAGGAACAAACAACTTCCAGCCGCTTCGTTTACAAACTGTTTAGCTCATCCAGAGTAGTACAAACAGAGAACGAAGACCCACTCGCTGTCAATAACATGTAGCTGTTGTGTCGCCATGCATTTCAGCACTTCGCTTCAGGCTGGTTGTCGTGGAAACGTGACGCTCTGCCATCACTGCTATTGACCAATGACAGCACTGAACAGTGTCACATAACATGTGGTGCGGCGTTTGGACCACAGTGAAAGCAACAATTATGTGAACTAGACGTGGGCAATACTGGGAATTTTGGTATTGATCTGATCCCAAGTAAATACAGGGACAGTATCGCTGATACCGATACCAATACCAATACTGATACCGATACTTTTTCATATTAATCTTGAGCTATCATGAAACTGCTGACCTATTGGTATTTTTGTTATTTTTGTCTTTGCATGGTTTTTTTTTTTTAAAACCTAGGATAGAATTTCGGCAAACTTTATAGGTGACAGCAAAATACTTTATTATCACAATTAATATTTTTGTGTAAATATTGATTGGAGTTAAATTGTTCTGTTCAGAATGTTTTTTCCAGTCCACCTCTTATGATATTATATCTTTCAAGACTGTGTGCACTTTCTTGTTACTTTAACTCTATTATCCCCCCCCCCCCCCCCCCCGACCCACCCCACCCAGTGAAAGTCCATTTGAATAAAAACTCTAAACTCTTCCCATTATTAAATGTGCCCAAACACTTTCAAGGTTAAACTGAAAACTTTGCTGTTTCCCAGTGCCTTTAGTTCAATTTAATGCTGCAGCCATTTTTATTGAAGTATTTTACTTATCTAAACTTTTGTTCTTTTCATTTATCGGTATAAATCCATGTTTTTGTGGTTTTATTTGCATTCGTATGCCTTCTGCTCTTAATGCCTTTCGTAAAAGCACTTTAAGTTGCCTCTGTGTGCGATGTGTGCCGTACCAATAAACTCGCCTCACCTCATAATCAAGAGAGAAAATCAAAGTTAAGGGCAGGCAGGGAGGACTGATGAGACTAAACAGAAAATACGAGAGTAAAATAAGAAAACACAAACAAAAGCTTTAAAAGAAAACAAGAAAACCAAGGCCATGAGGAACGCTAAAACCCCTGAATGTTGAACCATCAGTGAAACCACAGTTCTAGAGTGAAATTTCCTCTGAGGTTGTATTGAACTTTGGTAATAATGAGTATGAGCAATTTACTTCATTTTAAAACCTTTCAAGGCCCGTGTGATTTGTTTTTATCGTCTTGGCATGTAAACCCTCTAGAAGTGAACAAGGGTGTGCTCCCTTTTTCACATGACTGTATTCTGTGAGATCATGCACTAAATCGCCCAGGACATTAACACCGCTGGCTGGTAACGTAATCATCTTCTTACAATTCAATGTTCTGCTGAGAAAACCTGCCTGCTGACATTCACATGGATGTTACTTTCACACGAGCCACCTACATGAGCATTTTAACATATTTAAACAAGACTAATGGCATGTCTGCACTAGGGATGTGAAAAAAAAAATCGATATTGCAATATATCGCAATTTTCGGCCACCCAATATTAATATAGATTTTTCAGCTCCTAATATCGATTTTTTTTTTTTTTTTTTAAAATTCATGTATTAGACGTATTGTGAAATTCAGGAGAAATAGGAGAAATTACATTTTTCATATTTTTGTGCATTCTCAGTAACTCAGGGTACTTAATCCTTCATGTTCTCACTTACAATACTGTGGTTACAATACTGTCAGTATGTTGTAATGGTTACTTAAATGTGCAAAAACACTATTAATAAACAATAATTTGGTTGTTTTGAAGCAAATTGTTTTGACTCAGTTTGTCCTCTGAATGATCAATATCATCTGATGAACATATACAGCAACTTGATTTTTCATCTCTACTTTTAATTTTAATATTAACTGGGTAGAATATTGCAATATACCGTGATATTGCGATAATATCGTATCGTGACTGTATCATATCGTCCGCACAGAAAGCTTTTCAGGCATGTTTCAGTTGTTTTCTTCATGTAGGTCTGCAGAAATAAAATTAAAAAAAAACCACCCCCTCCATTAATTAATCCAGCTGTTTGCCCAGGTGGTGCAATATTTTTTTTGGTTTGTTTTTGTGTCTATAAATACAATGATTGTGACCGGCAGCTTACAGCTGGTGCTGGGAGTCCAATGAACTCTCCCTGCAAACATGCAGCTGAAGCTGCATCTTCTTAGATTGGACTGAGGTTCTTAACCCATTGTTTTCATGACCAGTTCCACATCCTGGGCAGGACTATTGAGAAAATCCTTCCATTCACATAGAAAAGCAATGCATCATAAATGCATATAGATAATGTCATATTAAAGTCATTTGTGGTGATGCAAAAGATGTACAGAATAAAATGACATATGTCATGTGCAGAATAAGTTTCATGTAACCTAAAGTGATTTTATATATACAGTAACAATAATGCAAAACACTCATTTAGCTTTGATTATGGCATGGCATTGTTTAAAATAAGGTTCTGTAATGTCACAACATTTATTTCCGTCCAGAGTTGCATTAATTTTCCTCCAGGATCTTGCATTCATGACGAGAGAGTCAGTCTCCTCCGGCACATCCCAGAGATTCTCAATGGGGTTCAGGTCTGGACGCTGTGGTGGCCAATCCTATGTGTGAAAATGATGCCTCCTGCTTCCCTGAACCAGTCTTTCACAGTTTCAGTACCATGAATCCATGTCTGCGCCATCAGGGGAAAAAAAAATCCACTGATGCAATAACCGTTTAGTATGTTCAGGTGGTCAGCTGACCTCATGACGTTGCTGAAACTGGACCTGACCACCTGCAGCAGTTCCAGATCACAGCACTGCTATCACGGGATTATAGGGTACCAACTCGACAACCCATCACTCTGGAACAGGGTCAGTCTGAACTCATCAGACCACATGACCTTCTTCCATTGATCCAGAGTCCAATCTTTATGCTCCCTAGCAAATTGAAGCCTTTTCCCTCCCTTTAGCCTCATTGATTAGTGGTTTTATTCAGGCTACACAGCTGTTCAGTCCCAATCCCTTGAGTCCCTTAGCATTGTGAGTGTGGAAATGCTCTTACTTTCACTATTAAACATAGCTGTGACTTCTACTGTTTCATTTTTACAATCTGATTTCACTAAACATTTAAATGATTGCCAATAACGATCATTTAAGATCTTTTTTCTAACCACATTTCTTCCTGGAAGATGACAGTTCTTCACCGTCCTCCCAGTTTTTAATGATGTCTTGGACAGCTCTTAACTCAATTTTAGTCATTTCAGCAATCTCCTCAGACATTTTCTTTGCTGTAATGGTCTTTTCACTGGACTTCCCAAAAAGAGCATTAAACAGCTTCAGCTCGTCCAGAACGCTGCTGCTAGAGTTTTAACCAGAACTAAAAGATCTGAACACGTCACACCAGGTTTTAAAATCTTTACACTGGCTTCCAGTTAGTCAGAGAATAGATTACAAAATCCTACTGATGGTCTACAAATCCCAGAATGGTTTAGGTCCAGAATACATCTGTGATATGTTCAGAGAGTATAAACCCAGAAGGGATCTTAGATCCAAGGACCTGGATCAACTAGTCCAGACCAAAGTCCAGACTGAACACGGAGAAGCAGCATTTAGCTGTTACCCTGAAAACAAGTGGAACAAAGTTCCAGTGGAAATTAAACTTTCATCAACTGTAGACACTTTTAAATCCAGGTTGAAAACATTTGTCTTTTCAAATCTGCACGGTACCTTTTACTTTGTCTAGCTTCTTTTAATCATTTTGATTTATTTAAGTATATCACCTTATTATGATTCATTTTATTGTCTATGTTTTTAATGTTTTATATAAAGCACTTTGAAGTGTCTTATACATGAAAATGTGCGATACAAATAAACTTGCTTCCTGGATGACAATAACTTGACACTCCTGAAACAGATTAACATCTTTTCCACGACCACAGGATGTGTCTTCCGACATGGTTGTTTAATAAATGAGAAGCTGCTGACTGCATCAGTCAGGGTTAAATAACTTCTTACCAACTGAAACATAAATCATCCATGTGGTAATTATCCAATGGGATTCTCTTTCCTAGTTGCTTAGTTAAATCCAGCTGGTGACTTACTATTTGGATGGGAAGTGTAGTTTACATGGAGCTCCATTACACACAAAAAAAAAGGGGGGGGGGGGGGGAGCATCTTTTACAGGTGGACATCAGGTCTCAGCATCACACCGAGGTCTCACAGTGTCTCTGGTGACAGGTCTGTCTCATTGAGTCTAGCAAACCTGCAGACCACAGAGGTCAAGTGGAGCTCTGACGGAAGAGTCCAGCTGTGATGAAAGACCGCAAATCCCATAAGCCATCAGTCTCAGGGCAGGTTGGCACCGCAGGACGCTTTGATGGGAGACACGAAAATGGCCCCGTGTTCACAATGGGGGACATTGCATGTGAGGAGAGAGGAACGTCTTGGCTTGAGAAGAATGCTATATTGTCTCGCTTTAAACAAGCAGAGCGCTGTTCACGATGCCGTGACATTTAGCGCCGATATGAAAATGTGGGAAATTTTACATTGCTGCCTCCCCCCTCAAGGAGACAGCCACATCTCGGAAAGCTGATTGGTCTGCTCCAGTGGCCTGATCAGATACCATCCGCCACCATTCCAGATGAGCTCTGCTAAGATTCAAAGATTCCTGGAAGTCTTTCGAATCAGAATTTGCATATATCCCAGAATACAGCAGGAGTCAAACAAAAACTGATAATTCTCCAGCAGTTGGACAGATACTGGTGTGTATAGGCGCTGACATTGAACTGGACGGACTACAAAATATATTTCGTGGCTGCTTTGGCGTACAGCAGGTGAGGGTTACATAAGAAAAACTTTATCCTGGTCTCTTTAAAGTGCAAAATGAGACGAAGATCTGAAGAGTGGATTACAGCAGGGTCTGTATGAAAGGAACTGCAAAAACCCTCTGTGATGTTACCTTCAGGTTTTCTGAGGAGTGGTTTTAGGAGCCCATCTTTCAGAGCTCCGGTCAATGCTATCCTGGCCAGAGCTTACGCTGCCTAACACCAGTTAATCCAGAGATGGGTAAATGGGCAGCCTGAACAAGCCTGGCAGCTGTTTGGATCATGCCTACCTTACCTCTGTCAGGGGAGGACTGCTGGAGCTGAGACGAGGACGGCCATGTTTCCTGACAGTATACAGTGGTACCTCTACTTATGAAATTAATTGGTTCTGGAAGTAGTTTTGTAAGCTGAAAATTTTCGTAAGTAGAGATGCGTTTTCCATGTAAATGCCCTAATCCGTTCCAAGACCCCCAAATTTCGAATGTAACTTTTTTTTTCAAAATTATAAATAATACATGAAATGACATGAAAACCTGTAAGAAATACATGTTAGAACTAGAAAAGCACTCGGAGAGCGCAGACCTCCACCAAGCGCAACAATTATTGAAAATTTGAAAGTGATCCAGAATCCAGGATTTCTTCAGGATCACACCCAAAATGAAATCAGTTTTCCTTTTCACATTTCCGACAACTCCTGAAAATTTCCTCAAAATCCATCCATAACTTTTTGAGTTATCTTGAACACAGACAGACAGATAAACGCCGGCAAAAACATAACCTCCTTGGCAGAGGTAAAAATTGTTTGTTTACCTGGGTTGCTGGGTTACGCTCATAGCCAATGGGATGCCAGGAAGATGCTAGCCGATAGCCAATGGCAGAGCAGCTAAAAGTATGTTTATGTTCGGTAAACTCTGGGAGCTGCGAGTAGCAGCGCTACTGTATTTTTGCCTTTATCAATACTAGCGTTTCGTATCGATATCGATATCAACGATAAGCCAATAAGCTTATGACCCGTGACTGGAGGCAAAGAGCTTCCAGGCAAATCCAGAGCCAGTCACAGCTGTCAGTAGAAATTGATTCACTTTTGGAGCCCCCCCCCAAATGATCAGTGAAGGAACTGCATGTTTTGGCGCTTCTGCATCGGTGTCAGCTCAGCAAACAGATAAATGCCCCCTGGCATGGAGGCATGTTGCATCTTACAGACAGCAAGATGCTTCCCCTCCTCTGAACGGACGGGAAGTTGGATGGTGTCAAAAAGTCAAACCTCTGCATCTCCTGTGAGAGCAGGATCTTTGATTGCTGGGGTGAGGACTGTTGTTCTTTTTCACAGGAGAGAGTTATTTTAGAAGATGGCAGGAATGTGCAAGTCCTCGTCAAGCACAGACCTGAGAGGAGCAGTGTGCTTTAAAACTAATCAAACAGCCACCAAAGACAAAAGTAAAAATAGCCAGAAGTATAGCTGCGAATGGGGAAATGGAACAAAGCTGTTGCTGAGGAATAAAAACCGGGCATAATTTTCATGCCGTCAGCACATTATTTCAGCGCTTTAAGTACCACAATCACATAATGTGTTCTTAATAAATAATGGACTTTTCTGAGCTTGAGCATGTTTTAGTGTTTAGAGTCAGGATCAAACACACTGACATGACACAGCTGTAAACACCAGAGTAAAACTGTCCATATCTTCACCTCATATCACGCTGCATTTGCTGTACCTCAGATGTGGGTAGCACAAAGATTGAGCACCTTTTCAAAGAGGTAGGCTCACCCTGCCAAAGTAGAGTGAGGAGCAATGGCAGATGGGTAACTATTCCCCAGCTGCTACGAACAGAAGTGGAAGGGGAGCTTTCATACTGCATCTCTGTGGTAACCTGACTAGGGCTGTAGCGATACACTAATCTCGCGATACGATATGATACGATACACAATATTCGGCTCACGATATGATATATATATATAATCGATATTCATCTTACAATACATTTACATACCTTTCCGAAAGATTTTAAAGGGACAAAGTGATTTTGGTGGGTTAGGGTTAGCAGCATATTGGTCAAACACATGGCAATCAATAGGGCTATAGTGATACACTAATCTTACAATACGATACATGATATTCGGCTCACGATACGATATATCGATATTCATCGTAAGATACATTTACATCATTTTCCGAAAGCTTTTAAAGGGACAAAGTGATTTTTGTGACATCTTGTGAGTGTTCCAATGACTTTGTTTGAATTAATTGAACTGAAAGCATCAATTACACATTATATGGCTGACAGGCAGCTTGCAAATGCTGGACACCATGAATAAAAGATTTGTTGAGAAGAATAGTTTCATTTATTTAAACAGTGCAAATTGTTGCTTGCAAGCTTTTAAAGGTGGGATACGGGGGTTTTGGAAGAAGCTTAGAATATCGATACCCCCGGCTGAAAAACCGATACAGGTTAAAATATCGATATATATCGCGGAATCGATAAAATCGCTCAGCTCTAATCTTGACTGAAATGTGTAACATACAGAAAAAAGGAAGGTTATTGTTCATTCTGCAGAAGTTGTGATGTTTCCATGCGATTCTGTGACATCATTCTTCAATTCGATCCTGTCCTTTAAAAACGAGCCTAAAAAGCATCCAGGTCTGACTCATCAGCATCATTAAAACGTTCGAGACGAGCACCCAAAGCCGTTTACAACAATAATATTGATTAACTGCAACAGTGGGCAATAAAATGCAAACGGATTCAATACTTTATGGTTATATTATTAGTTTAGACCTTTAACAGTTTTGTCATTATGGTACAGTCACATTTTATATCGAAGGCTCAGATTTCTATGACTTCTCTTTTTGGTTTATTGCAGAGTAACGACCCTCTTAATGAAATTTGTCTCGATTTACGTTCAGACAAAAATCGAATCTTCTATCGTCCATTGATGTTGCGGATCCATCAGCCATCACTTTGAAAGTTAAAGAGCCTTTGACTCGGTGGCTCCCGGAGATAGTTATGGCTGACCGGGCTGTTTATGCACAAACGCTGGATTATCCGGTTAATTCCCGCTGCCGTAGAGGAAGATCCGTCCCTCTCGCAGACTGATAGAAGTAAGAACGAGCTCAGGCCCACAGCACAGAGGCGTGCACGTCTGAGCTTTGTATTTTAACAGCAAATGAACAGCAGGGGACCCAATTTCCAGCCTGCAGGCAAGGAGGCTAATCTCCCAATTAGCTATTAAATGTGCTCATTAAAGAAAAGAAAAAAAAAGAAATACAGCAAAGGCAAATGTCCTGGAATGAGATGCAAAAACAAACACAAAAGATGCATTCTTTGAAGCAACCAGCGTGACTTGAGCTGCATCACTTCTGTAAAGAGCAGACAGACTGAAGTAGCTGCTCTAGTCGGCGCTGCGGTTGGGCGTGTTTGTCACTCGGCGCTCGGCTCCTGCGGCGCTGCGTCTTATACTTGAGTGGGTAGTTTGATTCTTGGAGTTTAAAACTAAAAGAGCTCTTTCCCTCAGCGTGCTAAGACTGTATATTTGCAGAAAAAAACATCAGTGGAGTGGTTTGTTCCCAAAAACTGGGAGGTTTTTATGTCTTAATTGGTGAGCCCTACTTTCGCCCCAGTGAGCATGAGAGACATAATGATGTATTTTAAAAAATCTTTGTATTACTCACTGTAATCCTCTTTGCAGAAAATCCTGCTCAGCCCTTTAACGATGCACAAGAGAACATTCCCACAGGTTAACAAGGTAGTATAAGTCACAAAAGAAGAATAAAAACTTTTATAAAGCTTAACATGGGAATGTGTTCAATTTCTTTTGTACTTTATTTTAATTGTGGGTCTTAACTGCAGCCTGCCCTCACAAGTATCTTGCGCAAATGATCGCACAAATAAGCATGCCGCGTGAGGTGGTGGAGGCGTGCACGTTTACTGTGTTAACATTTAATTACTAGTACAAAAGAAAGTAACAAGTTTACTCTCTGTGGTTAGAGATGTAATATTTTCACACACCCCCCCCCGTCCAGACTGGGATCTCCCCCTCCAGACAGACGTATAACCAGGCATTTCTGCAACTTAAACCTGAGAAAACAGATTTTGTTTCCTTAACCTACCCAAAAATCCCTGCCTCAACCGAGCAGAGACTAAAAGCTAAAATAAATAAACAAGGATCTCATTGCACGTTAACCCAAAAACGCCGCCTCGCTATCAGACTGCAAGGTTTACTTGCGGTACCGAGAATTCCCAAAAAGGAGAGTGGGAGGCAGAGCTCTCGGGTCAGTCGGCCAGCTCACGCTCATTATTCAAGCAAAATTCATCATTTAACATCTCGGCTTCCGACCCCGTCACTCCCCGCGGATAAAACTTCCACTAAGATATCGGGATGGATGGAAAAAAAAACAACTTATTTCCTCCTCTGTCCTGATTCTAAGAGAGGAGGAGCCTACAGGTTGATGTTGGGGTGGTGGTGGGATTTTGCAGAAGGTTCGCCAGCTGTGCATCAGTTGGCAAGTTAGAGATGGGCACCAGAGGTTGAGTGTGGAGTGAACTATATACGGAGGGATGTATGTGGACTCGAGATGGCGCTGGCATCGCCTGCCTGAACTGCATCTGGAGTCGGCTCATCTATCAGGCTCCTCTCTTGTGGAACCAGCTCCCAGCCTGTGTTGAGGATGCAAAGCCCCGCCCCCTTTTTTAACCTTTGAAATTAGGTTTTAAACTTTATTTTTGATAAAGCACAAAGGTAGACATGCTGCTATAGATCTAGACTGATGGCAGATCTCCCATGATGCTCCGGGCACTCCAGATATTGTCCAAACATAACATGCCACCACCATGTAAGACATGACGGAGGTAGCGCAAACAAATTTCACCTTTCTATTGGTCAGTGGATAGAAGGGGTCGCTATGCATTTTTTTTAAAAAGACAGGTAAGAAAAGATCATTAATCATAAATTAAATTCAATTACATGCTGTTTCAACAGCCGAATCTCAGCGTGGCCCACATCTTCGGCTGCCATCCACGCCACACTGAACCTGAGTCATGGCTCCATCAGCAGGTGGTGGGCCCTCAGAAGGTTAAACAAGTTTTTTTTTTGTCACTGAATCCTACCAGGCCCCATGGGAGTAGTTCCAATCTTCAGGCACCCGTGGAAAAGTCGCTCCCCAAGGCCTGGCTCCAGGGTGGGACCCTGGTAACCCATTCCCAAGTGGGGGACACTGTCCTCCTTGTTTAAAAATCACTGTCAGGCTTAGACCCAGTTTGTCTTAAGAGACCGTAGCAGCGGCAGTTGCCCCCGACAAAAATTGCTCCTGGTCACTTTTTCCGGCAAACCTTCATTCACATTTGGGGTGGCCAATCCTAATGAGGTGAAAAGTAGTCATGAGCCTAGGGTTCTTTCCCTATCTAGATTATTAGCCAGGAAGCTAATCCTACAGTCCTGGAAATCCAGAAGTTCTCCGACATTTGATATGTGGTTGAGAGAGCTGGCTAACGTCTTGCACTTGGAAAAAAATCAGGTACATGATGTCTGCTAAAGCGGACACATTTTACAAAATTTGGGAATCCGTATTTGACTTAATGTCTTAAGGTTGTTTGATAATAATCCTAATGCTGTCATTATTTGTGTATTTTATACTTTAATTCATGTGAAAATATCTGTCAGAGTCCTGTACTGTTCTATGTAACAACACCAACAGTTGTTAATGTTTTCTTTGCTATGGAAACAATAAAAAAAAAAAAAAACCTTCGTTCACACCCTTCCACCATGATGAAGTGGTGATTCAAAGTTTTACTCATGGTTGCAGAGTTTCCTTGCATGCGTTAATGCAGGAAAAGCTAAAAATCATCATTTGTTTTTTTTTTTTTGTGGTTTTTATTTCCCTCCTCTCTCAGAATACAAATGCCACTTTTGAGATCTGGAAACTCCATAAACTCTTTTTACTACCCCCTGAAACGTTGTACTGTGATCAACTGCTGTAAATTTGCTTTGGATTAAAGACAGAATCCCGCACCCACATGCACACTCGACTTGGAGAGTAAGAGGAGTGAGCTGAAGGCCAACTGGCACTTATTCCTCTGTTGTGTTGTGGACTGCAAACTCTGAGGTGACGAGGCCTGTGGGCGCCGCCTTAAACTGCCTGTCTGTCTGTCCGATTGTCCTTTCCTGTTAGGTTGTGTTTCATCCACGTATATTCATGTTCAAGTGGATTGTTGACAATCCTTCAGCAGGTAAATGTCCATTGATGCTCTCCTCTGGAAGAAGCAAAGATCTGAGAGAGTAAATGACCTGCTGAGCAAAAAAATTAAAAAAAAACAGTGCTATTAAATGTTCATATACCTGGATTATTCATTACTACATGTGACGATACTAATAAGTATCTTGTGCTTACTTATGAGACTAGCATTTTTTTTTATCAACCTTCGACTAAAAGAAAAGATCCCTGCCAATACTATAAAAGTTCACAAAATTTACAGCTACAGCTGAGGTCAAAACTAAAGCCTCCAAGGGACTACAGAACATTTTCCAAAAATACTAACCAGTTTCATTAGTTATGAAATTTTACACAGTAAAATATTCCTCAGCGCTCAGGCACTTCTGTTGTTTAATGTGAAAATAAAGTCCAACCCTCCAACACCTGGAAGACGCTTCTCTTGAATGATCAGAGATGTTTCCTGCTAGAAAAGGTGGAAGCCGACTGCACATCGCATTGATGCAAAGCAAAATAAAGGAAACAAATACAGTTAACAAATCTGGATGCAGTTAAAAGTACAAGATTTCCAAAACTGGACCAGGAAACAATGGCGAAACAAGGACGGGTTTTCAACGTCTTCTTTTGGGCTAAATCTGGGTCACGACAGAACAGTTAAATGGTCTGCGTTTACATTCAAGGTTAGAGCCATCATCTAGCCCAGTGGTGTGCAAACTGCGGTACACATACCACTGGTGGTACGCTAGCGCTCTCTGGTGGTACGTCATGTCTTGTCAATGCATGACAATGCATTATAAATACAACTGTTTCAAATGAAATTCAGATAACAATAAATAACCACAATAAGGAATAAACATCTCTCCTGTGTGTTTAAAGCTAATTGAGAAGGCATGTATGGCTACATTTTAAAATTGGTCATCATGGTGGTACTCAGAGAGCTCAATAGTTTCTCAGGTGGTACGCAGCATTAAAAGTTTGAGAACCACTGATCTAGCCAAACCATCTAGTGTGTATATGCAATTTAATCTTATAGCAGACTTTTTTTTGTGGGAGTGTGAAGGGTGAATGTGTCCTTCACCAGTCCTCCCTGGCAGTAAATTCTAACATCTTTTATTAACACCTTAAATCCTGATTTCGTCAGAAAGGACTAAAAAAACACCAGCAGTGAGACATTTAAAGATAAGAAAATTTAAGAGACACGACAGTGAGGGTGTGGTGTGTGCTGGGTTGTGAAGTGTGGGGGGTGTTGTGTAGTGGATTGTGTTGTGATAGTGAACAAACTTAAAATATAATATGTAGGAAGCAGAAACTACGAACAAGAAGACTGGATGAACACCTTCTACCAAGCTATAGACCTGTATATGGAGAATTGATGTAACCATTATTGATTGATTGTGTTGACAGTAAAAGGGGGGTGTTGGGGAAGGGGGGGGGAACCGTAAATGTGTCCGTGCCCATATATGCACCTTTTCGACTTAAAAATTGTGGACATGCGCCCCCTAGTGGCCCCGCCATAACTAGAGTGTGCGGTGCTCCATCAAGTAACCCAAACACAGCAGCGTGGAGCATCTGTTACGGATAACGCAGACATGTCTTGGATTGATGATGTTAGGCAGTGGCCTCCAGTTACAGATGAAGGTAGTTTATCGCTGTTTTTAATGATTGGTTATGGAAATAGCATGATCTATTCCCATAATCAAACACTAAAAACTGTGGAACGCTGCAACGCTGGCTATAACTAACGTCAACAAGCCATAAAGATTATGCTACTGTAACGTTAACGCTAGCGGTAAATTAGGCTATGTGTTATATTGTGTTATATTTAATATAATATATATTATATTTATATTTAATTTATTTTATCATTCTCCTAATTCATTCATTCATTGTTTTATAGGCATTCAGGATAGGATAAGTGGCCGAAATCGGATAGGCTCGCTCCGGGACTCTGGGTTTATTACATGGAGGTGTCCAGCTCATCCTTGCTGCATTTTATTTATTTATTTTTAAGTCCTTTCTGTTGATATTTTTCAACCACGTCTTCCTAACTTCTTGGTTGTCGGTGCGCCGAGGAAATCGGTGCAAACTGTATGGCAGCAAACAAGGCAGTCTTCGTGCAGTAAAGGCTAGTGTATTTTGCATACTTTCTTCTTCCATTGTTGAATTTTCACGCCATTGTTGGCACAGTTTATGACGGAACATGTATTCCCACTCGACCGACTCGACATTATAAAAATATATATTTGTAGAAAGAGAAAAACACTGGTTAATCTGCGAGCCGGTGAAAGTGTCGCTCTGTAGCACAAACACAATACGCCAATGGCGGACGGGGTACTTCCGGGGGGCTGGCCCGAAAAGGTCTATACACACATGTAAGTTACCAAAGTACCAAGGAAACTGTCAACAGGGATGGGTTTTCACTGTTGTCTTTTGGGCTAAATGTGGGCCACGATAGGCCGACCTTATTTAGCCTTGATAAAGACATCCATGGACGTCCAGTGTTTGGTGGGAAGGTCGTTGTCCAAGAACATCTCCACTGCTCCCACAGCAAAGCCAGACTGGAGTTGGTCCTTTGGTCGCACAAGACCAAACGTTTTTCAGTAAGCCGAGAGGCGTTCAGTCGAAAAAAAACAAATCCAAGTCTGATGAAGGACACCAAAAATCGAGGTCCTGGATTGGTCTTCTCAGAGCCCACATCTCAAGACAGTCTGTGCAAGGAGTTCAAGGCTGGTTTCCACCCTCGGAGACCGCACGGTTTGAATGAGCCTTTGCAGAGCAGAACTAATTTATTTTAACAAAAGGTTGGACTCTAGAAGTGACTTGCAACAAATCATGCAAATGCAATCCCTTTGGAACGAAACTGAAAGGTTGCAGTGACTGAAGCAGAACATGAAACAAACCATCTTAGTTATTTTTAAACAGTGCGGCGATGCAGTTGTGTGCACAATATTACATTTGCAACCATGTACAGAAACCACAGTTTTGAGGAAGCGAGTCCTACTTGTTATCTAGATCTTTCCCCGCTCTCTCTGCCCTTACTTTCCTGTCTCTGGAACATCAAAAAAAAAAAAGCAAATTGGAAAAGCATTTAGCATTTTTAACAATGAGGGCATCTAAGGACATAAATATAAAAAGGGAAAACAAAGATCGAGATATGAGACCGGACATCGAGGAGATGCACATGAATCACGGACCAGATTTGATTTGAATGAAGATGACAAAAACAATTTTGTTCTACTTTTGAGTCTGTTTAGGATACCGTTTATTCCTGTCCGTTCAAATCAAAATCCCTACAACATGTAGACATAATTTGCTTGAAGGACAGAACGCGCAGGGCCTATAAGCAGGATATTAGATACAGTGCATTTTCATTGGAAAGGATCAAGGCACAAAGTGAAGACGGTCCCACGCTGTAACCATAAGTAAATAAAAATAAGTCACTCCTCAGTCTGATGTGTCCCTGCAGAGTTTTCTTTTAAACATACAGAGAGAGTAAAAAAAACAGAAAAACAAAAGCTATTAAAGGAAAATCAACTAAATCCAGAAGAATCAGGTCTGTTGAGGTAGAATTACCCTGGAAGAACATAAAAAGGAAAAGTTTATTGATGCATTTGTGTCTGTACGCAACAGCATCACTAAAATCATACCTGCATTAACGGTTTGTGCTGTTTTAGAGCAACATTTGCACATTAAGCACTGAAATATGACTGCACAGTGCTGCGTCTTAAAATAAGAAATGGGTCTCCAGGCAAATCACCCCCCCCCCCCTTTGCACAAAACTAACTTCTACAGATCACAAAGAGCTGGAAGAGTTTTGAGTTTAATGGTCTTCACACACCTGCAGTCCAGTTAATGAAACTGAGTTTGGAGATGTAGTTCATGAGCGGCGTCTGCTAATGGGAACCATGTCTCACAAAAACAGAATCTGAAGACCTCAGATCATGACCAGCTGATCTGCAGAAGGCTGGAGAGGGCATCCATCGATCCACCGCGAGATAAAGTGACGATAAACGTTTTGGTTTAGGATTGTGGCTAGTCTCCCTAGAGGTAGGCGCACATTTAGTTTTAGTTTGTCTCACAGATATACTTAAATCTTCAACACTAACTTCTTACAAGGCTCCTCTCTATTAATATGGTCTGTGGTTATGGAGTTATGAAGTATTTCTTATATAAATATATTAAGGATGGAACGGTTACCGGTATTACGGTAAAGCGCAGTAAAATTTTACGCGATAACGATTACCGTTTATGTTTGACTTCATCTTATTATCGCTGTCGATTACCAGGATATGTAAAATCAGTCTCATTCAAGTCTGCGAGCGACTCGCGACTGTGTCTCGCGTGAATATGTAGCTTGTAACATCGGCATCGTAACGTAATCATGGCGGAAAGTGGTGATAGCACACAGGACATTTACCAACCCACTAAAAAGATGAAATCCGAGGTCTGGCCATATTTTGTTTTTGTTGTGTTTTTTTAAGAATGCAGAGGGACAACTGGTGGAGGACAATTATCCTGTCTGCAGAGCACTTGTTTACATTTTATTGTAATTTGTACAAGCAACTTGAAGGAGCTAAGGCTAATGCTTCAAGCTACTGAGATGTTTGACCAAGAGTAACCTGGTTGACGCACTTCACTAACTCACATTTCGTAAACGTTACTGTTGCGTTATGATCGAAAAATGACCGGAACGATGTTCTTTTGATGCAGTTAAAATATTAATTTATTCCATTAACTGATCCAACAACCATAACGCCGGCAGTTAGCGCCACAGCGGTCAAAAACCTTTTGCCCTTCCGGGTCCAACAGCTAACCAATAACAGGCAGCTACCTTTATACCTGACCCTCAGGTAACAACACAGCGACACCCACAGACACACAGAGTGAACTACAATTCAGAACAACATATTTGGCTCCTTTACAACTGTTTCTTTATTTGCACATTTATACTTATTTAAGGTTCAGCTTAAAGGTGGAGTAGGTGTTGTTTGAAAAACGGTTCCAGCAATCCAACTCAAGTGAGATTTTGAAAATATACACTCCCTCCCTCCTCCCAAAGGCTCCGCCTCCTCCTCTTCAGCTCACCCCTCGAAACCACGCCTTCACATGATTCACGACTGCATGAACCATAAGGAGGGAGGGAGCGAGGGGTGATATTTGATGGACGTATTAGGCAGCCAATCAAAATAGTGATGATCACTTTTTTGATTGGTCAGAGTTTTTCTCTGATTATACCTTCTAGACTGGACCAAAATGTTTAGTTTTTTTTGCAAACATTTTATTTCAGTGGGTGCAATGGAAATGTGAAAAGGTTTTCAGGCAATATTGTAAAAAGTGTTGCAAAAAAACAACACCCCACCCCACCTTTAAAGTTCAAAGTTTATTTCATTTGAACTTCACTATAATTTTTGTTCCTAATAATTGTTTGCATATTTTGACCTACTATGGTTGTTAAAGTGTTTATTTAAATTTGCACCAGACAAATAAGCTTTGTTCCTGTTATTTATTTTGTTCATTTAAAATAAAACCTCTTTCTGTGCCAGTTGTTTGACCTTTTAATGTGAAAGTTTCATTTTGATAAGATCTTTGGCTTCTGATGTTTTAGTATGACAAGAAAATCACAAGATTTTGTGAAATTATTTAAATGTATGTGTTTTTTGGACATTTGTACAGCAATGAAGAATACTGCGATAATATCGTAAACCGTGATAATTTGGTCACTATAATCGAGATATCAAATTTTCCACATCGTTACATCCCTTAGGTTTACACAAATATATATATGTATATATACATATATATGTATACATACGTACATACATACATACATACATACATACATATATATTTGTGTAAACCTAACTAAACAGCAAGTTAAAGGGGAAGCGATATCCTAATACTTGCATCAGTTTTGTACCAATTCCTCCTACTCCTGCCCACATATATGCAATTATATGGATCTTCATCCCGCCAGAAGCACTGGCATGCAATTATTTTTAAAACAAAAAAAAGTGCTACATAATGCAGTGTTGAAGAACAAATGGGATCACATCATCTTGAATGAGCATCTGAGCAGAAGATGTGGTATATGAGGAAGGGAGAAGGTGGTCTCTTCCTGGGTGTTCATCAGTTCTGCGGTGAATAAAACAGGCTGCTATGATTCGACTGAATATCTGGTTTCAGTTAGAGTTTCCAAACTTGAGGAGAATACAGGGAGAAATTAGACATGCGTTTTGCACTGAGAAGGATCAGGTTTTATTCACACGAATGAACTGCCAGAGCTGTCAGCGTCTGTGTTACGCAGGAACTAAATCATTACTGGACACTGAGAATAAAGCATCATTTGGATTTTATCCAGCAATTTCTTTTTTTTTTTTTTTTTTTTTTTACATTGGCCACGGTTACATCATGTTTTTTAATTCGGAATTAATTATTCCAAATTAAATAATTCAGAATTAAACTATTTTTCTTTGAGTTTACATGGAAATAGTAATTTCGATTTGAGGTTTACATGGAAAACACGTTTGATCGGCTTTATCCAATTCTGCTTAAGGTCTGGGGGTTGGGAAAAGTTCTGATTGGATAGGAGGGCGGACGTCTTTACGTATTTACATCTACAGGAAGAAAACAAACTTACTCGAGTAGCAACAACATGGAGGACTACATTATTAGCATCTTTTTGGATTTGTTTTGATTTTATTTTTGAAGCAGCAGCACGACAACACCAGCGCAGAATATAAGCATCATTGCGACAGACGGGCAAGGGAACTAGCATGCGCAGAAAGACCGGAATTAATTTAAAGCGGAATGAGTGTATTCATGACCGCGGAATTATTCTATTCGGATTTAAAATCAGAATAAACCAGCCACTTACTTCGGAATTAAGTTTAATTTGGAATGGACATTTTCATTCGGAATTAGGTGTTTACATGGTAATTTTTATAATTTTAAATCGGATTTAATTTTAATTCTGAATTAAGGAGGCATTAAACTTCCCATGGGAAGGGTTCTGATTGGATAGGAGGGCAGACGTCTTTACATATTTATGTCTACCGGAAGAAAACCAACTTACTCGATTAGCAACAACATGGAGGACTACATTATTAGCATCCTTTTTGGATTTGTTTTGATTTTATTTTTGAAGCAGCAGCACGACAACATCATGTCGATGATTTTCTTTTGAAAACAAGCCCAGCGCGGAATATAAGCGTCATCGCAACAGACGGGCAAGGGAACTAGCATGCGCAGAAAGACCGGAATTAATTTAAAGCAGAATGAGTGTATACGTGGAATTATTCTTTTCAGATTTAAAATCAGAACAAACCAGCCACTTACTTTGGAATTAAGTTTAATTAGGAATGGACATTTTCATTCTGAATTAGGTATTTACATGGTAATTTTTAATAATTTTAAATTAGATTTAATTTTAATTCGGAATTAAACTTCCCATATAAACGCACTAACTGTGATATTCCGTCTCAGAGTTCGTTTCTCCCCAAGGGACTTAAAATGTAAAAAAAAAAACTTAAAATATGTGGGTCACAAATGGCAACGTTACAAGTTGGCGTTATTACAGAGTTGGAGGTGAGGAGTTTGTAACGCACACCGAGAACACCCTGACGATAAAAGCTGTCTTTACGTTTTAATTTAAGGCCTTTCTCCCACGTGTATATGGTGACCCCGCCTCAGGCAGCTTGGGGTCGACCGCCAGTCAGGGTCATAAAAAAGCCGAGGCTGTCACTCGCCCCCGGGCCTGCGTTTGACCTTGACAACCTCGCAGGCGAAGCCAACCAGGTGAAAAGGGGGGGGGGAGAACATGCAGCGAAGATGACAAGGTGATTCAATCCCTCTGTTGCTGCAGCTGTGTTAAGCAGCTTACAAAGCCGGACTGACGACAGTTTACCTTCCCGGGCCTGACGCGTCCGTCATTCCACCGTGAATTCCAAACCAAGCGACAACAACAGTTCCCCACGCTATCGGTGACAGCACATCCATAACCCTGTCAGCACTTCCTCCTCACAATAAGCGCTCTGACGGCCTCTCTGAGCTGCCTGACTGATTTTACGGCGTTCGGCATGTGACGGCAGCTGTCAGCGGCACATTCATAAAAATTACAGGTATGTGAGGTAATTGATAAGAGCCGCAGACGGGCCGGTTGTGATTTGTGCGTTTGGTGTTCAGGTGGTTCCAGGTCTCTGCGGAGGGAGTGTGGGCTTTTATTGAACTCGTGAATATTGCTTACAGTAATCTGGACAGAAGCAAATCCCAAATAAATGGCCTGATCGCTGAATTAAAAAGGCCAGAATTACTTACAGCCTGAGGGGATACTGAGGCTGCTGTTGGCTTGCTTTCATTTTTTTTCCACCTTTCTTCCTAATTGGCCAAAACTGGTGAAAAAGCTTTAACTAGAAGTAAAAAAATAAAAAAAAAACTGTCCTTTTACATTAGTATGCAAAACAAAAACAGCTCTCAACACAAAACAAGCTGTAAACTTAAGTTATGGCTTTTAGCAGAACTCAAATAATTGCATTCGTTCTCTTAACCATTTTGCTTAAAATACTATCTGCTCCTTCAATAGCGTGGTAGGGAGTTCTGCCCCATGTTCATATCCACAAATTAACAGGAATGATGCCGGAACGCTTTAATCTTTTAAAACAACTGCATTCTGCTTCAAAAAAGCAAAAAAAAAGAAAAAAAAAAAGAAATCCATGCTATTCCTCTTGAAGCACCTGCAGCCCCACAGCTGAAGTTTAACTGTAAGAAGAAAAAAAACACGACACTGCTCAGTTCCTGAACATAGTCTGTAGTTTGGTGTCCTGGGAGGGAAATACTTCTGCAATACTTTTTTTTTTCTCTGCAACTCCTCTGATCATTGCATGGAGTGACTTTGCGCTGAACTTCCTGGATGGCTACTCCCTGAAAGTTCACCAACTGTTTTGAATGTTTTAATAATACATTTTGTTGTAATAATAATACATTTTTGTACGCTCTAGTGCTGTAGCGATACACTAATCTGGTGATATGATACTATATATTTGGCTCACGATATGATATAAAATCACTATTCATCTTACAATACCTTTACATCATTTTCTGAAAGATTTTAAAGGGACAAAGTGATTTTGGTGACATCTTGTGAGTGTTCCAATGACTTTGTTTGAATTAATTGAACTGAAAGCATCAATTACACATTATATGGCTGACAGGCAGCTTGGAAATGCTGGACAATATGAATAAAATACAATAGGATAGCGGGGCTCCATCGCGTTCACCATGCGCCTAAAGCCGACGTTTTCCACCACTGAATGAATACAGTCTCAAATCCTGACAAATAAAATAGGCAATGGACGCCGTAATTTTCTGCAGCCTAGGTGAAGTAGATGAAAACTGTCCAGCGTGGTTCGTTTCGGATCGCGCCGCAACTTCTTGGGTTTAGCAGTTAGCATTAGCTTGTCCTGGTGGTGACGTTTCAGGTGGGCTCGCAGGTTGGTGGTATTTCCAGAGTACTTCACGTTTGTGACACAGCTTGCAAATCGCCATAGTTTTGTCTAAATCTTCGCTTTCCTTTTTCTTTTTAAAACCAAACTGCTCCCACACATGTACTTTTAAGCACGCAGGCGCTGGGTTTATACTCGTGACTGGCTCAGCTCTGAGAAGAAGCTGGCATCTGTATAACCTGTTAGAAATGCTCTACAGCGACACTAGAGGCTGGAGGACTTAATGGCTCTTCCTGCACTTTGGGGACACGGGGGTTTTGAAGGGAGCTTAGAATATCGATACCCGTGGCTGAAATATCGATACTCCCTGAGGAAATAAAAAAAATCGATATATATCGCACAATCAATAATATCGCCGAGCCCTACTATGCTCATTACTGATGTCTTTCCTCCCTGGCATTGGATCGACAGACCCGAACGCTCAACACTAGAGAAACCCAGAGAATCGTGAGGGTTGAGGGAAGCAGTTGACTTTTCACATGACTGCACATTAAAAACTAAATATATGTGTCCAGTGAAAAACAAATACAATGAGATGTGTGACCGGTGTGTTCCACCCTCTCATGAATTTATTCCTCTGCTTTGTTGTGTATGAATAAAAGGCAGGGACACAGATCCACCTGAACAGATTTACATGAAAAAACAGTGGACGACTTGCGTGGGTGTGTGCTCAGCGGCATATACTTACTTATACAGATCGTTTGCTGCCGCGGCTCCAAAGCTTTGGAACAAGTTGCCTCTGGACGTTAGACAGGCTTCCTCGCTTCCGGTTTTTAAATCTCTTTTAAAAACATATTTATTTTCCTTGGCTTTTAACACCTCTTAATCTTAATCTTACTCTAAATACATCTGTGTCTGTTTTCTGGTTTTAAGTGTTTTATATTTGTTTGACCTTTTGACTTTTTATTTATTCCTTTTCTAACTTTTATGTCTTAACAATTTTTTTTATGTTTTAATGTACAGCACTTTGGCTGCCCCTGTGGTTATTTAAATGTGCTATACAAATAAAGTTGTACTGTATTGTATACTTAAATGATGAAAAAACAAACTTGTGTTAAAAAAAAAAAAAAAAAAAAAGCCCAGACCACTTTGCAAGGCTCACACTACATGCTAATGCTAATTTAAACTAGCAGTAATTAGCCGCGACCAAAACAAAGAAAAAAAACTATGCAACAAGTCTGGGACACAAAGTAATCATCCTTATTAGTACCCTGATTCAACCTACCCATGTTTCATGAACGGAATTAACCTCTAAACTATTCTTTTATTCATATATATTTGGCTTAGAAAACGTCCCTACACTTAGCTCCGGTCACAGCCGGAACGGCAGTGCCCAGAGCGCGCATGCGCCACCTTATGGAGGGGAGGGGAATTTCCGCTGCATGCAATCAACAGGCAGGAAAGAAGAACCAAGAGGAAATAAAATTGGGGGCGTTTTGGTGAAATGAATAAAACATTTTTCTTTAGCAAACTGCTACAGATGCATCAGAATTTAGAATATAATAAACACAAGAAATGATGTTAATGTGTCGTCCACAAACATGGAAAAGTTCCAAACCTACAGGGGCAATAAAACTAACCAATGATTATTTTATATACAGGCTGCACACACACAGAGACTTGATTTTTGCAGCTACATCCTTTTGGGAGTAAAAACAGCTGACGACTCTGCAGCTGGACAGGTTGAAACTGTTCAGGTGTTGGATGCGAGTGCTGACCCTGTCTGACAGTTGTCTCACCTCAACGTGAAGTGTTAACCCCATCAGGGGAAAACGTGCTCCCGAATCTTGTCAGCGCAGCTGTGATCTTAAAACCGAAGAGGAGAACGAGGAGGAGAGGGAAGGAAATAAAACGAGCCAAAAATCTGTTGCCTTAAAATCATGACGATGAAAAGACACCAGATTTACCTGCGTGACATCAAGTCTGCTCGTTCATTTGGTTGGCTAGCCATGTGTAAATCTGCTGAATAATTAAAGGTTGAGGGCTTAATCACTAGTTTTACGTTCATAAAAAGGAGTCTTGCTAAGCTGCAAGTGCTCATCCTTGAGCAAACCTTCGTCCTCAGGATGATTTAGCTGTAACTTATTTGTGCATCGCAGCATCAACCCAGGGGGGTTTAAAACAGAAGTCCAAAGCAGCGGACCGTCTCCCAGCAGCAGTTTTCTACGATCCAGCTGGAGTGGAGAAACCTCATGCTCAGAGGTTAGGTTTACCACCGGGGACTGAGGGGGAGTTCGTGTTTAACAGCGTGGACAAAACTATTTACGGAGCTTTTCATAGAAATCTAAAAGGAGATCGGGATGATAAAAATAGCTGCTAAATAGATTTATCATTTTAAACACCTCTGGAAAGTTGGAAAACCGTATTAAAAAAACATCAACAGTATTTTCTGGGAACTGACAAGACTCGAAGCAGGATATTTGAGGAAAAAAAAGGGTCTTTTGATGTTCTTTTTGTCGACGTTATGTAACGTAGAAAACGGGAGATGCAACGTTTCACGCTGAAGAACCTGAGTCTGAAACCGTTTAGCGTAACTGCAGATGCAGTTTCTCACATTGCGGTGAACGTTCTTTTACATTTGAAAGCTTTTTCTCTCTGTGAGATCCCCCTTTAAAACCCAACCATGGCTCTCACCTGCTGGCAATTCACCTAATTAGCTGCAAGATGTTCCTCCAGGTGTTTCTTCTTAGTATCATTTACTTTTGTTGGACATGCCCCAATTTCTTTTTTGTGTGTGTGTGTGTGTGTGTTATTTTATAGATGTGTTGCTGCCTTCATCTGTAAAACGAACTACTGTTTTTCATGAAATGGTCCAAAAAAAAAGTCCAACTTTCAGCTTTTGGTGCTTTCTTATGCTCTCATGTTTCTATGTTATGGTCTTCAGGTTTCAGCCACGAGGTTTTCTTTGAAACTACTTCAATTCATTTCAATTTTATTTGTATAGCGTCTGTTACAATGTCAGTTGTCTCTAGGAGCTTTATAGAGACCCAGATCATGACCCCCGAACAAATATCATTAACTAAAATTATAATATTAAATCCTAAACAAGGATAATAACAGGTAAAAAAAACTTCTACAGAGGGAGAAAAAAAAACTTTAAGCCAAACAGTGGGAAGGAAAAACTCCACTTTAAGAGGAAGAAACCTTGAACAGGACCTGGATCATATGGAGGGACCTTCCTGCTGAAGACCAGCTGGGTAAAGAAAGAAAAAGAGAGGAGAGACAGGACAGAGAGAGGATGGAGGACAGAGAGAGGAGAGCACACAAATGACTGAATGAAATGACTACATAAACAGATGCAGGTAGCAGCACTGAGGTGAGATGGTCAGAGGACCAGATCACTGGTCACCACGCCAAACTGAACCATCTACACACACCGGTGGAGGTAAACGCTGGGATGGACAGAGGAGGGAACTGCAAGTCAGCATGAAACTCAGGAAACTCTGGCCTGCAAACATACAGAAAGAAAAAAGAGAAAAAAGGAGGGAAAACAGCACAACAAACTACACAGGAAAGAAAAATGGAGCCCAGTTACAGTAACAAGGTGCTCCTAATTAACTATGGAATGAGCTGGAGGAGGAGGAAGGGAGGAGAAAGGGAGCAATGGAGGGAGACCCACTCCAGCAAATCATGTTGGCGTCCCCTGCAGTGTAGGCCTATAGCAGTATAGCTATGATGAACCTGTGATTAAGACGAGCCTACTCTAGTCTGAGCTACTAAAACTATTAGCCCCTACACACTATTATTTAGACCAGTGGTTCTCAAACTTTTAATGCTGCGTACCACCATGATGACCAATTTTAAAATATAGCCATATATGCCTTCTCAATTAGCTTTAAATTCACAGGAGAGTTGTTTGCATTGTATGTTTCCAATTTAATAAAAAAAAAAAAAAAAGTGAAAATGTGGAAAGTCCTGACGTTCCCCGCGTACCACCAGAGAGCGCTCGCGTACCACCAGTGGTACACATACCACAGTTTGCGCACCACTGATTTCGACTAACTGTAGGCTTTACTGAACAGAAATGTTTTCAATTATAACAATACTTCTTCCTGCCAGACAAAATAAGTCCCAGTCGATCCCTTGGTGGTTTGTTTCTTACGTATTTGGTTGAAAAAACGGTAAAACCTTCCCGCTTTTCCATCCTCTTACCACAGTAAGTCATGCACATTGGACACCTCTTTGTATTTGTTTCATGTCGTTTATTTCATTTCCCTGCCTGGGAGAGTGTAAAAGCACGTTGCGATCGCTGGAGCTCGGCTCAGTGATTTAGTTGCTCCAGTTAAAGTCGCGTCTGACATGTCGGGTTAGTGGGTCATATGACGGAGAGCTTAAACCTCAAGGTCAAGCGCTGGCAAATTCAGGACATCTGGAGGGAAAGAAAGCCCCGGTCTTATCTTCTGCTTCAAGTGTGTTATGCAAGATCAAAATTACACTTAACACCACATCTTTTTTTTTCTCTCTCTTTCTTTTCCCTCCTCTCCATCCGTCTCTCACAGTTGTAGCTCTTGATTGGTCAAATATGCGCGAGCGGCAGAACAGCTGGTTCGCGTTGCGCTCTGGCGTCGGGCCTACTCTCCCAGGATTGTGTGCGTGGGTGTAAATCTTGGAGATGTACTTTCCAAGTCTTGTGTGACCCAGTCACGGTGGTGGGCCGGGCCTGGAGCTCCGCTCCCTGAAAGCAGATGGAGTGAAGAGCCAGGATTCAGCCTGCAGAGATTCGTTCTCTCGTTTTTTACTTTATCTTATTTCCTCTCATGTCAAACTGCCGGGCCTTTCAAGGTCTGGTTGCTTTCTCAGTGAGACTTGATTTCTTTTGACTCCTGTCTTCTTCGCTGCTCCATAACGAGTCAATGCTTTCCTTCATCCACCCTGACTCTCTTCCTCTTTTTGTCCCCCTTGTTGCATAAGTTTTCATCACATCTCTGCTTCCTTCCTCCTTCCACTCCGTCTCGTGTTGGCTGCTGTTTTTCTTTTAACTCGATTCCTCTGTCCTCTTCTCACCTATCGCCTTCCCTTCTCATTTACTCCCAGTTTTCACTCCTCCTCTCTCTTTCATATTCCTTTCCAGCTCTCCCTCTTCAACTCCTCTCTCCTTTTGCTGCTCCCTTTTTTTTATTCTCCTCTCATCTCTTGGCAGCTCATCTGCACTGAGACCCTTGCTTTAAAGATCCTCCCCTCCTCCCCCTCTTTTCTACTCATCCTCACTCCCGTTTATCGCCCCCTCCATCCTCTCATAACAGCTCATAGAATGACACATTAAGACAATCATCCCTGGGAGTGGCTCTGAGATATCTGCTGGGTTTTTGTGTTTTTTTTTTGTTCCTGGCTCCAGGATTCTTTTTCAGCGTCTGCATTTTGCACTAATTCTGTGTTTTATGAGCGTTTGATGTACGATTACCCCACTTAATACAGTAAATACTGGTAATGAACTAAGGTGGAGAAGCCAGTCCCTCCCATGATTTAGAAGTGAATTCAATGAAATAGATCCTTCTCTCACAAATATGACCAAGTGAATTATTTTCTCCAAATAAACATCTTTGCAAGAAGGCATGCGATCAGTAGGATATTTGCAAATCACGTCAATTGAGTTGAAAATTTAGCCTTATGTCAGCTAATGTGAATTTTATTTGGCATCGGCACATTTTTTCGTGATAGTTGTAACTGGGATCAGTGATAAACTGCTGCTTTTTTAAAAGTGGGCCTTTGTGGGTTTCAGAAATGTTATGTTTATTGCTGAAAAACAAAAAAAACAACGAGACTACATACATACACACAGATTAGCTGAGGAGACGGGTGTAGACTTTATACAGTGATCCCTCGCCAATTCGCGCTTTAAGTTCCGTGGTTTTAGTTATTTGCGGATTTTTCAGAAATATATCAATATTTTTTTAAAATCAAGAAAAAATTGGGGAAAATTCAGAGGATGTTGTGCACGTTCTCTCGCAGCAAAGAAATGCTTGTGAGCCAGCCTGGCCCCTTTAAGAAGGTGGCCTTATGGGTAATGGTGTGGCCTTATGGGTAATGGTGTGGCCTTATGGGTAATGTAGTGTGTGTGTCGTGGGACGCCGGAATGAAAACGAGGTTAGATGAAAGAGCGGTTTGTTTACTACGGTTCAGAGACCAGAGGCTGTGAAGGTAACAGAAAGACCACAATTGAGCCTTTGTCTTGTTTTGCTGCAGTGTCCTCGCTACTTTTTTGCGATTTTTTTTTACATATTTTAAACACATTATTTAGGCTCGGGGGGGCTCCAGCTCCAGTTTAGCGGATTTTGATTCTCGCGGTGGGGGCGGCGGTCCCCATTAACCACGAAAATTAAGGGATCACTGTGTGTGTGTGTGTATATATATATATATATATATATATATATATATATATATATATATATATATATATAAGAGTATAAATGGATTATAACCATCTGTCCAGTCACATGATCCACAGGTTTGGACAGAAATCTTTCAAAGCCTTCACCGCATTACAAAAAGGTGGGAACCCAGCTGGGACACGCCCAGCGGTTGGCTGGTCTTACCGCCACGGGCTTCACTGTGGAGGGACCGGACCCTGCACAGTTCAGCTTGGAAGACACCTGAAACGATTTTCCATGATCAGCTCGGCTCTATTAGCCCAGCCAGGGCCGCCGGTCCCTCAAGCGGCACTCTCGAGGCCAATGGTGCGGACATCGGGGCGGTACGCAGCTTAGCTGAAGGAGCCGAGCTGCTCATTGCAGGACTCCTCCAGTTGGAACTTTACCTGCAGCAAAAATGATGCCGATGGCGGGACGTCCGGTCCGAATGTTGTTTGGGTCGTGGCGTGAATTGCCCCTTTTACGGTTAGCCTAGTTAGCTTCGTCCCCAGATCCTTTCAGGACAGCCACAGCCAGTCACGGTGGTCTGTTACAATTAACACAACATATAAGCACAAGGAAACATATTCTCTAAAATATGAGCATGATCTCGTAGGTTTTTATTCACAACTCAGAAGAAAATATAACGTTAAAGCTAAGTTGTTAAAATTATAACAGCAATGGCTAGTTAACGACATAAAAGGGCATCTAATTGGTCACCTTGACTTGCATAATATAAACTTATCTGATGTGGAACATCAATTTTTTTTTTTCCCATTTTGCTGCCAGATCACCTAGTGCTCAGTCGAGGAACTGCAACAAAACATATTTCCCCACTGAGCTTCAGTCCGGAAATGGGACGGTTGCCGCTTGCTGTTAACGCAGAGCAGACCAACATCGGAAGTGACACTTGACAGGGGAATATTTTCAAGCCAAAACAAGGAAACTAATCTAAACACGGAAGCAGGAGCCTAAAAAGCAAAGCCATGTGTTGTGTTACTACCTCTTGCAATGCATAGATTCATTTTATATGTCAGCTTCAATCCCATTCAGACCGTCAGTGGTCTTCTGGAGCTTATTCCAGCTGTCAGCTGGCAAAAGATGAGCCGAGACGGGTCGTCACTCTCTCACAGGGCCATTCAAAGACAAATGAAACTAAAAAAATAAAAAATACATTGAAAACATGCTCCATTTGGTCATATTAAATTAATTCAGAGACACATGTACGTCTGTGAAAGTGCAGCTGAAGTCATTATAACACAGCTATCAGCCCAGACACAGTCCTGGTATGTATCTATATCTACATGTGATTTACTTTTGTAACCAGCAGCACAGGAGGAGCTTTCATTTGCAACTGCAACATGTTTTTATCATTTTTCTCAAACAAAGTGAGACTCACCTCCCAGTAAGCAAGAAGGAATTAAGAAAAAGGATTTATTTTACAGCAGATCATGTTTTTTTTTTCTTTTCTCACCCTAACTATGTGCGGTTTAATGACTAATCCTGACCAAACAATGGCTGGGAAAAAAAAAAAAAAAACGAAATAACAAATTCAAATCTGAAACTAAAGTAAATATTTTAGCACGGTGTTGGAAAACAGTCCCGTGCACACGTGGATGTTTAATCTTTTTATTTCCCTTGTTAGGAACCGGTAAACTTTCTTGTGACTTGTGACCGTTTGATGACATTATTTTCACGCCTGCGTCGTATCGCGGAGAGCGAATTGACGGTTAATGTTGCGTGACGTGGCAACGAGCATCCGTGAGACAGCAGATTAAAACGTAACGAGGTCCCGGCTCTAAATGGGAGTATTTAACCTCTCGTTATTCGACAGATCTGTTAATACCGAGCTTCAGTTTTAGTCTGTCCCGTTTAGTTCTGTTACACTAATGCAGACGACTCAGGTCCTGCAGATATGAACGATAAACAACAGTAGTCCCAAATTATGTAATGCGGGTAAATTTTTACCCCCCGCCCCCGTCCCCTTCCTCTAACAGATTTATATTTCTCTCTTGCAAGCACATAAAGATAAATGTTTCTATTGCTGGTTTATGTGAGTAATATCTTGGCCAGAGGTTTGTTTGTGTGCTCGCTGCAGTAGCTTTTTAATGAGAGACCTGGGCTGCTGCACATTCAGCTGCCCCCCCCCCCCCCCCCCCACTCCTCGTTTCTCCCGTCAGGTCTCTGGATAGCACGTCTTAACGGGGGTCCGCGTTGCCCAGAGATGCCTGCACTTCATATCAGCTGCTACAGTGTCTTTTCACATTCATTTCTCCCCTGGGTCCCGTGGGTGGCGGCTTTGGATGCAGTCTAATCAAAATTCTCCTCCTCGCGAGTTCACGTTGTGCACAAAAAAAAGTAGCTGTGCATGCATGTGTGTGCGTGAGAGTTCTTGTAAAGGATAAGTATAAGAGGATAGAGCTATCTTAAAGGTCTCACATGTGGGAGCGGAGACTCGGTTCAGAGATAATTCTTGCTGCGTCGTGCGAGATTTGGTCTTGACAGAAAGGGCCGGGATCATACATTTAAGAGTGGATGATAAGCAGGAATGTGGAGCATTACTTTGGAGGCAGAAATTCAGTCATGGGAAACTCATCTTTGGCTGCATATTATAACAAGGAGGATTTCCCTCCAAACAAATGTATGTTAGTGGCTCCCCCCCCACCATAATGGTATGTTTCATCAGAAGTAGGGTGGGAGTGAGATCAGATAGTTGCACTTGAACTTCTGCATTTCACTCGTCAAAGTGTCCTCAGACCAAATGCTTAACCCCCATGAGGTGTACCTCAGTTGTAAGCTGCTTTGGATAAAAATGAAATCCATTGGACTGTAATTCAACCCTGCCATAGCTGATGGCCCCAGTGGCCCTCTCAGACCAAGCAACACTATGGTCCGGCAGAGATCAGAATTTCAGCGGCTTGCAGCCTGCAGTGACGGTTTGCTTCTGCAGTGAGCAACAGCCGCGCACAGCTACAGGTGAAGCCGAGTCGAACTCCTTGTGAAAGACTTTCAGTGGAAACTTTCAGTAAAAACTATGCACCTGTCTTAGTAGTTCTAAAACAGAGGCTCGTCTTAATCTCAGATTCGTCATAGCTATGCTGCTTTAGGCCTACGCTGCAGGGGGACGTCAACATGATCTCCTCTCTTTTTCTTTCTTTACCCAGCTGGTCTTCATCAGGAAGGTCCCCCATATGATCCAGGTCCTGCTCAAGGTTTCTTCCTTTTAAAGTGGAGTTTTTCCTTGCCACTGTTTGGCTTAAAGGTTTTTTTTCTCCCTCTGTGGGAGTTTTTTTTTTACCTGCCATTATCCTTGTTTAGGATTCAATATTATATTTTTAGTTAATGATATTTGCTCGGGGGTCATGATCTGGGTCTCTGTAAAGCACCTAGAGACAATTGACATTGTTACAGACGCTATACAAACAAAATTGAATTTAATTGAATTGATGCTTCTCCACTGAATAAGAGAAGGAGAAGGGGTCGTAGATCCAGTTCACCAGAGAGAATTTTCACTCATGACTGACTGCTGTCCGTTTTAGACAAGAGGCTTGATGGAGTCCCAGAGGGGATGCTGAAGTCGGACCGGTGATGGCGGCTCCCATTGTGCAGCTTTGTTGTACAGCGGTGTGCACCTCTGCGTCAGAACAGGTGTGTGACAGCAACGTAATGACAGTGACGACAAGAGCTATGCAATTTGATAGTTTGTCCTCAATTTCTTTTCTCATAATTTACCCTCCCTCTGCAGGTCAGCTGTGTCTGACATCATAGCGTTGTTCTGCTTTGCTTTATGCTGTGTGGTGTTAAAAACAGACCAGCTATTCTTCAGCAATGAAGTCTCATTTTTTTTTTTTTTTTTGCATCAGTTCCAAATTCAAGTGTACTAACCATGAAAACGTTAGAGACTGGTAACCAGCAAACCAGTGCAATCTGTCATTTGTGCTTGCAGCTCTGGTTATTTAGTCATTAGTAAGTTGATAGTTTCCTGCAATTTTTGCAAATGGGTTCGAGAAGCTATCGATATGACAGGATATAAAAGCTTCCCTTGAGCGGCGGTTTTGGACGTTTAAACTGCTGTTGGTACGAGAAGCGGTTATACATCCAATGACTGCAAAGAAGCACAATTTTATCCAACGAGAGTGGATACCGCTATGGAGCGTCTTTTCATCCAGATCAATCAATCAATCAATCAATCAATGTTTATTTGTAGAGCCCTTTACAACACACAAGGTGACCAAAGTGCTTGCCATTAAAATCCACATTAAAACAAAACAATTAAAATGCAACATAACAATACAATTAAAATTAAATTTAAACCATCAGTCGTCAGCAGCAATACTGTGTATTAAAAGCCAGTCTAAATAAATAGGTTTTAAGTCTCAATTTAAAGATCAGAGCAGCTCTCATGTGCAGCTCGTCTGGGACTCTGCTGTAGAGCTTCCTCCTCTTCCTTCCTCCTCCTCCTCTGCACTGATATATACATATAAATATTTTTACACAGACAATTCCTATCAGCTACCTGAAAGTCCCAGATAGTTGGTGTCCTCCCAGTAAACACTCTCTGGTCGTCTGTGGTTTAACTGGCGAGCAAGCCATTTAAGACGATCTCTGCTATTTTCTCAGGGGTTCAACTAAGGCCAAATCACGCTTTTTATACAAGAGTTAATTCCAGAGGTAGAGCCGTTTGTGCACATCCATATGTGACCAGGTGGATGTGCATTGATGCCATTTGGACGCGCTCTTGTACACGGCAACATGTGGATTGCGATCGCAGGTTGCGAGTAGTGGGTACCCGCAACCCGCGATCACAAGATACCAAGTTTGTGAAAAAGGCAAAAGACACGCCCATTGCTACACCTACAATGTGAGTAAGGGAGTCGGCATAACGGGTAGCAGCTTTGGGAGCGGAAGATTGCATTAGCGGTTAGCTGAGGTTCCTAATCCCGCAATTTGCAGGTAGCGGCTAGCGGGAAGTGTATGATCGGGGCCCTAATTAAAGTTTACTTTAAAGAAGAAAAAGAAAGTTAAAAAACGGGGGGAATGAAGCCATATACACGGTTTCTGTGTAAACATCCTTTTTGTATTCTAGCTTTCTTACCAGCAGTTGTACGTTAATTTCTTCTGTTAGTTTTTGCACCAGTTACACGGACCAGTGAATGTAGAGACAAAAAATAAGTGGTGCAGAAGTGACTCGATCTAAACAAACTAACTAATATAGCATTCATGTGATGTGCATTGATGTTAAAGAAGTCTAAACTGTTTTATGTGGTGATCCTCCAAACCGGTATGCCATGTCCACATTGCTAGCTTGTCATTCTGAGAAGTAAAACCTTCTGTGATGGTTGCTGCTGGAGTGACAAGGATGTCCTGTTTAGTCATTCAGCAAAAAGCGTTTTCTTCCTGAATCCAGAGCAGAATTGAAGTATCCAAACTGGGAACCGTTTAATTATCTCTGTCTTCTCCTCCTGAAGTCACGAGCAGCTACATGGTGAGTGAGAGGCATTAAAGAAGAAGATGAGTAAAAGAGTCCAAACGACTGAGCATTCGCAGGCCTCATTTCCTCCCTCAGTGATTAGATCAGGATCTCCTCCTGTACAATGATGTTTTCATTATCCTCGACCTCTCTCCTCCACCTCCTCCCTCCTCTAGTCCCTTCCTTTAGTCTGGTGCGTGAGGTAGATGCGGCCCGACAGCTGTGTGAAACAATAATGTAGAGAGGGACCTGAAAGATCTGATCATCTGACTACAGAAAACGAGCAACACTCAGAGTGGCATCACAGCACGGACATACAGAACGGCTGAAAGGCACGGCGACGCACAACAACAGCGCGTCGTTGGGCCATTCTCCTCGACGTTGTTTGTTCATACCGCTCTAGACGAGCTGAACGGCTTGTGAACGAAGCAGCTGGAAGTGTTTTGACCACGACTGCCGGCGTTGCTTTCTTCTGTCACGTTCACGTCCTCCTTCATGGGCCACGGTACCGCCGTCAAGCGGACTACGGAAGCCTCTTTCGCTCAAACGTGCGCCGTTGGCCCTGTAGTTAGGGTCGACTCCGAGGTAGTGGAGCTTTCAACCTCTTATGTAGCGTTCAAGAAGATCTTCTTTAAGCTTTTGCTTTACTGGGGTAACAGTTGTTAGGGTAGGGTTAGCCTAACTCTAACAACACGCACCTTATACCACTCTCAAGAATGCCCTCCCCCCGTCTCCCACCCATTTTCTTCCATCCTCATACCTGACCCCAACCCATCCCCCACCCTCCCCCACCCCCATCCCTCACCCATTTTCTTCCATCGTCATACCTGGCCCATCCCCACCCTCACCCTCCACCATCCCAGTTTATTACACCTAACCCTAACCCTTCTCTCACCCCCACCCCTTTACCATTTCTCAACTTGTCACCCCTAACCCATACTCTTCCCCCCATACCCCCAACCCCTTTACCATTTTTTAAAAACTTTTTTATACCCAACCCCTTTGCTTTTTAAGCCTAACCCCAATCCCATCCCCCCTCTCCTACTTTATTTCTTTAGCCTAACCCTAACCCTAACCTTCACCCCCACCCCCCTCCTTCTACTTCTCTTTTTCTTTAACGCAACCCTGATCGCAAACCCCCCCCCCCTGCACCACACTGACACCCAACACACATTAATATCAAGGGGCTCATACCTCCTTACACACACCTGATACTCAAGGGGCCTCCATACCTCACCTGCATGCACCTTACTCTCAAGCGTTCCTCCCTCCCCCACACCTCACCCGCACACAACTGATACTCAAGGGGCCACCGAATCCCACTTGCAAGCACCTTATACCAAACTCACAAATACCCCCCCTTTTTTTTCCTCTCTCTTTAGCTCTACCTGGACCCACTAGCCACCTACGAAAACTCAGGAATTCATCTTGAATCCAACGCACCCACATGGACAACTTCCCAACGGAATTGTTCATACACTACACAGCACATCTTATACTCAGTAGCCTTGGCCGGCCCAAGTGCACCTACACCATACACACAACAAAGGGAATAGTACAGCGAATGAACCTCTACTGGACTTTGAGCCGAGTGCAAGAAGAAACCTAGTCACATTTCCAGGACGTCATCGGACGGTGGAAGGAGCTTATCTCGACAAAGCCCACAACTCAAAAACCCAACCCTAACCCATCCTACTCTATCTTCTGTGTCTTCTTCTTTCACACCAACCAACTGCATCTCCTCTTTCGCCACATGCATAAATCTCCTGTCTGGTCTTCCCCTTTTCTCCTACCTAACAGCTCTATCCTCCACATCCTTCTATCAACGTATCCCCCACCGTCCTCTCTTTGCATCCAAGCCATCTCAACCTCGCCCCTCTGACTTTATCTCAAAGATGTCCATCGCTGTTCCTCTGATATTCACCCTCGTAAATCCCAACGAAGGTCAACCCCTTCAGCTCTGCCACCTCCCCAGCTCTGCTCCCTGTCTCCTGGTTCAGCGCAGCCCGTCTCCATGATCATTCAAACGTGGTTAATAATTCACTCCGGGTGACAGAGTTTACTCTATCGAAAAGTGAAGTTCATTCTTCAGACAGCGATTTTTCTAAGGTCTCGAATAGATTGTGAATTCCCAGTGACGACGCTGCGCGTCAAAAAGAGAAAAACACACGGGGAAATAAAACGGATATATCGGCCACTTAATCAATAGGTGCAATTTGGCTCATTAGTGTGTTTGAAGCACTTTTCATCCGGTGTTGTCCTGCTCACTGTGCCTTTAATTTTCTATGCGTGTTGCGCTCGGTCTCCCACCTCCTGTCTTCTACCCAATTTAATATCCTTTTATTGGCATAAGGATTATTGTACAAGGAATTCTGCCAAGCTGTCTGCCTGCACGTCCCCAGCCACACAGCGTTAGTTCCTGTTACAGACTATATTTACCCGACTGCACGACAGAAATACTTGACGTCCTCAGATATCTGTCTTCAGCGGCCGACCTGCTCGTTATAATGGAGATTGTTCCTGATTGCATTGATCTCAGACTATGTTTAGAAGCCAGCTCTGTGCAAAACATTTATCAGCAGCCGTGAGCTCCTTTAGCTCCAGAGATCACGGTGTTAAACGTGTCTTTCGGATTTTTGAGTTTCCCTTTTTGTGATATCGGTGGTTTTCCTGCTCAGTGACTTTGCATTTGGTTTGAACCCAGTGACCGTAGGAAACTGGAAAAAGTCCAAAGAGCTGTTGTTCATCCCTTCTTCAAAATGGATGAGGAAATGGGAGGGGGTTTTGAAAGAGAGACGGTAGAGTCGCTGACAGCTCACAAGAAACAAAAGGAAAGAGAAGAGGAAAGCTTTATTTCATTTACTTATTGGTTTGGACCGTCCAAACAGTAAATATTTGATGAGGATGCTGTGTTGATACAGCCAGTTATTCGTTTGTCTGGATCTTCTGGATCCGACTTTCGTCTCCAGGAGGCCGCGCCAACGGTACCAACAGTCAGCCTCGCCAGGCTGCTGTTAAGAGCTCATTGGTCTAATTTCTCTCAAGATTTATCGACCCATTGTTTGATATAAAGATTCAAATGACGGTTTGATGGGCTCTCTCTACCATAATGTCCCCTTTTCTCTTGAAATAATTCAAAATGTGCCACAGAGTAATTTAGTGCTAACCACCGCTCGACTTCACACGCCCAGAACTGCACGGGCGCAGCCGTCCGGCGGGCAGATTCATAGAGATGCGCTCCAACACGGACAGATTTCTATCTCGTGAGGAGGATTAATATGCTGGGTCCTGTCCGTGCATGTTGAATTAACACAAGTGACCTCATCCCATTCAATCATCGAGGGAGCCACTTCAGTGGGAACGTCGGGTCCACGGAGCAGCTTGGACTTCTGGCTGAGCTGAGTCATTAATTAAATTAACTCCCCACTGGCAACAATGATATTCTTCAAGTGCTGTTGTGATAACTTTGAATTAAACTAAATTTACTTTGTATGATTTATGTTACCAATTTCAATTGTTTTGATTTTGTTTCATATAATGAATATTCGGGCTGTAACGATACAATATTCTCACGATACACGATATTCAGCTCACAATACGATATATATCGATATCCATCTTACAATACATTTACATAATTTTCTGAAAGATTTTAATGGGACATACTGATTTTGGTGACATCTTGTGAGTGTTCCAATGACTTTGTTTGAATTAGTTTGAACTGAAAGCATCAATTACACATTATATGGCAGACAGGCAGCTTGCAAATGCTGGACAAAATGAATAAAAGATTTGTTGAGAAAAATAGTTTAATTTATTTAAACAGTGCAAATTGTTGCTTGCAAGCTTTTAAAGGTGGGACACGGGGGTTTTGAAAGAAGCTTTGAATATCGATACCCACGGCTGAAAAAATGATACTCTCTGGGGAAATAAAATATTGATATATATCGCAGAATCGATAAAAATCGATCAGCTCTAATGAATATAACTATATATTATATATATAGTTGATAATATATAATATATAAAAATATAGCTAATTAATTTCCTTTTCTTTTTTTTAAATGTCTTAAGAAAAAGCCAAAATTGTGACAGCGTGGGAACTGGGAATTCAAAATGCAAATTAATAGAAAAATCAACAAAAAATCCTGTTCAGCCTTTATCAGTCACAACACACAAAACACAAAGCTATAAAGGGAAGATCTCAGTCCCAGCGGGAGAGGAAGCACTACGAATCCAGCTTCGCTGCAGTTTTCCTCCTCAGGTCCGACCAGCAGCGTTCCAGAAGTGGACCGCCCCCAAGATTCACAGGACCGGGGGTTCATCCGAAACCTTTCAATATCACGCGAGAATTACATGGTTACCTGGTAATCTCAAAGACGCATTTCTTGCAGTGTCTTGTCCTTTCTGTAATGACTTCCATACATGATGGAGAGGATGAGTGGCGTCAGGATAAAAATCAGTTTTTTTAAGCTCTCCTCATGGTTAAAATCTCCTCTCTAACCCTTGGAACTGTTTACCTGCCATCTGGAGCGCTCATTGTGTTTTATTTTGAAAACTGGCCAGGTTTCAGCCTCCCACTCTTGTGTCCTGACTTCCTGGCCAGCTCAATCCGCTGTGTAGACTCGATGGGCATCTTTAGTGAACTGGACAGTCACTTAGGGGACACCTCTGGTCGCACCACTCATGTTGGCAGGGGAGGTGCAGCCATCCCACGGCACTTCAACGCCAGCGACGTCGGAGTCAAACGAGGTCAAACGAGCTAAGTTTCAATGCAAAAAAACGTGTAAAGTGTTGTTTTTGTACTTGTGCGTCAGTAAATCCACTGAAGACTTCCTCCATCACAATAAATAGACTTAAACACCTGAAACTGACCTGTCTGATTGCTTTTAATTGCTATAATCTCTTAACTACTGCAGAGGTACAGCTAATACAGGATGATGTCAAGTGGTTTTGTCTTTCTTTGTGTTGAAAAACGTGTCCTGTTACATCCAAACTCATACAAGCAATCGCATATGCACACTTTTCCAGGACGCTACCTTTTCACGAAGAGGACACATCGTGATTCCCATCCCCTTGTTCGACGGCGGCGCGACCGCACACATTGTTCTGGCGTACGCGCACCAACACACTCTGTGCTCATGCAGGCAAGGTGATGGGGAATTTTTCAGATTTCAGCTGAAGTGAAATGGGAGGCGGTTCGATGTCCTCCGGGAGCAGAGAGGAGTCGAGTTACACACAGTTTAAGTATCTCCCTGCTGCATGGTGTGTTCCATAATGCTGCTCCTGCCAACTATAAAGAGCACAGAGGCCTGCGATGCTGAGCCAGCTCTTCCAGTTCCCCATTTTCCCTGTTTTTAGGGAAGAAAGTTTAAACGCAGGGATGTACTCAAACACGAGGAACCATCATAGAGGGGGAGCAAAAAACTGGGCTGCAGACGACTAGTTGATGGAAATTTTGAAAGGATATGCACAATTGCATCAGTCTGTTGAAAAGAAAAAAGTAAATGTTATGAGTGGATTGTGCAATTGCCACTCCAGCACTGATTACCCAAATATTTAGAGAGCTGTAAAAGCCAAAGCAAACAGCTTTCTGATTGTGCAACTGCAGAAAATGGCACAACAACAAATAATTTCTACAGTTGCAGTCTCCAACAATAATGTTTTGCTAAATTTTGCATTTTGTATTTTCATAGATTCATTGTGTCATACCTACTGGACACATAGCTAAATACTGTGTGCATTACCTTTTTTAGAATATTTATTTTGCACAGATTTTAAAAAGATCAACAGCAGAACCTCGATGACATCATCAAATCTTCCGTGTCTGGAGTGGACTTTAACTAAAAACTAATGTTCAATCTGAGCAAAGCAATTATTATCTCAATGACTGAAACTGGATTGAGCCTCTTTTTCACTGCACATCTTATAGTAAAGACAACAATGACGTGCAAATTATGAAAAAGATTGCAAAAAGAAATAAATGCATGATATTTGGCAAGAAATATAAAATATCTTTGCTTGCCGGTGCACAAGCATAACAGGATTAATGACTGCAATGAGCCTGTTTTACACTGGACGTCTTTTCGAAAACCACAACAGCGAGCTGAGAGGTTTAGGCCGCTGTACTTAAAACACCAACAGTGCAACAGTGCCGTACAAACTATGAAAAAGATTGCAAAATGAAATAAATGCATGTCATTTAGCAAGAAATATCAAATATCTTTGCTTGCTGGTGCTCAAGCATTACAGTGATCCCTTGCCACTTCGCGGTTTAAGTTCCGTGGTTTTAGTGCTTCGAGGATTTTTTCAGAAATATATAATATAATTTTAAAAAAAAATTAAAAATCGCGGAAACATCACAGGATGTTGTTCGCGTTTCTCTCACAGTGAAGAAATGTTGTGAGCCAGCCTGGCCACCTTTAAGAAGGTAGTCCTTATGGGTAATGTAGTGTGTGTGTGTGGTGTCGTGGGACGGCAGAATGAAAACGGGGTGGTAGATGAAAAGTGTAGTGAGCATCAACAGCAGCCCAGCGTGTATAGATTTACATTCTCTGTTAACCGACAGGAGCCCCAACAATACAACCTGTGTGATGTTATGTTACAAGTTCCTGCAGTGACCAGAATCAAAGTGCTCGTTCCATGCAGAGAAAACCGGACTTTTTGTTTTGTTGTTGTTAGCATGTTAGCCGCTAATTACGAACCAAAAATAGCACAATAGCAGCGGTTTCTTTACTACGGTTCAGAGATCCAGAGGCTGTAAAGGTAACAGATAGACCACAGTTGAGCCTTTGGGCCCTATCTTACACCTCCTGTTACCCAATATTCCCACTACCCAATATCGAAAATCTGCGAGATACCAGTACCGCAAGATACCGAGTTTGTGGAAAGCGCAACTGGCATGTCGGCGCGTAAAAGAGCGCGTCCAAATCCCGTCATTGCGCGTCCACCCCAGTCACATGTGGACTGCACAACCGGCTCTACCTCTCGATTATGCATCACTGTATTACTTTCATACGTTATTATTCTCTTAAGGGCAGATGATTTCTGTACAGCTGTGACATGATCTCATTCAGATGTTTGCTGTGGAGGAAACTAGGAGATCACAGAACTCTGTTGTGGAGTTTCTTGTACTGTGCTCGTATCCCTCTGACCCTCTCCTTGCACACCGGAACACCTGAGATGTTCTCACTGGTAGAAGGTAGATGTCATCATACGTGTTCATCTGGCTCAATGCTCATCCAATGATCCGTTCTGCAGTATTTTAAAAAGCACTGCTTCCAGTGGCTATGCGTCTTGGCGCAGCTGTGCGTCTTTGCGCAGGGGATATGTTCAAGATAACTCAAAAAGTTATGGATGGATTTTGATGACATTTTCAGGAGTTGTCAGAAATGTGAAAAGGAAGAACGAAGAACTGATTTAATTTTGGGTGTGATCCGGAAGAAATCCTGGATTCTGGATCACTTTCACATTTTCGGTAACATTGCGCTGTTTAGTTGTTTCTTGAACCCTAAAGCAACCACAACTGTTGTGCTTGGCGGAGGTCTGCGCTCTCTGAGTGCTTTTCTAGTTGAGAAATGCTTTCCTGGAAGTTCACCGGCTCTATTTTTTTCTGAGCAGTTTGTTGTTGAAACTTCTTGGAGTACAAAAGAAATGATTAAATCATTTGCTCCACATTAGTTAGAGAGCTAGTTATGTATATATCAGTGCAGAGAGGAGGAGGAGGAAAAAAGAGAGGAGGAAGCTCTACAGCAGAGTCCCAGACCAGCTGCCCATGAGAGCTGCTCTGATCTGGGTGAAAAGACGCTACATAGCGGTTAGCAGGTACCGCAACCTGCTCTTAAAGGTAATGGCTACTGACGCACTGATTGGTTTAACAGGTGGAACACGCTAACCACTCCCATGCATAATGTGTGCATAATATAGTGGTTGGCGCAGGTAATATCGCAGGTTTCGGGAGGTGGAAGATTGCGTTCTTTGTGGGGGAACGCCCCTCCCAATACCCAATATCCCTTAATAGTGCTTTAGGAGGTTTGGCGCAAGATAGGGCCCTTTGTCTTGTTTCGCTGCAGTGCCTCGCTACTTTTTTACGGTTTTAAACATATTTTAAACACATTATTGAGGCTCAGGCGGGCTCCGACTACAGTTCGCAGATTTTGATTTACGCGGAGGGGCGCCGGTCCCCATTAACCGCGAAAAATAAGGGTCACTGTACTCGGAGCCTTTGGATCGTTTTGTGCTCGATCTCAACCAGGAGCACCGGTCTGAAACCTCTCTGGACCGAAACCTCTCTGGACCACGGGTCAAACCAAACAACCAAAGGTAGTCTCGATGTGAATCAAGTGAAAACAGTGAATAGATTGGTCTGACTTTCCTTTTAAGTCCAGGAACTGAAAGGACAGAGGAACCAAAGAGGAATGAATGGAGGAGGAGACCCAGTTATTCAATGCTCATACTTTATGACAAGGTGATCTGAACTGGATCACACGTGGCTAACGTTTCAAAACATCAATCCTGGTTTCAGACGTTGATTCAGATTTTCACCTCCCTTAATCAAGTAATAAGGAACTGTGTTACGCATTAGCTCCAGAGAGTACAAAGGAGGAAACGTGAAAGAGGTTGGTTCTAAAGAAATCAGATCAATAAAAACCCCGACACTGAGAAACCTGAATACACGAGCCTCTGAAAGTCTGCAGTAGCATATCTAACTGAAATGACGTTGCTATAGAAACCGACGAATGTTTCTGTGCCACACACACACACAGAAGTGCAGTTAATGAACCTGAGTAGACAGAATGAATCTCCTCATTGTTAAACAATCTTGTCAGCTTCTGAGAAGACTTTAATAATGTCACAGAATTAGCACGGTTCTGAGGCTGCAGCTTTTTAATGTCGAGCGCCCGCGATACCGTACGGCGTTAACGGGACATACTTTACCGCCGCCGTGGGGGGACTCGTCTGAGGCTTGAAGCGCCACTGATTATTGCAATCACACAGCCAGATAAGATCACCGAGAAGGTCGATAGCAGCCGTCGTTAAACGGCGACATAAATACCAACACATTTGTACGGGAGATGTTTGGATGACTGATATAAATCCACACGTTTCGCCATTGCCAAAGAAAGCGTAGAGAGCGATCCCTCCGGGCAACGGCGCATTATCTCTTATTGTTAATTGTAGTGGAAATAACAAGATATGAATTCATTACTGGAGCACTTCAGCTCACACTGAGGAACCCTGAGTGGAGCAAAAGATTAAAGCTGGAATTTGGACGATATCATCAGGCTTAATTATATATATATATGTATATATATATATATATATATATAGATATATATATATATATATATATATATATATATATATATATATATATATATAATGAAAAGAATGAAAAGAAAACAGTCTGAGTCCAAAAGAGATGGACGCTGGCTTCCATAAGGCATGACGATCATCTGAATGAAGACCACCGAGCCAGTTCAGAGCACGCCGGTCCTGCTGGGTCCCCTCAGACCTGTGAGAAATATTAGGACTATAAAATGTTATTGTTCCTCAGGACTCTATTATGTTTAGATAAGAAACTTACCTGGTAACATGCTGCCCGGGGTCATTAACGGCTCATCCATTAATTTTCTTTATGCCCTGGATGCATCATGAGTCCAATTACTGTTTGTTTGTTTGTTTGTTTTAATGTTGTTGTTTTTAGTATTTACAAAATCAATTTTGGGCAGTAAGTTTCATGTGATCCCACAACTCCAAAAGAAATGGATTTGGCCGAACCTCCTCACAGCCAAGAGTTGCTTCTGGAAAGAAGTCTGTCTACAGAATAACTATGGACTGTTTGATATATTGGACCTTAACTGACTCCATAGACTCTCCAGACTGGGACTCTTCATGAGGCTGAACGTATCGATCAGCTTCAGAAGATGGTTCAGGTTTTGAATACTGCATCTTTGGGTGAATTACAATTCCTCCCTTAACCCTCAATCTCAAAAATGTGCGCTCCCGTGAAGCACAAGTGCTGTCCTGATTCTTAGAAAGTCAAGTTGAAGACAAGTTTAAAGACTGTATCACCCTCAATATTGAGATTCTCCAGCACCACCCTTGGTAGTAAGGGCTACCCAGAAGGCACTGTGCATTTTCGCCAAGGTGAAGGATGGCGAAGAAGAAAGCTAGCTACGAATGTAAGTATTTTCGTGGTTTTTAAAGATATAAATGTTAAGAAACTATCTTATTGTCTTTGTTATATATATTTTAGGGCTGGGCAACTATTAAGATTATTAATCACAATTCATTGCATTAAATGCGCAAAATCAAATAATGAATTCAAAAGTAGTGTAAAAGTCACTTTTATTTAAATGTTCTGCTGCCATATGAACTAAAGTGTCATAACATTTGTTGTTCAAACACTTTTAACATCAGCACTTGTCAGTAACACATATTTAGTGTAAATCTCATCTTACAAAAATGTAAAATAAAATAAAGCTTATTGCCACTGCCAGGGCATTAATGTCATCCTGGTTTTATAAAAAAAAAAATTTAAAAAAAGTCTACCAACAAAATCCTGAGCCACAATCAGAACATTAAAACAGGTAATTTCTGAGGTAACAGCAGAAACTTTTAACGGGGAGTTCAACTTGTCAGTTGTTACAAATAACCTTGTTTCTGTTGAATCCTCCGTCTGGGAGAACTTTAAAATGAAAATGTCCGTGTTAAAGTTCAGTAACTTTACCAATCCATGTATCAATCAAAAATAAAAAATTAAAAAGTGACATTTTATTACGTTTTTTGTTTTTTAATTTGACACAAAAAAGAAAAAAAAGTGCCTGTTTTTTTTTTTAAATATTTCAATTTTAGACTTGGATCAAAAATACAAAATGACAAAACGGGCCACAAGACTGAATTTGTTTTATAATGGAGGACTGGACTTTCTGTTGTCATTACACATCTGTGCCACTAGATGGAGCTGCACTGCAGTAACCAGCTAGAGAACAGCAGGACAGTGAACACATGGAGCAGATCTGATGGAACATGGAGGAATGACGCAAAAGTTTTGTTGCAGTTCAGAATTTTTTTTTCATACAGAATTGTTAATATTGCTACCTGAGTTGCTTCTCGAACTGTAAAGTTCACGGATTCTTACCGTTCTCCATGTCTGTTTTAGCTTTTTCACATGTTTACCTGCCAATTATCTTCCGGTTCCGCAGCAGCCAGTAACAGACTTTATAAAACAAAAGCATGTGAGCAACATGCGTTAACACGATAAAATAAATGTCGGCTTTAATAAATTAATGAGTTAACGTGATAACGCGTTAACTTGCCCAGCCATAGTATATTTATATTATTCTTCTTCTACTTGGTCGTCGTTTCCTTGACAGACTTGGACGTAGCTTTGGTGTAAGGCCGCCCCCCACAGTCTGAAGACGTAACTGCACTCAAGGGATGTCCCATTTCTAAGTCACAAGATAGCCCTGACACTTAACTTTGGAGGGTTGAGATTCAGGGTTAAGAGAGGAATTAGAGTTGGCCCTTTTTGTCAATTTTGCACACGACAGATGTTTGGAATTAGGAATTTCTATTTTTCATGTTGATATATGGAAAGGGGAGGGAAAAAAAAAAAGACTAGACAAGACGCTGTGGCTGTTAGAGCAGCTTTGACAGATTCATGAGTAAACTTAGACTTGAAATAACAGCTTAATATATTATTCGGCTAAGAAGCGTAACAAAAACCGTGGTAAATCTTTTTGACTTTAATTCATTTATTTTTCTGTCAGACACCCAAGTAAAAACAATATTTACCATCAAAATGAGTTACTTAACCAGACAAAGATGGAAAAGAATATTATGAAACGACTTTTATCCAGGTAGACCTTATAAAGAAAATGACACTCCTGAGACAGAGCCAAAAGGTGCTTAAGCATCTCTCCGAGCGTTGAGAGCGTTTGTGTACATACGCTCAATTACGTCAGGATGCAAAGTGGCCAAGCTCATTATAGCGCAGTTCTAACACTTCTGATTGCACTGCGTTCAGTTATCTTCTGAAGGTCTGTAGAGCAGTGCCCAGCGTGCAAACACACACACACACACACACAAACACACACAGAGGCGAGCAGTGCCATTTGCCAGGTGTTATGCAAGAGTCACAGACAAAAATGGCAACTCAGCATGTTGAAGTGAAACTCTCAATGCGGCGAGTGGAAAACATGGCGAGTTGCAGGGTGTCATGTCTGATTCCAGCAAGTCCATTCATGCACAATCCCTGAGAGCGTCAGTTTTCATCTCTGCATGTCGATCTTTTTGTCTGTCCTATTATCTACCGAGCGGAGTCCCCCCGATGACCCGCTTATCATTCCTCAGGTCCTAATCCTGTCTTTTTGTCTCGTCTTCTCTGCCCTTTATCTTTGCACGTAGCTCGCCATCGTACCTGTAGCCTCAATATCAATCACAGCTCCGACCGTCAGGTAAAACGCTTCAGTTTATTATTTAACCCTTTAGGTGGGTTTTGGCTCAACAGAAAATCTTCATTTATTTTTTTTTTTTTTTTTTTTTTTAGAGCAGCCATTCCCAAACTTTAGAATACCAAGGCCCAATTTGAAATGTGAACAATCTCCGTGGCCCACCGAAACCTTTAATCACAACTGTGATCAACATTCAGGACTAGAAACTATGTTCTGATAATAATGTAAGGTCAACAAATAAGGTGACACTTGTCATCTCAAGTTAAGATGATGGTAGTATAACTTTCAACTGGTTTGTTTTATTACTTCTTAATGTTTTTAAATCATGTCGTTAATATTTTACAGTAATTAAAAACATATTTTAAAAAGATAGAGGATTTAAAACATATTTGTTTAATTTAATGACCTCGCACGGCCCACCTGCAGTACCGTGATGGCCCACCGGGGGGCCGCGGCCCACACTTTGGGAATCACTGCTTTAGAGGAAAGATTGATTCTCTTAGTATAAAATACAGGAACACACTCTCTCTCTCTCTTTGTCTCTTTCCATTTTTTGCCAACTCCAGCCGGCCCTGGCGTGTGCAGCGCTCAATCCATTTGCGCTTAGTCAGCTGAAAGTGCGGATGCATCGTCTGAACCAAAAAAGCCTTTCTGCATTCCTGTGGCAGCATCTAAAGGAACATTTCTGTAAAAAAAAAAAAAAAAAGAAAATCAGTCCTGCCTCCTAATGAGATCAAGATGGATTATAAGTTGCACTCTGCTGCTAGCTGCCAGCTCCTGACGCGACCCGCCATGTGCCGGGCTGCTGTTCCCTAAGATGTAAAAGGGCAACTTTTAATCTTATTTCCCTCCTCGTGGAAAGGCATAATGAGTAATCGTGTTACCCATCAGGCCAGACTCTGTGCTCGAGTTATGTGCATTACTGACAGTGAGAAATGGTCCGCCTGAAATTTAACCCAGCACTTACTCTAAACAGATAAACTGTGTGTGTTCAAACGTGTGCGTTTGAGTGTGAGGAGGAAAGACAGGAAGGTGGGTGCATATCCTGTCAGAAAAAAGTTAAGTTGGAGGGCATCCTCCTGAGATCTGGAGACAAATCTCAGAAAATCTGCAAAAAGCAGGGCAGCATTAACGCTTACATCCAAACAGAAAGATTAAAATATTTATCTGTTCTCGGTGCCAGTTTACCTTTGAAACGTTCCAGCATTTTTTCATTTTTATCTGCATAGGGCATCTTTGACTTAAAAACTATTCTGTACTTTCATATGTTTTTCTTTTTAACACTCAACTTGGATCCACATTTAGAAGTTTATTACTTTTATCCTCATGTAATCACAACCATTACAGACAGAACTGGCTGGATTAGAGAGAAATGAAACTATAAAGATGTGTCAGAAGAATGAAACGTACCAACATAATAAGCATAACATAGTATAATTGCTAACATAATTAGCAATTTTAATCTTTTCTCACCTTTACCATGATGCAATCTGATTTTTATCTCCCACGTCTTAATTGTAGGGTTTCTTAGAAAAAAAAAAAAAAGACATGTAGACACATGGCTCTAAAGTCAGATATAAAGGAGACATATTATGAAAAAGAATTTCTTCTTCACCTGAAAGCATATACTTGTGAGCCTGAATCTTCAAATTCAAACTATAACAACACAATTTTTTAGCAGGTTTTCATTAGAGAGCTGCAGGGAGGTTTTACTGGGTCTCCACTGTTGTTGCATATCTTTGTTCCCAGAAATGGCGTTGCAACAAGAGATTTCGGGAATTTAAAGGATTCTCGGGGAGAAGCAGGTCCCTGCGTTGGGTTAGCTGCTCCAGGAGCGTTGCCAGGTGGGAAATGTAGGATTATTGTACCAGAGACTCAAAATTATCGTATTTTGAGGGAAATTATCGTACATCTGTCATAACCAAAATAACTAGCCCAATGATGCGTTGTAGTCAAATATAATCACTCTAGTGATAAATAGCGTCCCACAGGCACTCAGCTTCGTGGCGTATGGAATGGGTTAACGGCACCACATCAGCCCCAACGTAAGGGCTGTGTATACTCTCGCAGCAATGTGTCGCAGTTATCTTGTCGCAGGTATGCCGCAGTTACTTTTGATTTATGCTAAATTTTGACGCGCGGTCGGCGCTATGTTATTCCACGCCACAACGCAAGAGGGACAATCACGAACTAGCTAAACTTATCTCTTGCATTTTACCACTTCCTCACTCTCTCGGCCTTATCTACACCTACATTTATTGCAATCTTCCTGTTATGGACTTTCTTCAGATCAAGTTTATTTGTTTTATTATATATTTTTTCTCCTTACCATTAATAAATGGCTAGCCGCCTTATTTACACGCCTTGTTACTCCCCTTATTTTACTACTAGGCTCACTCACCATCTCTGGGCCGTAACACTCCCTCCATGAATTACTAGAACATGTGCTGTCCTTGTAGTGTGGAGAACCAGAATCGTACAGATGCAGGTACTTCGGATGTAGAATTGACCAATCAGGCACTGTCTGTGGTCACCTACAATTTTGGGGAGGTGCACCGGAGTGTCTGCGTAGGGTGGGGGGGGGCATCTCTGCGACCTGATTTCCGAGTATAAATCAGGCTTTACAGTTGCATTAGACTAATGTGTCCCCCCAAAACAAATTGGAGGTGGTAGAACTAAGAGCCAAATTATGAGGCCTGGAGGCGATTTTGCAGTGGGGCGGTTGCAGCTGACCATTCAGCCTATCATGCTCGTTGTTCTGAGACAAAACTCATATCTCACACTCAGAAAAGCACGATTGGCTGGAAGCATGTCACATGGTAACAGATGCTTTCAGGGTTCACAAAAAAACTCTCCGGCAGACAGTTGCGGCAGGCAGTAATTTTTAAACGGTTAAATTATCGTACATTTGGCCTTTTTTTGGATTATTGATCGTACATCGTACAGAGGGCCAAATTATCGTACAAATACGATAATTATCGTACACCTGGCAACGCTGTGCTCTAGTACGAAGGCTGCTGGGTAGGGGGGGAGGGGTTGTCATTGACACGGTGCTGACTGGGTATGTCGAAGGCAGGAGCTGACGATATTAAGCCTTCAAGTTTGAATCATTTAATGCCACCATTGAAGTATATCCAAACAGAAACACAGCTTCAACCTCAACGCCTTCATTGTCGATCATGTCAAGTTTATTTTCTTCTTCTTCTATCACCATCATTACCTTTTTTTTCACCACAAAAGTGCTGCACTACTGCCACCAAGTGGTATGTCGTATGTGGTTGATAACTCAGTCAGTGGATCCTCTTGGGTCCGTCACTGTTTTGGACCAAAGAGCAACTCAGCCCTGTTACATTTACAGCCTTTAAAGTTTTGTGCCAGGACTCCAGCTAATGAAACATGCTTTATGTTGCTTGTTTTGGGTGGCTTCACATTCCCAGATCGGAGCAATATTATCCAGCATCCCCAATTTTATCTCCACCCAGCTTCAAGTCATGCTGCATTTAGTGGGTTTAGAGTGTAGCCACCTTAATCTGGCTGCTTTTAACACAGCATAAATGAGATGGTGAGAAGTGAAACATGGAACTGTATCCCAGTGGTAGTTTTACCGAAGAACATAGTGTCAGGTTGTTTTTAAAAAAAAAAAAAAAAAGCTGTTCTGAAGCTCAAGAGTGCTTTCACAATTGCTTTCACCAGGGAAATTAAACAAAATAACATAAATGACATTAAAAAAAGGACTTAATTTGTTTTTCCAAATTAGGGATGGGCAATTAATCAAAAATTAATCAAACCCAATGTTCAGAACTCATAAACTGCTGTTGTCTTGCCTGTGTCAATTATTTCAATGTTTTCCTCCATCAGTACTTCTGTCATTACTGTTCCCTTTAAAATGTACGGCTGCACGTGTCGTCACATGGGATATTTTTCTTTAGAAATACACACCACTTTAAAAAGTTGAACATATTTATGGCAAAAAGTAGCATAAAACGAATTGCTCATTAATGCTAATCAAGGTATTGATTTGATATTGATTTGAAGCCATATCTTCAGTCCTAATTTGAAAGGAAGTTTTGTAAAGTTGTAACACTCCAAAAGTTCAACTCCCAAAAAATAAATTCTTAAACTTTGTTAACATGTCCATAAGAAGGTCCAAAGAAGATTTGGACATCACAGCGCATCATCAAAAACACCAGTGACTACATGGCTCTGCCATTTTCATTTTGCACGCAGCTGTTTCTCAGATTTAACCCCAAAAACAGCTGGAGTTTCCACTGAATATATATATAAGTCTGATGTGGAGATGGGGGTGTCGGACTCCAGGCCTCAAGGGCCGCTGTCCTGCAAATCTTAAGATGTTTCCCTGCTTCAGCACATCTGATTCAAAAGAATGGGTCTTTAACAGACCTGTGCAGACCTGGATGACAAGGTGGGGGTGATCCATTCATTTGAATCAGGTGTGCTGAAGCAGGGAAACCTCAAGGCCTGGAGTCTGACTCCTGTGAGATATATAGACTGTCCATCAACAAATAAGTTGGTTTTTTTTTACATGAATAAATCATTTTTGTTTGTCTATTTGGAATTATTCACCTATTCTCTATGACTGAAAAGTAAATGAGCACTTTGACACTAGTTAGTAATTTTAAGCCGATGCTAAAACTCCTAAAGAGCTACTCTAAATGATCCATAATGCAGAATATGCCGGTACTGTGAGGCTCGGATGTTAGTTCATCTGGCCAGTTGCTCGTTACACCCACAGACAGAACGTGACATTGAGTAATGAGAGAAGAGTCAAAGAAAAGCACGCCGATGCTAAAACAAATCATCTCACTCTGATCTCATTGCTTCACCCGGCACGCTGATGAAGTGAAAATCAAGCGCACCCCCAGCCTGTGAACACCATCAGATGAGTCACCGACAGATAATCAGTTGCAACGCTTTTCCATTAGTCCTTTCCCCCCGTCCTCTGCTCCTGCAGTCAGGTCGTCCCGTCCGTGTCCAGATCCCGGCACAACATCCCAAACACACTCATAAAGCTCAATTAACTTCTTTACCTTCTGATAAATATTCATTAGCTCAAGCATGTTGTCATTTTGTTCGAAATGATTCAAATCTAATTAGCATAATTAAAACCATCCATAGTAATTTTGCTGGACTCACAGTCCCGGCGAGACTCCCCGGCCTTGTTTCAATGTGTGTCAGAGCCACAGAGAAGCATGATGGATAATATAATTACCAACGGGAGACAATGCAAAGCCTGCAGTATTGTTATTAATGTGCTCTGCGCGGTGACGCTCTTATATGATCAGGCATGTACGAAAGTGCTTCTGTGTGGGAAGAAAAGGAAGAGAACGAGATAAAAGCAACGCTCTGAGGAAGTGAAAGCTGTTTTGTAACACATATATTGAGTTAAATTTGCATTAAATGAAAAAAAGCTCAGCAGTGCTCCTTAAAAATACGTACAAGGGTGAAGGCTGAATACGTGAGCTTGATCACTTGTGTAGAAAGACAGACCCCCAGAGCTCAGGGGACAATTAATGACACTGACAGGGTGTCCATTTAAGGAGAAGAAGCAGTGCTTAATTGAAAAAAAAAAAAAATCATGACACAGACGCAGCATGCCTCTGTGATATTCCTGGCTGCTGGACGCTGCTCAGGGAGACCGACAGTTAGTTGTTCAAGCAGCAGCGACGACAGGCCGAGAATAAAACCACTCGAAGCACGGAGTTTCTTCTGCTTCACGCCCCAAAAGATTCCAGTTACGATGAAGTTACAGGATGAAACGGTGGCTTTACGGGTCTTTCAGACAATGAGTTGGCCTAATGAAAACAATCTTTAAAAATCTGTCGCTCATATAGAGTATTTATAGATCGGATTTTGGATCTTTTTCTTTATGTGAGCAGCTATTAACAAGTGAGGTGGTTCTCAAAGTTGTGCACGGTGGTTTTGACTTTTTACAATCTTTTAATACTGTCAGAAGACGACCTTATTGGACTATTGTGTTTCCATAACACACTGATCACCTTGGCTTTGACCTTAGACGCATTGGTCTTAGTCTTGCATGTTCTCATACTTGCCGTCGTCGCACTTTTAGGTCTAAAATTACGCCCGTTGCGGCCGCATGAATCCCGAGATGAACCCGTATCCTCGTGTCGCTCCACGTGATTTTTGGGGCACGTCTGTCTGTCGAGCACATTCCCCGTACGAGCAACTAAACCGAGACGCCGGATGAGTCACGAGGGCGTGTTACATTTGAGTGTGTTCCCATTCATTCACCACAATAACACAGACCTCACAGGCCAGTGGCTCGACGCCCGAACCATCCATCCCGATGACAAGCTGTGTTTACATAGAGATGGTTACTTGGTGACAGGCGGGCTCACAGGGAACTTTGATCTATGCTTTATTATTTAGCGGCAGGGAAAGATGCAATCCGCTATGGAGGAGCTGGTGACCTGGCAGGCAAAGTTAATGTCTCGATCTACCATTGAGCATTGTTTTCTGTCATCACCTCTGCAAGTGGGAAAAAAAAAAAAAAATGTCTGCCAGCTGAATGAGGAAGTTTGTCACCGAGATGCTTCGCGTTGTCACCACGGCCCATTTGTTTTTGACCTGTGGAGGAAAGCTAAAGGTGGCCGGCGTCTGAGGAATACCTTAATGTTCGGCTCATCCACAAATGATGTGCACTGATGCCAGTTAAAGGTTCGAACGGTGTGACTGAAGACACGACAACCTCAAGAAAATGTTGGGACATTAAAGCTTTAACCCTGTTATTTTGCTATTCTTCCTTTTAAAAACAGCATAAGGTGTGCAACATTATGGGGCCCCTTTGCTGAAAATATGTTGCGTCATCACAGGAGTAAAAATGACTGAGCTCACTGATATCACACTAGGGATGTAACGATATGGAAAATCTGATATCTCGATTATAGTGACCAAATTATCACAGTTTACGACATTTTCATGATATTCTTAATTGCTGTACAAATGTCCAAAAAACAAATACATTTAAAAAATTTCACAAAATCTTGTGATTTTCTTGTCATATTAAAACAGAAGCCAAAGATCTTATGAAAATGAAACTTTCACATTAAAAGGGCAAACAACTGGCACAGAAAGATGTTTTATTTTAAATGAACAAAATAAATTACAGGAACAAAGCTAAATTGTCTGGTGCAAATTTAAATAAACACTTTAACAGCCATAGTTGGTCAAAATATGCAAACAATTATCAGCAACAAAAATTATAGTGCAAGTTCAAATGAAATAAACTTTGGACTTTAAGCTAAACCTTAAATACATATAAATGTGCAAATAAAGAAACAGTTGTTTAGGAGCCAAATATGTTGTTCTGAATTGTAGTTCACTCTGTGTGTCTGTGGGTGTCGCTGTGTTGTTACCTGAGGGTCAGGTATAAAGGTAGCTGCCTGTTATTGGTTAGCTGTTTGACCCGGAAGGGCAAAAGCTTTTTGACCGCTGTGGCGCTAACTGCCGGAGTTATGGTTGTTGGATCAGTTAACAGAATAAAATAATATTTTAACTGCATCAGAAGAAAATCGTTGCGGTCCTTTTTCGATCAACATGCAACAGTAACGTTTATGAAATGTGAGTTAGCGAAGCGCGTCGACCAGGTTACTCTTGGTCAAACATTTCAGTAGCTTGAAGCATTAGCCTTAGCTCCTTCAAGTTGCTTGGAGAAATTACAATAAAATGTAAACAAGTGCTCTGCAGACAGGATAATTGTCCTCCACCAGTTGTCCCTCTGCATTTAAAAAAAAAATAAATAAATAAATATACCCAGACCTCAGATTTCGTCCTTTTAGTGGGTTGGTAAATGTTCTGCATGCTATCACCACTTTCCTCCATGCTCACGTTACGATGACGATGTTACAAGCTACATATTCACGCAAGACACAGTTGCGAGTCGCTCACAGACTTGAATGAAGCTGATATTACATATCCTGGTAATCGACCGCGATAATTAGATGAAGTCAAATATAAACGGTAATCGTTATCGCGTAAAATTTTACCGCGCTTTACCGTAATACCGGTAATCATTCCATCCCCATATCACACCATCAAAGATTTCTTTTTTTTCACTTTATTAATATACAATATCCCTCTACACTAAATAAACATTTAAAATGTAGATATACACAATTATAGCCAGGAGGCTAATTTGCATTGGCAGTCCCCCTGTAGGACTCAATAAAAAGCTACATGCAACATTACAAGACACACAGTATCAATGATACAAAACATAGAAATAGTCAAAGATCACACATTTGTAACAACAGAAGAAAGCCAGAAGGAAAAGAACGAAAAAAACCAGACAGCCCCGTTGATTGCAGAGCGGAGGAGGGACCAGATGTTCGTGAGATAGTAAAGTCCAAGTGCAAAAGTGCTTTCAGCAATATGATGTAAAGTGCTCAAGTTATTGCACGTTGCCCATTTGCATGGGTTTTTAAAGTGCATAGTGCATTGTACGGAGTTTTACGGTCCATTAGCAGATTCAGTACGTAGCATGGTCTGGACCAGGGGTCTTCAACTCCGGCCCTCGAGGGCCGTCGTCCTGCAAGTCTTAGGAGTTCCCCTGCTTCTCCACACCTGATTCAAATCAATGACTCATTAACGGTCTTGTGCACACCTTGATGACAGGCTGATGTTGCTCCATTCATTGGATTAGGTGTGTTGTGACAGGAAAACACATAAGACATGCAGGACAGCGGCCCTCGGCGTCTTAGATTGTCCCACCCCTGGTCTGGACAGTCCTTTTTGTACTTGGTCCAAAACATACTCTGCACATTTTTTTTTCAAAAGAGATCTAGGATCCTGATTTGTCTGAGCATAAAAGCAAGATTCTGCTGCGTGACGGTCTACTCCAGATCCGTCCGAGCCCAGAGACGTCGGTGCTGTCTCTGGACAGTGGATTTGTTGCACAGTGGAGTTTTGAATGTCGTTAAGTTATCGTAGTTCTTGACAAAAGGCCCTTGCACTCCGGTCATTTACACATAAACAACATAAATAGAGCAGAATATCATTAACAGTTCAAAGAATCTAGTTATATTACACAGTGTAGAAAGTGAAATATGCAAAACTCTTCCACTCTTTCTATGATTTCATCATGCATTTGTTGAAAAAACATATTAACATCACTTACTTTTCTGTCTGTACTGTCCCTCATGACAAATGAGCATCCATTCATTCATGCATCTCCTTCCTATTCAGGGCGTTTTTGCATTTTTTCATATTATCCCAACTTTTTCTGGTTTGGGATTGTCTTCATGGCTTACAGATATATTAGACAATGAAGAGCACTGTTTTATACATGCACAAATATTCCAAATAAATCTCACTCTTTGATTCCTTTTTCCTTCTCTGTCACTGTGAGGAGCGAAAATGTATTACAGAACATATTGATCTGACATGACGACATAACGGGGCAAATCTTAACTGGCAAGCTGTGACTTGATCTCCAGCCAAGATATAAGAAATAGAAAAGACAGAATCATGCTGTCATTTCATATTATGCAATTGCCACAGTTAAATGATTCCGGCAATTCCGACACTTTGGCATTGTCGGGTCAGGACTTTAACGCTCGGCAGACTAGGAGACGGAGACGGGAGCTCGGTGTGCAGCCCGCCGTGTTCCCTCCGAGTTCACGGAGGGCATAATAAAGGAAATTATCCCCATAACTGCTGGGGGGATATGCATAGCAGGTTATGTAATTGTGCTCTATATCAATCAATAAAGTCTTGACCTGGGAAATGGGTGCAGCATTAAGTGGGGAGCTGGTTCCTTGGCACCTGTGGTGGGCTCTGAAATGAAAATCAGTATGCGCCGGAGGGGGGAAGAGAATTGCAGCGGTGCACGGGGTCCCTGTATGGTTCTGGAGCACAGCAAGTCCAATGCACAGTGGAGAGAGAGTCATTTCTGTAGATTACCCCGTTCTGTATCCAAATCACACTCCGTAAAAGCACCAGCATTACACATATATGCTCTAATATATATATATATATATCTATATATGTGCTAATTTTGCCACCCTGCAGTCCCAAGAGAAAAAAGATTATTGTACATGAGGAGATTGATAATTAATTAGTATGCTAATATCTGCACTCCGCTGTTAGGAGTATTACACACCAGAGGATGTATGGGTTGCCGAATACAAAAGTCAGCAAATCAGTGAGACACTTCGGAGATGGCCAGAAAAATTAACACAGATGTGCTGAATGAAAATAGAAACTTCAAATAAAGCTCTGTTATTGCTTTCTTGAGGGAAGCAACCACCACGAGCAGAGAGAATCACATTAGTCCAGAAGATTTCTTATTGTGCTTATACCAAGTGTGAACCCCATATGCAATAAAAAAAAAAAGCTCTTTTTGAGTTATAGATATCCAAAGCAGTATTTTCTGGAATTAATCAAACAGCAGTAAAATAAAGTCAAATTGCAGCATTTTCATAAGACGTAATGCGTGTTTAGCTTCCCTCCTCAGTTTTCATATTTAGTGGAGGTTTTCATATTTAGTGCTTCTCTTTAAAATACTTTATTGTGCTCTCTTTTTTTTATTGTTTGTTATTTACACTTTATTGTTCTTCTTCAGCATATTATGTCATGTTCAATTTGCCCCCCGTTGTTTTACGGCTCAATTTCTGCAGCTCACCCTCTCAGCGCCGTACAAAGCTCTCTGGGAGATGCGACACGCGCCACGTTCGTCTGAAAGACGTTTCTCTCTTCTGTTCCTTTTTGACGTTCACCTTCCAGACGCTCTTTTTTTTTTCCAGTTGCAATTTACAGTTTTGCATACAGTGAGTTTCTAAAAAAAACTGAATGGTGACTGTTTTGCTTTCATATGGAGCTTTTGATACGGAGCATTATTTATATTTTATATTTGCATTATTTTATATTTATATTATTTATATTTATTTATATTTGCATGGGCAGAAAAGTACTGTCCATGCAAATGCGGTTTAAAGGTGACATGCTGTCACTTTTTTTCTGTGAGAGCATTTATTTGGGTGTTTGAAGCAGCTCTTTCCTTTGTCGGGGGCAGTCTGGGTCTCAAGTAGGGGTGAGTATAGGCAAGGTCCTCACAATACAATACGTATCACGATACTTGGGTCACGATACGATATTATCACGATATCTCGATGTCACCGTATATTGCGATATTCTACCCAGTTAATATCAAAATTAAAAGTAGAGATATAAAATCAAGTTGCTCTAGATGTTCATCAGATGATATTGATAATTCAGAGGACAAATTGAGTCAAAACTATTTGCTTCAAAACAACCTATTTATTGTTTATTATTAGTGTTTTGGAAAAAATCGATATTAGGAGCTGAAAAATTTATTTTATATTAGGTGGCTGAAAATCGCGATATATTGCCAAATCGATTTTTTTTTCACACCCCTTGTCTTAAGATGTGACAATAGCCAATCTGTTCAAATTTGTCCTGCAGCATAAAAGCAGCTAGTTGAAAAATTAAATCTAGTTACGTAGAAAACAGGCGTCGGCAGCCTGACAACACCTCCCTGAAAACCTGCTGCTGTGAACAGACCTGCTAAGACGAGGTTGAAAGCTGTTCTCTCGTACCATATTTTGGCCTGAGCGCGTCGCCCACATTTCACTAAGATCTCAGAAAATTGCTACCTTACATCTGTAGTCAGCTGGATTCTCGAGATTTGAGAGCCCGTGATCGAGCGAATCAGTCTCTCGAGGCTTCAAGTTTGTGGCCGAGGGCTTTTGTTGATAAGACAGTCGGCAGCGGTGACTGCCTTTACATCGTTTTAGCCCTTCTCACAGTTGAAAATACACTATATTGCCAAAAGTATTTGCTCACCCATCCAGATTATCAGAATCAGGTGTTCCAATCACTCCCATGTCCACAGGTGTATAAATTAATCACGTAGACATGCAGACTGTTTCTACAAACATTTGTGAAAGAATGGGTCGCTCTCAGGAGCTCAGTGAATTCCAGCGTGGAACTGTGATAGGATGACACCTGAGAAACAAATCCAGTTGTGAATTTTCCTCCTAATTCGCTCCTAAATATTCCACAGTCAACTGTCAGCTGAATTATAAGGAAATGGAAGTGTTTGGAAACGACAGCAACTCAGCTATGAAGTGGTAGGACAGGTAAACTGAGGGGGCGGAGTCAGAGGATGATGAAGAACATAGTGAGAAGAGGTCACCAACTTTCTGCAGAGTCAATCACTACAGACCTCCAAACTTCATGAGTCCTTCAGATCAGCTCAACAACAGAGCAGAGAGCTTCATGAATGGGTTTCCATGGTGACGCAGCTGCATCCAAGCCAGACATCACCAAGAACAATGGAAAGCGTCAGATGCAGTGGAGTAAAGCAGCCACCACTGGACTCTAGAGCAGTGGAGGAACGTTCTCTGGAGGGAAGAATCACACTTCTCCATCTGGTAATCTGATGGAAGAGTCTGGGTTTGGTGGTTTCCAGGAGAACGGTACTTGTCTGACTGCATTGATCCAAGTGTAAAGTTTGGTGGAGGGGGGGTGTGGGGTTGTTTTTCAGGAGCTGGGCTTGGCCCCTTAGTTCCAGTGAAAGGAACTCTGAATGCTTCAGCAGACCAAGACATTCTGGACAATTCCATGCTCCCAACTTTGTGGGACCAGTTTGGAGCTGGACCCTTCCTCTTCAACATGACTGTGCACCAGTGCACAAAGCAAGGACCATAAAGACATGGATGGCAGAGTCTGGTGTGGATGAACTTGACTGGCCTGCACAGAGTCCTGACCTCAACCTGATAGAAGACCTTTGGGATGAATTAGAGCAGAGACTGAGAACCAGACCTTCTGGTCCAACATCAGTGTTTGACCTCACTAATGTTCTTCTGGAAGAATGATCAAAAATCCCCATAAACACACTCCTAATTATTATGAAATATGTGTATTATTATGAAAAAATGTAATTATTATGAAATATATTTTTATTATTATTTATCTTAGTGTAATGTATATTAGTTTATTTCAGAATGGCTTTTTTTTTTTTTTTATCTAAGAATGAGCTTTTACATAATTGCTTCCTTTTTCATAAGAAAGAGCTTTTACATAATAATGACATTTTGCCACTGGGCGGGACCAGTGGTTGACCTGCACACTCACTGGCTGATCCTTCCCCATGCAGTTGGTGGGGGACTCGCATCTAGCCTGTTGGCTACCTCTCGGAGTAAGTCAGAAAAGAAAGAAAAGGATCTTTCTCCTGTCGCCATGCTGTCAAAATCAAGTTTTCCCTACATTTCGCGTTACGTTTCTTAGTTGATGTCAACTTTTAACCGTAAACTGAGGTGCATTCTGCCACCTACTGGCCTGGAGTATATACATTGCACCTCTCGCCCACTATCGATATTCACTGTTCTGTTGCTTATGCTTGAATGAAAGAGCAGCTAATCACATAAATGGCTCCGCCCTCTCTGCTGAGATATTCACACAAATCATTCTTATGAAAAACAAAGCCATTATTATGTAAAAGCTCATTCTTATGAAAAACAAAACCATTATCATAATAATGGGAAATATTTCATAATAATAAACATGCATTTCATAATAATGGGAAATATTTCATAATAATAGACGCCTGTATTTCATAATAATAGACTCATTTATTCATTGAATTATGACCCAAATGGGGCTCCATAAGAGAATACTTTTGGCAGTATAGTGGATGTTCTAACCTTCCATAGAGGTTCGTACACATGCGCCGCCCTCATTCAATCACCTGTCTTTTATTCTCTGCTCTTTTCCAAACAGCTTCCACAGCCGAGTTTCTAACATTTCAAATTTCTTGCTCCAGCCCAAACAGGAACTCGACAACGACGGCGAACTCTGGGATTTAAAAGTGTCCCCCGGCGCACTCGTCTGCCCTGTAAAAAGTAACGTCCGACTTCTCCTAGAATCTACGCAGATGGTTGTTTCCGTGACCTGAATCTGCGAGCTTCAGGACGTCGTGCGATCTCTCCTCATAACCACGGGGCCAGTCGGTCACTGGCTTACAATCAAAAACTTCACTGAGAAAGGTGGAAAAAGGTCAGAACTGAAAGGCCCGGCTAAAATGATTGTCATGGGTGTGAAGGGTGGTGGGGGGGGTTGTTCGTTTCTCATAGGTCAATGAGGTGTTTCTTCCAAAGGTCACAAATGTATTTTCTGCTGTCTAACTTTAAACAGACAAGTCCTCTGATCTCTGTAACACGTAAAAGTCACAGATAAAGGTTTCCGCTTCATAAACTGAGCAGGGAAATTCAAACTTTCAGACCGCCCGGAGACTCCGGGTGATGTGGAGATGCCAGCAATGCTGGAGGAGAACAATTACTCCAACAAATAAAAGGGAGAGGGGCAGGGGGGGAGGAGGAGAAAAAAAATCTAATAACCATATCAATAATGAGAGAAGAGCGAAATTTGATCACAGATAAAGATTTTTATCAGGCTTTTGCAGCCATAAATCTGTTCGGCGTTTTCGCTCGTCTGAAAGTTATAACAAACTCGATTGAGCTTGTACGGGGAAAAGAAGAAAAAAAAGAGGAAAATCTTGTTCATTATGGAAACATTAACGGCAAATCCATTTGTTTTACATGCTAAAATGTGTCCAGAGAAGAATATTAATCCGCTCTTCTCTGAATAATGAAATCATTAATATAAATTTAATAGAACGTGTTGAGTTATCCTTTTCATGCTTCTGGGGATTTCATTTTTTTTTATAAATGGGCTACGTTTTCCCTCCCTGCCATGTGGTAGAAGGTCCTGCGAGTCAACTCTGTAATTAAGACACATTAACACGTAACACCTAACAGACTTGCTCAATTACCACGACGGCTATTAAATTATATTGGAGCAGGACGCGGTGGAAACGGCGGGGTTCGTTATGGAAACTGCTAGCCACATATTTCCAGCACTCAGCAGCTTTATGAACTTATAAAAAGAAGAAAAAAAAAACTGCCTGGAAGGAAGGAAGGAGTCATATCTTCATATGAGAACTCATCTGAATTGTGCTTTGAAAAAGATGTTCTGTACATGCCGCATTTCACAGAGATGGACTTATAAAGCCATTTGTCCAGTAAATTCTGGGGATTAACTCGCAGTAATTTGATGGAAATTTTACTACAGAGGCCAGTTGACAGCTTACACACCATCACAAGATGCACTTTTCATTTGAAGAAAGGCATCACCATAAAGCAGACTATTCAACCCCCTTCCCTGAATCAGATGTAAGCATTCGGCCTTGTCTCTGTCTGTATGTATTCAGGATCCAGGCAGCAGCAGCAGCAGGGATACAGTTTCACTGCTGCATTGGAGGGATGATGGTGGTCCAGCAGCGCCATCGAGTTATGCAATAAAAATGTTAAAATCAAATGTATGTGGCAGAAAGAAAGAAAAAAAAATCCCCTGGAACATTCACGCTGCCATAATTTGTGGCTAGAAGCATATTTGCAAAGCCTCAGACGTGGTGTCCTCACGGGGAACTGTGGGTATGTTTAAGTCATTACTGCTCTGTGCAGGAACCAGTAAAAATGCTTTGTGTTGTAGCACCCCCTGCTGGACAATGGGGGGTACTACATCAATGTGCCACATAATACAGAATAGAATAGAATAGAATCCTTTATTGTCACTGAACATAGATACAATGAGATTAAGAGCAGCATCTCTGGTTACAGTGTAAAAAAGAGTGCAAAGTACAAAACAGTGCGGATCAGTGTAAAAAGATGTGCAATGTAGAGAGAAATAGTGCAGATAATCGAGGTAGTACAAAAAAAAGAAGGTGGGGGTATGAGGATACAAGTCTGAAGGGAGGTACTATGAAAAGTACAAATGCAAAAGTATCCTTTTAAAGTGACTTTATACAGCAACTACAAAAAAAGTCATGCAAATATTTTTCAAAGTAGGCCTGAACATGTTGATGGAAACAGCGAGGCGTGGTTCAATACTCCTCTGGGTTAGGGTTAGGTTAGGATGGGTGACGACGCATCCTCTTCTGAATTTTAACTTTCCAGCTCTACTGTCTGTCCCTCCTGCACCTCATCTCATGGTTCAAGGTATGATTGCTGTTTTGCCCTCCTTTTTTTCCCTTTTCTTTCTGTATGTTTGCAGGCCAGAGTTTCCTGAGTTTCATGCTGACTTGCAGTTCCCTCCTCTGTCCATCCCAGCGTTTACCTCCACCTGTGTGTGTAGATGTGTTCAGGGTGCACAGGGTCCAGCTGAAACCACGGCCCAAAGAGCGCAGTTCGTGGCTTTGGAGCATCCAGATGGCATTTAAACTATGTCCAAAGTATCTTAATTATCCCCAAACAGACAATTTGCTTTCAAGCCTGGAGGATACAAAAAAAAGCAAATAAATGCAACAACATTTATTTACCTTCTGAGGAGCATTATTCACCAGCCTGATGGTGATCTAGTCCTCTGACCATCTCACCTCAGTGCTGCTACCTGCATCTGTTTATGTAGTCATTTCATTCAGTCATTTGTGTGCTCTCCTCTCTCTGTCCTCCATCCTCTCTCTGTTCTCCATCCTCTCTCTGTCCTGTCTCTCCTCTCTTTTTCTTTCTTTACCCGGCTGGTCTTCATCAGGAAGGTCCCTCCATATGATCCAGGTCCTGCTCAAGGTTTCTTCCTCTTAAAGTGGAGTTTTTCCTTCCCACTGTTTGGCTTAAAGGATTTTTTGTCCCACTGTGGGAGTTTTTTTTTTTTTTACCTGCCATTATGCTTGTTTAGGATTTAATATTATATTTTTAGTTAATGTTATTTGCACGGGGGTCATGCTCTGGGTCTCTGTAGAGACAATTGACATTGTAACAGACGCCATACAAATAAAATTGAATTGAATTGATTGCCTTGCAAGAATTCAGAGTAAATGTAAATGTGCAAAAAAAAAACATATATATATATATATATAAAAAAAGAAACATAAATGATGCTTGACTGAAGGTGTTTTCGGACTTGCTTCCTTTCAGTGGCCCTGGTCAGTATTTCATGCACACGTGAGGCCGCTCCAAACAAACCCGACTGACACTACGTGCAGGTCACTTCACTCAACCTGAGCATTGTGAATATGATGCGCCTGGGATTCACTTCACCATATGTCAGTTGTAATCTGGTCCATGGGCCTGTTGCAGGTAGAACTCATGTGATGCCGTGGGCTCTAAAGGGAACAGGACTGGGTCATTTTTCAAATAAACTCTTAAATATGTGGTCAAAAAGAACCAAGCATCTTTTCTGTTGACCCAACTTAAAGGGACTCCGTTTAGTTCACCTAAAAAGACCCTCTGCGTCAGGCTTGTGTACCCGAGAGGGCTTAAATGGCTTGTCTTAGGTTTAATAACTGTGCTGCCACAAGAGGGCAGCAGAGAGCCATGTCAGGGGGGGAAAAAAAAATCACATACTGTTAGAGTAAATGCTACACTGCTTTTACAGGCCACTTGTGAGACACACATCCCACAACAGCTCTGTTGGCTCCTCTGTCCATTCATTTTTTTATTTTATTTTTTCCACTTTTGTGCCTGAACAAAAACAAGCAATACAACTTGTAGAAGTTGTACTGTAATAACTATACATGTTATATTAAAAAGTGATGCCTTGCTTTATAGTGATACTTCATGCATTTTATGCTGCAGTAATTGTGCCTTTTATCCGCGGTGAATATAATGTTGTATGTGCTCCAGTAAAGCAGCTTAGCAACTTGTGCAATCATAATGTATTTAAACGCTGATCGTGCACAGACGGTTTTCTCATTGGTCAGTGATGCACAGCTGTGGGAAGCAGCTGCAGTCATCCCGCAGGGTGGAGGGAGGTTTTCCATGTGACATGTGTAAAAAAATATTTCTTAGTCATACGAAGCGATGTGAATTTTCACAAGTCCGGTGCCAGGGTCTCAGTTAGTGCTTCCAAAACTGTGACGTTACTTCAGAAGTGTGGCAGGACATCTCACCTCCCTGCCCTAACAAAACAAAGAAAAAAAAAAAAAGTTCATTCATTCATTCATTACCTTTATTTAAACTCGGAAACACATTGAGGTAGAGAGCTCATTTCTGATGCAGCCGAGTGAAAAAAACTAAAATAAAAATAAGGGCACTTGGACACAGAAAAGAGAAACTTACATAAAAGTGGCAACAAGAATTTAAAAACACAATAAAATTGCAATTAAAATGTAAAAAATAAATTAAAAACATGAATAATGAATAAATTAATTAAAATGTAGAACACAATAATCAGGTAAAACAGGAACAGCTAGAAGTAAAATGTGATAAAGCTAAAGATTTAAATTGTCCTGTGGATAAAAATGATGAAAGCTTTAAATAGTTCTGCATGCTATTCCAAGTTGCAGGTGCACAATATGAAAAACTGGATTTTCCAAGTTCAGTAAAAATAGCTGGAACCTGCAGCGTAATCCAATCACGAGACCGAGTTTGATAAGAGCCCTCATTAAAAGAAAGCATGGAACTGATGTAAGGGGGTAAAAGACCATTAAGAGCTTTATAAATAAATAAAACCCAGTGTCTTTCATGTCTTACAGAAAGGGAGGGCCACCCAACATTAGAGTACAAGTCACAATGATGGGTGTCATAGCTGTCTCCAGTGATGAATCTTAATGCAGAGTGGTAAACAGAGTCCAGGGGTTTAAGAGTCGCAGCAGAGGCATGCATGTACAAAATATCACCATAATCCAACACTGATAAAAAAAGTTGCCTCAACAAGCATCTTCCTACAATGCAGCGGAAAGGAGAGCCTGTTACTATAAAAGAAACCAATTTTATTTCTTAAAGACGTCACCAGCTTAGAAACATGATGTTTAAAGGTTAATTTATCATCTAACCAGATACCAAGGTACTTGTATTTAGTGACCCTCTCAATATTTGTACCACAGTTGGTAGAAATGATGAGGTCATCATGGATACTATTTTTTGATCTCGTGAACAACATGAATTTAGTTTTGCCTGCATTGAGTACCAGTTTATGATTATTGAGTGCAACTTGGAGATCAGAAAAGCAGTGTTGGAGGGAATTTATGGCTGAGAGTGCGTCATTGGCAATACAAATAAAACAGTGTCATCTGCATAAAGATGAATATCACACCCAGTAACAGCTGAGGTAATGTCATTGATGTAAATCAAGAACAGAATGGGCCCTAAAATTGAGCCTTGTGGCACACCTTTTGTTAATTGGACATATTCAGATTTAACATTACCGATAACAACACACTGCTGTGTCGCTAAGGTAACTCTTAAACAAATTAAAAGCTAAATCATCAAATCCAAGACTTGGAAGTCTTTTTAAGAGCAACGTATGATCCACTGTATCTAATGCTTTGGAAAGATCAATAAAAAGAGCTGTACAGTGTTTTTTTCTCGTCTAAAGCTGTTATATCACTGTCAGGTTATACAGTTAAAATGTCAGACTGATCAGAAGCGAGACTCTACAGCATTAGCAACAGTAAGATTATCCAAGAAAGTCTATAGTTTACAGGATGCCATTTCATTTTCATACTCTTCATAAGAAATTAGATCTAAAATGTTTCTCCCTGACTCATCACAAATGACGTTCCCTTCCATTTAAACTGATTGAATTTTTAAATGTAATGACCAAAATGAATTCAACTCTAAAATATCTGACAGCATAAAAGTTTCTGCAAGTAGCAGAGGTTGGACAACACACCCTTATGGCCAGCACTTCAAACTAAACCAACACAGACTTCTTCCCAGTTTTAAGTACCTCATGTTCTAACCTCATGTCCAAATATGATCGTCAAGTTGAGATTTGATATGTATATAGGTCTATACTCTTTAGCTGTTTTCGCGCAGTAGTTAAATTAAATAGCTGTAAAAACAGCCATTCTAGTTCCGCTGCCACCCACCGTCCGTCCTCGTTCATAATTACCAAACTGATGCATCGGCCATTACGACACCTGCACAGAACTAGCTGATTAAAGGTGGGGTGGGTGTTGTTTTTTTGCAACACTTTTTACAATATTGCCTGAAAACCTTTTCACATTTCCATTGCACCCACTGAAATAAAATGTTTGCAAAAAAAACTAAACATTTTGGTCCAGTCTAGAAGGTATAATCAGAGAAAAACTGACCAATCAAAAAAGTGATCATCACTATTTTGATTGGCTGCCTAATACGTCCATCAAATATCACCCCTCCCTCCCTCCCTCCCTCCCTATGGTTCATGCAGTCGTGAATCATGTGAAGGCGTGGTTTCGAGGGGTGAGCTGAAAAGGAGGAGGCGGAGCCTTTGGGAGGAGGGAGGGAGTGTATATTTTCAAAATCTCACTTGAGTTGGATTGCTGGAACCGTTTTTCAAACAACACCTACTCCACCTTTAACAACCATGTTGGAGGTTAGGGAGAGTGCATGTGAGTTCTGGAGGCTTCATCAACACCCCCCAAAAGATAAAGAAAACCTTGTGTTTGCAAACAAACTTTGATATAACGCTCTTCTTGATTCAGGTTCTCTTTCTGATTTGCTCCTAGTTCTGGGAAATCGTGTTGTAAAACTGCAAGTATGGGATCAGCACGACCTTGTAAAAAGTTCCATGAAAGCATTTAGGCCTCGCGCTTCAGCGTCTGCCAGCTCCTGTTTGGAAGGCGTATCGACAGCACAGCTAAATGCCTCTAATTTATGAGCCTGTGGCCTCAGGTGGGCTGTACGTTAACAAATGTCTGGAAGACGGGGGGGAGGGGGAGCACCCTGTCTGTCTGGCCTGAGTGCCAGCCAAATGCTATTCATCATTACCACCACGCAGGAAAATGTTCTCTCCTCTCGTCGACCTCCTCACTGAATCGCTGAATTTATTGCACGCTAAAGGCAGCGTGTCTGCATCTGTGGATGCACGTGATTGAACTGAATGCCTTAATACACGGGTGTTTTGGTTTTGTTTTGTTACATCCTGATGTGTTCACAGTCTTTCTTAAACTAGAAATGCTGATTGGAGCTAGAAGGATTCAGACCCATGTGTATTGCATACATATACATCATATATTTATGGTTTTTTTTTTATATTTCTTGTTTTTTATATTATGTATATTGTTTATTTTCTTCTGGAATGCGCTGGCTGAAGCTGGCAGCTTGTCTCTACAGCTCAACCTTTTTTTTTTTTTTTGCATTATTTTTGGTGTTTTTGTCAGTTTTATCAACTACTGATGGATACTACTGTGGAGGGAAGAGTTTATACAAGAGAAGAGCTTCTTCCATTGAAACTAAGCAAATCTGGGGTATATCATCCTGTCCCAGCTGAGATTAAGAGGAGTTTTCCTGGTTGTCGTGCTGGTGCAAAGATGAAGGTAAGAAAATGTTGATACAAGCCCTTTCTGCCGTTAGTCATCATGGAAATGTCAACTCTTTGACCAACAAGAGGGATGAACTTGAGATACTGGTGAAGAGTCAGAAAGTGGAGCGTGAGTGCAGCTTTATATGTTTTACTGAAACCTGGTTGAATCAAAACATCTCAGACTCAATCATGGATTTACCTGGATTCACCCTCATATGCTCAGACAGAGATGCTAAAGCTAATGGCAAGAAGAAAGGAGGAGGACTGGCTTTATTAGTGAATGAATGAATGAATTTTATTAAGGACAGACAGTACATCGCCATTAATCATTGGTGAAACTCAGGTCCGTCGATAGGGGGGGACAAACGGGTCTGCTGTCCCAGGCCCAGGGAGGGGGGGCCCACAACTGGGCCCTCATTAAATTGTGGAATTTAAAAAAAATGTCAGAATAGTCCTATTTGTGGTGAAAGGAAAATGCAGCGACAGATCGCCCTCGGAGGTCCCCTCAATGTGGGGCGGGGCCCCGCACTTGTAGTTCATCTCCCGACCAATCGGGGGGCCCCCAGACAACGACTGATTAGGAACTAAATGCAACGACACACCGTCTGTCCCCCTGTGCTGAAAGGTAAATGCAGCGACAGATCGCCCTCGGAGTACCCCCTCAACGCGGGGCGCGGCCCCGTCCCCTCAACCAATTTTGGCTTTGGACTTCAGCCAGCAAAAGTGTATTTAGCGGCGGAAAATTTAAAAGGAAAAATGAAACGAAGTTATCCTTCCAGTTATGAAAAACGGAAGAAAAAAAAAGGAAGAAGAGGCAAAGAAAAAGCAAGACACCGGTAAGTGACAGTTCATTTGATAAATTAGGAGTTTGAGTCTTCAGTGTTGTACAAGTGCGGCTATTAGGCCAAAAGAAAAAAAAAAGCTAGGCTATGCATGAGGATGAGGTCTGTTTTCGCTAGCTCGCTGGCTGGCAAATGCTAACGAATGCGATCAGTTTCTCTCTCTCTGCATATATTACCTAACGTTATTACCTCTGGAAACACCACTGTTAACAACAAAACATAGCTGTGTAGTAACAAATAGTGTTGCTGCTGGCTGCTGCCATGTTTTAACTAATGCAAAATATTCATTTAAACTGCATAAATGAAGCAGTGGTGTTTTAACAACTCTTTTATTACTCTTGTTACTACTGAAAACACCTGTTTTTTTACAACAAAACTCCACTTATGTGCTCTGGTTGTTCACTGTTTTTAAAGCATCAACTGTCTAATTTTCAAGCAGAATGCTTAAATCTGTTGTCTGTTACAGACTACTCTATAGCTAGGCTAAATCAATGTACTAAACATACAAATCAGAAAACTAACCAGATCTTTTCTTACTCCTTCAAGGTTCTCTGCTTAAATTCATGGAACCTCTTCCTCCAAAGGATGCTCCCACTGCTGATGGTAAAGTGAATTTATCTCCCTGAGCTGTTTGTAGTGATCACTTTTAATCTCAGCAACATTGTTATATTTAAATATACCATCAACTTCTCATATTGAAGATGAAGACACAGGAAGAGACTCGGGAGAGACTTCAACATCAAGTGGTACCCTGGCCTCCACTCCCAGCACTTCATCAAGAGAAGGTAACACAAACTTTGCCCAGAATCTAGGTGATAAGTGTACATCTCAGATCTTGAATTCTCAAATAACTGTGTCCACAACAACAACCACAACTGCAAGTGTTCTTACATTATTGTGCACTTGTGTTATTTAAAATAAAAGATTTTTTGGATTGAATGATTGGTGGTGTAGGGGAGGGCCCATCTAACATTATCTTGTCCCGGGCCCAGACAAGACTGTCAGCTGGCCTGGTGAAACTTATTACTAATTGATGTATATTAGTTTACCAATAATTAATGAGTTGTAGTGAGGCAAACGTTTAACAAAGCACTTGACCGGACAACCCAACCGGACAGAGGGTGCAAGTGGATTTAATCTCCATTTGTATACAAGCAGAGATGGTCAGGTACTCACAGCGTACAGGACAACCGTTGTCAGCACAAGACAATGAATCAAAGGAAACACAATCATTTTAACCACTTTGTTATTTGAGCCTTGAGCTAAATTCCTCTCAGCCCCAGAAAATCATGCCATGGCACCTGAACAATATCCCACATAGATATTCCTCATTAGATACTGAGAAACAGGTCATAGTGACTTGATGCAATTTATGAACAACAGTTGAGAATGCAAAGATGAATGGACATTACAGGCTTAGCAGAATTGCTTAATTACACCCAGCTGTCCTAATCGCTTCTCGTGCATCTGATAGTAGCAAGTTTGACGAATTTCTGGAGTGGTGTAGGAACATTATTGTGTATTTTTTTAAAGATAAGGGTGATGATTGCGAGCTTCCCAATGTTGGTAATGTTCAGAAGATCATATTTCTTCAAATGTTGCAATGATAATATGATCATTTCTTTTTGTCGAATATTTTCAGGGCACGTTTGTGGATCTAGTTAATTTGATTCATTGCATTTGAGTGTGCAAAGCACCTGGAAGTGATGCAGTAATTAATTCTCAATAGTATTCGTGGCCTATAGAATGTTAGAGACGCTTCTGTGGAGAGTGAATCTCTAATTTGCTTGAAAGTATTTAATGTTGGTTTTAATTTATTGAATAAGAGTTTGATGTGCGCCTTAAATTTAAATTGACAGTCAAGCGTTAGACCTAAGTATTTCACTTCAGATGTTCATGGAATTTTTTCTCCTTTTAATTGTGCCTTGAGAAATTTTGTTCGGGTAGTGGAGCTGTTTGTTTGAGAATAGGATAGCCATCCTTTTTTTTTCACATTCAAATTTAAATTATTATTAAGACACTTTGTCCATGGCTTTTGTGAGTTTTTCCGTGACCGCATTTATATTTCTGTCGTGGGTAAGTGGTACCGTGTCATCAGCATACCTCTGTATTATGACTTCAGGGCACACTTTTTCGAGGTTGTTGATATAGATGCTGAATAAGAGTGGCGCTAGAGTTGAGCCCTGAGGGACCCCCATGACAGCCATTTATAGTGACGCATTGGGTTCGCTTGTCTAGGTATGATTTGAACCAACTGACGGTGTTGGGACACCATAATTCTGTTATTTTGGAATATAAAAGTAAAAGCTATCAGTGATAAAAATGGAAAATAAAAGCAGGAAGGGGTATATGTATTAGCTAAAGGCATATTGCAGTAGAGACAATGTCAGCCAAAGGTGGTAGCATCAGTATAATGGAGAATATGCAAACACTGACAGTATAAAGATGGCATTAACAGTTCTGAAGTGCACAATATAGGTTCAAATATGCAATATCAGTTCCAGTTAACATTTCTAAGTATATAAAATCAGATAATGCTAATTTACGGCATTATGATGATTTACGGCACGTGTGACGTGGAGCCATTGAAGGCCAGTCCATGTATCCATTATCTTTACCCATCCATCTGTTCAAAGTTTAACATATAGTCAAACAACAGTAATAAAAAAAAAAAAAAAAACCTTTAGGAATTACTTTCACTGTAGTCTACTGCCCACCTCTGCAAACATCTGGAATTCAAGATAATTAAGCCATTTGAATGTTGGCCTCTTGGACATTTGTGCATTATGTATTCCTCTGTGGTTGGGGGATAATGCTGTGAAACTGTGTGCGTCTCCAGATGTTTGTTAATACGTATCACAGCCGTAATTGAGTTATAGTGTGCCCATGAAAACAAAGCAAAAAGCAGCGTTGCAGCAGGTGTTGCATGACTCCCTCAAGGTCATCTTCCATTTTACTTCAGTTAATGAAGAAAGCCCGCCCTGGTAATTAATACGCTCTGATAACTTCTTCTCCTGGCCTGCCAGAGGTTTACAGGCATGGAGAACGACGTCCCTCACATTCCTACCATGTGTCCTCCCAGTGGCAACTATCACAGCCATGTCAAGCTAAAACTGGTTCTGACGGGTTCATTTAAATAATAACGTTCTCGGACTGTTCCGAGAGGAAACTCCCATAAACATGTCTGCAACATTTCTCCAAAACCGTCTGCTCTGGCCAAAAAGCCACAGCAGAGTCCAGGTCGTCGTCTTCTCAGGTCCTAAAACATGTCTTACATTTCATCCTACACAGGTTCTGACACATCTGACTTTGCCAACATCTTGTTTAACCTTCACTGCTGAGTTACAATATATGAAGCCTGTTATCCCACCGGGGAGAAAAACTGACAAAATAAAGTGTGTGTTGCAAAAACAGAATTTAATTTCTTGTTGGTTTTTTTTTTTTGTTTTCCCCTCTTTAGACATCTGTCTACACAATAAATCTCCACAGCTACGTTTTCCCTGGTCCCTGCAGAAAAACAAGTCTGTTAACACCGTGGTGAGAGGTTAGTCAGAGGCTGCGTCGCTCTTCTGTTGACTCCGGCATGCTTCAGAACGTTTATGAATCGAGTACAAACTTTGAAACAAAAGCTTGTTTTTTATTGAGCCGCAGCATCAGGTACCCCTGAGATTACTTTCTGATAAACCAATTTAAAATAAACTCTACAGAAAAAAAAAAAAAAAAAGCAGAAGATGGTGTTAAAGGCAACAATGAAAGTTAGTGTAGCTCACAGCTCTTCTTTTGATTCAACAAATAAAGCCAGTGATCACTTCTTTAGGACTTCGGTCCACAGAGAATTAGGGGTGTGAAAAAAAATCGATTCAGCAATATATCGCGATTTTCGGCTGCCCAATGTGATATCGATTTTTCAGCTCCTAATATTGATTCTTTTCGAAAAAGGTTGTTTTGAAGCAAATAGTTTTGACTCAATTTGTCCTCTGAATGATCAATATCATCTGATGAACATATACAGCAACTTGATTTTTCATCTCTACTTTTAATTTTGATATTAACTGGGTAGAATATCGCAATATATCGTGATATCGCGATAATATCGTACCGTGACCAGAGTATCATGATACATATTGTATTGCGAGGTCCTTGCCAATACTCACCCCTACAGAGAATAGAGAATTACTGTTTCTCTGAGAGTTTTTGCAATTAGAGGAAAATAGGAGGAACAGGGATGTTGTTTTTGCAGCTGAGCCAGTAAGGTGATTGCTTATCCTAATGATTTACTTCTGGAGTGGCTTTGAAATAAACAAGAAACTTGTGCTCCAAATGAGGATGAAGCACTCAGGTAAGAGACCTTGGCGCAGCCTGCTTACTATGTGAGCCCAGACGAGTCTTTGGGGTCTTCAGGGGGGAACTTCCTTTCACCAGTGTTTGGTTTTGTTAGTCCCATGTCACCTCCAGAAGGCCAAACGGTGATCTTCGGCGTCCCGGGGTCGCCAGCTCTCACTGCTCCCCCATCAACGCAACAAACTGGTTCCTATTTCTTCTTTTTTTTATTATTTTCTTCCCCAGCTGACATAATTTCTCCTCATCCAAATCCACCGACTGCATCTGGCTGCCTCGTCTGACATTTCTTTTCCTCACTCCCTGCGCCCGTACTCCCAGTTCCACCGATAATGACACTGTTGATCTGGCGACGAAACACCTGCATCGCACCTCCGCTGGATGAACTCTAACTTTCCATCCTCTCTGCTCAGCTTCTGACCCCGAAGTCTGAGCTTTTTCCTTTCATAGGCTTCTTCCTCTGAGTCTTCTTTCTAAGGGAACCGTCAGCTCCGTGTAGTCAACTATCCGCTGACTAACTGACCACAAAACTATGTCAGGCCTTAAAACTGGTACAAACTATTTCCTGAGGAACCACCAGCTTCCCACCTAAATCTACCTGCATTTCCCAGTCAGTCGCAGCTTCTAAACGTCTAAACTCTTATCGCCTTTGTATTTCCCCCCCCTCACACATAGATTGCTACGCTCTGTTTCTTAGAACCTCTTAAACTCCACCTGCATCAAAGCTTTTCAGCACTTGATTGTGTTTCCACGCGTCACCGGCCTCGTGACAAGCTAATTTTACAGCCTGACAGGATATCCTTTTAATTCTGCGGTACCTGAACACCTCAAGCATGATGGGTTCCCATTTACCCAGAGCTGTGGGCTGGGGGCTGGTATCAAGAACCGCTCCTCCATATTCATCAGGTCTCTCCTGCTAAGCTAAGCTATCTGCAGTTATTGTTCCTCTGAGGAGCAAACATCCACCAGCGTGAGGAACGGCAGAATAGGGACGTTGTGTTTGGAGCTGAGCCAGTAAGGTGATAGTTTAGCGTCACAATTTGCTCCTAAAAGTCTTGTTCGTGAATTAAAGCACCGCCGAGATGGTGAAAGGTCAGAGTAAAACTAGTAGGAGCCCCCGCTGGAAAACCAGTTGATCTATGATTTCGAGGTCACTGAAGCTCTGAGTTCACGAAGCTGGAGCAAAGCACTGAAAGTAGAGACGGCTGTGTGATCACAGGGGGAGAACAAGTAGAACCGCTGATTCTGTGTGTTTGGAATGAAAATAAAAAACTATAAAACTATGTGTAGCAAAGGTATCGGGGGATCCCAGGGGTGGGCAGTCCCAGTCCTGGAGGGCCAGTGTCCTGCATGCCTTAGATGTTTCCCTGCTGCAGCACATCTGATTCCAATAAATGGATCGTTAACGGTCTTCTGCAGACCTGGATGGAAAGCTGATGGTGATCCGTTCATTTGAATCAGGTGTGTTGTGGCAGTAAAACATCTAAGACATGCAGGACAGCGGCCCTCCAGGACTGGGATTGCCACATCTTTAAAGAAAATGGGGTTTTAACAACTTTACGAAGGTTTAAAGGTCCCAGGCATCTCTTCTTTGGAACTCATATGGAGACTGGAAACCATTTAAGTTTAACAAGCTTAATTAAAATTCAAAAATATCAAACTGGAAGTTATGGCAGAAATCATACCAAGTAAAAAGGAAAAAAAACAATCTTCTTGTAACATTTATGAAGTTTATAATTAAAGTAACATTCTGTAATTGCGAACAAGAGCTCGACTTCAAACTTGCGCCAAACACGAGGAAAATTTGTACTTTCCTAAATTTTTTTTAGAATATCCCTGCACATACACCCAGTCCGCTTCACCGAGTGTTTATTCAGCCAACCAACACTGACCAGAAACCTGGCCCAAGCAACAGAACTGCTGCCACCGTCCAGTATCCGACATCTCATGTGGTTTCAGCAGCTAAGCTAGCCAGCAGCTAACAGCCGCTGCTGGGGTGCAGAAGGGCAAGAAATGAGTGTGCACCTGAGAGCGTTTTATAATTAGAAAATGTCCCACTTGTACGCAATTACAAGGCCCGGTTCGGAGTGTTTTTACGCGCCGGTTTTACTTGGCTGCGCTCCTGAAATGGCTCTCGTGTAGTGTTTGTTTGCCTTTGCTGCGTGGTTAGCGTGGACAGCAGGGTTTGCTGCAGCGAGCCTCTGTCTAAACACTGACCTCTGCCAGTGGGTAACTGAGTGTAGAGAAGGGCATGATATGGAAAATTAAGCAACTGTGTGGTATTGTGGGTTTGCATTCACCCATGAAGGGGACAACATGGATTTATTCAGTCTCGCACATCTTCAAACCTACGTTGATCACGTGTCCTGTCTGCTGTGGCAATTCCAACTTCCTGCATTTTAAACTTCCTGTAGAAAAGCTCATAAAAGCTGGACGTGGTCATATGGATTCAATTCAAATCAATTCAAACTTTATTTATATAGAAAAGTGCTTCACAAAATAAAGTGAAACATAAAACAGGAACACAACAAATAAATAAAAACCCGTCCCTCTTACCCTCACACATTAAACTCCACACATACACACAAAGCACACACACACACACACTCACAGTACAAAGTAAATAGTTCAGTAACATATCAGGGCACTGAGGATCCAGGTGAGGAACAACAACCTATGGGAGGCCATCCACACAGAGAGGCGCCACAGCCCGCAGCCACAGGGAGCGCCGCCACAGAGACCACCTCAACCCAGATAGACCAGGGTAGACCTACACATTGTGCAGAGCCCCCCCTGTCCACCAGGCCTGAGGGTCTCCAAGACCATGTCCCCGTGGGCAGACCAGGCACACCTCCCAGTGTGGAGGGCCCCCATGAGCAAACACTGGAGCTAAAAAATAAAAGATTTAAAGACAGTAAAAAGGGATAAAAATGGACATTAGATACAATAATAATATAATGTATATAAATGTAAGAGTTTAGAATTTAGAAATAAAATCTAAAAATGTAATGATAATAAATTGCACAAAGACTTAAAATAAGAAAAAAAAATAGCTACTTATTTTGGCTTATTGACAGTTGGTGGAGGCAGACCTCCGGCAAGTGCAACAACTCCCCCATATAGCGATTTTAACAGATTGCGATAAAATCCGTGTTCTGGATCAGATCCAGATCAGTCTTTAAAATTTGATAGAGGTTCCCATTGTCAATCCCTGAGTCAAATTTCATGAGTTTTGGGCAATAATTAATGGAGATATGGAGAAACAAAATTTTCGGCCCCATTGACCTTAATGTTATCGAAAATTTAAAGTGATCCAGAATCCAGGATTTCTTCCGGATCACACCCAAAATGAAACCAGTTCTTCCTTTTCACATTTTTGACAACTCCTGAAAATTTCATCAAAATCCATCCATAACTTTTTGAGTTATCTTGAACACAGACAGACGGACAAACAGACAGATAAACGCCGGCAAAAACATGACTTCCTTGGCGTAGGTAATAAAATAAGAACGGTACCAGAGAGACTGACCAGGTTTCTAAATCTGTTTCTGAGTCTGTTTAATAAAATGTGAATAAAATGTGAATAAACTGTATCAAAGCCGGCGCTAAGATCCAGTAGAACCAAGACTGTGAGTTTCTGTCAGTCTACATTAAACCTGATGTCATTTAAAATCTTTGAAAGGGCTGTCTCTGTACTGTGGTTCATCCTAAATCCAAATTGAAATTTCTCTAAAATATCATTTTTAACTAAGAAATAGTTTACTTGGTTGAAAACCAGTTTTTCCAAAATTTTACTTAAAAACGGTATGTTGGACACTGGTTGGTAATTATTAAAAATGTTGGGGTCTAAATTACTCTTCTCCAGAAGAGGCTTCCCCACTGCCTTCAAAACGGCAGAGAGACACCCGTCTGAAGAGAGCAATTTACTATATTTAAAATCTGTTTAAAATCTGTATTTAATATTGTACAAATACGATAATTATCGTACATCTGGCAACACTGCTCATAATGAAAGATGCAGTTCCGCCCTCTTTTTTCACCTCTCCTAGTCAAAAATTAAAAATAAAAATTAGGATTTGACTCATTTTGATCGCTCACAGTAGCAACTTCCTGTTACCGTTCTTTGACTCGGCAAACATAGTTTTAGAAAGAAAAAACATATTTCTCTGAATAATGTAGTCAATGCCAAGTTTTCCCGTTATCATAAATGAGTCACAGCATTCAAACTATTTGCTGTTTGTGTTTTTGTGCAGTTTTTGGATTGTTGAAGAGCGTATGCTGTGAAAAAGGGCCACTGCCATAAAATATCCACTGCATTTAAAAACATAATTTGAACCTCAACTGAGTGGTCATGGAAAGAAGCCATGTGCAAAGCATCATGGGTATGGAAGCTTTATCTGCAGATAATTAATGCACAGTGTGTATCCAGGATCATACAGCTCAACGTGGAAATAACCAGAGACGCAGACGTACAGATGGAGCATTGTCACCGCTGAGGAGATGAAGCGACTCATGTGCTATCAGAAAATCAGAGCCATCTCCACGCACGTGTCCTCCTCCTAAAATCATTTCAGTAAAAACATCTAAACATCACCAGAGAAGCCGTTCCTATATGGGACTGTTTCTCTCTCTTTTTTTGTATACATTCTCATTAGGAAACAGGAAATTATGATGATAAGTCCTATATCATGACGAATAGCCCTGATAACATATATATTTTTGTCAACAAGGCAGTGCCTCGCTCGCTCTAAGCCTTGAATGACCGGTAGTAAATGTTATGTTCAAATGACGGCGGCCTAATCAGAAAAACAATTTCTCAATCAGGAAAATCAAGAATACCCCCTCATGCCAGAAAACAACTCGTAAACTCGGTCATCATTTTGGTAGTTGCTGATTTGAATTGATATTTAGAGTATTTTTCCGACTGTTAAACATAAAAATAGAAAAAAATAGTTAAGGTCGAAAGAACGACGAGAAAACAGGGGAACGGGGGACTTTATGTTACACCTTGAATGCAGCATTGTGGCACAAGGCGCTGATTAAAAAAAAAAGCGAAGGAGGGAAAAATAGCACAAGCTTTAATACGTCAAACCCGACCAGCCAACTGAAACAAAACCGTCGCTTCCATGGAGTTTTGAAATCACACTGATGTGAGCTAACATGAGCTAACATGAGCAAGCCAGCACCAAGTCACCCCTCTACTCTCCGCTCCTCACCATCATCTCTCTCATCTAAAGCTTCCATGAGATTAAAAAAAAAAACTACTGAACCTCATTTACATTAAGTAAAAGCATTAATTTGAATGGAAACACAAGCCAAAATGCTTTAAACGTAATTTTTTGTTACTATGGAATGCACTTTTTCAGTTTATTTACACAGACAAGTCTAACTTGTGTCAGTACATTATGTACTGTGCATTATTTTTTATTGTCATTTAGGAATGTATTTTTTCAGTTTGTAATTCTGATGCATGTATTTCCATCAGTTCAAGGAGCCTTTATTTTTTATATCTCCTTTTATGCGTACGTGTTGTTTTTGCATCTGTCTTGGAGATGCCCGTACCATCCATTGTTCTGATTTTGTGTATCATAAACAATAATATTCAATATCTTAGAAATATCTTTCCACTTTTATTGGGGTGAGGAATAAGTAATGGTGAATATTTAAGAAAACTAATTGCCAAATAGGAGTGTTAAATGTGAACCTTTCTCCTAAAAGCCCAGTGTGTTTGAACAAGGTTATCTCGACACCAGAGCGTTTGAATGCCCTGTTCTCGGTGTCTTCACAATCTCAGAGAAAAATGTTTTCCAAAAGGACACAAGCTGTAATCTCCACATTTAATCGCAAACTTCTAAGTTTAAACTTGTCAGGACTATAAAGAGGAACAAATGAAGGTAAGGGAAGAGAAAAGGTTGAAACAGCCAACTGAAATCAGGAATATATACAGCTGAAAAACTCAAAACAAGCTGAGCTCAGTTGAAGATGATGAAAAACACAGATAAGTAGTTGTATAATGGAGGGTGTAATAAACAAACATGACAAAAGTTTGACAAAAAAAAATTGGATAAACAGATTAAATTGTCAGCCAGTAATGGGTTAATAATGGGAAACTACACGGTTAAATAAGCTTCAGGATTTCTGAAAAATATAAGCAACGACTTACAGGAAACAGCTGAAAACTGCCAATTCAAACAAACAGTTAAAAAACAGTTAACTTCATTTAAAGACCTGATGAATAGTTGATTTGTGGTCGATATAAACAGTCTCCAGACTGTGGGAGACAATCCATCAACATTTGCGCCGTAAATGCACACATTTGAACAAGAGGTAAGAGCCGGTGATGCAACGGGGCGTCTCGGGTCAATGTGAAGGTCTTGAGCTGTGCAACCGAACTGTATGGCTTTCCTGAAACAAATCAAACCGAGGCGCTTGGCCTCGTGTCCAGACAAACGCTGTATTCCACCCCTGTAGCCAAAAATAATCCATGTAGGAGGTTAGAGCACCTATCTGGCCTTTATGGTACTGCAAAGGTTATGAGAAAAAAACCCTTGAAATCATCAGCTACATTTTGAATGTTTTTCCATCATATGTCTTCTGTGTCCTACAGTAAAGACGCAACAGGTATTTGTTCACTCTGATGTGTATGTGCATGTCTTCACAGTACAGTACGTACTTTGCTACGTGGGCGAGGCCAGAATGCTGGCATCCCTCCCCGTACAACTTTATTGACAAAGCAAGCGTTTGGGTGAAACACGCACCAATGTGAACTTCTTCTTCAGACTTCTTCCTTTGTCCATGCACCCTGGAAGTAGGTTTCACCAGGACCAGTGTTGGACCTGAACGCGTTCATTGAACGAAAGTTTACGAACTAGTTCATATTTTCTGCGAACATGAACTGAACTCGCTCTCTTTCTCCTTGAGGAGCGTGGAACGTGAACGAGTTCATTTGGGCAATTGTGAACGACGCTCTTTCAAAGTTCACGCACGGTCACAGCCCCCATTAACCGCGAAGTGTGAGGGATTACTGTAGTTCTTTTTTTGAAATGGTGAACTTAACTAGTTCATTTTAATTTCTGTGAACTATGAACTGAACTAGTTTGTGTAGAAAGTGAACTTGTCCAACACTGACCAGGACAAAGGTTTCCTAACATCAACGCATCATCAAAGGTCAACACGTCACAGAAGACCAGCATTCAACACAAGCCACGCTGAGATTGTAAAGGCTGACCGTTTGACGCTCGCTTTACAAGCTTCATTTTAGCCTTAAAAGTGCCACAGAAACAAGCTCACAACAAAGGAACCAACGAACTTGTGATCTCCACCACACATTTACAGAAGGCGTGCACCGGTTTTGACCACCTTTCCTCATAAATCTTCATTCTCTGTTATGGCTGATACCCCGGTCTGAACAGGGAGCAGGTCCCCCGTTTATTCACCCCGCGCGCCTGTCAGCAGCCACGGTTTAATCCAGGAGGGTGATAATGGAGCCTCCAGCTCTCGGTCTGTCAAAAGAATCACCGTAAAGTGTTTCCCTCCGGGGCCCAAGAAAATCCACGGGTACAGATTGGATCATTTCCTCTCCAGTTTAATGTCTTCAGCAGAGCAGCCTGCCTTTCATTAAGTCCAACACACTTGTTTGTTATGAAATAAATCTGGAGTTTACGCACCAGAGTGAAAAAGAAATGGGCGACTTCCTTGTGTGGCTGAGGTCAAAAGTAATTTCTTTATTTATTCACATTTATTGTTATTTGTGCCATTGCTTAACAGTTGTGGAGTGTTTTGGATAATACTTCGGTGGCTTCAGCAGAACATCAGTAGTGGACTTTATGTCTCAAATTTAGCCACTAGAGGATGCTGTGTGACAATACACTGTATACACAATATCAGAGTAATGTTAGGTATTCCTGTTTTTTTTCCCACCTTCTATAGTTTATTTTTCCACCAAATAGCAGCTTCCATTAAATGTAGATTTCTCATTTACTGCTGACCACCCTGAACCTCCTGAACAGACTAATCATGCTGGAAATCAGCCGTCCAAGTCCTTGATGATGACTCTGTCATGTCCCAGAAGCAGAGCTGATGAAGATGCTCACACTGTGTCTGTGCAAAGCTTGACGGTACTTTCCACCAACCGGACCGTTTGTGCTTGAGCTCTGCTGGTTTCCTCGGTGTTTGAATCAAGAACAAGGACGATGGGGAAGCTCAACTCAAGGAAACCTGCAGGTGATAATAAGGGAAGAAAGTGGTGTTTTCTTTTTCTTTTTTGCTTTCAGGCAGATTCATCCTACTAGTCAAGCTTGTAGTCTCTATCTCATCATCAGAAAATCTTGTAGGAAGACCAAATTCTACATAAATCCACTCTGTGAGTGTTATTCGTCCTTTCCTAAAAGAACCGCTCTGAGCACGTCATTAGCATGTTGGACAGTAGTTTGATATCAGGCTCCTGGTGATTTGTGGCTCTCCATCTTTTTTCCGGCCAATCACGATCCTGAGGGGTTCCACTGTTTCACCATGACGCTGTCTGATCAGGCTTCGCTTCAGCCACCTCACTCCGAGCGTTTTCACCGTACGGTTCTTCGGTTCCCAAACACCGTGGACGAACCGAGACAGCAGGTGATACCAAACGTAAAAGGGTAATAGTGTGGAAATAGGTAATATCCTCGCTTGTTGAGCTTTGCTGGAACTCACACACACGTGCACACACGTGCACACACGTGCACACGCCGCATCCATCCATCTTCTCCTGCCACTAACCCAGTTTCCTACATGGGTTTCACTTTCACTGCAGGGAGAGCCTCTAGGAAGAAAAAAAAAGAAAATAGGAGGGATAGAAATAAATCTCTGAGGATAAAAATCAATATGCATTTATGAACAGTTTTTTCCATATTTATAACAACATAAATAACTAAAGGGTGACAATGGTTTGATGAACACAGACATCAGCAATTCGATTAAAAGAGAAGAGCGTGTATGAGTATATTTTTCTTTTTATTGCTTAAATACTTTGCAGTTGAGTGTTTTGTGAATAAATAAACTATGCTTTGAATTGATGAATTTAGATGAAATAGTGACTGATGTTCTCAGCGATGTAGGAAAGAGGAGAAGAAGCACTTTAAAAACATCAACTCACTGATATGAAGATGCTTTTCTTTTTTTGGTAGTTAACTAACTTTTACAACAATTCTTGAGGATATGATGAAATTAAATCCGATTCTGTTTGCTCTCTTTGTTCGGTTCTAATTATGTGAAACGTAAGACACAAACAAGAGACTGTTTAGTTTTCAGAAGAAGGAGAGCGGCAGTTCTCCGAACACCACTTCTTATTGACTGTCTCGACTGGAACTTTTAGTTTATCTGCTGTATGAACTTTGCAAACATATTTGCTTTCTATTTTTAACGTTATTTACTTTTAACATTTGTTTTCACTCACTGATTAGTTTAGTTTTCTTCAGTTTCGCGACTCTAAGCGGCATAGTCACCGTTGCGTAGACCCTTCTCATGACGCCAAAATACTGCAGACTTTTATCCATTTTCAAACAGACCAGGTCAACAAACCGCTCTGCATCTATGTGGTCCACAAAAATGGCGCTGGCGTCCTCTACTTCAGTTGCATCCTGTCTATGGCATCCTCTCATCTCTTCCAATCTCTCTGAAAGGAAACCGAGTTAATTCCCCTTCTGTTAGCTGAAGCATCCGTAATGGTTGGAGGGAAAATATCTATTTGGAGGTTCAGTACGAGGTGTGAGAGGATCAGTCCGGGATTTGTGACGGCTGCAGTTCTTGTGCGCCACCGTACAGAGACGACCCAATCAGCCCAGAGCTACAGGACCAGGTATAAAACCCACTAGATCAGCAGGGAAATCTGATTTTGACTGCTGGGGGGTAATGGGAGCTTGAATGGAGGCAGGTTTGAGATGGAGTTGGTCCCGCTGGGTTCATCATGTCAGGGCCTTGCGATTGGTCTGCTGCTGGATGTACTGCAGAGCATGCTGCATTTTTAAATGAAAAAAAAAATTTTTTTTCTGTTTTTGAGGGGAGGGGGTCTGTGCTAAAAGCAGTACGCTTTATCTGGGATCTCAGCAGGGCCCATAGGAATACAGCTGTTTAAATTTAGCCATAAACACAATGAGCATCATTGTAAAGTCTGACGGCAAACTGGTTTGAGCAAATCTGCATTCAGAAAGATATTGGTCCTGTTCAAGCTCATTTTCATTTACTGCTGCTGTAATACGATGCAAAAAATAAATAAATAAAAATAAAGCTTTGCTTTTGGCAAACAGAAAGTTGCTGTTGCTTTTCTTTTCATGTCTAGTTTTGTGCAAACAGTATTATACATGCAACTGACAAAGAACGGATGCATAACATTTTAAATGTATTAAAAAGAGAGATTTATAATCCCATGTGCGTACACATGGGATTATAAATCTGGTGAAGAAGAACGTCCCCACATTAGTCTTTTTCCCATGAAACAAACAACCAGTAATCATTACCTCCACCAAGGAGGGTTGTTTTTTTTGCCGGCTTTTATCTGTTTGTCTGTGTTCAACTCAAAAAGTTATGTATAGATTTTGATGAAATTTTCAAGACTTGTCAGAAATGTGAAAAGAAAGAACTGATTTCATTTTGGGTGTGATCTGGAACAAATCCTGGATTCTGGGTCACTTTCAAATTTTCGTAAACATTGTAGTCAATGGGGCCGAAAACTTTGTTTCTCAATATCTCCATTAATTATTGCCCAAAATTCATGAAATTTGACTCGGGGATTGACAATGGGAACCTCTATCAAATTTCAAAGGCTGATCCGGATCTGATCCAGAACACGGATTTTATCGCAATTTGTAAATCGCTATATGAGGGAATTGTTGTCCTTGGCGGAGGTCTGCGCTCTCTGAGTGCTTTTCTAGTTTAGTTTGTTGTAATATCAATTACCCATTAGATAATTCACCTGTCCTGTTGAAGGCCGGTTTTTAGACATTTGTCTTTCTGTGTCTAGGGAGAGCTAAAAATGTCTTTACAATTCATATATAAATAATCTGAGATGGCAAATGTCTGCTACAGCTGTTGACAATAAACCCCTTGTACTGTAAAGCATTGTTTGACTTGATACGGTTATATTTAGACATTAAAGCGCTTGGTTAAATAGGGAGAAAGCAAGTCAAACAAGCAAATCAATGTTGATGTATGCTACAACTCTTTTTACAGAGAGAGATTTCCAAAGAGAATGAATGAAATAATGATTTTACATATATATATATATATAAAAGGCATGATTATTAGCCATGCAGTAATTCATGTCAGCGTCTGAATCTTCCCACATAACAAACACAAATATAGTCCCTGGCATCTGTTGTACAGTTTAGCCCTCATCTGTCGTGTGTTAAGTGTCCATCTGACAATCCTGACTGGATTGACAGACACCCAGGGGCGAGCACAGTCCATCCCCGGCGCCACCGCGCTCGCAGAGATGTATCCCCGCGTCACGGCCCGTCCGCTGAGAGCGGGTTATGATTTGGCAGCTTGTCAGAACAGCCAGAGGACTGCTGGCACCGGAGTCCGAGCTCTCCGACCGCAGATCTGCTGATGCCAAGGCCGGGCTGTCATTCTGCTCCACATAATCCTGGCAACGCTCTCGCCGTGCCAGCATGCAAAGAGGCGTATTCGGCCCCCTGAAACTCACTGTTCACCTATGCATGTGTCATTTTGTATTTTGGTTTATGGGCTTTATGGTAAAAATCCTTCTCTCTCTCCCTGTCCTTTCATCAGACAGCGGCAGCAGAGATCAGCTGCTTTTCAGCTCAGCACATCTTCAACTGAACTCGGTTATTCCTGTGAATTCATAGTGTGTCCAATAAAGTTGGACATACTCCTGTTTCCTGTTTCCTGTTTGTTTGGTATGTTAAAAGTACAAGTCTCATTAAAAGAAAATGAAACAGAGTACAGCGATCCCTTATTTTTCACAGTTAATGGGGACCAGCGCCCCCCGCAAAAATCAAAATCCGCGAACTGGAGCCGGAGCCTGAGGATCCGTTGATATAAACTTCTTGATCCTGGGGGACGGATAAAATTGGGCATAGTTTTTTACAATGGATTACTGTCATCATTGTCATCAAACCACATGTGCATTTCCCTTGGTAATATAACATTATCTCGCCTTCCCAGTGGGTGTGGGCCGCCGGCCCCCAATCACTCTAGGTCAGGGTTCATGTGTCGTTGCCAGGGTTCTTGCCCCAGTTTGCGCTGTGTCTCTGGTGGTTGGGGCTGGGGTGGGCCCTGGGGGCGGGGACTGTGGTGGGGTGGTCTCCTCCCTGATCTCCTCCCTGGTCCTCTTGCCTGTTTTGGTCTTGGCTGCAGCAGTGGGGCTGCTTGGATCTGCTGTCCTGGTGATGCGGTCTACCTGTGCAGCCGGATGGCGGTGGGGCTTGCTGCGCTCCTGTTGACCGCTGCAGGTGGTGGTGGTGGGGGGGGGGGGGGGCAGTCACTGCCTCCTGTGTGCTGCCTCCTCACGGGGCGGCGGCGGTGGTGGGCGGCTGGGCAGTGGCCCATGCCTGGGGGTGCGGGGGCAGCAGTGGGGCATCTCCCCTCGCCGTGGTGCATCCGGTCTGTGGTGGCTGGCGCGTCTCTCTTCCTCGGGGCTCCTCCTGGGGTCGCGGTGGGTCTCTGGTTCCCTGGCTGGGGCGTGCTTGGGCCCCGGGTGGGCATTGGTGGGCCTCGGTGGTGGTGGGCCCCTTGGGGGCGGGTTTGCGCCCCATGGCGGGGCCCCAATGGCTGCCCCAGTTCCCTGTGGGTGGGGGGGGGACCCCTTTGCCCAAGGTCGTGGTTGCCCTCCATCTCCCACCTCACAAATACATTTCATACAAAGCGAATTAAGAAGCCAGGGTGCGGGGGGATCAAACACCCTCTGCACCCCGGCTCAATTTTAATGCACCTATTACACATAGGGAAAGGGAAGCTTAGGTGCAGGGGAACATCCACCCTCTGCACCCTAAGTCAATTTTAATGCACTTAGCTTACACACACGTGTGTGTGGGGGTGTTGGCTTGCTGCGGGCTGGTGCACGGTGGCATGGGGGGGTGCTGTGCGACCTTCCTGGCGCCGCCCTCTGGTGCGAGACGCTTTCCCATCATTTGTTGCCGCTGCTGTGCTTCAGGGGGGTGGCGGGCAGGGGATGGCGGCTGTCTCGGCTGGCCTGGAGGGGTTGCATCCCTCTGGTTTCCCTCTCTCTGTCCCGCCCGTCTCCCCCTTCCGCTTGCTGCCGGCGGTTGGTGGGTGCAGGGGGGCTCAGCTGTCCCTGGGCTGCATGGGGTGACGGCTACCAGGTCTGCATTTTCTGCGGTGCTGGTGCTGTGGACTTGGTGCCTGGTGGGTGTGGGGGCTGGGGGGTGGGAGGGCCTCGTCGTCGTTCTGGCCTTCTGGGTGCCCTGCCTTGCCCTCCTGTCAGTGGACGTATGTCTCAGGGATGTTTGCCCCCTGACCCCTCAGGTTGGGGCCAGACTGGCCCTGGATGATGGGAGTTAGCTGGCGTTTTCTCACCCACGAGAGGACTTGAGATGGACTAAGATAAGGAGAGTGGTGATGGTAATAGTGGTAACAGTTTCGTTGGTACTTGGGTAACTCACATGTGAGTGTATTGACCTTTTGTACGAGACGTTGCGCACTGCAGCCGCAACAGCTCGCCGCCATGTTGGAGTGAAAACAAAGCCCTTCAGCTGAGCAGTATACCTGTCCTGTGTGTAATCTGTCGCATTCAGGTGGATGGCAAACAGTTCGAAAGCATGGTTTTGAACTGTGTAGCTGTTGGCTGCACAGGCTGCAGAGGAAAGGGAGGAAGATTACTGTTTCTTTACTGAGAGGCAAACATGAAGATTGAAAGCCAGAGTTTTTGCAATTAGAGGAAAATAGGTGGAACAGGGATGTTGTTTTTGCAGCTGAGCCAGTACGGTGATTGCTTATCATTATGATTTACTTCTGGAGTGGCTTTGAAATAAACAAGAAACTTGTGCTCCAAATGAGGATGAAGCAGTCAGGTAAGAGACCTTGGCGCAGCCTGCTTACTATGTGAGCCCAGACGAGTCTTTGTGGTCTTCAGGGGGGAACTTTCTTTCACCAGTGTTTGGTTTTGTCAGTCCCACGACACCTCCAGAAGGCCAAACGGTGATCTTCGGCGTCCTGGGGTCGCCGGCTCTCACTGCTCCCCCATCAACGCAACAAACTGGTTCCTATTTCTTCTTTTTTTTATTATTTTCTTCCCCAGCTGACATCATTTCTCCATCCAAATCCACCGACTGCATCTGGCTGCCTCGTCTGACATTTCTTTTCCTCAAACCCTGCCCCCGTACTCCCAGTTCCACCGATAATGACACTGTTGATCTGGCGACGAAACACCTGCATCGCACCTCCGCTGCATGAACTCTAACTTTCCATCCTCTCTACTCAGCTATCTCAGCTATATTATTGCGATATTGCAATAATATCGTATCGTGACCCAAGTATCATGATACATATCGTATTGCGAGGTCCTTGCCAATACTCACCCCTAAAGACCCAGAGCATGACCCCCCCAGCAAATATCATGAACTAAAATTATAATATTAAATCCCAATCAAGGATAATGGAAATTTAAAAAAAAAAAAAAAAAAAAAAAACTCCCATAGCAGGAGAAAAAAACCTTTAAGCCAAACAGTGGGAAGGAAAAACTCCACTTTAAGAGGAAGAAACCTTGAGCAGGACCTGGATCATATGGGGGGACCTTCCTGATGAAGACCAGCTGGATAAAGAAAGAAAAAGAGAGGAGAGACAGGACAGAGAGAGGATGGAGGACAGAGAGAGGAGAGGCACAAATGACTGAATGAAATGACTACATAAACAGATGCAGGTAGCAGCACTGAGGTGAGATGGTCAGAGGACTAGATCACCGGTCACCACGCCAGCCGGCACCCCCGGTGACAGGTCCACTGTGTCTGGGCGGTCTTTGCCATCAGTAGGCGACCACAAGAGCTGCACGGCACTAAAAACAATTAAATGTTTCTTGAAATGAAAATTAAACTGATATTCTAAGACGGGGAAATTAACTCTGTGGTGTCGCTTCGGCGGACATTTGTTGTAAGTTTTTTTGGAGATGTGTCAGACAGGGAGGCCTACAAGTGGCCCAGAAGGTCCAGCAGTTGATTTCCAACATCATCAGCTTCTCAAACTCTGCAACACTACTATCGTACATAAGTTCCTGCTGAGCCAGTAAGAGTGTCAAGAATAGTCACATTAATCTCACTTCCATCCATGTTTATGTACTCCACTTATCTGTCCTTACTATGAGGGAACTGTGAGGTTAGTTTAGTTTTTAAAGTGCCTTTTATACATCCAAATGCACAATTGGGGCAGTATGACATTAAACGAAAATAAATTTTCAAATGAAAGCGCCCTGGCGAATGAGAAAGCTCCGTTGGAGAATAAAAACCCGAAAAACTTCAGTTCAGTTCCGTTCCGTTTAATTTTATTTCAGTTATTTTTTTACTGTTCCCAGTATTGATGTAGAAGTTATCCAGCACATTTTATTACGGACATTATATTTTTATAAAAGGAGCAGCCGGGGTGGGAAGTCTGGGAAACGAAGTAACAGAGGCTCAATTGGCATGATTTGGACACATTTGGAGAAAAAGGGTTGTGAACGCGTTGATGGAGGGATGCTGAAGACGGCGCTGCCAGGCAGAAGTGAAAGGGGAAGATCAGAGAGGGGATTTCTGGACGTGGAGAAAGAGGACATGCATTTGGATGGCGTGACGGAAGAAAATGCAGATGACAGGGTGGGGTGGAGGCAGGTGACCTGCTATGGGCGACTGTAAATGGAAAAGGATAAATATAAAACTCCATTAACTCCACTTGCTGAAGTGATTCAGTAAATACGCTGGACAACAACTTTTATTTTCCAGTGGTCAAGATGAGAATTCAAATATCTTAGGGTGAATTCCAATTCCTCCCTCAACCCACGCTCCCGTGAAGTGCTAGTGCTGTCCCGAGTTCTCAGAACGTCAAGTTGAGGGACACGTTTGAGGGCTGTATCGCCCTCAGCATTGAGATTCTCCAGCACCACCCTTGGAAGTAAGGGCTACCCAGAAGGCATTGTGCCTTTTCGCCAACACATCTTTGAAAAAGATGGCGGTAAAAAAAGCTAGCTATGAATGTACTTATTTTGGTAGTTGATAAAGATATATATGTTACGCAACCATCTTATAGTCTTTGTTTTGTATATATATATATATATATATAATTTTTGATCGCAATTAATAAATAAATTATCATTTAATTTCAGTTAATTTGCGATTAATCGCATTTTTTTAATGTTCTGTTTATCCATCCATCCATCATCTATACCCATTTTGTCCTATACAGGGTCAGGGGAATCTGCTTTATTTGTTTTTTTAAGCCGTTTGAAAACTGGAAGTCCACCAATGCTGCTGTACTTTTTGGGGGCTTAATTCATCAGCTTAGTATATTTTGTCGGGGCTGCTGCTTGACTGCAGTAATTTGCTGACGGTCCCTAAGCTCCACGGCAGCAGCGAGGTACTCAGGACATTCAGCGCTGTCTCTTAGAGTTTTAAATGAAATGAAAAATGCTTTATTAATCCTGGAAGGGAAATTCAACAATTTTTTTTTTTAGCCACACTCACTGAGCTTGGAGGGTTGATGACACTTGTGAAATGGCATACTTATATCTACAAAATGATACCAACTTGAATGAAATCGGTGGCATTTTATGACGCTATTAAAGTTTAAAGAAAAAAAAAAAACAAGCGAATGTCGGATGTGAAACTAATTTTACTGCGTCCTGTGGTGGTAACTTAATTCACAGCGACAGTAAATACAAATAACCTTTTTCTTGTCAACAGAACCATCTGGCAGCACCTTAAAGCTAAACTTGCCGTTCATAAGACCCTTTTCTGTCGCCATGTCAGTCCCACACGTTGACTATAAATACACTTATTGGCCGAGGGTCATATTTACAGAAACATGCGTTAATCTCGTGTTAAAAAAATAATGGCGTTAAACAGAATTTGCGTTAACGCATTATTAACGCATTATTAATGCATTATTAACGCGTTATTAACGCGTTAACTTTGACATCCCTAATTATTATATATATATATATATATATATATATATATATATATATATATATATATATATATTATTCTTATTATTCTACTTTTTCCTTCTCCTTCCTCTTTGTCATCGTCTTCTTGACAGACTGGACGTAGCTTTGACGTAAGGCTGCCTTCCACAGTCTGAAGTTAAGTCACAAGCTAGCCTTTACACTTACCTTTCGAGGGCCAAAGATTGAGGGTTGAGGGCGAGGGTTAAGGGAGGAATTGGAATTGGTCCTTGATATCAGTAATGGATAAGTAAGTCTAGTTGCCTTAAAGTCAGGATCTTTAGGATGACCATCACCCAGATCACTAAAAATCTTCATAGGAAAATTGAGTTGACACATAATAAATACAGGCGGAATGTTTCCATGAAAACAGGTAAAACACTGATAATAATTCTGCTTTTCACTTATAATAGCGCAATTTCTTCCTTGTAACCTTCCACTGATTGTAACACTGGAGGTTTCCATCTCCGACTAGTTGGCTCCCATGTTTGCAAAAGTCATTATTTTGTGATTGAAAGCTCAGATTTCTCTCAAAGTGTCGGCACGAAGGGCGACGAGGAACATTTTCCCCAAGCCACCAGTTTCCATCGTGCTCATCTGCTTCTGCCTCCGCTGTTTGTTTTAAAGGGAGAAGCGGAAAGTGTTGCTCTGAGTGTGCTGTTGATGGTTGGCTGAGTTAACTAATGTGTCTTTAGATGGCAGGAGACACTTAAGATAAACTTTACCTTGGTGTAGTTCCTGTGCCATCATGAGCTGCCCTGCAAAGAAAAAAAAAGCACAGGAAGTAGCCTGGTTTATGTCCCTCTCAATGGGAATTCAGTTCAGGAATGGCAACATGGATGAAGTGCCTGGTTGTGTTTACATACCCAACTGACAAATAGCAAAAAGAGGACTCTTAACTAAGGTCAGAGACAGGAAGACGGCATAATGATTCACCCCCTGCTAGGAACCGTGCAGCATGTTAGGCTTTACCGAGGCAAGGCTCGGATGGTACAGGGAATGAGCCCTGAGTGATTTAAATGGATGCAACAAAGGTGAAAAAGGACCATCTAAGCGCACCAACACCGATGGACTTTTCGACATGCAAAACCGTATTCTGCTCAAAATACAAATGCATGACTGAGAAAAGAAGATGGTCTGCGGTGCCGACCTGACCCCGACAGCAAAGACATGTAGAACTGTGGAGAAAATGGAAAATCCAACAGCAAACCACGGTACACCTTCAGACGCATTTGAAAGAAGAAATGGGACAAAATAGCAACTGGAGCTCTTGACTCTTAGTTTTCCCAACACCAGAAAGCATTTTTTTTTTAAGAGTTGTGAGAAATAATGGCAGCATCACAAAGTGTTCTGAAGGCCTGGAATACAAGAATACGTTTGTGTTGATACAGAGTTAAATGGTGGTGAGAAAAAGCAACACATGAGCTGTCTCTCATCCAGGCTTTCTGCAAATAAATAAAGTTCAAAGTATGTAAGAACTGCATTTTCTGTATCATCCTAACTCTTTCCTCTTATAACCATTTCATATAAGAGTATGTTAAACAGTTGATATCCTGACTAGAGGTGGGCGGATCGATCCAAATATCAATAATATCGATTCCATTGCTGGTATTGATATCGAACGATACTCATGTAAATAGATCGATACTCAAGCTTTTTTACTTTTCTTTTTTTTTTTCTTTCCAACAGAGAGTTTCCAGGTAGATTCAGATTCAGATTCAAGCCTTTATTTGTCATATGCATAGTTAACACAGGGTCAAGGATGCAATGAAATGCTTGCTGGGAGAAAGAACCGCTTATGACTCGCCAAGGGAATACTGGTAAAAAAAAAAATAAGATAAAAAATACAGTCTACACAGTAGAGAATTCCAACATAATATGCAATGAAAAAATTTCAAGCATATGCGGTAAGTGTACAGTAGGTCACAGTGTGTAATATAATAAAAATAATGATAATATAAGTATAGGTAATGTAAGTGTATATATAATGTGATATATACAGGTAGATAAAAGTGGTCATCTTCAGCATCAACACATGTTAACTTTCAAAATACATGTTACTTAAGTCATATGTTACTGGAGCCAACTCAATAAAATATAGTCAAGACCTTGAAATAACCCAGTACATGTCATGTATCCCATTGAAAGATCTTATCTAAGGCAGTGGTGCACAAACCGTGGTACGCGTACCACCGGTGGTACGCGAGCGCTCTCTGGTGGTACGCGGGGGAATGTCAGGACTTTCGACATTTTCACTTTTTTTTTTTAATAAATCGGAAACATACAATGCATTACAAATACGTGATAATAGGTGGTACGCACTATTAAAAGTTTGAGAACCACTGATCTAAGGTAAAATAACATTAGATAATCCTTTATTTTTACCCCAAGACGGAGAAATTTTTAGAGTTAAAGCAACAGGGCAGGGCTCACAGTGCAAAAAAAAATTTCAGCAAGTATTGAAAGATTATACAGTGATCCCTCGCCAATTCGCGGTTTAAGTTTCGCAGTTTTAGTTATTCGTGGATTTTTCAGAAATATATAATATAATTCCGACAGGAGCCCAACAATACAACCTGTGTGATGTTACAAGTTCCTGCAGTACCAGAATAAAGTTCCCGTTCCATGCAGAGAAAACCAGACTTTTTGTTTTGTTGTTGTTAGCATGTTAGCCGCTAATTACTAGCCAAAAATAGCACAGTACCAGCGGTTTCTTTACTACGGTTCAGAGACCAGAGGCTGTGAAGGTAACAGAAAGACCACAGTTGAGCCTTTGTCTTGTTTCACTGCAGTGCCTCGCTACTTTTTTGGGGTTTTTAAACATATTTTAAACAACATTATTTAGGCTTGGGGGGCTCCGGCTCCAGTTTGGCGGATTTTGATTTTTGCGGGGGGGCGCCGGTCCCTATTAACCACGCAAAATTAGGGATCACTGTAATATAAAAGGTGGACTAAAAAAAAAAACATTATGAACAGAAATTCAACTCTGAGGAATATTTACACAAAAATGTTGAAGACAAAAGTTTGATGAAATTCTATTCTTGGCTTTAACAAAATAATCCAAAAACAAAAATCACAAAAGTTCATGATAGATTAAGTTTAATATGAAAAAGTATCGGTATCGGTATTGGCAATACTGGCCCTGTATTTACTTGGTATTGGATCGATACCAAAATTTTCAGTATATTATTCCTAGTACCTTTACGATACAGACTGAAGGACCGCCTTTTTACTGAAATAATTTCAGAACTGAATTGTCCCGTCAGCTCTGTAAAATCCATTAAAGAAAGAAAACTGGTCTCATCCAACTGGTCTTACTGGGGGGCGTATCGTACTGACAGTCATGCATTTGCCGATAATCAAGTCATCCCATGTGAATAAATGAATTAAGTATAAGGGTCAGAGGGGGAATTCTTGGGACATGGTTGGCCCACACAAGCAGCACCGCTGAAGGACACGGACTCACACACCCTCCCGTACAACGGACCGACATGCTGTCGTAGGTCTCGACAGAACCGCGTCCACGACCAGAGGGCAGAGCAATAAATATGTACACGCGCTCGCCTCTTGAGCAGCGGCGGCAGCTGCTGGAGGGATGTCGTCCCGCGTCCACAGTGCACTTCACATTTCTCCCATTTCTCAATCTCGGAGCAGAGCGGGGAGTCCATCTGTTATTAATGCAGTCAGCAAATGAGCAGCGGCCACCGTTCGACATCCAATACGCAGGAAATGCGAACAGCTGCTGTTTGCTCCAGAGCTGCTCTCGGCGCGCGGAGCCGTCGAGGGGCTTCTCCTTCCTCTCGGCCTGTTTCTTGTAATACTAGGCGGTCTGTTGCTGTTGCCCCGGACACACGCGGAACAACGCACGCAAGAATTCGGCGACATATGGAACATGCACAAACAGGCCGATGTGGGCCGGATCAAATTCTCTTGAGCATCTTCACCGCGGCTTGAAGCAAATCTGCATTTTTAACGTCTTGCAAACCCAAACCAGGGATCGCTGCTGTCTAAATGCGCGTAAGATCCTCACGTCTGTTAAGATCAGTGTTGTACCTGAACTCATTCATTGAATGAAAGTTCATGAACTAGTTCATATTTTGTGCGAACGTGAAATGAGCACGCTGTCTTTCTCCTTCATCAGCGTGGGCCGTGAACGAGTTCATTTGGGCAGTTGTGAACGACGCTTTTTCAAAGTTCACGCACGGTCAAAACAGTTCCAGGTTTCCAGCAAACCCCATTTAAAATCCACCACAAACGAGCCTGATATGTATCTGAGGAAAGTAATTAGCTTCTGTCGCGCTAACAATTGCATCATCAAACGTTTAAAATGATCATGAAGGAAGATGAAAGCTGCAGTCGGCCAGAGCCGGTGTTCTGACATTTCTTCCTACCTAAAATTTTTTCCTACCGTAGCGGAAAATTATAGCCTTTTTCCTACATTGTAACAATATCCTACCAGCACATATATCTGCTCTCCTCTGTGTTTTGGGTGATAGCACATGATTATACACATTTAATAACTATAATTATACGGATAAGCGGAAGACAACGGACCGACGGAGGGATTATGAATCCGTATTATGAAGATGAATATGAGGATATAAAGGGTGGATAGATGAGGATTGATTAGATAAATGTACACTGGAGTTAAAAAAGTTGATATTTTATCATTTTATCTCCTTTTGTCATTCTGTGAAGTACAGTTAATATAATTTAAGGTGAAGAAAAAAGTCCTCCAAGTCCTCCAATAACCTATGCAATATAAATACTGTGCATAGAAAGTATTAAATGTTAGGCATTCAGAGCATTTGATTTGTCCCTCAAACGTATATGCATTAAATAATGTCCATACAAAGTATTAAAAATACAAGAAACTAACCTTTTCTCTTCCGTGATAACGGTCAGGTAGCAGAAGATTATGGCCTTCTATAGTTGCTGCTATACGCATGCGCAGTCAAATTATTTTTGTCAAATTTAATTACTGTAAAATATTCATGACATGATTAAAAAAACATTAAGAAGTAATAAAACAAACCAGTTAAGCGTTATTCTACTGTCATCTTAACTTAATATAACAAGTGTCACCTTATTTGTTGACCCCTTACATTAATATCAGATCATGGTTCCTTGTCGTGTATGTTGATCACAGTTGTGATTAAAGGTTTCGGTGGGCTGTGGAGATTTTTCACATTTCAAAATGGTCCTTGGTATTCTGAAGTTTGGGAATGGCTGGGTTAGAGAGAAGCTGAAACAGAAATGACAGTTTATATGGCTGTTCCTTTAATGCTAATGTGAACCCTGGTTGGTTAAAGATTCAGAATTGGACCAATAGTTTTCGACAGATAAAATGGATAAAATAATTGCTGTTTGTGGTGGTGTAGTATATGGGCAGTGGTAATCATTTTGACAAATAATTGCTCACAGCAACATTAAAAAATAATTTTTTTTAAAAAAAGAACTAAAAATTAACTATTTAGTTCATTTTTTGAAATGGTGAACTGAACTAGTTCATTTTAATTTCTGTGAACTATGAACTAAACTAGTTCGTGTAGAAAGTGAACTTGCCCAACACTGGTTAAGATCCTTACACGTATTAAGGCACATATTCGCCCTCCACCACCCACTTCACCTGTCCCGACCAGCATCACCATCTTTAGTGGAGGTGTCACCAAGTCGTTCAGTTTTAAGAGATCAACTTCTTTTGTCCCCTTAAACGAGGAGTCGAGGAGTCGAGGTGGCTCGGTCCCATTTAGCTGCAGACTCCTTCAACAAAACATGCAAAATTACAGTCCAGGGATGGCAAAATAATATTTGCAAATAACAGAGATGCTGAAAGGTGTTCAGCGTGTGAGTGTTTCAAATACTTGCAGTGACAAATAGGGGTGAGTATTGGCAAGGACCTTGCAATACGATATGTATCGTGATATCACGATATATTGCGATATTCTACCCAGTTAATATCAAAATTAAAAGTAGAGATGAAAAATCAAGTTGTTATGTACATCAGATGATATTGATCATTCATTTACTATTTGCGTAAAAACAACCTATTTACTATTTATTATTAGTGTTTTTGCACATTTAAGTGAATGAATTTTCCTTAAAAATCGATATTATATCGGGCGGCTGAATATCGGGATATATAGCCAAATCGATTTTTTTTCACACCCCTAGTGACAAAGGAGGCCCCCTGCCATCTCAGGGGATTACAAAACTGGAGTACCACTGCAGCAGATAAGACCTTTTCTTGGACAGTGTTACTTATTTTCTTCTGTGAAGCTGTCTTCAAGCCCCTCCCCCATCACAATCAGTTTGAAGGAGTCTATGTCGAGCTAAAAATGGAAACTGAGCGAAATAGGCTTATAATTCTGTCTCATGTCAAGCAAGGAATTTGAACTATTTTTGGGCTAATTCAGACAAAACAAACCAACAGAGCGTAATCACGTAATTGCGTGCATGTGCTCTCTAAATTATGCACATGCACACAATGCAGCCGTAGCAACGAGACTCCCTGCACTAAGAGTTTTCTATTGTTTTTGCAAATAAACAAACTGAAGTTACGGCGGTTTCGGGGATTGTGACACTAAAGAGTTTCCAGCTCGTAGTAAAGGCCGCAGCTGCCAGTTTCCTGATGAATAACCCCACTTAGGTCCCTCCAGAGAAGAGGATCCTCTCACTCCAGCTCCGGTCGAAATGCCGCTGAGTGTTTGGAGCTTCGCATGTTAAACTCTTGACCGTCCTCTCCTCCGTCACGCTTCTCCTGCAGTGAAGAGATTGATGGTTGTTTGGTTTGTGGTCACACGACAGCAGGATCTGTCATCACCACGAATGATAAACTAATCTCTTCCTCCTCCTCCTCCCCTCCGGGCTTCCCCCCCTCCAGCCGACGCGTTCGGGTTGCATCCCCGCGTGCTTTCTGGGCCTTATGACGGCGCGTTGCGTCTTCGCGCGTTTCTGCGAGCGCGCCCGTGCCACCTGTGCGTGCAGCCGTGACCTCCCGTCAGCCTCCAGCCCTGTTAGCCCTGCTGCCACGTCCTGAATGAGCCAGCGGGCTCGTAGTGTTTGCGGTGAGCCTCAGGAAGGAAACGATACCTGAGCTGAACTCACTGATTGAACACATGTCTTCGTCAAGTTTCATAAGCTCTGCATTTCTGTGTATGCGTGTGTGTGTGTGTGAGTGTGTGTGTGTCCGGCCACTTGCGGTCGAGTGTTTCCACATGCATGAATGCTTGTCTTGTGTACGAGGTTTTTCCCTGCATGTTTGGGCATGTGTGCGTAAATATAAATCTGTCGCTGTGCTGGTATTTGGGGTTTAGTGCTTCCTGCACGTGTGAATGCGCGCGTTGTCGTTTTCAGCGTGTATACAGGGCTCTGTGTACGCGCGCACACGCATGTGTGTGTGTATATGTTAGCTCCTAATTCCCCCTGCTGATCTCTTTAACTTCCTGTACCAAACGGCCCACTGGATTCCTCGCATAAGTGGAGCGGGTGCGCTCCAGTGGACCTAAATACAATTTTTTCAGGGTGGGAGAGGAGATCGGTTGGTGTGAGGAGGTGCACACAGGAAGAGAAGGGCACGGTAAGGGAGGGGTCACACAAACGGGGTGCATTCTTTACATTTTTAAGGGAAGGTAGATTCAGGATGTTTAGGAGGGAACATGTGCATTTGAGCATCAGTGATCAGTGGTTCTACACTGAGACGGTTGGTGCAGTCCTTTACAAGAGAGGTCTTCATGGGTCCACTTTAATGGACTCGAACCCGAATGGACCCGTGAAAAATCAACCCGAGCTATTATCATAAGTTCAGGAGTCAGAACCCGAATGAACCCGCAATATTTGGACCTGGAACCGACCCGACCCGAGTTTTTAGTTTCCAACCACGAAAAAAATCGAGTTACCCAAATAGAACCGAGACAATACAGCCCATAGTTGCTCATGTTAAAGTTGTCAAGCATTGAATAAAGCTTGATTTTCTTACCTAAAGTTGTCTTCTTCTACCGGTTCAGTTGCTACATAGGCTACGTGATGTAAACAATAATAAATACATGTCATTATTTTCTTTGTGGATACAGATGCTATTGGTAGCAACTGCCAACACTAATAGCCTACACCAGTCAGGATGTGTCGTGAATATGTTCTCTCATCCAGCGTTGTCATGTTGGTGATCCGTTGTTTTACAGCTGCCGGGCAAACCGCTAATAACACGCTACGGCAACACGGTGGTTTCATGACAAACACGCCACGTTAATGAATAATCATTTAACTGCCCCGAGTCCTGACATTGGCTGCCACCGCCAATATCTTTACCTCTCTGGAGTAAACACAGACCCAGCCTGTCAGAGAGCACCGACCGGACCCGAGAATAACTGTACCGATTCCAACCCGAACCCGGAGTCACGTCTTTTGAATGGACCCAAGAACCGATTCGGGTCAGGTCGGAACCTCGGGTTTCTCGGGTTGTCGGGTTGTTCCAAAGACCTCTACTTTACAGCAACATGGCTCTCAACTTATTGCTAATAACTGCATTCAGTAAAATAACTGCCAAGAAATCAACGTTATTAATCGTTTAATTTTAATTTTCTGGAACCTCAAGAGTAGCCTTGCACCCAGACAAATGCCAAAACCTAGTTGTTGATTTTTCTGTTGAGAGAGATCCACAAGGACAGTGGTCCCCAGCCCCCGGGCCATGGACCGGTACCGGGCCGCGCAAGAAAAAAATAGCTATTTAAGTTTTTTTTTTTTTTTTTAATGGGTCTGAACGAGCTTTTATTTTGAAAAATCTTTTATTTTGAAAAATGGCCGGATTCTCTCGGTTACATCTCGGTCACTTGAGCGCCAACATCTTAACCCAAAAATGAGTAAGAAACGGACATCTTTGGAAAGTTTACTTGTGAAGGGGAAAATGGACAGTGACGAGAAAGAAGAACAGCCTACGACTTCCAAGAAAAAGAAAGCTTTTAACATCCTTCTTGAAGGATCCTCCTTCTCAGTCCTTCTGTAACGAGTAACGAGTAAGGCCCCCCCCCAATACCCCGGTCCGCCTTAAAATTGTCAAGCGTTTACTAATTCGCAGTTACAAAAAGGTTGCGGACCACTGCACAAGGAGATTCCTGAAAACAAGTCGACTTTCTTTAGGTGTTTTCTAATTGGCTGAATTAATGGAGGCTTCCCGGTGGACGACGCAATTGGCTCACGAGCGGCGGGCACATCTCCGCATATTTTCCGCATATCAACACCACATTATCAGCGTTTCCTGTAAATTACCTGCATACCCCAAAAGCCTTCCCACATTTAGACCAGATGCAGATTCCCTGCTCAGTAAATACGATGCTCATTTCCTGTCTAATACAAACCTATTTTAAAAGCTCATTCTGCTCGTTGATCCCCTCCCACTGGTCCAGCTTACACCGATCTGGTTTTCCCAGACAGACTGACTACTTTTACATTAAATCTGCAACTCTTGCAAAAACTGCAACTTTTCAGCATCTACTAAGTGAAACTTTTTAAAATAAAATTACGACAAATTCTTGTATATTACATATTTTCCGGCCCTGGCTAACAGAGCTAGCATCAGGCAACCTAGTGGCTACCCGTGGCTAATAGAGCTAGAAGCAGACAACCTAGTGGCTAGCTGTGGCTAACAGAGCTAGCAGCAGACAACCTAGTGGCTACCCGTGGCTAATAGAGCTAGAAGCAGACAACCTAGTGGCTAGCTGTGGCTAACAGAGCTAGCAGCAGACAACCTAGTGGCTACCCGTGCTCAGTTTCAGTCATTTTTCTCTGTTTCTTTCAGTGCTTCAGTGCCACATGTTGGTTCTCAGGCATTAAATGAAACACACTTATTAGGCTAAAGGCTAAAGGTTTCGTCTCTCAAATTGAATGTAAAATCTGCAACAAAGGTATATAAGTAAGTCCAATAACATGGACCGTTCTGCAAGTCTCTCTTTTTTCCTTCACGGTGAAATATATGACATAAGTAAAAAAAAAACAATAGCCAACAACGTACAATGCAGCGCATGAGAACATCAATGGAGCCCCAGTGGGAGCCCTGCTCGCCTTACTCCGTGTTTACATGCTGGCTTCCTGTGTCCTTCTTAATCAGCGGGATCTGGGTGTCTGCCTTGGTGCAACGCTGCAAAAAAAGAGGAATAGACTAAACTCTTCCAGGACTGAGCCCTTTGTGTTATTCAGAATCACAGTCGTGCAATAACAAACTACCAGCCTAAATTATACAAAGGGCCAGACTAGCTGCTCATTATCTGGCAGGCGGCGAGAAGCGGCATTACTGCACGCAGAAAAAATGTGTATTCTTAACCTTTATTGTACTCTCCCTCAGAGGCTGCGTTTGAGTCGGGCAGCCTCTTGCAGTTTTATTTTTATGTCACATGCTGCTTTGGTGACGGGTTTTTCTTTTCAGCCGTGAATGCCAAGTATTTTGAGATTAACCTCTTGAATCCCAGTGACTGCTGCCCGTCTTAATTTAGTCTTCACCAGTGTCCAACAGTCCCTCCCCCGACTGATTCCACAAGCAGATTGAAAAATAATGGATTTAGGAAGGGCTGAGATTCGTCCTGCAGATTCCACAGCTGATTATTTGGCGAGGAGGAGGTCAGGACATGTGTCTGCTTGTCTGCCTTTGCTAAACCGTGCAGCGTCTCTTTATGTTTGCGTTCGTCTCCTCCTTGTGTAAAACGGCGCTTCTCGATAAGCATCTCCCGTCATTCCTCGCTCCGTTTATTTGAAATGAAAGCTTCCTGTGTGTGTGTGGGATGCGTGGAGGACGGAGGACGCAGCAGGGAGCGTCTCCAAGCGGTAAAGAAGTTGTTGAGGAAATAAAAAGTCTGAGATTAGTACTTATTATTTTGGTATCTGTAATGCCAGTTGTGTGTCTCAGAAACAAAAGAAAAAGAGAAAAAGAAAGTTTTCTGTTTTAATTGCAAATAGTTTGGTATTGTGTATAAACAAAATAGATATAATATGTATAATAATCATATATATATAATTATACATATTAGGGCTGTGCAACAATAAAAATTTTTAATTGCGATCAATCGCATTATTTCCCTGATTAATCACGATTAATCGCATTGTATATGGAAAATCAAATATTGAATTCAAAAGTAGTGTTAAGGTCACTTTTATTTAAATGTTCTGCTGCCATATGAACTAAAGTGTCATAACATTTGTTGTTCAAACACTTTTAACATCAGCACTTGTCAGTAACACATATTTAGTGTAAATCTCATCTTAAAAAATGTCAAATAAAATAAAGCTTATTGCCACTGCCAGGTCATTAATGTCATCCTGTTTTTCTATGAATAATAAAAAAAAAGTCTACCAATAAAATCCTAACAATCTAGAGGCCACAATCATAACATTAAAACAGGTAATTTCTGAGGTAACAGCAGAAACTTTTAACGGGGAGTTCAACTTGTTAGTTGTTACAAATAACCTTGTTTCTGTTGAATCCTCCGTCTGGGAGAACTTTAAAATGAAAATATCCATGTTAAAGTTCAGTAACTTTATCACTTCGTAATTATCTGCGTATCATTTGGTTTTTTCCATTTTCAATTGTCAATCAAAAATTTAAAAAATTTAAAGAGTTACTTTTTTTTAGGTTTTTTAATCTAACACACACAAAAAAAAAAAACAAAAAAATGCCTGTTTTTTTTATATTTCTATTTTAACAAACAGGCCACGGGACTGAATTTGTTTTTAATATTTTATTGTCTGGTTTACGTGACCCAGAAATGGCTTTGTTTTATAATCAAGGAATAGACTTTCTGTTGTCATTACACATCTGTGCCACTAGATGGAGCCGCACTGCAGTAACCAGCTAGAGAACAGCAGGACAGTGAACACATGGAGCAGATCTGATGGAACATGGAGGAATGACGTGATTGTCTTGAACAAAGGGGTTTAAAAGTTTTTTTTTTCAGACAGAATTGTTAATATTGCTACCTGAGTTGCTACCTGAACTGTAAAGTACACTGATTTTTACTGTTCTCCATGTCTGTTTAAACTTTTCCGCAAGTTTACCTGCCAATTATCTTCCAGTTCTGCAGCAGCCAGTAACAAACTTTTCAAAACAAAAGCATGTGAGCAACATGTGTTAATGCACGATAAAATAAATGTCGGCATTAAAAAATTAATAAGTTAACGCGTTATTATCGCGTTACCTTGCCCAGCCCTAGTAAATATATAATTCTAAATTGGTAATTTGGCCTGCTTCGATTGAACTTAATTTTGTTGCTCCGTCTTCATTGAAGAAGAATTATAATGAAGAATTATAATGAAGCATCGTTCAATAACCTCAAGGATTAAAGCAATCCAAAAGAAATTAAAGAGTTTTCTGCTCAGGGGGTCCCCCTACTGGCATGGAGGTGAAGCTGCTTGTCTAACGCTGACAGAGGCTTCGTCTCGTTCGGTCTCGTTTGATCTTGTTTGATCTCAGTCTCCATCATCACTGTCGTGAGTCCCGTAGTCGACCATCCTTGTTGATGTGTGACATAGAAGCATGAAGCAATATGGAGCTGCAACGAGAGGCAGGAGGGACAGGAGACCACAAATTCACCAAAACTTTATTATCAATGCAATACTTCGTTGTACTTTATTATTTAGACTACATGTGTCAAACACAAGGCCTGTGGTCCAAATGTGGCCCGTCATGTTTATGTGGCCCTCGAGAGCTTGTGCACTATTGGGTTAAATTTTAAACCAGTATTTTAAGTGTTATAATAAGCTTAGGCCACTTAAAGCGCATATTCACAATAAACTACATCTCCCATAATGGATTTCGTCGTTGCCCACAACGATAACAGTATATCACCATGAGCAAGACATCAAGACGATTTTCAGAACTGATGAACTTAAGAAAAACCTCTACACACTAACCCCAACATGTCCAAGAAAAGAAAAATTGAGGCACAAGGAAGGTAGTTTCATGAACGATGGGAAAACGAATACAAGTTTGTACTTCAATGTAAAAAAAACATTAAGTCTTTTGTGTTATGAGGCGGTGTCAGTCGTGAAAGAGCATAATCTACGTCGGCGTTTTGACAGCAAACACCGGAGCTAAGTATGCTAAATTTAGCCTACAAGAAAAACAAAGAATCACTTCAGCAAGAATGAAAAACCAAAGAAGTAAAACAGATGCAGTGCAATGAACGAGTTAAAGAGCTATTAGACAGAATGATAATAATGGAAAAAAAATATTGATTATTTATATATAAGATATATAAGAATATATTTTTGTATGTCCAGCTATCCTGTAACAGGTGTGATTACCTGTCTCATAGGGCACTTTTTTTCTACTTTTGGCTGACCTTTCGAATCTCCACGCTGCGAGCTCTCCAGAGCTCAAGCCTCCCAGATCGGTAGTGACGTCCTTTTTCATTTCACCGGAGGTATGCGGCACTCGTAGGCTGTTAGAGAGAGTTTCAAGTGTGTGCGTCTGTGTGTGACTCACTGTGTGATTCAGGAGTGGGGTGACGGTGCTATTTGGATTTCTTGTCTTTAGCTGCCCTCTGGTCCCACTCCAATGCCCTTTGTGTGCTGCAGTCTGAGGGGGAGGCTGTGCCGGACGGGGAACAAATGGAGGTTTGACTGGTGGAAGGAGGTGACGGGGGCGAGACAACAATCACACACCCAACCCCCAAACCCGCATGTCAGCTTGTATTTTTCTCTACAATTGTTTATTTGAGTCTGAATAATAAGCATTTGACTTATTTGACTCACAATCAAATGACTGAGCGTTGAGCTGGTCGTTCAGACGACCTCTCGGCGGTCCCCGAATCTAAACAGGCAAACGGAAGTAAGAGGAGGTGGCGTTGGGTCAGCACCTGCAAAACAATTTATTTAGTTGAATAGTCAGCTGCAGCAAGAGCTAACAAACATCCGGCGACACATTTGATCGTGTAAACTAGCTTCATCCTCAGCTTGTGGTGACTCTGAACGGGCCCTTCTGCAGTGATATGGACCTGTCAACGTTTTATACCCAGACACAAGTGAACGTGCTTGAGAGATCATGCATTTTCCTGATTTTTTAAAAATCATTTTTACAACGTAGCATCATCAGTGCCTTTATTACACAGTTCCTAAACTGTGATGTAGCAGTGGTAGAATGTTGCCTCCATCTGTTGAGGAGATTTTGATATCAACTAAGTTAAAGATTAAAAAAATGAGTAGTTTAAACATGCTGTCATGGAACTGGGATCAAGTGCTGTGTTAACTAATTTGGATTCAGGCTTTGAGAAACAGAGGAAGATCCCCGACCACCGGGTAAGGCACGCAGTTGGTGAACCCAACTAACTACGTGTGGGCAGAAGGCCAGAAAAACAGCTTAACCTGATGGCACTTCCTGGTTCCACTTCCTGTTGGTCATTATGAACCAGAACCGCAACCAAACTCATTCCATCTTCAGAAATTGCTTGTCATAGACCAGTGGTCGTCAACCTTTTTTTTGTTTTTGGTTGGATTTAATTCAATTCATTCAATTTTATTTGTATAGCCTCTGTTACAATCTCAGTTGTCTCTAGGCGCTTTACAGAGACCCAGAGCATGACCCCCGAGCAAATATCATTAACTAAAGATATAATATTGAATCCTAAACAAGGATAATGGCAAGTAAAAAACTCCCACAGTGGGGAAAAAAAAAACCTTTAAGCCAAACAGTGGCAAGGAAAAACTCAATTTTAAAAGGAAGAAACCTTGATCAGGACCTGGATCATATGGGGAGACCTTCCTGCCGAAGGCCAGCCAGGTAAAGAAAGAAAAAGAGAGGAGAGACAGGACAGAGAGAGGATGGAGGACAGAGAGAGGAGAGACACAAATGACTGAATGAAATGACTATATAAACAGATGCAGGTAGCAGCACTGAGGTGAGATGGTCAGAGGACTAGATCACCGGTCACCACAGACACATCTACACACACAGGTGGAGGTAAACGCTGGGATGGACAGAGGAGGGAACTGCAAGTCAACATGAAACTCAGGAAACTCTGGCCTGAAAACATACAGAAAGAAAAGAGAAAAAAGGAAGGAAACAGCACAACAAACTACAGGAAAGAAAATGGAGCACAGTTACAGTAACAAGGTGCTGCTAATTAACTATGGAATGAGCTGGAGGAGGAGGAAGAAGGGAGGAGGAAAGGGAAGGAAGGGAGAAGAGCAGTGGAGACACCACTCAGCAAATCATGTTGGCATCCCCCTGTAGCGTAGGCCTATAGCAGCATAGCTATGATGAAGCTGTGATTAAGATGAGCCTACTCTAGTCTTAGCTCCTACAACTATAGCTATAACTATTAGCCCCTACACACTATAGTTTAGACTAACTGTAACCTTTACTGAACAGAAATGCCATAGCAGACCCCAGTCCGAGCAGAAGAAACGCCATTAACATGGACGAACTGGAACCTGTCAGATACGTATGACTTCAACCAGCCTAATGCTGTCCCTTTAATTCCATCAGTGTGCTCTAATCTCTGCAGCAAAAGGCCGTGATCAACGGTATCAAAAGGCAATGTTTTCACGGACCGGTCTGTGCAATGTGCGGCAGATAAATACAACAAAAGAAACTGATACGACGATGCAAAAACTGTGGTATGTTCTATATATTATAATAAACGTGAATCCGCTGTAACAATAGCCTCCTCATAACAACAGAACATCGGTAACATCCTCTCCGCGTGAAGACACTTTCCAAAGACGTTTGTTTTTTACTCATTTTACCAGCTTGGGGGTTCAAACATATCACGTGACCCGAGACACGGGTCTTGAAGTCTTGTCATGCGTCATAGACGGATGTAATTGAGAGAATCCGGTCATTTTTCAAAATAAAACATCATTTAGATAATAAACAAAACAGTAATAATGGAAGTTATGCATTTCTTCTCTGCGGCCAGTTACCAGATGACCCACGGACCGGTACCGGGCCGGGGACCAGGAGTTGGGGACCCCTGTTGATCCACAACTGTGGATCTAGAAAGTGTGATGGGTCGTTTGTGGAACAGCTACAGTAGAATATTGGTCCAGGAATCCTCAGCCAACAGAACTTAATATATTCATTATATTCAAACTTTTAGTTTCGTTTCCTTTCTTTTTTCTGTTTTTTTGAAGCAAAGAATACCTCAGACTGAGCAAACAAAAATCTACTCTACAAAGGCACCGTCTATCACAGCTTTCAAACCGTATCAAGCTAAAGATTTTTTTCCAACTCTCCAATAGCAAATTTAAGGTTACACTCCAATGGCGATGTCAAATGTAGACTAACATGAAAACACCGTTTCAATTCCAGCTGAACAACTGCCTTTATATTCAGTCGTTAGTTTAAAAGTGCTCCTTGACATTGATTGATGACTACCAGCGACTGGGTTTTCTGAGCACACCAACGCTGTGCCATGTTCTGCAACTGGGAACTGAGCACGAGCAGAGATTTGTGAGTGTGCTTCCTCAGGAAGAAAAAAAAAAGAGAAAAGAAATCTTCTCATAATATATTTCCCTGCACAGAAGGTTTCATTGCATGCTCAGACATTATAAACATGCTCAGCGGAGAAGCAGCTCCAAGTCAGTGTGGCAGTGAAGGAAGTAAAAAATTAAAGTCTGTCGTTTACAAAGCGTTGAAAGCTGTGAGGCTGATTGAGGCCCCAAGACGAAGTGCAAGAAGGTCAAATTCTTGCTTCACAGACGTGAAACGGTTACCAGGAAGGGTGGCACGTTTGACGATAAGTGCATTGGACAGTGTTGTAATTTCATTTGCAGGGCAGGTTCAGCGCGATGATGAAAAAGACGCATTTGTTCGTTTGTTCGGTTTCAAAAGGGAAGAAGTCTTGGCAGAGAGTTTTCTGTCTACATCTACCCGACTCTTGATGACGGCGTTGGGGGCAACATAAAGTTTCAGCTCTACCTGACATGGGCAGCATGGCGGCTGCATTGTAGAGATGGGCGATACTGGGAATTTGGGTATCAATCCGGTAAATACAGGGCCAGTATAGCTGATATCGATACCAATAGCGATATTTTTCATATTAAGCTTGATCTATCATGAAACTGCTGACCTTTTGGCATTTTTGTGATTTTTGACTTTGGATTACAGTGGTACCTCTACTTACGAACGTCCCTACGTATGGAATTTTCAGGTTACAAAATGCCTCAACAGGAAAATATTGCCTCTTGTTACGAAAGAAATTTCAGGATACGAAAGACTAAAATACAGTAGTGCTGCTACTTGCAGCTCCCAGAGTTTACCGAACGTAAACATACTTGTCGGCTCTGTATCTCCGTTTGAAAGTGGTGCGTCCAAGCTGCTCTGCCATTGGCTATCGCTTAGCATCTTCCTGGCATCCCATTGGCTAGGAGGGCCCCTTGTCTGTATGAGCGTAACCCAGCAACCCAGGTAAACGAACAATTTTTACCTCCGCCAAGGTTATGTTTTTTTTGCACGATGTTGGATGGATTTTGATGAAATTTTCAGGAGTTGTCAGAAATGTGAAAAGGAAGAACTGATTTAATTTTGGGTGTGATCTGGAAGAAATCCTGGATTCTGGATCACTTTCAAATTTTTGATAATTGTTGTGCTTGGTGGAAGTCTGCGCTCTCCGAGTGCTTTTCTAGTTCTAACATGTATTTCTTACAGGTTTTTATGTCATTTCGTGTATTATTTATAATTAATAAAAAAAAAATTATGTTCAAATTTTGGGGGGCTTAGAACGGATTAGAGCATTTACATGGAAAAACGTGTCTCTACTTACAAAATTTTCAGGTTACGAAACTACTTCCAGAACCAATTAATTTCGTAAGTAGAGGTAGCACTGTATTTTGTTAAAACCTAGGATAGAATTTCAGCAAACTTGATAGGTGACAGCAAAATACTTTTATTATCACAATTAACATTTTTGTGTAAATATTCCTTGGAGTTCAATTCTTTCTGTTCATAATGTTTTTCCTAGTCCAACTATTATATTATATTATATAATTTTATTTGCATTGTGTGCCCTTTCCCATTGCTATAACTTGATAAATTTCGCAGTTGTGGGATAAATAAAGGATTATCTAAAGTTATTTTATTTTATAAGAAAAACCTGCAGTATTGCCAATATTGCCGATACCAATACGAATACCAATACCAATATTTTTCATATTAAACTTGATCTATCATGAAACTGCTGACCTTTTGGTGTTTTTGTTATTTTTGTCTTTGGATTATTTTGTTAAAACCTTGGATAGAATTTCGGCAAACTTTATAGGCGACAGCAAATTACTTTATCATCACAATTAACATTTTTGTGTAAATATTCCTTGGAGTTGAATTGTTCCGTTCATAATGTTTTTCCTAGTCCAACTATTATATTATATTATATAATTTTGTTTGCATTGTGTGCCCTTTTCCATTGCTTTAACTTGATAAATTTCTCCGTTGTGGGATAAATAAAGGTGGTTTAGGTGGTCAGCTCTGCGGTCTTCACTTTTCTAATTAAAAAAAAAACAAAACACAGAGTTAAACCAAGCTGTAAAATACAAAAAGATGCAGATCTGTTCGTAGATACCTGCTCCTCTGAATACGTGTATTTTCCATAATACTTCACGAACATACAGGGGTGTTGGCGAGGCTGTAGCTAGTACAGTTCAGCGTGTGATGACACCGTCGGCTGCAGCTTCAGTCGGCGCCGAGCTCGTGAAGAACTGCTCCCCGCATGCCTTCGGCTCTGTTTGCATCCTGTTTATCTTCCAGCTCAACCTGTTGCAGGGAGCTCACTAATTACCATGGGACGCTGCCAAACGCTCGAGTGACAGATGTTTCGGCTGGAAGGCTGCTAATGAAGATCAGCTGTGAAACATCCACCGGACTGTCGTTTGGAGGGCCGTGATTCATTATGCCTGCGTCTGTGCCAGAGGCCACTGAATCCACATTATCAGTTAGCACAGATCCCGGCAAATTTGAGGGCTTAGCCGCGGAGTGAGCCGAGGGCTGCCCGTTTAAATGATTAGTGTGTCATTGAAACTCTTCTGTTCATTGGAAGGAATATTGTGTTTTAATTGGCTGTTTATTGTTGTTATTGGTTTCTCAGTTAAAAAACCCGTTTGTCAGTTTATCATTTAATGACATTCATCCACAGCGGAAGAGGAGATAAAGTGGTTTCATTTCCAAGCTGTTCAGGGAAACAAAGGCTAATTCAAAATCTATTCTAAAAATGATCCATTGTGTTTTTTGTGTGTCCTGCAGTTAAATGTAATTAAGGCAATGTAATTAATTATTTTCCCCCCTCTATCCTTACAGTGAATGTGGTATCAACAAACAACTCAGAAGCAGCAGAATGAATATTTGGCTTTTCAACAACTGAAATTAAGCGATAAATGATAAGAAAAGCTCATTTTATTTCCTTTAGTGTCGATGCTGTTATTACCTCCACCAATGGAGGTTATGTATGCAGCGTTTATCTGTCTGTTTGTTTGTTTGTTTGTCTGTGTACAAGATAATTCAAAAAGTTATGGATAGATTTTGATGAAATTTTCAGGAGTTGTCAGAAATGTGAAAAGGAAGAACTGATTTCATTTTGGCTGTGATCCGGAAGAAATCCTGGATTCTGGATCACTTACAAATTTTCGATAACATTGCGGTCAATGGGGCCGAAAATTTTGTTTCTCAATATCTCTGTTAATTATTGCCCAAAACTCATGAAATTTGACTCGGGGATTGACAATGAGAACCTCTATCAAATTTCAAAGGCTGATCCGGATCTGATTTGAATTGTTGCACTTGGCGGAGGTCTGCGGTCTCCCAGTGCTTTTCTAGTTTTCCTTTATGTTTTTACAGCAAACCTCACAGTTCAATCGCTATCCCAAGGAAACCTGTCACACCGCTACAGTATTTCTCATTCTGTCGGGCTCTACGAATCTACACTGCTTCCAAAAAGGATCTAACAAATAAACTGGGCAAAATGTTCAGCCACCCTTTCAGTGACCCATCTGCAAGTAATTCTCAGTCAAACACACTTTTATGGCATATAGATTCATGGTTTCCCATCTCAGACCCGCTCATTATTCCCCATTATTATCATTCGTGGTCAGAGAGGTGACGAAGCAGGCGGCACTCAAACCGGACAGCTTCAATAACTGTCAAGGCCCCCGCGAGTGGAGCGCGTATGCTAATCGCCCCAGAGAGAACAGCCAATTGATTCTAATTGGTTTGCCTTCGGTGGCAGAGAGGCGGCCAAAGGGTTACTCTCAGGGTTTATCTGAATGGAGGCAGGTCTAATCCGCCACACAATGAGACATATGGGACTGTGTCTTTTGCAAATCTGTGGATAGAATAAGGGCTAAATCCTGAGGTACCCCTCTCTAAAGGCGCTTCTAGCTGAATGACTGGGAGTGGTGCTGGATGCATAATTGACACGCTGCCCTCCTGGCTGTGAGCAAAACACAAATGAATTAATTATCAGTTGGTTAAAAAAGAGAGTGAGAGTAGTGGGTCTAGACAGGTGAGAGTGAGTAAATAGATATTAAGGTCAAAAAAGGTTCAGGTTTAAATTTACAATCTGAGGCTGCTGCTGCTCCATAAAATAATGTCTACAGATTTAAAGGTTTATAGTTCTCTTTACTCTTCTTTTTTGTATATGTTGACTAACTCCAGTTGTTGGATTTGATTTGATACCATATGCTGGTATTTTTTTGCCTGTGAAAATGTTACAAAGAACGTTTGGAAATGTATAAATGAGTCAAAATAGCACAGAGAGGCCCTGTGTGACTACAATGTAAGTGTGGCCAGATCAACAAATATGGAGACTGGACACAAAATATAGTTTTGTAGGATCTGTAATACCCCCTAGCGAGCCCAGCATTAATGCTTTAATTTTTATGCTTTAATTTTTAGATATATTTATCACAGTTGGATAAAGAAATAAGAAAATAAAGTCAACTGCATCAACTTCTTAAAATAAAACAAACTAAAGCAGAAACAAAAATGAGCACCAAACAACCAACAGAAGGTGGCCTTATCCCTAAACCGCGCAGAAAAGTACATCAATACAGTTCTGGACCACTCTTCCCATCTTAACATATGCGTATTATAACATACATGTTCCACATCAGGCTTTAACTTTAAACCTCATGAATTAACGACATACTGTACATTGTAATACATCCATTTTGAAAGATACACTCTACTCTACTGTAACTTCTAATGAACTTCTAGTACATTCAGAAAACAAAATCATGTGTTCACTTACTCTAAGTCGTAGCTGGAGAGCCTCACCCTTCACCTGGAATCTCTGTTTTTGACCACTGCAATTCACCTTTCGGTAAGCGCCGCCCCCTTCCTAGTTACTGTTGCTAGGTCGGACATTCTCGCTGCTCCTGCATTAAGGACAATGTTATTGTGCCATTTTTCCGATGTGTATCATCAGTGTTAATATTACACTATAATAACGCCATGGCAAAATATTGCTGCTGGGGACCTGCAACAGTGACTCGAGGTGTCCAGAACGTTTGGAGGGACATTTTTATTCTCTTTTCCAAGCCGAAACAAATGCTTGAGAATGCAGGCTGTGGGTTAAGTTGTGACGTCACACAAGCAACTGAACGTGGGGAAAGTTACAAAACACACCTACATTTACTCAAAGGTAAGTTTAGCTTTGTTTATTAGATGATTGAATTTAAACCACCGTTTAGTAAAAGTAATATGATTTAGCAGCAGGGAGGGTGATGAGTGAAAACATCTCTCTGTTAGCATTCCGGCTAGCTTGCTAGCCACCTATAAGCCTGCCTCGTTGTCTACAAATATATATGGCCCTGGATATTTATTTTGATAGGTATAAGGTGAGGCTAGTGATGTTAATGTCACTTTATTAATTATATTAATGCAATGCTGTGACTGTCTGATGTTAACATAGCTCTGGTGTGGGACAGACCTATGGACCAGAGCTAATGCTAACAGAGAACTCATCACCCTCCCTGCTGCTAAATCATATCATTACTCTTAGTAAACAGTGGTTAAATCAATCACCTAATAAACAAAGTAAACTTACCTTTGAGTAAATGTAGGTGTGTTTTGTAACTTTCCCCACGTTCAGTTGCTTGTGTGGACAGACACAACTTAACTTACAGCCTGCATTCTCCGGCATTTGTTTCGGCTTGGAAAAGAGAATAAAAATGTCTCCTCCAAACATTCTGGACACTTCGAGTCACTGTTGCAGGTCCCCAGCAGCAATATTTCAGCATGGCGTTATTATAGTATAATATTAACACTTATGATACACATCAGAAAAATGGCAAAATAACATTGTCCTTAATGGAGGAGCAGAGAGAATGTCCGACCTAGCAACAGTAACTAGGAAGGGGGCGGCGCCTACCAAAAGGTCAATTAGAGGTCAAGAATGTATATGTTAATAAATTCTGATATTTGCTCTGGCAAAGAAACAAGTCCATGTTGATCTGTGCCAAATGCCAATGCAGAGGTCTCCAAGTTTGCCATGTCAATCAGACTAAAATACTGAAGTGAATGTTGCTTAAATGTTTTATTCACTATTATTATCATCCAAATATTGACCTCTTCCTCTTTCTCCTTCAGCTCTTCCCCTTTAAGCGTCACCAGAGAAGAGCCTTGTGCTCCACGTATTGATTTGGCTCAGGTTTTTACGTAGGTTGCCCTTCCTGACACAACCTTCCCCATTCATTCAGACCAGCACTGTGAGATCATCAGCTCGTAACTGAGTTGGCGGCTCAATAAATACATAAATAAGTCCTCCGTGCCGAGTCCAAGACAAAGGCGAGTCGAGCCGATTGTTCCCGGTTTGTTCATTGTCAGGGGGCAGTTGGTGCTCTGGTTTCCTGGCCACATTTGAGGATGCGGTGTTGGTTTTCACTGGAAGCCTGGCCCCTGTCATGCAGGTGCCCCACAGATTTAGTTTCATGTCCTTTATGAGGAGCACTTGCCATCTGCTTGATCCGGCGATTGTGAGAGGAATCTTGCGCTCAACTTTCAGATTTGCGCGAGTATTATTTGCCGGCAGGTGTACGAGTTAGACAATGGCCGCGGGACTTATGTGTTGCTGCAGGAGAGGAAAGATCCCCACTCCGAGATGTAAAAATCTCATGTTGAAGTTCCTCTTTTTCAACTACTTTAACCCAAAAACGGTCTTTGGGAAGAAAGAAAATCTATTTTAGAGTTGCATTTCTCTAAACGGGATCCATGTGCACCCTTTCATTTACCAACATGCAAACATCTATCAGTTGACACACACACACACACACACACAAACCTTCAGCTCTGACAGTATTCCTGTCAGAAAGTAGTTACACACTTTAGAGGAAGATCATGCAAGACAGTTCTTCTAGGGTGAGGAATTTAGTGCATCCAAGCGGAGCGCCTGGGGGGGGGGTTGAGATGGATGCCAATCTCCCTCCTGTTTTGTAATGCGGTTCCTCCTGTCGGCAGGCGAAGCTGCCTCAGATCTGGCTTGTGTACAGAGACTGACGCCTCTTGTTAGGGGACCTGGGTAAACACAACACGCACCTGTGTGATTGATGCGGAGACACTCGTGCCTTGTTGAATGCACTGTACCGACACCTGCACTGTCTTGGGATGAGTTCTGACTCAAAGGATATTTCACAGGGGGATCGGCTTCTCCGTGCGCTGCAGAGACGGCAGTGATGAGCTGCTGCGTTTACCCTCCTGCTGTAAGCTGATAGGTGTGTCACAGCCGATGTTTGGCTGCATACGCAGGATTGGAGATGCGCCGGCGATGACAATGAATCCCACAAAATCTTTTGTTCCCAGCAGGCCTTGCATGAGCAGCTGAAAATATTCAGCAGGTTTCTACTCAGTTAGCTGCCGAAGAACCTGTGGCACCCAGGGTTTAACTCTGTCCTCCGCTCGTTCTCACGCCACAGCTGCTTTAAATAGATGTTCCCCCTATGGCTGAGGGGCACTGCTTTTTTAGAATAATCACTGGACAGTACATCTACTGTGGCGGTGTAGAACATGACGCCGACCCAGAACTAAAACAAGCCATTTGTTCACTTCACTGCAAAGCAGATGATCATTTAGCGATTTTCTTCCCAAGTTCCACAAAATCATTTAACACTGAAGGTCGTGTAGTTAAGATAAAAATAAGAAAAAAAAGACTACAGCTCACACCCGTGACCCTACGTCAGCGCACTTTAGTAATGCTTCTGCAGAGCAGACTCATCTGTTCTTGCTTCCTGCCGTACAATATTAACGTTGATGTAGTTTGTGAGTGTCAGCTAAGACGTAGCTGTGGGACAGCAGCCGTCCGAGTTTTGTTAATTGTTGGTTTTGTCCGGGATTGGTTAATTCAGTTTTGTCCGGGATTTTTTAAGGCAGGTTCTTAGCCCAGTGGGACCCTCCGTGCTTCCCAGTGAAACTCCATGCTTTGGTGGGAAGGATGAAGGTCAAGATGCGTTCCCAACACTGGCTAGGATTTACTTATTTGGTCTTTTCCTTGGTCATGATCTCGTTTTCTCTTCGGTCATGGCTTTGAGTCTCTTGGTCACCTTTTGTCCATGATGTCCACTATAGCTCTGTGAGAAGTTCCATCACTGTTTAATGTTTAACATAGTGCCATGAAGTGATACGCAGTTGTTTTGAGAGACAACCAGTTTGGGAGTCCACAGTTATTTTTGCTGGCTGTTGCACATATTAGGGCTAGGTGAGCACCAGAGCTAGCAACATTTCCTAAAAGTAATCAAGTATTCCTTCAAATGAAATTTAAACCCATATTTTAACAGAGAAACTCCTTTGTGCTGCTTTAAGAAAGAAGGTCCAAGATGCATTGTCATCTGTGTTTGGTTTCAACTCATATGCGTAGGCTGTTTTCACGCTGGTGCTATTTATGTCGGCCTAAAGGATAAGTCAGTGTCAACACAACCGCTGGTGTTCCCCACACAGCCATACCGAGACCTCTGTGAAGAGGTGGTCTTGGATTTTACGCACAATTTTCATCCACAAACAAAAGCAGTTACATCTACGGAGTTTTCAGTAAATGGCTTTTAATTTGTCAGGCATTTAATTTGTCATTTTGCTCTTTAAACATGTCAAGTTGCTCCTTCATAGTCACTTTGTTTTCGTTTTGAGTCGTTGGCTTTTTTCCAGAAACTTGGTCAAACTCTGGAGGCTCTATACTGTCAGTTAGCATGAGGCTAACTAGGCTGCGCTTTGAACAGTTTACTACTGAAACTGGAACACTGAGCTAAACCTGCAGCTGCACTCAAAGTGGAACATGATTGCAGGGCTGATTCACAGATGAACTGACAAGAAACTGAAACTGTAATTTTATTTGTAGTTCGAAGATTTTCTCACTGCATGGGCCTTAAATATTAAAGTTATTCTGCGGTGTGAGATGTATGTTTCATTTGGTTAATGAAAATTAATTAAAAAGTGAACCTTGTGTTAAAACCTGTAAATGCAAGCAGGAGTGCACGATAATTATCGGCCCAATAATTATCAGGCCGACAACAGGAAATTATGATGTCATTTCAAAATGAAAAAATAGAAAAGACCAAAAGAACGACTAGCAAACGAGGGAACATGGGAATTTACGTTACACCTTGAATCCAGCATTGCAGCACAGTGTGTTGATGAAAACAGAAAAAAATGGCATAGATTGTATGAAACTTCTTTAAAGTTTCCGAAGAAGATAGTTCGCTGGTTATTTGTGATAAATGATCCAAGCGAATTAAACGAGGAGGGAAAAATAGCACAATCTTTAATACGTCAAACTTGATCAGCTATCTGAAACGTAACCATCGCTTTTGAAAGTTTTGAAATCGCGCTAACGTGAGCTAATGCTAACGTGAGCAAGCCAGCGGCAGAGAATTCACCAGGACTTACACACATCGGCGAGGCTTTTGAAAAATCCAAGAAATTTCCCAAAGATGACCCACGGGCAAAGATGAAATGGGTAGAAGGTAAAAATCTTTGAATCTAACTTGTGTCAGTGCATTAACTTTCTATGTATATTTACTTTTTGTAAACTTCTGGAATGCACTTTTTCAGTTAGTAATTCTGATGCATGTATTTCCATCAGTTCAAGGAGCCTTTTTTTTTAAATCAGTCAGTAATGAACCTTATTTAAGTTGATGTCAGTTATCAAATAGGTTTGAAAAAATAAATATCTGTTCATTTAATGAGTCTAAACTGTTTTTGGTTTTGTTAATAGTATTGTATTGATGATTTTCTGACGTCATGCGCTATTGGCGGTGGGGGTTGGACGAACATTTTTAACAAGTCCAGCCAGAAGCTGGTTTTTCCATTGCACTGTATTTTTAAGACCTTATATGCCAGGGCTTGACAAACACGGGCTCCGGTTGGTCCACAAGTTAGAATCAAGGACTTTGATTAGTAAACAGACTTCACGAGGAGAAGAGGATCATGGATGACTGACAACGGCAACAACATAGTTTTCAATGCAGGAAAATAAATCATGCCATTACATTTGTTTTCTTTTGGCTGATTGGGCAATTGCATGAGGCTTTCCACTTGTCCAAACAGAGTTGCCTGGGCAAGCAGGCAGCAGTTAAAGTCAAGCCTGAGGGGGAATTAAAAAAAAAAAAAAAAAATTGTATTAAAATATTTACTAGGGATTGTTATCACTGATATTAGCTCTCAAATGTCCAAAAATTTTCACAAAATCTTGTGATTTTCTCATTTTTATCAAATGGATGTCAATTCATTTGATATCTCCTCATTAAATTAATTTTTAAAAATTATATATATTAATATTTCAATTGCTTAACTAACTAAAAACAATTTTGTAACAAAAAAAATAATTGTTAATTTTCAAAATCATTTAATGAGTCTTGTAAACATACATCAACAAAAACAACAGCCATAAACATTTTCAAAGCAGCCAAATTAACAGGATTTTGCATAAAAGTTTAAAAAAAAAAAAAAAAAAAAGCTATTGTATTAAAATATTTACTAGGGATGTAACGATATGGAAAATTTGATATCTCGATTATAGTGACCAAATTATCACAGTTTATGATATTATCGCGGTATTCTTAATTGCTCTCAAATGTCCAAAAAACACATACATTTAAATAATTTCACAAAATCTTGTGATTTTCTTGTCATACTAAAACATCAGAAGCCAAAATTTTATCAAAATGGATCTTTCACATTAAAAGGGCAAACAACTGGCACAGAAAGATGTTTTACTTTAAATGAACAAAATAAATAACAGGAACAAAGCTTATTTGTCTGGTGCAAATTTAAATAAACACTTTAACAGCCATAGTAGGTCAAAATATGCAAACAATTATCAGGAACAAAAATTATAGTGAAGTTCAAATGAAATAAACTTTGGACTTTAAGCTGAAACTTAAATACGTATAAATGTGCAAATAAAGAAACAGTTGTTTAGGAGCCAAATATGTTGTTCTGAATTGTAGTTCACTCTGTGTGTCTGTGGGTGGCGCTGTGTTGTTACCTGAGGGTCAGGTATAAAGGTAGCTGCCTGGTATTGGTTAGCTGTTTGACCCGGAAGGGCAAAAGGTTTTTGACCGCTGTGGCGCTAACTGCCGGCGTTATGGTTGTCGGATCAGTTAATGGAATAAATTTATATTTTAACTGCATCAGAAGAACATCGTTCCGGTCCTTTTTCGATCAACGTGTAATGGTCACCTTTACGAAATGTGAGTTAGTGAAGCGCTTTGACCAGGTTACTCTTGGTCAAGCATCTCAGTAGCTTGAAGCATTAGCCTTAGCTCCTTCAAGTTGCTTATACAAATTACAATAAAATGTAAACAAGTGTTCTGCAGACAGGATAATTGTCCTCCACAAGTTGGCCCTCTGCATTCTTAAAAAAAATAATAAATGCACGTTTTAGTGGGTTGGTAAATGTCCTGCGTGCTATCACCACTTTCCGCCATGTTTACGTTACGATGCCGATGTTACAAGCTACAAATTTACGCAAGACACAGTCGCCAGTCGCTCGCAGACTTGAATGAGGCTGATATTAAATATCCTGGTAATCGACCGCGATAAACGGTAATTGTTATCGCGTAAAATTTTACCGCGCTTTACCGTAATACCGGCAACCGTTCCATCTCTAATATCTACTGCAGCATAACCGAGGCCAAGATGGCAGTCTGGGGTTCAGGTTTTTATTTGGAATGTAAAATCATCACTAATGACACTTTTCACTCATGTGTACAAATGGCACCATCACTTTTAGCTTGTATTATTTCATGTCAAGGTAGGTAAAGAAATTAAGAAGCCAAATTGTCCACAATGATATCAACGACGTGCAAAATGCTTCCATCAATCTGAAATTTCAAGGTTAAACATTCCTCTCACTCTTAAAAAGCTAATTAGAAGGTTTCGACTGACTGTTTATGAACGGGGGTCCCGTCGGTGCAGACAGTTAGCAGTTGCCTGCTACATTTCAGTGCATGTTGCAGAGTCGGAAAAGGCGTGAGGCTGCCACTTTCACCGCGCAACCCCCCCCCCATGCCTAGCAGCCATGTGTTTTTCAGTCCGCGTCCTTCTGGGGATGACACAAACGGTTGAGCAAATGTGCGAAAGGCGCGTCCGCTGATCGATTTTAAATGTTGCAGGCAGCCGTGAAAGCGGAGGTACCGTGGGAAACGGCGCGGCAAAAACACATGGCCATCGCATTTTCAGTTTGGGGGGGGGGGGGGGGGGGGGGGGGGGGGGGGAACGACTTGTCAACTTTGGAATGCTGATGCAAAAACAAATGTCAGCACTAATTGCTTCTGCTTTTGGAAGAAAACAGATATTGCGGCCAGCGTGAGACATAAATCTGGCCTGTTTGGCCCGTGTCTGTGAAACTGTGTAGGAGCATGGTCAACAGCTTGCGGGTGTCTGCGTCTTTTATTGGATGTGTTGTGCAAGTGTCCTCTCGTTGCGTGTCCTGAAGATCCACAGCAGAACGGACTCTGTGTAAACACACACACACACACACACTGCAGCTCTGGTAGCGTCCCAGTGTGGTGTCCAACAAAAATAAAATTTATTCCAGTTACACCTGGGAAAGCTGCTCATGATGGCTTTGTCACAGGTCACTGCGAGCCAAAAAATCTGGCTGGTTTAAACACCGGCTGGAGCAGCTCATATACAGTATGTGCAGCACAAACAACAAGACATAATTTAGCAGGTCAGTGAAATCCATCATTGTTATTCCAGAGATATCCCCTCACAAACCCGAGCCTCTAAAACAAAGCTGTTGGTATATTTTGGAATTATTTAGAAATACTTCCCGCAGGGAGATCTTTGCAACTAAGTCAATATTTCCTATGGTACTTCATTACACCAGTGTTGACTCAGTCTATATATTAACAGAGCTTTTAATCAAGTTATGCCCCTTCATGAATATCAAATTCCAGGCAAGAAGATGAAGAGAGACTGAGGATGAAGGGCAGCAGTGAAACAAAGAGGAAGGAGGAAGATGTTTCGACACTTTCTTCTCTTGTTCAGCATAGGGAGCACTGATGTGGACACAACGAGATTATCGAGAATGAAGCACTATGAGTTCAACAGAAACACCCGTGGCGCCGCCGGTATGTGGCTGGTGCCTTCCTGGATTCTGGCCGCTCCATTTTTCTGTTGCCTCAGGATTCTGTCGGAGGATCATCGCCTTGGCCGGACTTGTTGCTGGTGGACGGGCTGGCCAGGCTGGATGGTTCCTGTTGGGCCTGTTGGGGAAATCCAGTGCACTGGTGGAGATCTGCTGCAGGACACTACCCGGACACACCAGCACCGGCTGTGATCCAGCCTGTAGTTCTAGTTGTGGTCTCTGGTCGATGCTGAGGAAGCGTTGGAGGTCAACATCGCTGCTCTGTGCCTGGCCGCTGGACTGCTTTAGCTCTGGTGTGGACACGGGGGGGGACAAACAACATCACAACGCAATTCATCTATATACACCACAAAGCACCACACAAACACACACATACTACACACCACAACAGAGACTTCAGACAAAGCAGCCAGAATAAAGGAGGAGGGATCGCAGTGCTTTATAACCCCGTAGCACCCAAGCATATGAATAATCATTGAAAAAAATCAGTCGGGCTGATGTTGCATCTTTTTGGGTGGGAGTAAACCATTTTTGGTGGATTTTTTGTAATCGGCCCACTTTTGACCGTTTTAGGCAATGTTGCATGTCTGCAACTCTGGGCTTTCCTGGTTAATTTTGTTTGACATTCCAAGTCATTCTCTGCAGATCTTTTGGCAGAAAGATATAGTGAAAGCTCACCAGCAACTGCTAGTACTACAATAAAACTGACATAATAGACCTTTATTGAATATTCTGAATATAATGCGCATGAATCATGAAACATCATGAATGAAGAACAAATCAAACAAGAATGGTATGTAAATAAAAAAACAATGTAAATGAATGTAAATAAAAAAAATGTACACATGAAGCACATAGAAAATTGCAATAAACAGTGCAAACATGTTCTGGGTTACAGTAACACAATGACCTCGTATCTGAAATGGTGTGACCTTTGACATTATCTGTCCAGACGACTGTCCCATGTTCTTTATCTAGATTACTGTACATGTTAGGCCCTGTTACAGTTACGCTTCTCTTTGAAACAAAATTGGACATCACACTTTTTACAAGCTGTGTCAGTATACCCATCCTTCCAAAAGCTGCATCTGCCATGCTTCTGTAGTTTGCAAGAGCTTCGACTTCACTGTCATCACCGTTATCAAGAAATTGGAGAACATCTTCAACTGTAAATTTCTTTCATGACAATGCCATCATTGCTAAAAAAAAAAAGAAAAAGCAAATTATGGGCTATACTAGTATATATCTGAAATAAACAACACTATGTCTAGGCTTTGCTTACATTCTTACCAAGAAAATAAAATTTCTTCCAAACAATTTAGATTGTAGCAATAACAAATCAAAAAATACCTGGCAGCTCATCTCACAGTTTTGCACGCGCCGACTGAGGATCTTCCACTGGTGCTGTGTCCGTCAGTTTGGACATGACTGTGAGCACCAGCGGACAGCTGGACCTGGGCGTTCCTCTCAACCAACAAAGCCAGTAAGTGGTTAATCCTCCAGACCGCGGATCCACCACCTCGCAAGGCCAACTGAAAACACGTAGATGCCAAATAACTGCTGTTACTGATGCTGTGGGGAGTTTCCGAAATACTCTTAATGACTATTATAGGATTTATTCAAGGTTTACCACAGTATCATTTCAACTCGGAGAGAGCCAGAGGAAGCAGTTGCGAGAGAATTCAGCCTGGCAGATGTTTGGGTTTCAGTTTCAGATGACGTTCAGCTCCCTGATGTCAGTGTGAGCAGCACATTATCAGAAGCTGCTGCCATTTTCGTATCATCATCGCTCGCCGAAGAACAACTGGACGGGCTGAAAGTTGTATAAGCACGGCACAAATATCTGAAGCAGTTCACTTTTTTGTAGATAAAGAAGACTATGAACACTAAATGACCCCAACTGACTTTAAAAGACCAACTGGATGTTTAACATGGGGGCACCGCTCTGTGGGCTGGTTTTCCTCAAATTGTGTTAACATTTTCGTTTTTAGGAAATATGCATTACTGTATCACATTAAAAGATAAAATAATGGAGCCATTTTGCATTGGTGTGTTTTCATAAATATCCTGAATATATGTCTAAAATAGAAAAAGCAACAGATAAAAATACTACGCCAAAAGCAGAAAGTTTCCAATCAGATCGGCTTCGGGAAATTGTACCTTGTAACCAATTTCAACGTTTTTGTAAAAACTGATGCGACAACATACACCGTTGGTTTTTACATGCTCATGTCTTTGGCTCCACAACAAATACGTAGCCAAACCTGAACAGCTGATCATTCTGACACGTGGACTGTGTTATTTGGGGTCTCATCCGTCCATAGAGGCCAAGCCCACCAGTGGCGTTGGTACGGCTGTGAAGCTCTTCTTGTTTTATTTTGTCCATGTCTGTTCATCTCGCAGCTCCTTAGGACTTAAAGGGTTAGGCCCCGATCGTCCCCTTACCCGTTAACACTAGCCGCTACCCGCAAACTGCGGGTAACAGAACCTCCGCTAACCGCTAATGCAATCTTCTGCTCGCTAATGCTGCTACCTGTTATGCCGACTCCCTTACTTAATTTGTAGGTGTGGCAATGGGCGTGTCTTTTGCCCTTTCCACAAACTCAGTACCCTGCGATCGTGGGTTTAGGGTTGCGGGTAGCAGGTGGTCAGGTTTTGTCTGCTCTCTTTATATGACACTCTACATGCATGACCTCTCCTCTTTAACTTGTCAGAAGTCCATATTCTTTTTTTTTTGTTCAAAGTATTTTGAAAAAGTATTTCAAAGATACAATTTGGCATACACTTTGACATATTTCAACACAATCCCACCCCCGAACAGCCCACCCCGCTGCATCACCACAAGTCTACATTACATCACAGGTTCAATAATAAATGCCATACTTCATTTAAAAGGGAAAAAAAATGAAAGGAAAGGAAGGGAAGGGTTATATCTACACATTCAGAATGTCAGAGGCATCCATCTTTTCAAGCTGATATAGAACTGGTTACCATATAGAATAGAAGTTGAGGGCACAATCTCTTGTGGCATAGCAGAGTTTTTCTAAAGTCAAATGGTGCAAAAGTTCTCTGACCCATTGATTTGTCTTTCCATTTGAGCAATATGAGTCTCCTAGCGAGTAGCATGGCAAAGGCTATCATGTTTTTGCTATGTCGAGTGGGGCAGAAATCACCAAATATTTCTATCGTGGCTAAGTTCTATGGATATTCCTAGCAGGTGAGAAAAGAATTTAAATACTGTTTGCCAAAAAATCTGTTAACTTTGGACAAAACCAGAACATATGTGATGAAGTAGCTGTCGCTGTTCCATAGCGATCACATTTAGGATCAATATTTGGTGTTATTTTTGCCAATTTTGCTTTGGACCAATGTAACCTATGGACAATCTTGAACTGCATTACCTCATGTCTTAAGCAAATTGAAGATGAGTCTATCTTGTCTAATATGGAGTCTCATATGTCCTCAATAATTTCTATGCCTAATTCTTCTTCCCATTGGCCTTTTAAACACGTTAGAGGTTTTACATTGTGAGAAATGAGAGATAAGTAGATTATTCCAATAAGCCCTTCATGGTCAGAACTAAATTTTAAAAGAGAATCAAGGAGAGTGCTGGGTGGTACCGATGGAAATTGAGCTGACTGTGAGGATACAAAGCTGCGAAGTTGCAGATATCAGAAGAAGCGTGAGTTGGGAATTTCATATTTAAAACTCAGCAGCTCGAATGATGCAAAATTATCATCAATATATAAGTCTTTTAAGGTGGGTAATACGTTCCTGGTCCAGATGTCAGAGATTCCATCCAAAATAAAGGGTTTAAACATATTGTTCCTTGATATAGGGGCATTAATTAACATGTTATTAAGTGAAAATGACCATCTAAACTGCGCCCAAATCTTTAGGGAGTGTTTAACTACTGAATTCACAGAATATCTAGATATAGGTTCTAGTAATGGGAGCTTGGTACAAAGTAAAGCATGGAAAGAGGCAGGTCCACATGACAAGTTTTCTAACTGTAACCATTTTGGACCGTTATCTTGTGATGGGTTAAGCCAATGTAACATTGCGCGTATATTTGCCGACCAATAATAGAACTGAAAGTTGGTTAACGATAATCCTCCATATTTACGGTGTCGTTGTAAGGTGGTCTTTTGTATTTGCGAAATTTTTTTATTCCAGATGAATGATGATATCAGTAAGTAAAAAGTACGTTTATCAGTAAGTAAAAAGAAGGATTTCCTCAAAGGGATACATTGGAACAGATACAGGAATCTAGGTAGCACATTAATTTTATTGTGTTAATTCTACCTCCTAATGATAACGGTAATAAGTTCCAGCATTTAAGATCATTTTTCAGAGATTCAATAAGTGGGAGGAAGCTGGCTTTATAAAGATGTTTAAAATCATGCCTAATCCAAATACCTAAATATTTAAATTTATTTTTACTTATTTTAAAGGGCAAAGAGCTAAACACAATCTGTTTAGCAGCAGGATTTATAGGCATAAGTTCACTTTGTTGTGTATTTATTTTATAACCAGATATTTTTCTGAATGTATCTAACAAGGTAAGTGTTAGTGGTAGGCTACTTAATGGTGGTTTAATTTGGGTTTTCTCCAGGTGCTCCGGTTTCTCCCACTTTTTTTTTTTCAATGATCAAACAATTTGATGTAAATGGATAAATAAAAATTGCAATCAAATTTCATATCATATGTCTTCTGCTGTATTTGTGAAAAAACAAAAACAAAAAGTTATAATGGACTGTAGTAGATGAATTTTAACAAATAAAAACAGTACATTTAAATTTGATATCCTACTTGTTTGTATTTCTGAAAAACAATAATCATATAGAAATTTAAAATAATTTTCATATTGGAGTACTATAGTGGCTGAATGTTGTATTGTTCATCACTGTCAACTGTCGTGTAGAATGCAAATAAATGAAGGAGAAAATAGTTTTGCATCCACACACTGATCTGTTTGATGCAGTGACACAATGAATCTACAGGCCCATGTTCTCCTGCTGTTGGTGATACATAGATCTGAGTATCATCTGCATAGTTGAGGTAGGACACATTATAGATATTATTAGTCTATTAACAATTGATTAATAATTAGTCTAGTGCATTAGCTGGCCTAATGGAAGCGTGTACAGATTGAACAATAAGGGTCCCAGGATTGACCCTAGGGGAACCCCACAGATCATGGCCATTAGTTGGGAAGTACTGGGAATTCGGGTATCGATCCGATACCAAGTAAACACGGGCAATATTGCCGATACTGATACCAATACCAATACTTTTTCATATTAAGCTTGATCTATCATGAAACTGCTGATCTTTTGGTGTTTTTGTGAGTTTTGTCTTTGGATTTTTTTGTTAAAACCTAGGATAGAATTTCAGCAAACTTTATAGGTGACTTCAAAATACTTCATCACTATTAACATTTTTGTGTAAAAATTCCTTGGAATTGAATTATTCTGTTCATAATGGGTTTTTTTTCTAGTCTACCTCTTATGATATATCTTTCAACACTTTTGTTTTGTTTGCACTGTGTGCCCTTTCCTGTTGCTTTAACTCGATAGATTTCTCCATTGTGGGATCAATAAAGGATTATCTAATGTATCTAATCAGGCCCGTCGATAGGGGGGGACAAACGGGTCTGCTGTCCCGGGCCCAGGGAGAGGGAGGCCCACAACTGGGCCCTCATTAAATTGTGGAATTTAAAAAAAATGTCAGAATAGTCCTATTTGTGGAAAACTATTATTTCAATCAGTTTAATAAGTTATAAGTCAATAAGTTTTTTTATTTGTATTCTTCTAGTTGTCCTTGAGAAATATTGATCATGAACCCCCCCACCCCACACAAAAATGGTTTGGCCTAGATCACACTCAGGGCCGTCGCGTGAAGGCAGGCAAACCAGGCAATTGCCTAGGGCCCCGAGCTGTCAGGGGGCCCCCAGACAACGACTGATTAAGAAGTTAATGCAATGACACATACGGTCTGCCTCGTTGTGGTGAAAGGAAAATGCAGCGACAGATCGCCCTCGGAGGCCCCCCTCAATGTGGGGCGGGGCCCCGCACTTAAATGACATCAGGTGGAATTTAGATAATAAAAAGCTCACGGTGTTGGTTCTACTGGATCTAAGTGCCGCTTTTGATACAGTAGACCATCGCATTTTATTAAATAGACTCAGACACCTGGTCGGCCTCTCTGGTACTGTTCTTAACTGGTTTTCTTCCTATCTCACAGACCGATGCTTTTATGTAAGTATGGATACATGTTCCTCAGAACCCCATGAAATTGAATGTGGGGTTCCCCAAGGCTCAATTTTAGGTCCACTTCTTTTTAATCTTTACATGCTTCCCCTTGGGGACGTCATTAGGAGATACGGCATCAGCTTCCACAGTTATGCTGATGATACACAGCTGTACATCGCCGTGGCTCCTGATGACACAGGACCAATTGATGTCCTTTTTAACTGCATTGTAGACATCAAGTCATGGATGGCAGAGAATTTCCTATTGCTCAACCAGGACAAAACTGAGGTTTTAGTTATAGGTCCTGAAGGCCAGAGAGAGAAACTTTTACCAAAACTAAAGGATCTTAAACCGACCCAATCAGTAAAGAATTTGGGCGTGATTTTTGACTCTGAGCTAAATTTTATACCACATATCAAAAATATAACAAAAATAGGTTTTATCACCTTAAAACATAGCCAGAGTCCGCCCGTTTCTCTCTCAGGCCAGTACGGAGGTGCTAATGCATGCTTTTATTTCATGTCGCCTGGATTATTGTAATGCCCTGCTCTCTGGTCTTCCCAAAAAGAGTATTCTAAATCTCCAATTATTACAGAACTCAGCCGCTCGCGTGCTGACGAAGACCAGAGGGCGGGAAGACATTACGCCAGTTTTAAAGTCGCTGCATTGGCTCCCCGTCCGCTTCAGGATCGATTTTAAGATTCTCTTACTGGTTTTTAAATGTCTTAATGGGCCTTATGGCCTTGCGCCCTCTTATTTATCTGACTTGCTTTTACCATATCAACCCTCGCGGACCCTGCGGTCCTCCGGCACTGGCCTTTTAACCAAACCAAAACCTAGAACAAAAACCCACGGTGAGGCAGCATTTAGCCACTATGGCCCCCACCTGTGGACCAGCCTGCCGGAGGGCCTCAGGACTGCAGAGACTGTTGATATTTTTAAAGGAAGACTAAAGACACACCTTTTTAATCAGGCTTTTAATTAATATTTTAAACTCTTCTTACATTTTTATCTGGTGCTATCCTGTTTTATGTTGCTCCTTTTAACTTGCTTTTTAGGATGATGCTTTTATCTGCTTTTAGCTGCTTTTATCTTGCTATTTTATGCTTTTAGTCATTATCTTTTAACTCCAGTGTTTCCTCAGGGGGGTCCTCCACACTGGGAGCTGTGTCAGGTGACTGGGGGTGCTGTCCTTGGGTCCCTCTGGTCTGGCTGGCTGGGGGTTCCTCCTACTGATCTGGGGGTCCGCCTGTCAGTTGGAGTCGGGGGGCCCAGGTGCCGGTCACCCTGATAAGGCCTGCGGCTCCTCCCAGTGTGGATGGCCCAAAAGGTGGCGTTTTTTCCTTGATCCTCAGTGCCATGCCATGTCGCCCTATTGGTTGTGATTGTGTGGTGTATATTTGTTTAGTATGGAGGGTGGGAGGGAAGGGGTTTTTATTGTGATTATTTGTTTTTAATTCTGTAAAGCACTTTGTGTTGCATGTTTTTGCATGAAAAGCGCTATACAAATAAAGATTGATTGATTGATTGATTGACTTGTGGTTCATCTCCCGACCAATCGGGGGGCCCCCAGACAACGACTGATTAGGAACCAAATGCAACGACACACCGTCTGTCCACCTGTGCTGAAAGGTAAATGCAGCGACAGATCGCCCTCGGAGTACCCCCTCAACGTGGGGCGGGGCCCCGTCCCCTCAACCAATTTTGGCTTTGGACTTCTGCCAGCAAAAGTATTTAGCGGCGGAAAATTTAAAAGGAAAAATGAAACGAAGTTATCCTTCCAGTTATGAAAAACAGAAGAGAAAGAAAAAGGAATAGGAGGCGAAGAAAAAGCAAGACACTGGTAAGTGA